>JARQOC010000009.1:126986327-127586327 GCA_033576535.1 Allobates femoralis
AACAGCTACAGGAAGCGACTAGAGGCTGTTATTTTTGCAAAAGGTGGATCTACTAAATATTAATGTCTCTTTTCTGTTGAGGCGCCCATACTTTTGCACCTGTCAATTTTTGAAACAATGCATATATCACATTTTCGGTTAGTACAATAAACCTCATTTCAATCCTGAAATATTACTGTGTCCATCAGTTATTACATATATCATACTGAAATAGCTGTTGCAAAAAAACTACCGTATATACTCGTGTATAAGCCGACCCGTGTATAAGCCGACCCCCCTACTTTTGCCCCCAAAACCTGGGAAAATCTATTGACTCGTGTATAAGCCAAGGGTGGACCCTAGCACAAGTATACAGCCCCCAGCAGTGTGGTATACACCAGTCCCAGAGGTAGATACAGCAGCCCTAGTGGTAGTATACACGCAGCCCCAGTATTATATACAGCCCCAGTGGTATATACAGCCTCAGTGGTAGTATAGACACAGCCCTAGTAGTATATACAGCCCCAGTGGTAGTATATACAGCCCCAGTGTTAGTATACAGGGCCCCAGAGGTATATAGCAGCCCCAGTGGTAGTATACAGGGCCCCAGAGGTATATACAGCCCCAGTGGTAGTATATACAGCCCCAGTGTTAGTATACAGGGCCCCAGAGGTATATAGCAGCCCCAGTGGTAGTATACAGGGCCCCAGAGGTATATACAGCCCCAGTGGTAGTATATACAGCCCCAGTGTTAGTATACAGGGCCCCAGAGGTATATAGCAGCCCCAGTGGTAGTATACAGGGCCCCAGAGGTATATACAGCCCCAGTGGTAGTATATACAGCCCCAGTGTTAGTATACAGGGCCCCAGAGGTATATAGCAGCCCCAGTGGTAGTATACAGGGCCTCAGAGGTATATACAGCCCCAGTGGTAGTATATACAGCCCCAGTGTTAGTATACAGGGCCCCAGAGGTATATAGCAGCCCCAGTGGTAGTATACAGGGCCCCAGAGGTATATACAGCCCCAGTGGTAGTATATACAGCCCCAGTGTTAGTATACAGGGCCCCAGAGGTATATAGCAGCCCCAGTGGTAGTATACAGGGCCCCAGAGGTATATACAGCCCCAGTGGTAGTATATACAGCCCCAGTGGTAGTATATACAGCCCCAGTGTTAGTATACAGGGCCCCAGAGGTATATAGCAGCCCCAGTGGTAGTATACAGGGCCCAAGAGGTATATACAGCCCCAGTGGTAGTATATACAGCCCCAGTGTTAGTATACAGGGCCCCAGAGGTATATAGCAGCCCCAGCGGTAGTATACAGGCAGCCCCAGTAATGCAGGGCCCCCCCAGCCTGACTCCGGTCACCTGTAAAGCAAACTATACTTATCAGTGTCCCGCTGTCCGCGCCCGCCGCTGCCGACATCGCGATCCTCCATCTTCATGCGACTTCTTCCTGTTTCCTGTGCGCGTCGCAGGGAATGACGTCATTGCCGGCGACGAGCACAGAAACAGGAAGAAGAGGCATGAAGATGGAGGATCACGTACGGCAGCTGCGAGCGGGTGCGAGCGGGACACTGATAAGTATAGTTTGCTTTACAGGTGACCGGAGAGACGCTGGGGGGGCCCTGCATTACTGGGGATGCGGGGGCTGCTGTATACCGATGTATACATCGGTATGTACCGATGTATACATCGGTATACAGCACTGACTCGCGTATAAGCCGAGGGGGGTACTTTTCAGCCCAATTTTTGGGCTGAAAAACTCAGCTTATACGCGAGTATATATGGTATTTAAAAAAAAAAAAAAAAGAGTAATGGTACATTTACACGCGGCCACAGGAAGGTAGGAACAGGCAGGCATCGGACACAATTGTGCCTGTTGCCTTGAAAAGACCACGATGTGAGATGTGACTGTGTGTAATTCCGGACTTTCCTTCCTTCAGGGAAGACACAGGAAGGAAAGTCCTGAATTACACGCAGCCACATCGTAGTCTTTTCAAAGCAACAGGCACAATTGTGTCTGATGCCTGCCTGTTCCTACCTTCCTGTGGCCGCGTGTAAATGTACCATAAGATTAAGAGGGGTGCCCAAACTTTTTCATATGACTGTACCTGCTGGCGGTGAAAGGCTGACCTCAATCCAGCCATAAACTGTTCAGCAAGCATTTTATCTTCATATTCTACATTTTCCGGGTCTACCTGTTCTAAAGACCAGAGTGCCCCTTGTAAACACAGGGCATAGTCTCTGATGGTATCTTGTGGTCTTGTTTACATTGGTAGAGTAACATCCATAGCTCAGCCCGTGTGCTTTTTTCAAAAGTAGCTTTGAGCTTGCCAAACACATTTTCTACTGAGTCTCTGTCAGTATCTCTCCAAGAGTCGACCTCTAGCTCCGCTGTGCCTATTAATTGTCCCAGCACAACGGCGGCGTGCTGCTTTCCTGTCATTGCATACATGTCCAGCACTGCACATATTTTACGTTTGAATGCTGCTAAGGTACAGGGTTTACCTTCATAGACCGGTAACCATTTTGCTTCCGGTATGTACGGCAAGGCTATTGGCATTATCGGGGCAACCGCTCCGGGTGCTGAGGCTACTACACCGGCTTAGGGACAGGCCGGTGCTGCGTCCTAGACATCCCTTCCTGCGGGGACTCGGACTTCATCGGCTTCACTCATGGCGGTGCCCCCCTAGTTTACCGCTACCAGTCTCTGAGGTAAACTTTGAGGTCGTCTCGGCATCAGCCACTATGTACACAGATTAACAAAGTTCAGCTCATTAGTCCTCGGGCCCCTCTGGAACCAGTAACTGCACTTCGTCAATCCTCGGCAGAGGGAAGGGGCGGAGCCTATTTTCACGCTCATTTTCAACCGCTCTGTGACGCAGTTTAATTTCTGTGGCAATGGCGGTTCGGTTCACAGTTTAATAGTTAATAACGTAAATAGGCACACTTTACCTAGTATTACCAGGCGGATTGGATCCTGTTCGTGACGCTATAAATGAGTCAGTCGACATGGTAGGGGGTACTCAGATACCGGGACAGGTTGCTGCTTCAGTGGGGATCACGGCTGGTCGGGTCCCGGTCCCGTGCCCTGGACACACAATGGCTGAGGGGAAAACTATTTGGGATGGGGGATTATTATACGTGACACCACCTGCAGTACCTGGTAATGTAGTTACCAGCGCTGCAGCTGGCTGCTGAGGTGATGATGATGCAGCTTTGGGTAGTACAGCTCCCCACAAGCAGAGCTTTACCTCAGGCCAGCGGGGTGGATGAGTGGAGTAGTAGTCCTAGGCTCTGTGTAAGTTGTCCAGGCGGCAGTGGCAAATCAGGCACGCACACACATTAGTCTCTGTTTCAGTTCTTTTTCTTACTGATGGCGGGTAGCAGATATGCTCCAGGAGGGTAATCAGGTGGCCGGTGCAGTTTGGGACACCCACCTTTGAAAGTTATGAAGCCTCCTCTATTTGCGTGTGTGGTGATTTGGGAAAGTTCTGCCTCAAGCTAAACCTGCCGCTTTCTCTCTCTCTCTCTCGCAGGATGATACTCCACAACTGACGATGAGGACCTTCCTGTGGGGATCCCTACTCCTTTCCTTGGGTCCCTGGTCCTATGTTTGGTCAGGTTTGGGGTATTGGTTTCCTGAGCTCCAGGGGGATTAAATCCTCCTGTCTGTCCGGGCTTTTTCTGCTATGACTGGATCAACAGCAGCTTCGGACTCCGGTGTCCGGGTGGGCTAAAGGGCAATTATTTCTGTTCCCCTCTTTCTAGAATTTAGAAATTTTCCACTGGCCTCTGTCCCTTTCTAGGGTTCTACACAGCTCCGGTGTCAGTCTTTTCTGTTTCGGGGCCTGACTTGGTCCCAGCAACCAGCTCTTACTCCTTATTGACTCCTCAACTGTCAATCCTTGACTCCCTCTTTCTGACTGACTGATTAACTGGCTCCTCCCTCCAGGCCTGGATCTTTATAGGGAATCTTGCTTAAGGCAGCAAGTGGAGCTCCCCCTTCAGGCCTGGGGTGGAAAGTGTTGTGTGCTGTGTGTGCCAAGGTGAACATCCTGCACCGGTGGGTCCTGTGGCTATCCCTGCAGGGGTGCCACATTCATACTCTCCCACCTCAGCTGTAGATCTCTGCAGTTCATCCAGAGTGATCATGGGCCTTTTGGCTGCATCTCTGATCAGTCTTCTCCTTATTCGAGATGAAAGTTTACAGGGACAGCCGGGTCTTGGTAGATTTGCAGTGGTCTGATACTCCTTCCATTTCAATATGGTCACTTGCACAGTGCTCCTTGAGATGTTAAAACTTGGGAAATCTTTTATATAAAAATCTGGCTTTAAACTTTGCCACAACAGTATCTTGGACCTGCCTGGTGTGTTCCTTGGTCTTCATGATGCTCTCTGCACTTGAAACAGAACCCGAGACTATCACAGAGCAGGTGCATTTATACGGAGACTTGATTACACACAGGTGGATTCTATTTATCATTACCAGTCATTTAGGACAACATTGGATCATTCAGAGATCCTCACTGAACTTCTGGAGTGAGTTTGCTGCACTGAAAGTAAAGGGGCCGAATAATATTGCACGCCCCACTTTTCAGTTTTTTATTTGTTAAAAAAGTTTAAAATATCCAATAAATTTTGTTCCACTTCACGATTGTGTCCCACTTGTTGTTGATTCTTCACAAAAAAATTTGAATTTATATCTTTATGTTTGAAGCCTGAAATATGGCAAAAGGTTGAAAAGTTCAAGGGACCAAATACTTTCACAAGGCACTGTATATATACAGTGCCTACAAGTAGTATTCAACCCCCTGCAGATGTAGCTGGTTGACACATGCGGAATTAACTTGGCATTGTGACATTTGGACTGTAGATCAGCCTGGAAGTGGAAAATGCAGTGCCACAAAATTTTTTTTTTTTTTTTTTTTTTTTTTAAAAGCGTTAAAAGTTAATTCAGAGGGTCATTTATTATTCAACCCCTCAAACCACCAGAATTCAGTTTGGTCCCCCTAAAGTATTAAGAAGTAGTTCAGGCACAAATAACAATGAGCTTCACATGTGTGGATTAATTATCTCTTTTGCCAGCCTTTCCTGACTATTTAAGACCCTCCCCAAACTTGTGAACAGCACTCATAAATGGTCAACATGGGAAAGACAAAGGAGCATTCCAAGGCCATCAGAGACAAGATCGTGGAGGGTCACAAGGCTGGCAAGGGGTACAAAACCCTTTCCAAGGAGTTGGGCCTACCTGTCTCCACTGTTGGGAGCATCATCCGGAAGTGGAAGGCTTATGGAACTACTGTTAGCCTTCCACAGCCTAGACAGCCTTTGAACGTTTCCTCCAGTGCCGAGGCCAGGCTTGTCCGAAGAGTCAAGGCTAACCCAAGGACAACAAGGAAGGAGCTCCGGGAAGATCTCATGGCAGTGGGGACATTGGTTTCAGTCAATACCATAACTAACGTACTCCACCGCAATGGTCTCCGTTCCAGAATAGCCCGTAAGGTTCCTTTACTTTCAAAGCGTCATGTCAAGGCTCGTCTACAGTTTGCTCATGATCACTTGGAGGACTCTGAGACAGACTGGTTCAAGGTTCCATGGTCTGATGAGACCAAGATTGAGATCTTTGGTGCCAACCACACACGTGACATTTGGAGACTGGATGGCACTGCATACGACCCCAAGAATACCATCCCTACAGTCAAGCATGGTGGTGGCAGCATCATGCTGTGGGGCTGTTTCTCAGCCAAGGGGCCTGGCCATCTGGTCCGCATCCATGGGAAGATGGATAGCACAGCCAGAACCTCCGCTCCTCCATCAAGGATCTTAAGATGGGTCGTAATTTCATCTTCCAACAAGACAACGACCCAAAGCACACAGCCAAGAAAACCAAGGCCTGGTTCAAGAGGGAAAAAATCAAGGTGTTGGAGTAGCCTAGTCAGTCTCCTGACCTTAACCCAATTGAAAACTTGTGGAAGGAGCTCAAGATTAAAGTCCACATGAGACACCCAAAGAACCTAGATAACTTGGAGAAGATCTGCATGGAGGAGTGGGCCAAGATAACTCCAGAGACATGTGCCGGCCTGATCAGGTCTTATAAAAGACGATTATTAGCTGTAATTGCAAACAAGGGTTATTCCACAAAATATTAAACATAGGGGTTGAATAATAATTGACCCACACTTTTATGTTTAAAATTTATAAAAATTCAACTGAGCAACATAACTTTTTGGTTTGTAAGATTTATGCTTCTGTTAACAAATCCTACTCTTGTTTGCAGTTTGAAGGCTCTAACTTATTGGCATCTTATCAAATCAACTAAATCTGCAGGGGGTTGAATACTACTTGTAGGCACTGTATATATATATATATACACATAAAGGAAGGACTATGACTAATACCAGGACCTCAAAGAAGAACTGGAGGAGATGTGGAAGGATAAGGCAGCAGTGATTCCAGTGCTAATGGGTAGAGATGAGCCACCACCCTTGCGTTTGAATTTGATTCGATGAATTGGGTGTGTTCGTCGAATGTTCGTCGAATATTCATCGAACACCGTCGAACACCGTCAAATACCATTGAAAACAATGGCAGGCAAAAACAAACACATACAAACACATAGAAAACACATAGAAAACACCTTCTAAGGTGTCCAAAAGGTGACAAACTACTCAAAAGACACAACAAACACATGGAAAAGTGACAAGTATATATAAAAATGCGAAAAGAAAAGAGCTGGATGAGTAAAAGGAGGAGGAGACACAGATATAGGCATGTCTTGCCCTTCTAAAATCATGTAAAACACAGCAAGGGGACTCCAACAAGAGTCTCCATTTTTTCCAAAAATTGGGGCACAGACACCACTTAAGTGGCATCAATTGCACCAGAGTTGCAAGTTTAAAATTGTTGGTGACTGTCATGCAGCACATTCAAAAATCCACAAGCCTTTAGTATCCCCAGGATGACACAGGGGTAGAAAAGTCCTTGTGGATCCATGGCTTGTTCATCTTGATGAACGTTAGTCTGTCCACATTCTGGCTGGACATATGCGTTTATCTGTCAGCACACCACCAGAAGCGCTGAAGACAAGTTCAGAGAGAACGCTGGCTGCGGGGCACGACAGGATCTCCAAGGTGTGAGTGGCGAGCTCGGGCCATTTTTCCAGATTGGAAAACCAAAGTGAGCAAGGGTCCAGTTCCACAGTCATGACATCGATGTTCACTTGGAGATACTCCTATGAGATTCACTCTGGTGTTTTGTGGAAAAGCCAATCTAAGATTCTGTAACAGCTTCTGCTGACACTGCTGCATGCGTGCGTCCCTTTCTTTGGAAGTGAGCACACAGTGACCATGCCCTCTGCAGAAGCCCATCTAGGCCGGGATAGTGTGTTAAAAATTGCAGGACAACCAGGTTCAACACCTGAGACGTACAAGGCACATGTAAGGAACAATGCAGAAATGGTGGTATTTAGATTATGAGCGCTATACAAGGACACTGCACTGATTAGTATTACCTTTAGGTCTTTATTGAATATTGACAAATGTGAGTCCTCGCCACAACATGTTTCGACACTAATGCGTCTTCCTCAAGTGGATGAGGAACTCTAATTAGCCCCCTCCTTTTATTCACAAAGAGCCTACAAATCGTTGGAGGGGGATGTGTAAAAACTATTAACCATTTCATGACTTTATAAATAAAAACAATCCAATATTAAAACATCATATAAAACAATTAAAAATACTATACATAAAAATATACTCAATACAAAATACACATGATTAAAAAATACACATGATTAAAAAATAAGCCTATTTGTATTAATATATTAAAAATGCTCCATTGCAGATACTTTCATATACCATATACTTCTATAGTTTTATCATAGCAGCATTCAATCACCTATGGTTAAATTTAACCCTTCAGGGGAAAGAGTCCCCATTTTAAAGATCCAGTAGGATTCTTTTTTGCAGAGTTTATCAAACCTATCGGGAATTCCCTCATTTATTTGGTCTATTATAACTAAACGCAAGCTAGATGGATCACTTCCGTGCGTTTGGGCCTAGTGCCTTGATACACTATGCAACAGGAAACTTTTTTTTATGTTAAATCTATGTTTATTTAACCTAGCCTGCATACTCTGTACAGTTCTTCCAATATATTGCTGCCTGCACGGGCATTCCAGAAGATAAATAATAAATTTCGACCGACAGTTAAATCTATGTTTTATAGTAAATATTTCTTTTGTAGTATTTGAGGTAAATGTGGTGCATCCATGAACAATGGACGCACAGCACTTACAATTCCCCGGATCCCTTCCTCACCACTGAGCCTACTATCTGGTTGTGCAGAGACGGCACAACCAGACAAGGTGAGTGAGGAATTAATATAACGGAGATTCTGCCTTTAGTAAACAGTGTGGCGCAACCGAATTTTTATTTTATAGTACAAGGCACATGTGTCACATTGCCCCGCCGAAGAGCCGGACCCAGGTTTGCAGTATTGTCGTACATGGCCTTCCCTGGCTGCAGGTTGAGTGGAGACAACTCTGTCTCCAGAGCTGACCACAACTCCTCAACTGTGTGACTCACATTTCCCAGATATTTCAAGGTAAACACCGCTTGATGGCGTTGAGCTCTGCTGCCAGCATAATAAGGAGGTGTGCTGGTTCCTTGTGCACAGTTACAACGATGGTGGCATCACCAGACAGGCTTTGGGCGCAGGTGGAGAACCGAGACAAGGTTGAGGAGGCAGAAGCAGTGGAGGAACTGCTACATACCGAGGAAAGATGCACAGCTCGTGGGGATGGCAAGACTTGTACAGCAGACCCTTCTCCAGCTCTCACCATAGTTACCCAGTGCCCTGTCAGCGACATGTAACTCCCCTGTCCATGCTTACTGGTTCAGGTGACAATGGATTGTATAAAAAATACTAAACTTTATTGAAGAACCTTTAAAAGCATTACAACATTACTATAGAACATCAGATAGAGGAACAACAAGGAAAAAATTCCTAAAATTCTAGCAAATTGGAACCCAAGTGATATAATATATGGCAGGGTGCCTCACGGCTCACTAAGGAGATGGACTACAAAGTGGGTAATACAGAAATAAGTGACACCAAATCCAAATTTTAAGTACCACAATTTACTAAGACACCAGATAACACCATTAGTATGGAAACCATCCTAAGGGTGCCTCCATATATCAAGTGATTATCCTTCATCCAAATAATTTAAGAAATCAATATGGTATAATTCAGATCTCCATATCTGTGATTCAGCGTCTGTACACACGGCTGCTACTTTAGACAAAAAGACTGTTCCATCAATATCAATCCTGCACTAACATATACCTAACCAAAGCAACCAACAGTTTCACAGGTGGTCATAAGAATAAGCTCTGGGGTGATTCCTAAATAGATAACATCAACCCTTACTCAAAGATTTACTCACAATGTCCCTCACACTGTCTCTGTTCACAATGCCTCTAAATGTATATACCAGTGCAGAACAAATTACGTTTGTGATACAATAAAATCAGTTGTCCACAGATATACAAGGCACAAATACTCCACATACCTGTTAGAATGTTATAGCCTATCCTGTATGGCCAGCACTCCTCCTGTCCCAATGCTGTTTTGTCTGAGGACTTCATCAGGGCGTAGTGTGGCAATATGCATATTAAAAAAGTGGCTTTTTATAAGGTTACTTGGAGGAGCACCGTGTATCAGGTGTGCAGCGTCTCCTCCTTCAATCACCCGGCACTTCCGGTCACGTGATCACTCCCGCTCACATGACCATCGCCACTTCCGGTCCATGGAACGCAAGCGGAAGTGACGCGGACCCATACCGCGTCATCCCCGCTGCGGACCTAATGCCGAAAGAAGGCGGGTCCGGGAGCATCACAGGACGCAAGCGCACACAAGAGGGGGGAGAGGCGCACATAATACCTTAGCAAAACTGCAGGGAGAACCACCAAAACTGTTTATACTTATGTGCATGAAGGTATATAACAAATACATGTTAATGATGATCATATTTATAACTCAGGTACACTGAAAAACGTAATATAGAATAATAATAAAGTGCTAAGTGCTATATTGCAGTATAGACTAAACGATAAAAAACAAATAAAATAGCACATGCTATACAATACATAATACGTGTGAGTGAAACCATACACACACATATATATATATATGATCAGAAATTATATGAGAGTGAATGAACAATAGTGCATCTTGATAGTTGTGGTGAGATCCATTCCCAGAAACTTCACATACAGTGTTGGCCAAAAGTATTGACACCCCTGCAATTCTGTCAGATAATACTCAGTTTCTTCCTGAAAATGATTGCAATCACAAATTCTTTGGTATTATTATCTTCATTTAATTTGTCTTAAATGAAAAAAACACAAAAGAGAATGAAGCTAAAAGCAAAACATTGATCATTTCACACAAAACTCCAAAAATGGGCCAGACAAAAGTATTGGCACCCTCAGCCTAATACTTGGTTGCACAACCTACCTAGGTCTGCCACCCATTAATCTCCCTGGGAACTCTTATGGCACTTTATCTGATGTGGTCACTTTGCATGACCATATAGTACTTTTCAAGCTATTTTATTGACATATTACACAGTGCCATAGGGACTCTACCCATACTCTACCTTGGGTAGCTCCTTATATGTGTTATATCCACTTAGGTGGTCAGTCTGTATGGCCATATAGTACTTTTCAGGTTACCCTATTACCTTTAGCCATCACTATGTACCAATATACTGTGTTATAGGGACTCTATCTATAATCTACCCTGGGGTAGCTCTTTAGGTGCTTTATATATAATAATTACATCTCTTTATATATTGGGCATTCTCATTTAAGAATCTTCATATTGTATACATGCTGCTGTGTGTTGGTTAGTATAGTTCTGATATATACTGTTGTACTGAACTAGCCATATTCGATTATTTGGCTGATACATCAGATTACCACTGTATAATATACCACTCTATTACCCTTAGCCATCACTATGTACCAATATACTGTGTTATATAGACTGTATCTATAACCAACCCTGGGGTAGCACTTTTGGCGCTTTATATATGCTAATTACAACCTTTTATATACTGGGCAATCTCATTTGTGCATCTCCATGTTTTATACATGCTGCCGTGTGTCGGTTATGCTATTTCTGATATACACTGTTGTACTGAACTAGCCATATATGATTAGTTGGCTCATACATCTGATTACCGCTGTATAATTTACCACCTATATATTAAATACAGGTTTTTGATTCATCTACTGTATCTATCTGTATCATCCTACTGTTGGCATAACACTGACATGGTCAGTCATCTTCATATGGTTGGACGTACTTTGAGCGTCATCTTTACTTGTCATCTAAGAAAGGGGTGAGAATGCGCAAATAAGGGTCTTATCCTTAGGAGACAGTTTTTGAAATGGTGTAACTTAGGAACTGCTCACCTGATAAGGTTGTGTAGCACACAACCGGCGTGATCGCTCAGAACAATACAGCTGCTGCCAGGACCGTACCTCCACAGGTCACTGTGGTCACGATAAGCTTCTAATAGGACAAAGTACCTTGTGGTCCAAGCTGCTGTGTTCGTATGATGTAAAAAACAGATACAGCGGTATGTCTGGGTATAGTAGTAGCTGTTTATTTTCCAACGCGTTTCGGAGTCATATCCCAAACTCCTTCCTGAGGAAGGAGTTTGGGATATGACTCCGAAACGCGTTGGAAAATAAACAGCTACTACTATACCCAGACATACCGTTGTATGTTTTTACATCATACGAACACAGCAGCTCGGACCACGAGGTACTTTGTCCTATTGGATCTTTACTTGTCACACATTGTCATTCAAGTACACTGCCTTTGTGTTCATATGACTGGTGTATCCCATATAGCATTGTATATTATTTACAGGATTTCTATTTATTTTATCACTTTGACTCTGTATGTTGTATGGTTGAGTATATTACTGCTCACTCGCTATATATTGTTATAACGATTGTTCTTCTCTTCCGGGTATAGTTATCATTTATCACACTCACCTGATTATTGTATCCCATTTCCCTATAAACAGGCTATTGTGCCAGCTGGCTTATACTACATATTTGGGTGAGGTTTTTGGCTCTGTACAAGCAATCTTTGCTTATTATGTTTTGGTCAGGAACCCCAGACTTTGGTTGTTAATGGTTTTTAATTGTACTTGTCCGCATATATGTCTAATAAAGTACTTGTTATATTTTTTGTACTTTGTGTGCCCCCGTTCCATATGTCGCGTCTTTTTCTTATTTGGCTTTCTGTGTTCGTGACATGGTGAGCACCTATTGTTACTGATCCGTTCATTTTGGTGCTCCTCTATATCTCATTCATAATACAATGCACACGGTCAAGCAGTCTAGTGCCAGAGGCAGCAATGCAACCCCAAAACATCAGGGAACCTCCACCATGTTTGACTGTAGGGACCGTGTTCTTTTCTTTGAATGCCTCTTTTTTTCTCCTGTAAACTCTATGTTGATGCCTTTGCCCAAAAAGAGAGAACATTCTTCCAAAACGTTTTAGGCTTTCTCAGGTAAGTTTTGGCAAACTCCAGCCTGTCTTTTTTATGTCTCGGGGTAAGAAGTGGGGTCTTCCTGAGTCTCCTACCACACAGTCACTTTTCATTCAGACGCCAACGGATAGTAAGGGTTGACACTGTTGTACCCTCGGACTGCAGGGCAGCTTGAACTTGTGTGAATGTTAGTCGAGGTTCTTTATCCACCATCCGCACAATCTTGCGTTGAAATCTCTCGTCAATTTTTCTTTTACATCCACACCTAGGGAGGTTAGCCACAGTGCCATGGGCTTTAAACTTCTTGATGACACTGCGCACGGTAGACACAGGAACATTCAGATCTTTGGGGATGGACTTGTAGCCTTGAGATTGCTCATGCTTCCTCATAATTTGGTTTCTCAAGTCGTCAGACAGTTCTTTGGTCTTCTTTCTTTTCTGCATGCTCAATGTGGTATACACAAGGACACAGGACAGAGGTTGAGTCAACTTGAATCCATGTCAACTGGCTGCAAGTGTGATTTAGTTATTGCCAACACCTGTTAGGTGCCACAGGTAAGTTACAGGTGCTGTTAATTACACAAATTAGAAAAGCATCACATGATTTTTCTAACAGTGCCAATACTTTTGTCCACCCCCTTTTTATGTTTGGTGTGGAATTATACCCAATTTGGCTTTAGGACAATTCTTTTTGTGTTTTTTTTATTGAAGACAAATTAAATGAAGATAATAATACCAAAGAATTTGTGATTGCAATCATTTTCAGGAAGAAACTGAGTATTATCTGACAGAATTGCAGGGGTGTCAATACTTTTGGCCAACACTGTATGTGGCCTGTTCCTGTCTCAAATCCAGTAGCCAGGTATAGTAGAATGAAAGCAAACAACAATAATGATGATAGACTAAAAAGAAAGAATATAAACATCATTAGAATGACCTAAAATTAAAAACAAATGAATGACCGCATCCTACACAGATATGTCAGCTAGTCAATTTAGGAAAACAGAAAATATGTGCAGATACCTACAAGAACGTGCTGAAACCAAAATTTTAATTTAATCATAAGGAAACTTCAACGAATTCCATTTTATGGGCTAAATCGTCTCATTTACCATCTACAATTAAAGGGATACCAGTGGGCCAATATCTTAGGGATCCAACTTTGAGGAAATGTATCACCCCTAAACCCCTCATCACGGCATCAGGAGCCACTATGTACATCAGGCAAGTATTAAATCTCAATGGCTGGATGTGAGGGGATTTTTCCAGTGCCAACATTGTAAAGCATGTTCCAACATAAAAAAGAGCAGGAAATTTCGGAATTCGTACAATTCCCGTTATTTTGACATCCGACATTACATCACTTGTTCAACAACGGGTGTCATATATATGGCGCAGTAATAAAATTTACATTGGAATGACTATTCGGGAGCTACGTGTGTGAGAACACGTGCTCGATATTGAGAAAGGTGCATCTGCAGAGGACCCCGCCCACCACTTTGAAAACTCTACCTAGACATTTCTATTTAGAACATCGCAGCAACTCTAATCTGCTTAAAGTGATAGGCATCGATAAAGTGTCAATAGGTCCGCGTGGGGGTAATTTGAGTCGAGTCCTAGGGCAGGTAGAGAGCAAGTGGATATATACATTGAATACTATTGCTCCACATGGATTAAATGAAAATTTTGGTTTCAGCACGTTCTGGTAGGTATCTGCACATATTTTCTGTTTTCCTAAATTGACTAGCTGACATATCTGTGTAGGATGCGGTCATTCATTTGTTTTTAATTTTATGTCATTCTAATGATGTTTTTATTCTTTCTTTTTAGTCTATCATCATTATTGTTGTTTACTTTCATTCTACTATACCTGGCTACAGGATTTGAGACAGGAACAGGACACATATGTAAAGTTCATTCACTCTCATATAATTTCTGATCATATATATATACATATATATATATATATGTGTATGGTTTCACTCACACGTATTATGTGTTGTATAGCATGTGCTATTTTATTTGTTTTTTATTGTTTAGTCTATACTGCAATATAGGCGTCCGGAAAACGGTAAGACGGGCACTCCAAAAGATGACCCCGGGGGATGATGTTGAAGCATTCCTGACGATTTTTGAGAGGGTCGTGGAGCAAGAAAAACTGCCACCGGCACAGTGGGCGGAGGTGTTAGCGCCATATTTAACAGGAGAGCCCAAAAAAGCTTATTATGACCTGGCTTTACAGGACGCTCAGGAGTATGGGAAGCTAAAAGACTGAGATTTTAGCACGCCTGGGTGTGACTATGACTGTTAGAGCTCAGCGGGTCCATCAATGGGCCTATCATGGCAATAAACCCCCGCCGCTCCCAGATATTTGACTTGCTACATCTTGTGCAAAAATGGCTGCAGCCGGAATCCTCCACACAAGCGTAAATGGTGGAGAGAGTGGTAATGGACAGATTTGTGCACGCCCTCCAGAAGCCAGTGCAAACCTGGGTTGCTCAGGGTGACCCCCAGAATGCCGATGATCTGGTGGGATTGGTCAAGAGGTACCAGGTGGTGGAGAGTACCCTGGGGAAGCCACGGGACTTGCCAGCTACATATTGGGGGATACAAACAGTGTCTGACTCCCAAAGGAAGGGTAATAGAGCCATGGGTGGAGGGAGCCCAAGGCCCAAAGGGGCAAGTGGAGGCATAACAAAACCTCCAGCTGGTCCATTAATCTGTTGGAGGTGTCAAGGCCCTGGTCATGTAGCTGCCTGTTTTCCCCTGACTACTGAGTGAATGGACTGTAGCATGGGTCGGCGCTCCTCATATTATGCTTACCCGGTCTGCAGCATTGACAGCGAACCCAGAGAGGGCCTGCAGGCATGTCTTGTGGAAGTGAACGGGGCCCAGGTAACGGGACTATTGAACTCCAGAAGTTTGGTGACCCTGGTGAGGGCCACACTTCCCCATCGACTGATACCGGGTAAAAAAGTAGGCGTCCGCTGTATCCATGGAGATGCCATGAACTACCCCGTTGCTATTGTAACCATAAAAACAAACTGCGGGACTAAGTCACATGAAGTCGGAGTGGTGAAGGATTTATTGCACCCGGTGATAATCGGGCGGGACTTTACTTTGTTTTGGGACTTGTGGGAAAAGGGGGCGGTATCTAAGGCTCCTCGTGAACGATAGTCATCCCACCAAGAGACCTTGCCGCTGCAGGAGGCAGATCAGTCTCCCCTGGGTGTATTGATCGGTGACGAGGATGAGCCGGAGTCCCATGAAGCCGACTTCCCGGAGTTGATGACATCCAGCGGGAATTTTAGGACTGCTCAAATGAGGGACTTGACACTGAAAGGGGCCTTTGAAAATGTGAACGGGGTTACCCAGGAGCCAGGGGCTGACACCAGATTCCCTCACTTCGCAGTAAATGGGGAGTTGCTATATCGGGTTACCCAGGTGAGAGGTGAGGTTATAGAACAGCTGTTGGTTCCAGGGCCCTATAGACGCAAAGTACTAGACATGGCCCATTCTCATGTCCTGGGTGGTCACCTAGGGGTAGATAAGACCCAGGAGCGGATCCTTCGGAGGTTCTATTGGCCTGGGTGTCATCGGGAGATTGTAGACTATTCTAGGTCGTGTCCCACCTGCCGGGTGACCGCCCCCGTTGCTCACTTCCGAAGTCCGCTAGTGCCTTTACCAATTATAGAAGTGCCCTTTAATCGAATTGCTATGGATCTGGTGGGCCCCCTGGTCAAGTCTGCTAGAGGCCACCAGTACATCTTAGTCGTCCTGGACTATGCGACTTGATACCCGGAGGCAATACCTTTGAGAAATTCCTCTGCTAAAAATATAGCCCGAGAATTGGTACACATCTTCTCTAGGACAGGACTTCCAAAGGAGATTCTCACAGATCAAGGAACCCCCTTTATGTCCAAGGTTGTGAGAGAACTGTGTAAAGCACTACAGATAACCGAATTGAAAACCTCAGTGTACCATCTGCAGACAGATGGCCTCATGGAGAGATTCAACAAAACGTTGAAGTCCATGCTGAAGAAGGTGGTCGAGAAAGACGGTTGAGACTGGGACGGTCTCCTACCATATCTGATGTTCTCTATCAGAGAGGTCCCCCAGGCGTCAATGGGATTCTCTCCATTTGAGCTCTTGTATGGTCGTCATCCTCAAGGTCTCTGGGATATAGCAAAAAAGACATGGGAAGTGGAGGTGACCCCCCACCGGACTGTCGTTGAGCATGTTGCTCAGATGCAGGCGAGAAACGCCGAGGTGATGCCCATTGTAAGAAAAAATCTGCTCCGAGCGCAAGAGGCGCAAGCACGGGTGTATAACTGCGCCGCAAGGGTGAGACAGTTCAGTCCTGGTGATCGTGTACTGGTATTGATCCCTACCGTCAAAAGTAAATTCCTTGCCAAGTGGCAAGGGCCTTATGAGGTGGTCGAAAAAGTGGGCGAGGTGAACTACAAGAGTCACCAACCTGGAAGAAGGAAGCCTTACCAGGTATACCACGTCAACCTGCTGAAGCCATGGCGGGATAGAGACCCTATGGAAACCCCCTGTCTGGTAGGCAAGTTGGAGGCCGACATCACAGAGGTCACAGTGGCGGACACACTGTCGAGGGCTCAAAGACAACAATGTTAAGAGTTGCTTCATCAGAACAGGGATCTCTTGACCGGCCTGCCGGGATGTACTCAGGTTGTGGAACACGATATCCTGACTGAACCACACATGAGGGTTAACCTGAAGCTGTACCGGATCCCTGAAGCTTGATGAGAAGTGATCTCGAAGGAGGTGACGAGAATGTTGAACCTCAGTGTTATCGAAGAATCAAAAAGTGGCTGGTCCAGACCCATCGTGTTTGTGCCAAAACCGGACGGATCGTGGAGGTTTTGTAACGACTATCGCAAGTTGAACGAAGTCTCTGAGTTTGACGCCTATCTGATGCCTCGAGTCGATGAGCTCATCGAGAGGCTAGGACCAGCAAGGTACATATTTCTTACTTAAAGTGCACCTTAAAATATAACTTTTAATAAATACTTGTTAAAATAACAAAACAGTGTTGTCCCACACCTTGTGTCCATAAAATACACACACTTCAAGCAGGGGTAAGGGAGAGTCCCTACTATGTCCCTGTTTCTTGTTCTGCCTACCAACGGAGTTTTAAACACCTAATTTATACGGTGTCACCGTTCCTCGACGGCTCTCCCTAAGATCTTGTTACCTATATTCAGGGTGCAGTCACATCAGGCATTCACAATGTTAGGATTCTACCTGAATATGGGTCAAACCCCAATGTCCTCTCATTTGTAACCCTTTAAGGCAACAGGGGTATACACTTGTGAAGTCAAAGGTAATAAGGTCTTACTGAGGTTGTTCTAATGTTGTATAGCACAATGCTCCTGTCTCCTGTTTCAATTATCCCACACTACTATGGGCACCTGATAATTGCCCTATAGAGACACAATTATGCCTAAGATATAAAGGATATCTGGAAATACTGAAATGAGCTGCTCAAATTTAGGGCAATACCCACTCCAAACCTCCAGTCCACAGATATGCCGTTGACAACACCTAACTCTTCACTCCCCTTCTATTAGCCTCAGAGTGAATAATATAAAAGGTCAGTTCATCCACATCACCTCACAAACACCACAAATGTATTGGCAGGCAGATATTAGTACAATTGGTATTACTTATCTTATGCACACTGTCCCACACACTCGACGTGTTTCCACCCACTGATAGACTGTGGGTTTCATCAGGAGTGACAGTCCTGTACAGCAGGTATGCCTTGGAGCCTCCCTTAGGCCCACTGTGTGCGCTGGCAGTGGTGTAAGATAGCACCTCCTGCCTATTTGATAATGGCGCCTTGGTGTTATCGAAGAATCAAAAAGTGGCTGGTCCAGACCCATCGTGCTTGTGCCAAAACCCGACGGATCGTGGCGATTTTGTAACGACTATCGCAAGTTGAATGAAGTCTCTGAGTTTGACGCCTAACTGATTCCTCGAGTCGATGAGCTCATCGAGAGGCTAGGACCAGCAAGGTACATCACCACCCATGACCTAATAAAAGGATACTGGCAGATACCAATGTCACAGAGTGCCAAGGAGAAGACGGCCTTCTCTACACCTGATGGTTGTTTCCAGTATACGCGGATGCCATTCGGCTTGCAGAGAGCCCCGGCCACCTTCCAGAGGACTATGGACCGAATCCTAGCCCCCCATAAGAGGTACACTGCGGCTTATTCGGACAACATCGTGATCTTTACATCGGACTGGGAAAGTCACCTGCAGAAGGTCCACATAGTGGTGCAGGCACTGAGAACCGCGGGGTTCACAATAAACCCGAAGAGGTGCACTATCGGGAAGGAGGAGGCCAGGTATTTGGGCTATGTTGTCGGTAGAGGCCAGATCAAGCCACAACTAAATAAAGTGGAGGGCATCCAGAGTTGGCCACAACTCCTCTTTAAGAAGCAAGTCAGAGCCTTCCTGGGACTTGTCGGATATTACCGTCGATTCATCCCAAACTTTGCTGTGAAAGCACCTCCTTAAGGGCACGAAGTCCTCCATGGCCAAGTGGACTTCGGAAGCTGAGACAGCTTTCCAGGGCCTGAAGTCAGCTCTGTGTAAATGACCGCTCCTCATAGCACCAGATTTAGCAGGGAATTTGTACTCCAGACTGATGCGTCAGAGATCGGGCTAGGAGCTGTCCTGTCCCAGGTAGTACATGACGAGGAACATCCAATCCTGTACCTTAGTAGAAAGTTGTCGTCCTGCGAGAAAAATTATGCTATTGTAGAAAAGGAGTGTTTGGCCATCAAATGGGCAGTGGACACGTTACGGTATTATCGCCTAGGGTGACAGTTTAGGCTGGTGTCAGATCATGCGCCCCTGACATGGTTGAGGGACAGACGGGGAAAGAATGCCAGAGTGACCCGGTGGTTTTTAGCACTTCAGGATTTCAATTTCCATGTTGAGCACAGGCCCGGGAATGCAGATGCCCTGTCTAGGTTCCCCTGTTTGGTGTCAGATGGTGCCCAAACCGCCGGCTTTGGGCAGAGGGGGGGAATATGTAAAATGATTACTGGTACTGTAAGTGATGGGAAATATGTGTCAGACAGATTGATGAACTCAGTTATGTGAGCTGGGGCTGATTCACCATGTCCCTCCCTCCCTGAGGTGTGGTCAGAAAAGTTAAATGTTCACCTCTGTTTTTTTTTTTCTGGTGTGAGTGTGGAGCCCCAAGGGACGTGGGGTACTCGGTACCGGACCGATCTGCTGCTGGGGATGTCACTGGTGGCCTGGTCCGGACCGTGTCCCTGGCTCAGCACAATAAAAGGGGAATATTTACAAGGGATATTGTCACGGGTGACGCCACCCACTTGGTGCGGCCAGCAATGGGGCCGCGGCTGCTGCAGAACCTCCGGGGGTGATGGAATGGCAGCCGGGATGGTATAGTTCTAGTGGGGAGAACTGTATCCCCCGGGGCAGTAAGGAGTTAAAGTCTGTTGGTCTGTGTGAGTACACTTACTTTGCAGCTGCAAGGATCTCTCTTCCTGTGCTGGTGCTGACAGGCTGTAGCTCTGCAGGTTGAGATCTTCCTGGTGCAAGCCTGTATGGGAGAAAGGGTCTGCAGATGGAAGCAGGCAGGAGACAATGCAGGGTTTCCAAAGCTTTACTTAGTTCCTTCAGTCAGCTTACAAGTTAGTTGTTACACAGTTCTTAACATTCATTTGCATTCTCCCTTTCCGGGTTCCCTTTCCTCCTGCAGCCAGGCTCCTCTCTCCTTGTGACCCCTCACACAGTCTTTAAGTGTGCCTTTCCGGGCTATTTCTCTCTATCTCCGTCTTACACGGGTGTATGCGGACGCTGAACAGTATAGCGGTGACTCGGGCTCTGTTAGTCCTAGTGTGTCACTGAGCTGCCTGTTCTTTGGGTTAGGAACTCCAGCTTGAAACTAAAGCTCCCCGTCGGTGAATCTGGGGATACCGGGTGAATCGTCGGTCCCCTTCAGAGCCGACACTCTGCTCTAGCCCAGCCTGCAACAGTCCTCCAACGTGAGGCTCTGCCAGGCTCCTTCCTCTGCTTCCTTCAGATATCTAGGAGGGCTTCTCCACCTGCTGTTAGTAGCTTCTGCTGCTGTCCAGGGCACGGGTTACACCGTCCCTTCGCTGTCTATCACACTCCTGGTGGTTTCAGCATCTTGGATGGGCTTTTCCCCCCCATCTGGCTCGCATTGGCTCAGTACGGGTCAGCGCTCCTCAGCTTAGGCACTTCCAGGCAGCATGTGTCTTTCTGTCTCAGCTCAGCTCAGCTTCTCCTTGTCTTTGCTGCTCAGCACCATGGCTTACTCTTGGGTCTTTGCATCTCAGCTACTTCAGCCTACTAACTTCCTTTACTCCTCCCCCTCTCTATATACTGTCAGTCACCTGACCTTCTGGTGTGCCCAACCCACTCCTCATCCACCACTCCTCCGGTCTCATATAGTGTCTGACCTCAGAGCTGGATGTGAACCCTTTCTATGCGTGGGGATGTGGGCTGTGAGGGTGTAGTGTTTACTATGTCCTAACTGCCTAGCTGCAGTTCCCTTCTGTGGCCACCTGTACGCAGGGGCGCCACATGAGTTTTGGAGTGCAGCAGAGCAGTGTGCAGCTCTGACCCTAAGAAGCTGATCCTTACTTTGGTTGTTTTCATATGGTTTATGACAGCAATAAACCAGACATTTACCTGGCAAAGCTTCCTGTGTCTACCTGGAATTGGCAGCTGTGAGTGGCTCTATCACAATTGGCACACTACCCCCTGATGAATTCCTCAGATGAAACAGGGTAGGGACAGGAGGAACGCTGGACATACAGGATAGGCTATAACATTCTAACAGGTATGTAGAGTATCTGTGCCTTGTATATCTGCGGACAACTGATGTTATTGCATCACAAACTTAATTTGTTCTGCACTGGTATATACATTTAGAGGCATTGTGAACAGAGACAGTGTGAGGGGCATTGTGAGTATAGCTTTGAGTAAGGGTTGATGTTATCTGTTTAGGAATCACCCCAGAGCTTATTCTTATGACCACCTGTGAAGCTGTTGGTTGTTTTGATTAGGTATATATTAGTGCAGGATTGATATTGATATTGATGGAACAGTCTTTTTGTCAAAAGTAGCAGCCGTGTGTACAGACGCTGAATCACAGATATGGAGATCTGAATTATACCAAATTCATTTCTTAAACTATTTGAATGTAGGATAATCACCTGATACATGGAGGCACCCTTGGGATGGTTCCTATACTAATGGTGTTATCTGGTGACTCAGTAAATTGTGGTACTTAAAATTTGGATTTGGTGTATGTTAAATATATCATCCTGTTGTTAAAACGGATGTACACAATACACTGTGGATTACTGCATAGGTGTCACTTATTTCTGTATTACCCACTGTGCAGTCCATCCCCTCAGTGAGCCGTGAGGCACCCTGCCATGTATTATACCACTTGGGTTCCAATTTGCTAGAATTTTAGGAATTGTTTCCTTATTATTCCTCTATCTGATGTTCTATAGTAATGTTGTAATGCTTTTAAAGGCTCTTCAATAAAGTTTTGTATTTTTTATACAATCCATTGTCTCTAGGGAGACTTTTTGATTCAAATCGTGCTTTGGAAGGTATATATTGTGATGGAGTTATGATGTGCTTACTGGTCCAAGTGTCTGTGGTGAAATGCAACCTGTCACACACAGAGTTTCTCAAGGAAGCGTTGATGTTGTATGTGACATGCTGGTGTAGCACAGGCACGCCCTTCTTGGAGAAGTAGTGGCAACTGGGCATCTGGTACTGGGGCCCTGCAACGGACATAAGGTCTCTAAAATCCTGTGTGTCCTCCAGGCAGAAAGGCAGCATTTCTGTAGCCAACAGCTTGCAGATGGTGAAATTCAACTGCTTAGCTTTGTCATGGCTAGGAGGAAATGGTCTTTTACTTGTCCACATCTGAGGGATGGAGGGCTGGCTGCTGTGCTGAGACGGGGTTGAGTAGGGTGTCCCCAGCAACCTGTTGGTCTGTGAGGGAGGTGCAGGGCCAGATATAATGTTGCCTTTATCCAAAGCTGGTGCTCTCGATGTCTGAGAGAGCTTAACAACAGCAGCATTTTCCACTTCAAAAACAAGTGACGACCTGGCAATCACACTGCCTTTTGCAGGTAAAGAGGTGGAAGGTCTGCGTCCAAAAGCATGAGTTACAGCTGTCCCCACAGTCACAGACGATGAAGAGCACGCGGATGCACTTGATGGGGCAGACGGTGGTAGGCCCACCCCGCTAGCCCACATTGTAGCACAGTGAGCTTCCCACTGCCACTTGTGCCTTCATATCCATGTGATGGATCATGCATGAAGTATTCAAACTGTGGAGTTTTTGGCCTCTACTCAGAGATTGGTGACAAATCCTACAGATCACATGAGTTGGGTGATCCTTGGCGATGTCAAAAAAGGCCAAGGCTAGGCAAGGCTTAGAGCCCATGCGATCTGCAGAGCCACCACGACGTCTGCTCAGAGGCAGAGTTGTGGCTGAGGATGCAGTTGTTGACGTGCTTCCAGTACTCCGTCTTTGTCCAGGAAGGCGCAACCTAACCTCGTCGTCACTAGCATCCTCCTCCACCTCTTCTGCTGACCTCATTGACTGGCTGACTTTGGGTTGAGAGTAAGTGGGATCTTCAACCTCATCATCACCCTGTGTGTTGTAACACCCCTTGTCCTCAGAGACAACCTCTTCCTGCCTTGACTGAAAAGTTAAGTTGTCGGTCCAATCAGGTATCTCAGTCTCATCAGCATCTTCCTCATTGTCTCCACCAAGAGGAGTTACAGTTTGGGAATGAGGGTCTGCATTATGCTCAGAACCTTCTTCATCTGGGCCTGGATCCGACTCACAAAGCTTCTGGGCATCAGTGCAGATCATTTCCTCGTCTGGACTCACTGCACCGTTGGAGAAGACCTCTGATTCCCAGGCTATAGTGTGACTGAACAGCTCTGCAGACTCAACCATCTTTGTTACCCCATACTTAGTAGGGCGGCTGGAGACTTGGCAGCTGGAAGGAAGCAAGTGCGATTGGGGTGACACCTCAGAGGACTGGAGGGTTTGGGATGTTGAAGTTGAGGTGGAGGAGAGGCCACTTGATGGAGCACTTGAGATCCTTTCAAGCACCTGCTGTTTTTTGTGCCTCATCTACAATAGGTATCGATGTTCATGTCTGTAAGACAGAGATCATATCAGATTATCCACGGAAATAACCCGGAAATAAGTAGACATCTTACTTTGGCTGGAAGATGGTCTTTCTTCAGCATTTTTGCCCTTTCCACCACGCCGATTCCCCTTTCCACCGGCAGCAGGCCTTTTGCCACTCATTTTGTATGTGACCAAATTGGCAACTCTGCAGTTGTTAGGAAAAAAAAATTAGGATGGAAATCGAGCAGAGATAAGTGGCCATACAGTGATATTAGGCCCAAACTATTAGCCGGGCTAGGTGCAATTAAAAATTAGTCTGAACTAGACAAGCGGTATAGTGTGTTACACAAGTGGGCTACACACCACTGTCTAAATGACACAGCTACTAGGCACAAACTATTACCTGGGCTAGGTGCAATTAAAAATTAGTCTGATCTACTTCCGGTTCCGGCCCCTCCATGTGCGGACGCGCCTAGGTCTGCTCCGCTCCCCGCCTTGGGAATCTGCCGCCATCCGCCTTCTACTATTCTCCAGGGCTGCCCCCTGAGCAACTACCGATACACAGAGGGCCTCAGCGAGCCATGGCCACGTTGGACCGATACTTCATAAAAAACAGAGAGGGTGAGAGAGGCGAGACGCCATGTGCAGACCGCAGTAATGGCGCGGTCTACACACAAGAAACACAGGGGATGACACAGGACGGAGGATCGGGGCGGATGGCTGGAAACAGGGAGAATGAGCCGGGAGATGTAGGAACAGTGGAGAGACCGGAGGGATCCCGGGAGACGGCCCCAGAGAGAGGCTATGAAAGCCCCCCAGGACAGAGATCACATGCAGTGCAAGTGCACTGTGACCAACACCAGCCCCAGACATCATCACAGTCACAGGCTGTAGCTATGAGCAAACCACAAAGTCAACACACTTCTGATACCTGTGGAGAGGATTCAGGAGATAGCTGGGGATTCCAGCGCTTGGACTATAAAAAATTGGCTAAAGAAATTTCTGTGCATCTAGCTGAAGAATTTAAAGTCACAGTAGCAGAGATGGTGGCAGCTTCTACTAGAGACCTGTCTGTGAAAGTGGAGACACATGAGCAGCAGCTTCTTGAGGCTGAATCTAGAATTGGAACAGCAGAGGACAGGATTCAGGAACTTGAGGAACAGTTAATGGCCCTGCAAAAGCATGCTGACTACACACATAATAAACTGGAGGACATTGAAAATAGATCGAGACGGAGTAACCTAAAAATTGTGGGGCTCCCAGAGTCTGTCCCTGTGAGTCAACTAGAGGAAATTTTTGAGGTGGAACTGCCTAAAGCCCTGGGTCTTACTCATAGATGCAAGACAGAGCGTGCCCATAGAATAGGTCCACCCAGAGACGTTCAGGAGACAACTGAAACCACGAGGCACCTGGCTCCGAACGCAGCTTCCAAGGAGCCCAATAAATCCAGACACGCCATAGCAAAATTCTTGAACCACAGGGACAAAGAGGAGATTCTTCGGGCATATAAAGCAAAAAAGCATCCTCTAATACTACAGGGACATAGAGCACTGGTCTTTGCGGATTATTCTGTAGAAGTCACACGTCGCAGAAGGGCATTCAGTGAGACGTGTTCACTGCTACATAAGAAAAACATCCGCTTTCAGCTGAATTTTCCTGCAACCTTAAGATTCAGATCTAGAGAGGGTGTCATGCTGACCTTCTCTGATCCGGAGGAGGCAATGGCGGCTGCCAGAGATAATGTAGCCTCTCCAAGAAGATCCGAGTCACCGCCCCGTACTAGTAAGGGATCACCTGCGAAACCTACTTCTGCTCCAGAGTCAGAAAACGAAATAGACAGAACCTCTGTGAGATCTTATAGACTCAGGCCGTACTCCCTATTGGATGATGGGGCACAAAAAGGAGCAACGCCGGGTAACCCAAAACAACAGAGGCAATCCGGAAATAGATGGCAAAAGAAGAAGTGATACAGGAACAAATTAAAATGGACTAATTTCGACGATATCTGCAACTGGCAGATTTGCAGCAGATGCCCTGAGGGAAAAGGAGAAGAGCTCTGGCTGTACTAAGATAAAGAGGAATATATTGTCGCCCCCTTCCTCTCCCCCCCTTCCCCTTTTAACCCCCCCTCTCCCCTCCTTTCCCTCTTAACCCCCCTCTCTCTCCCCCCCCCTTTCCCTCTTAACCCACCCCCCCCCCCTTCCCCCCCACCTTTTTTTTTTTTTTTTTCTCTCTCTCTCTCTCTTCTCTCTCTTTATTCAGGTTTATTCCATAGGAGCATGGCTGCACTGACGCTAACGTGTTCAATAGGACCTTATTTAGTACTGCAATCTGACGTGGACATCCGACCATGGCGACTTTAAGGTGGAACACACTCAAACGTTTATAGAAACTCTTTGATTACCCATGACCGCAGAGAACGTGAGAAGGGTTGTGGATGTTTACACGATGTGCCCACGAAATATGGCCCTTGGGCAATCTGTTTATCTATCTCAATATGGATGGTCGCCAATTGGAGATTGATGTTATTTGGGCAGAATGTTGGAGTTATGATGTTGCCTGACTAAATGTTTTCAAAGGTGGTGGAGGAAGAGGCGGGGTGGAGCTAAATGTGCGGGCCGCACTTGAGGACATAAGCGAAGTCACAGACTTTTTGAAGCTGAAAGGTGTTGGAGTGATTTGGGGGTGGGGGGTGGTAGGAAAGGGGAGAAAAAAACGGAAATTATCCTTGGAAATGTGTCTCTAAAATGTTATACCATCAATGTCTGTCACACCTCACTCAAAGTCATACCAGATGATATTAACCACTTGTGGATATTCACTATGAAGAAATTTTGGGCCCCGCGCGGGGAGGCTTCCGATGGTTAGGTGGGCCTCCTGGAATGTTAAGGGTTTGCGCTCCCCGGCAAAGCGCATGATGGTCTTACGCCACCTTAAGAGGCTGCATGTGGATATAGCTCTGCTCCAGGAGACCCATCTGGCCGCGGAAGACTTTTTCCGCCTCAAAAAGTTATGGGTGGGAGAGGTCTATGGTTCGGGGGCAGTAGAAAAAAAGGCGGGAGTTCTAATTCTGGTACATAGGTCACTAGCTCACTCAATATTATCTACTTCACAAGATAAGGAAGGCAGAATAATACAAGTAACGATACAAATCCATAACGACACCTTTAATATCTACAATATCTATGCCCCTAATGGGAAACAGAAACCCTTCTTCCAACAATTACAAAACACATTGCTCCTAGACAACGAGAACAATAAAATAATCGGGGGAGATTTTAACACGGTCATGAAGGAGGAGGAGGATAGACGCACCGCATCCCAAACTCACTTGGGAAAACAGGATGGGGGTAGAGCAGGTGACTACAGTGTTTTGGAAGGCTTAGTAGGGGAAGCTGGATTGTTAGATGCTTGGAGGTTAGTGAACCCACTGGGTAGAGCGTTTACCCACTTCTCGCACCCCCATGGGTCGTGGTCCAGATTGGATATGTTCTTTGTTTCACCCAAGATAATCCAACAAATGACGGATATTAAAATCGAGGACATGCTGATCTCGGACCATAGCCCATTGGTGTTAGAGACCAGAGACAAATTTGAGAAAGGCTCCGATTACTTATGGAGATTCCCCGACACGTTTGCCAGAGAAGAAAATTTTACTAAACTACTGGGAGAATGGTGGTCGCACTTCTCTTCCGATAATCGGGAACATAGATCAGATCCAGCTTTATACTGGGAAACAGCGAAAACGGTGATGCGAGGTCATATCATGGCATATAGCATGAGAATTAAACGACAAATCAAAGACAAATTCATTCAAACCAGTCTAGTGGTAAGAGATGCGTATACACGTTATCAATCCACAATGGCGGCTCCTGACAGAGAGAAGTGGATACAGGCAAAGAGAGATTTTGATGTCTGGGCGGGAAAACGGGAAGACATTTATAAAAATCGTTTGGAATTAGAACTCCAGAAATTCGGGGATAAGGCAGGGCGTCTACTAGCTAGGTTAGCCAAGGGCAGGCATAAACCCTCCCCTATACAAGCGATAGTAGATACACATGGCACCACTTGGCATGACCCTAAGGGCATCTCTAGAGTATTGGGCAGATATTATGCTTCTCTTTACATGGAAGTCAACACTGATGACTCAGACAGCCTTGCCTGGTTGGGAGGGATAACACTGCCAGCTGTTTCCCAGGAGGACGCTCAATTTCTTAATAGCCCAGTCACGACTGGCGAAATTGAGATGGCTATAAGACATTTAAACCCGGGTAAAGCGCCTGGACCAGATGGCTATAATGGTGCTTTCTTCAAGTCATTGAGGGAGCAGATCACTCCGGTGTTATGTGACCTATTTAATTCATTATTGAGTGGGGCTCCTATTCCGGAGAGAATGAATCTAGCTTACATCAAATTGATACCTAAACCAGGAAAAGCACCCACAGACCCAGCAAACTATAGACCGATCTCTTTAATAAATCAAGACTTGAAGCTCCTCTCCAAAATTCTGGCTGACAGATTGGCAGTGATCCTACCCAAACTGATACCCACACATCAAGCGGGTTTTATTAAGGGGAGGTCAACCACTACAAATATAAGAAAAGCAATGCTTATGCTCGATGTTATGGGAAGGAAAACAAAGATGAGCGGTGGTAACCCAGCCATGATCACTCTTGACGCTGAAAAAGCATTCGACAATGTCAGATGATCATGGCTGGGCAGAGTGCTTGACTCCATAGGTATACTAGGCCCCTTTAGACAATACATTAGTGCATTATACAGTAACCCAAAGCTTGTATTAGTACGCCTGGTTTTCTGTCAGATTCCTTCACCCTCCAAAAGGGAACGAGACAAGGATGCCCATTATCGCCCCTATTATTTAATCTGGCTATAGAACCTCTGGCACTATATCTGGAACGTCATAACACCTATGAGGGTTTTAAGGTAGGGAATGCTGAAATTAAGCTTTCACTTTTTGCTGATGATATCATCTTATATGTTCAGAACCCAGAGAGAGACCTTCCAGATCTATTGTCAGACATAGAGAAATGGGGTAGATATTCAGGTTTCGCTTTAAACAAAGGCAAATGTGAAGTCCTTTTTATAAATCAAGAAGAAGGAGCACGGAAAGGGGAACACTTTTGCGGATTACCTATAGCGAAACACAGTCTCAAATATCTGGGAATACACTTAGCCAGATCCAGCGGGCTGACATATAAACTTAACTTTTTACCGATCATTACAAAGATAGAACAGGAGTTGGGAAGATGGGAGGGGTTGCCGCTGTCTCTGTTGGGCCGCTGCCATCTACTTAAAATGATGAGCTTTTCAAAACTACTTTACCCTCTCCAGACCATTCCTATGTTAATGAAACATACTGATATTATAAGAATTAACAAAGCCTTCACCAAATTTCTATGGAGAGGAAAGAGATCTAGTCTAGCCTTTAGGACATTAATACAACCCAAGGAAGGGGGACTGCAGCTCCCTGATGTTAGGGGATATAACCTAGCATGTAACCTACGTAATGTATTGGACTGGATTAAGGGAACAAGCAAGTTTTCTGACTTAGAACTGGAGGGAGAATGGGCTAAACCATGGGATTTGTCCGCTTTACTTCATTCTCCATTGTCCTGCCTTCCGGCCACCCTGAAAAACACAGTAATATATAGAAATACCATCATAACGTGGAGAGAGGTCAGGAAAAAACTCAAACTAGCATGGAAGGTCTCCAGGCGACTTAATCCATGGAGATGCCCGGCCTTTGAATTGGGCCGTGAAAACTCTCTATTTAAAACTTGGAAAGAAAAAGGCGTCAATACACTAGAAGACCTCATAAATTTTGATGAGCGAAGGTGGATGACGGAGAAGGAGGTGCTGACTACCTTTAATTTACCCCAATTTCAGGCGATACAATACCGCCAGTTGGATTACCATCTCCTTTCACATCTGCGGGACCTCTCTGGGGAGGTTGATAACAATTTATGGTCCGAAATACTAAATTTAAATGAAGGTGATGTATCCATTACCTCATTATATGCCAAAATACAACATGTCCTACACCCGCAAAGGAGGGGAGGGTTCTTTAACAAGTGGCGAAAGCACATTAAAGACCCTGAACTCACTCAGAAAATTCTAGAGGGGTGGGGGCTTATGAGATGATACATTAGTAATGAGAGATGGAGGGATTCCCAATTCAGGATTATGCATGGGACTATCCAGGGTTTTAATGTTCCCCCCTCCCAGGCCAACCAAGGGAGATGGATTCACTGCCCAAAATGTAAAAGTGAGATGACGGACCTGGAACATGGGCTTTGGTCCTGCCCTGATTCACAAGATTACTGGAGGAAGGTGGTAAATTGGGCCAAGGAGATATGTGGAGATATGGAGGATCTAGACCCGTTGCGCTGGATCTTCCACTACCAGACGGATACTGGAGCTCTCAGACACCCACATGTCCTATGGCACTATATTGCGATAATAGCTAAAAGACTCCTTCTCCAACACTGGCTCAATGACAGACCCCCAGACCTGAACCAGATCAAAATGATGATGCGCCATACTCTGACACTTGAATCGATGGATGCGCTACGCAATCCAAATAAACTAACCAAGAAATTTTTCTTCAGATGGAAAATATTTATTGAAAAGGAATTTACAGATGGTGACATAATCAATTTTATGCTACCCTTTCGTTCGTCGGTCTGGTATGCAGAGGGGGAGCTAGGAGGGACACTTGGTAGACTGAGATGTGATGTTTAAAAGACTAACACGAAAATGGAATTGGTATATATATATCATGTTCATACTCTCTCGAGAGTACAAGACACGATAGGAATAATGGATGATTTCCGGAGTGGGTGGGGAGGGGTTGTTGAGATTTTTGAGGCGTAACTGCAACTGGATAAGTACTGTTAATTCCAGAAAAAGTTGTTTGCTTCATGTAAATTAATGTTGGATATGCTTATCCTAATATTTTGACACTTGTGTAATGTTTAAAACCCAATAAACATATGGTTCAAAAAAAAAAAAATTAGTCTGATCTAGGTGTAGTGTGTTTCATAAGTGGGCTACACACCACTGTCTAAAAGACAACTGCTACTATCCCAAAAAATTGCCTGGACTAGCTGCAGTAAAAAATTGGCTACTGGATACACAGGCAGTGTAGCTTACTTTGCAGCTGGGCTACACCACTGACTACCAGACACTGCTACCAGGCCAAAAAATTGCCTGGACTAGCTGCAGTAAAAAATTGGCTACTAAAGGCAGGTGGTGTAGCTTTCGGCACAGCAGTGCTACACTACCTGCTGTAAAGGATTGCCCGAGCTAAAAAAAAACGCCCCTGGAAGAAGCTTGAGTACGAAACGGCGTAGGGGTAAGGGACCCAGGCACTACACAACTTTTTTGACAGGTTACTATAACCTAACCTTTCTTGGAGATTTATTACCTCTCTGCCAAACCATATCTGCCTAACATAGTAACCCCTTGTCTGCTGGTTGTTCTGACTGGTTAACTAGGAGCAGGGATAATACTGATATAGAACAGCAGTAGATATATTGGTTTTACTGGCCACATTGGCTGATGAATTGTTTTGAGGCATAATTTATTTTTTAGGTTATGTGCAATAATGATGTTACACTGTATATGTATGAAGTCTGGTATGTACTATGGGATCTCCCTTTGAGGAGAAGCTCTGATTTTATTAAGTTTTGAATAAAGATTGCAATTTTTTAAACGCATATATTTGTCTAGATTTGTGAAATCATTCCGTGAGAAATACTCCTGTGTATTTTCTCAGTTAATATATTACTGTTGGAGTGATAGTAGTATTTAAAAGGGACTGGTTGTTTTAGTTTCTGAGCTAGATTTGGCCAGATGCTGTGAAAAACACTTGCACAGCACTGGCACACACCTGCCTGGCAAAAGCTAATAGGAGCTACTCTAACCTAGCCCTCAAAAGGGCTGATATTATAACTAGTCCCTACTTCTATGAAGTAGCCCTCAAAAGGGCTGATATTTACAACTAATCCCTACTTGTCTGAAGTAGTCCTCAAAAGGCAGAGATAATAACTAGTCCCTACTCCCTAAACCTATCTGTCTATCTAACTTGAGATTCACTCACTATCTATCTAACTAACACTTTATAGCGCCCACGGCAGCAGTAGCGGTGCCTGACTGACACACAACTGCAGCACTGAGTAAATGGTGGTGATGGGGAAAATGGCTGGGTCTTATAGGGCAAGGACATGTGACATACACAGCCAATCAGGATAAAGGTGAATAGAGCTGGGATGTGACACCCCGCTGGCCACAAAGATAAACACAGAGTTAATCACACACTCTGTTTATTTATGCCTACACGTGTTTCATGGCTAATATGCCACTTCATCAGGGCATCCTGATCAGGGTCTCTTTTCACCCTTATCTGGATTCTTCAATTCTCAGCTGGGAGCCTGCAGCGACCTCCTGTGTGCTTTTATTGTAGTTGTGACACTCACAACTACATCAGTTGAGTTTAACCTTTTGGGGTCTGTGGGACCTGTATATAAGAGGTACTACTCTATGTGCGCTTCTTCTCTCCCTTAATTTATACACAGCCAATGACACATTGGCTGACAGCCTGCACCGCCCCACTGTATATGCAGGCAGGAGAAAAAAAAATGGAGATCGGCATTATTTCTGCAGCACTGATCTAAACCCCGCTTCCCCCCCCCCGCACACTATACATTGAAACTGGATATTAACATTCATTAACAGTATTAGGGTTAGGGTTAAGCTTTTGGTGATCGAAGCGTTATCGAACATAACCTCGAACTGCCGAATTTTAAGCTAATTGTTTGCATTTGTCGTATGACTCAAACACCGACCAAAACAGCTCGAATTTGAGATTGGCGAACATTTTGAAACCGGACATCGCTCATCTCTACTGATAGGAGCACTTGGAGCAATGACCCCTAAACTGGAAAAATAGCTGCAAAAGATTCCAGGAGCAACATCTGAACTCTCTGTCCAGAAAAGTGCAGAACTGGGAACAACTAAGATTCTGTGCAGAACATTCAAACACCCAGAAAGGACCCGAAAATGAGGAAGGACAAAAAAAAAGAACCACCCCACAGGGGGTGAGAAGGTAAGATTTATTTATACATATATATATACATGAGGATGTATATATACAGGGTGGGCCATTTATATGGATACATCTAAATAAAATGGGAATGGTTGGCGATATCAACTTCCTGTTTGTGGCACATTAGTATATGGGAGGGGGAAAACTTTTCCAGATGGGTGGTGACCATGGCGGCCATTTTGAAGTTGGCCATTTTGGAACCAACTTTATTTTTTTCAATGGAAAGAGGGTCATGTGACACATCAAACTTATTGAGAATTTCATAGGAAAAACAATGGTGTGCTTGGTTATAATGTCATTTTATTCTTTCATGAGTTATTTGCAAGTTTATGACCACTTATAAAATGTGTTCAAAGTGCTGCCCATTGTGTTGGATTGTCAAAGCAACCCTCTTCTCCCACTCTTGACACACTGCAGAAGAAATGCTAGCACAGGCTTCCAGTAACCGTTATTTCAGATGCTGCACATCTCGTATCTTCACAGCATACACAATTGCCTTCAGATGAGTGATGAGGCAAACTGTTTTGTGAATGTTGAAGTTAAGAAACAAAACCACCGCTATTGGTCTGACACTAACCCACAGTGGATAGATCCCTCCAAGACTGTTGGAACACAAAAATTGATTGTATGGTGTGGTATATATGGGGTACAAAGATAGTGGGGCCATTATTCATCAATGGAAACCTCAATGCCACTGGATATCTGAAATTGCTACATGATTTAGATACCAATACCATCAAAATCTGTGGGAATAGCTTTATGGTAATATCCATATTTTATTTTGCACAGTGTTTTTGTAGATTCATTAGTACTCATACTGCATATAGGGAGCTATGTGGGGGCTCTTGTCGTATAAAGGACTATGTGGTGCTCATGCTGGGGACCTGTTTGAGGGTTGACACTATATATATGGGGATGTCAGCATACTTAATTTTGCTCAATATTAAGTGATACAATTAATGTTATTATAAAACAATATGCTCCTCACCTGAATTCACTTTTTGGGAGCATATCTGGGGCCAGTACTAGTCTTCTCCAAAGTGGCTGTCTAAAGAGGCAAAATATGAAATAGACAAGAAATGGACCGCAATTGACTGGGATAGACTGGAAGTTAATGACATAGAGGGACACTCAAACATTGTGTATAACTCTATTCACTACTAACCTTTACCATGTCTTTTATTTCATTGTTTGTCTTCTTATGTGCTCTCACCACCAACTTTCATCACCCTATACTCCCTCTATCACCACTCATTCACATCAGCCCCTCTCTCCTGCCCTACTCTATGTACAGCTCCCATGCTATCTTCAGTTTACTGAAGATTCTCAGCCCACCATATTCCAAAGTTTGTCATAATAAATCATGTCCAAAAACTATCTGCTCTTTCTCTTTTTACTGCTTCTCCTGTCAGGTGATATCTCTCCGAACCCTGATCCGCCCTCTGGTAACTTCAACCCCTCTCCCACCTCACACAGAAGCCACACTAACCTTATTAACATTACCTGCACACCTTCATCTCCCTCTTTTAATTGTGCTCTCTGGAATCCACGGTCTGTATGCAACAAACTTCCCTTCATTCATAACTACTTTCTCGCTAACTCTCTTAACCTCCTGGCCCTCACTGAAACCTGGATCCAGGATTCAGACACTGCTTCCACTGCTGCTATTTCTTATGGCGGCTTACATTTCTCTCATTCCCCGAGACCTGGGAACAGACATGGTAGTGGAGTTGGCTTACTCCTGTCTCCACAATTTACTTTCCAGGTCATCCCTCCAGCCCCATCACTCTCATTCCCCTCATTTGAGGTTCACACCATTAGGCTATTCCATCCCCTTCCCCTCAGAGTAACGGTGGTATACCGCCCCCCAGGGTCACCCACCCAGTTCCTCGACCATTTCTCCGCATGGTTGATACACTTCATGTCCTCAGAATTACCAGCCCTCATTCTGGGTGACTTTAACATCCCCATAAACAGCCCCACCTCCCCATCTTCATCCCAGCCCCTATCTCTAACCACGTCACTTGGCCTCTCACAGCTCTCAACCTCTGAGACGCACAAAGATGGTAACACCCTTGACCTGGTCTTTACCCGGTTCTGCTCTACCTCCTCCTTAGATAACTCACCTCTTCTCTCTGACCACAACATTCTCTCCTTCTCACTTACTAACCCTCACCTACCACAGCCCACCCCTATCTATCAAACATCCAGAAATCTACAGACCATTAACCCTCATGTACTCACAGACTCCCTCATCTCATCACTGTCCCCGATCTCCTCATTCTCCTGTCCAGATCTGGCAGTAAATCACTATAATAACACTCTCAGAAGCACCCTGGACCAAGTAGCGCCCCTCACCCTCAGAGCCTCCAAACATAGAACAAAACAGCCCTGGCTCACATCACAAACTCGATTCCTCCAGCGATGCTCTAGGAGTGCTGAACGCTTATGGAGGAAAACTCGCTCACTAGAAGACTTCATCCATTATAAATTCATGCTAAAAACCTACAACTCCGCCCTTCACCTTGCCAAACAAACCTACTTCACCACCCTGATCTCCTCACTATCCAACAATCCAAAAAAACCTCTTTGACACCTTTCACTCTCTCCTCAGTCCTAAAGTGCAGGGCCCCATCACCGACCTCTGTGCTGATGATCTGGCCTCTTACTATATGAGAAAATAGACAACATCTGCCAGAATCAGCTCCCAGCCTCCATGCTGAATCCATCTCCTCACATCTCCTCCAGCACTCTCACATTTGACCCTTAAAGAAGTCCAGCTCCTCTCTCCCTCTCGTCCACTACTGCACATGACCTCCTCACACCTACCCGTCTCTCCATCAGTTGTCAGCTCACTCACCTACCAAATCTTTAGACTCTCCCATCTCTTCGTAATCTCCTCCTCCTCCTCAACCCATCATTACTCCAGTTATTAGAAGAACAGCTTCTCTCGTCCCTCTCGTCCCACTACATCACCACTGACCCATCCCCAACCTCCGCTTCCATATTTCAACACTCGAGCCTAACATCTCGTTACCTCTCCCTCTCTATCCATGTACAGTCTGCTTCCCTCCTCCTTCACATCTCCATATAAATGAACTCACCTCCATCAAAGGTGGACCCAATGACCTAACTGCATATAGCCATGAATGTAATGGTGACCACTCTATGCTTATTCTTCTTGATCTCTCTGCAGCTTTTGACACTGTTGACCACCATCTCCTACTCTCTATGTAGCACTCCATTGGTATAAAGGACACCGCTCTCTCCTGGATCTCTTCCCATCTTTCTGACCGCTCTTTCAGTGTATCATTTGCTGGCTCTACTTCCCCCCCTCTTTCTCTCTATATTGGGGTCCCTCAGGGTTCAGTCCTTGGACCTCTTCTCTTCTCTCACTACACAGCCCCAATTGGACACACCATCAGCAGATTTGGCTTCCAGTACCATCTCTATGCTGATGACACACAATTATACACTTCAGCTCCTAACCTTACCCCTGCAGTTTTAAAGAACACCAATCACTATCTAGCTGCTGTCTCCAACATCATGTCAGCTCTCTATTTAAAACTCAACCTTTCCAAAGCTGAACTTCTTTTGCTCCCACCCTCCACTAACCTCCCTAAATCTGACATCTCTCTTTCAGTGTGCGGTACCATGATAACGCCTAGGCAGCAGGCTCGCTGTCTGGGTGTCATGTTTGACACCGATCTCTCCTTCACCTCCTATATGCAATCTCTCGTCCGTTCTTGTCGCTTACACCTGAAGAACATCTCTAGAGTCCGCCCCATCCTAACCATGGAAACAACTAAAACCCTTACCGTGGCCCTAATCCAGTCCCGCCTTGATTATTGCAATTCTCTATTAATTGGCCTCCCCTCTCTAAACTTTCCCCACCTACAGTCCATCCTTAATGCAGCAGCAAGGATCACCTACCTGGCCAACTGTTACTCAGATGCCTCCGCTCTGTGCCAGTCATTGCACTGGCTGCCTATACACTACAGGATAAAGTTCAAATTGCTTGTTCTCACCCACAAAGCTCTTCACAATGCAGCACACCCCTACATCTCCTCCCCCATCTCTGTCTATCACCCTACCTGTTCTCTACATTCCACAAACGACTTTCGACTAACATCTGCACTAATCCGATCTTCCCACTCTCGACTCCAAGACTTCTCCCGAGCTGCACCAATTCTCTGGAATGCTCTACCCCAAAAAATCAGGACCATCCACAACTTGCATGGCTTCAGACGCTCACTAAAAACACATCTTTTCAAGGCGGCCTATCATGCTCTATAACAAAATCCCTTTGTACTGTACATAGCCCATTCACTATCTCTCTCGACATAACTCTTCTTCAAACTCCACCAAACCCAAAACGTCTACACAGATTGTCTGGTGACCATTCATGTAACTTTATTTCTATTCCCCATTTCCTCAAGATGCCTGGACCATCAGTGGAATAAGCCCATGTACTTTGTGTAACCCCTATCTCGTTGTAGATTGTAAGCGCTTTTGAGCAGGGTCACCTTCATTTTTTGCTTTATCTATTGTATTGTATTTTTTACATTAATGTTATGCTTATTGTATTGTTTCCTATTATTGTACTGTATTCTTTCTCTGGAATTACTGTATTATATTGTGTATTTTCTTATTGTATTATACTGTTTATGTTCATCTATTACACACTGTATTGTATACAATAATATGTTGGCGCTATATAAATAAAGATTTATTATTATATTATTATTAATTATAATTATTAGCTTACTGTTAAAATTGAGCAGAATTAATATCGGCCTATTGGTTCAGCCTCCACAACAGTCATGGACCATCATGTAGCTCCTCAGGAAAATTAATCCCCCACTCCCGCATTATTATGTACAGCGTTATGTTGTGTATTTCTAAGGACCTTCTGAAAACATGCACTGTCAGTGGGCTCTGAGGACTGGAGTTGGGGAACACTGCTATGAAGCATCAAAAACAAAGCAGCTTTCTATAATACATGACATTCCAAGATGAGACAAAAAAAACAGCATCAAAACCAAAATAAAAGCATGTAAGGGTGCTTTCACACTAGCGTTTATTTGAAATCGCGGCAGATGCAGCCGCACCTGCCGCAAGTGCCAAAACCGCACTTGCCGTACCTGCCGCAAGCCCGCCTATACATTGTATGGGGCTTGCCGCAACCGTGCCGCAAGTGCAGCCGGTATGCGGTAATCGCGGCAGATGCGTTTTTTCACCGCATCTGCCGCGATTTCAAACAAACGCTGATGTGAAAGGGGCCTAAGGAAAAACACACACAGTTACGTAATGAAGTAAGCTAATTTACTTAATAGGTGCAGAAATTCTGCAACATCAAAAACTCCCCAAAAGCTCATTGTGGGAATGCAGCCTTAAGGTATCATCACACGTAGCAATATCGCCGCCATATGACTGGCAATTTGATGTGAGCGCACATGTTCCGGGCACTTTTTTGCACATTGCCCTCGCCCTGTCACACATAGACATCTCGCATGCGATGTTCGGTGGTCCTGTGTTCCGGAAATCATCTGGTGCAGACCGGAAGCAAATTCACATTCCCACGTCGCCGCCAAATCAACGTGTCACACGCCACCACCGCATCAGTGATGTGGGCGTTGAGTGTGAGCGCGGCCAGGAGACAGGCGTGCCAGAATGTTGTACACCGCGCCCCTACCACTCCGACAACTGCGTCGCCATTGGTCAGCCTTGTCAGGAAGTCTGCCCTCTACATGACGCATGTGTCCTTTCTACTATATCGCTATTCAAATATGGCGCCTTAGCCATGGCCAGCCAATGGGAACGCAGGAGCGACCACCAATCGCGGCAGACGGGGCGCGCCAAACAGAACGCTCAAGTACACCTCGAATTGCTTCCAAATGGTCTGAGCTCGCTTTCTACATCGCTATCGCCCAGTCACATACCATGATGCGCAGAAATCGCCTGGTGGAAATCGCCTGATTCTCAGCAGAACAGGGTGATCAGGCGACACACCACCAGCGATTTCTCGCCGTAAAATCGCCCTATCACATGCTGCAATGCACAGGAAATGTGGTAGCAATATTGCCGCATTTGGAGATTGCTTAGCATATCCCCCGGCAATATCTCCATGTGTGACGGTACCTTTAAGGACTCATTATTACATGAGGGTTTTTGTTTCGTCTAGTTTTTTATGTTGTTACCGTTTTTGATTTGTAACAAATTATTCTTGTACTTTTGCATAACTTTTAAAGTGTTTTTTTATACGTGTTTGCTTGTTTTTTAAATCCATAAATGAGGCTTGGCGTTTGATTACTAGACATTTGCAGCGGATTTGTCAATTGTGAGTTCTTTGGCCATATGCAGACATTGAGTATTTGGGAGTTTTTTACCTCAGTTTTTGTAGCCAATACCAGCAGTGGGTGATAAATACAGAAGTGGTGATGTATTTCTATTATACTTTACCTCTGGTTGTTCCACTCCTGGTCTTGGCTACAAATCCTGAGGTAAAAAAACTCACCAAATACTCAATGACCATCCACTTTGCTGATAAAGATTTTGTGCATACGTACAAGTCCTCCCTGGCATGATTTTATACATAACCCCTAATTTTTGCACAAATTCTACAACATTTTATATGACATTTGTGCCCTATAAACGTGCAAAAAAAGTTAAAAAAAAATGCATTTTTGATTTTTTGCAAAATTAATGAATTATGTCAACTTCTTTATAGAATTTGACACAAAAAATCAACAAATACCACTATACAAAGAAAAAGAAAAATGATTTAAAAAAACTCAAATTATGAAGCCATTGTCTTTTTGTCTTGTGGTATTCATAGAAGTTTTTATGCAAAACGGTGCAAAATGCTTTAGAAAAAAGTGTGCGTGTTCATGAGTTTTGCACAAAACAAAAAATTCTCTTCATGTTTGTCTTTTATCATTTAGAACATGAAGTTGCATATTCTGCTAATGTTGCACATTTTTACAAAGATTGCAGTTCTACATAAAATCCCTCCACAGGGGACTGCAGTACATTGGCGCAAATATTTTGCAATTTTTTAAAAACTCGCTATTCATGAATCAGCCACAAAAAATGTAAAGTTAAAACCTCGCCCACAGTGGAAAAAACAAAAGAAATAAGCAATCACATTTTAAAAACTTACATTAAAAAAAGCAAAATTAAAAGATAAATGTTTCAAATAATAAAAAAATAACAAGTAAAAACACCAAAATGTAGCAAAAAAAGGTGCAAAGGCAATAATGAATGTGTAAATATAAAAAGCAGCTGGGGCAGGACTAATTATTAACGTGTTAGGATGGAGGACATGGAGAAGAGGTTTGACATACCAGTATTAGCAGGGTGCTTGGAATGTTAACATATGAGAATTCACATTCAAGCCACAAAAAGAAAGAGGAAAACCTGACAGATGATCTCAGTAATGTTTGGCAGGACTTCATTTGGTCCAAGGACGTTCAATCAGGAATAGCAAATGACTGGTCTGGGCACAGGAAAAAAAGTCACGACGACCAATCTCTGCTGAAATACAAAATACATTGCTCCAGAAGGATGGGATCCGGAGCGTCTGCATAGGGGATCCATTGTTAGAGAACCCTCACTTTTATTGCCAACTACAATGTGAGTTCTTCTAGACATTAACAGGACATACTTACTGTCATTCTGGAAAAATGGCATCACTTTGCGCATTTTCTTGGTTACTCCAGCACAGGTGAGTCCTCACTCCACTTCTAACTGTGTATATTCCATTGGCTATCAAACCATATAAAGAATAATATTGTATAATAATATCATAGAGTTCTACTTTTTAGTGTGATTCTGCCCTTTCTTGTGTGAACAGGATAATCCGATGGTCTGGCAAAGGTCTCAGGCCCCGATACATTTAGTAATTATGGAGTGACCTCTACATCTAAAATATCATTAAAAGCAAGTGCAATATAGCTGTCAAGCTCCTCTGCTTGCATCTGTCCTTGAAGCTCATTAGAAAGTCCCCATGATTTTCAGAATATAAGTATATAGATATATAGATATATATATACACAGCAATTTTCAAAAACATTCCCATTATTTTTCCAGGCATAATATATATATATATATATATATATATATATATATATTATATATATATATATATATAATATATAAATTTTTTTTTTTTTTTTAATGCATTTATTTATCTATCTATTTTCTGCTTCAGGCAGATTGAGTAAGAACATCTATAACGACATTATGTAACGTATTGTAGTCAATAAGTGTTTGTCAGCTTATTATTTTAATTTTTTGGATTTGTAGCATTATTTTATGCTATGTGCTGGCGTATCTTTCTTGTTCTTTTTCCTGTTTGTTTTTCTATTTTATTCAAAAATACTTTTAAAAAACATGTTAGAAATTTCACCATAATCTCATCTACAAATGCTTGAAATAATATCAATTTTCACAGGTCAGTATTAGTGCATTAGTATGTATCAGCCAAAATCAGGAGAGGATCCTACAGAGAGAAAAATCTATATTTTCAGGCATTACGCTTCTAAATGTAACTTAATAAAACACATGAAATATGTCATAAAAACTGCACGTTCTTTCAATGTATCTTACAACACAAAATGTCAATTTCCTGTATGAATGTTGCTCTATGTCTGAATGTAACACAGTAGTTGGCTACATTATTGCAACATTGTTTCTGCCATAGGCTTCATTATTGGCATTGAAAGATCATAGAAATTAAAAAAGTTACAAAATAAAAAAAAACACACAATGCTAATAGAAATATTATTTACAGCCTCAATGTCATGTCTTTTTTACAAGTCTAAAGCCGGTGTGTCAAAAGCAACCCTAATGATTTCTCCTGCTAGATTCTCTAGTGTGTTAGGCTCAAATACTGAAATGTGTTTGGTGTTATATATTATTGTCATTGATTTTAAGCCTTTTTATGTAAAGCTTGTATACATGTACACAGTGATCACTGTAAATGAAGGCAGGAATCCCAGTTAAAGAAGGGAATCCGATATTCTTCTGACCAGGGCTGTGGAGTATGCCAAACTACAGACCCGATTCCTCAATGTCCCTGACTCCACGGCTTCAACTCTGACTCTTTCATATACGGCTCATGTTCAAGTGGTAAATGTATTGTAGCACAATGTGAACATCAGGCTTTTAATCATTATTATGTAAAATAAGTAAGATTAGAATATAATAATAATTCATAATAATAATAATATTCAGCACATACTGCATTGAACCACTGGACCCAATTTATTATAAATTTAAAGAGTTGAAGTTGATCCATTTTATAGCAACTCCGACTCCACCAGAATGGGCACCAACTCCACGACTCTGACTCCACAGCCCTGCTTGGAACTTCAGTTTTTGCTATTTAACTTCTAACCCAACTGTAGCACCCAAGGGTTTAAATAAATGAAAGGAACTCCCTATATCATCCTACCGGTGAGCCCCATCTACTCGATCATATGGTTCAGATGGGTCAGTATGACACTACAGTGACATAAAAGTTGCCTATTAATATGTATATAATTTGCACATTTTCATAATTAACATTGTAAATTTACCAAAACATGTTATTTTCAGTGCACAGTCAGCAGAGATTTTTTTTGTATTTCCCATTACTAGCAATTACATTCTACCCTGCATGTCATAGTAGCTCCATGTGAGGATTTACATTCACTCAATACATTTGTGTGAATCTACAGAATTATAGTTTGTTGCCTTTCAACTGCTGTTTTATTATGAGAACTTTAGGGTACCGTAAGGGCCGCTTTACACACACCAACTTCTGTGTCCAACTTCTGAACACATCTCTGGTTGCAGTGAAATCATGGATACATTGCTCCATTTTGTGGCTGTGTACAAATATAACAATGTGTCCATGATTTCACTGCAACCAGAGATCTGTTCAGAAGTTGGTCACAGAAGTTGGTGTGTGTAAAGTGGCCCTTACACGTCGCAACATTGCATGCAATTTCACTGGCAATTTGTTGGTTGCAGTGAAATCATGGACACATTGTTCTATTTTGTTGCCGTGTACAAATGAAACAATGCGTCCATGATTTCACTTCAACCAGCAAATTGCCAGTGTAATTGTATGCAATGTTGAGACATGTAACCGTACCCTAAAACTTTTTCAGGGGAGATGCTAAAATAGCCTCAGAAATGGGAACTATGACCATGCCCTACACGTGAGATAATTATATACCTAGTATTAACATTTTTCTTAAGTAAAGCTTACTTATTAGTCAGTTAAAGGGGGTGTGCCTCAAAGAATTGTACATTTTAATTAACACATGATAGAATAAAAATAAGTTCCACAATTGGACGTGATTAAAAAAATGTTCCTGTCTCAAGAATTTTATAAATGTTCCACTGTGTAATGTATGTGTTCAACCATGGAGGGAAAGGTCAGATATATGCCATCTCCTGGGCAGGTGAGGTAGTAAGAGAGTATACAGACATTACAGCTCGGGATCACACGATATAAGAGTATACAAACATTACAGCCGGGGATCACAGAACATAAGAGTATACAGACATTACAGCCAGGAATAACAGGATATAAAAGTATACAGACATTACAGCCGGGGATCACAGAATATTAGAGTGTACAGACATTACAGCTTGGGATCACAGGATATAAGAGTATAAAGACGTTACAGTCGGGGATCATAGAACATAAGAGTATACAGACATTACAGCTGGAGATCACAGAATATAAGAGTATTTCGACATTACAGCCAGGAATCACAGGATATAAGAGTATACAGACATTACAGCCAGGGATCACAGAATATAAGACTATACAGACATTACAGCCGGTGATCACAGCTGATTCTTTCTGTGATTTGAAACAAGTTTTTCAAAAGGCAATGAAATGTTTTCATCACAGAAAGAATCAGCTGTGATGCCTGGCTGTAATGTCTGTATACTCTTATATTCTGTGATCCCCAGCTGTAATGTCTGTATATTCTTATATTCTGTGATCCCCAGCTGTAATGTCTGTATACTCTTATATTCTGTGATACCAGCTGTAATGTCTGTATACTCCTATATTCCGTGATCCCCTGCTGTAATGTCAATATACTCTTATATTCTGTGACCCCCTGCTGTAATGTCTGTATACTCTTATATTCTGTGATCCCAGACTGTAATGTCTGTATACTTTTATATTCTGTGATCCCCAGCTGTAATGTCTGTATACTCTGATATTTTGTGATCCCCTGCTGTAATGTCTGTATACGCTTATTTTCTGTGATCCCAGACTGTAATGTCTGTATACTCTTATATTCTGTGATCCCCAGCTGTAATGTCTGTATACTCTTATGTTCTGTGATCCCCAGCTGTAATGTCTGTATAATCTTATATTCTGTGATCTCCAGCTGTAATGTCTGTATACTCTTACATTCTGTGATCCCAGACTGTAATGTCTGTATACTCCTATATAGATAGAAATCACTGCACACGTATGGGGGATTATGCTTAGATTGAAAGTTTCACTGGAAGCCAGGGTGGAAACACCTTCCACTGTGCCACCAACCCCCTCATGAGCGCCAGCTCCAGGTGTGACATAGAACTAATTAGTGATGTTTACAATTGCACCCATTTGAGTTGTATATCCTAGATTTGCTCTACAACCATATCCTAAAGGGTTCACATGCGTAAACAATCAAATCTACTATCTATGGGTATTCAATTTTCATTGGATGCACTCAAACCAAGCGACTTGTGATCAAGGCCCGCATTGGGCCGAAACGTCATTTTTTGTCGCATTCTACAAACACTATAAATAAACTTTTAACCTAAGCATAATCCCCCATACGTGTGCAGTGATTTCTATCTACATAGATTTTGGGACCTTTGGTTCCTTCTCACTGGCACCGTTACATTCACCATTTTGAGTGCTAGCCATTATTACCTACTGTATACTCTTATATACTGTGATCCCCAGCTGTGATGTCTATATACTCTTATATTCTGTGATCCCCTGCTGTAATGTCTGCATACTCTTATATTTTGTGATCACCAGCTCTTAATGTCTGTATACTCTTATATTCTGTGATCACCAGCTGTAATGTCTGTATACTCTTATATTCTGTGATCCCCGAATGTAATGTCTCTATTCTCTTATATTCTGTGATCCCCAGATGTAATGTCTGTATACTCTTATATTCTGTGATCCCTGGCTGTAATGTCTGTATTCTCTTATATTCTATGATCCCCGGATGTAATGTCTGTATCCTCTTATATTCTGTGATCCCTGGCTGTAATGTCTGTATTCTCTTATATTCTATGATCCCCGGATGTAATGTCTGCATACTCCCTTACTTTCACCTCTGCCCAGGAGCTGGGGTATATCCGACCTGTTCTGCATGGTCGGACACATCCATTACACATGGGCACATTTATAAGAATTTCTCGAGACAGGAACATTTTTTTAACACATCCAACTGTGGAACTTATTACATTCCGATCTATTTATTAAAATGTACAATTGTTCGTGGCACAACCCCTTTAAACACAGATTTGTATTTCATGATTATTATATAATGTAATTGTCTTTACTTATATTTATTATTGATATTTATTCATTTAGATAGCGCTATTAATTCCATAGTGCTTAACATATATCAGGATACGTTGTCTGGGAATAAACCCTATATCTGACAATTATGTGATCTGTATTGAGATGTTTGAACTAGTTTTCTTCATCTCTAATCTCTACTTTCTTACCCTCCGCTCTCTATGTGTGTGGTGAAAATCAAAGTTGATCAGTGGAATCGAAGGTGTCTGACAAGTGTAAGGGACATTCTTCTCTAACAAGTAATATTACCAATTTTCTCATTTTCAAACATTGAACTGACAGTCACTCTTCAATGCTAACTTGTGTCTTTACAGGTCAATGTGATGTAAACGAGAGTGCTAAATTGATTACTATTTTATCTGGATCAGAGTGTGAGACCAATAATGTCCTGAAGGAAACATTCCGGATCCAAGTAGATGTTCCATAAATGAGCATAAGATAGGCCATCAGAGCCTCTCCAGACTGGACGCCTCAGCCAAAAGTATTTACAAGCACATAGAAAAAATGGATCTGTATGATGAAAATAAGTTATATGAATATTTCAGAAATATTTCAAGCAATTTAACAAATCAGGTATCTCTCACTGATGACCTTATTGCAACATCTGTCATTGGAATCCTACTGTCTTTAATGTGTGTTACTGGAGTTGTTGGAAACTTTTATACCTTGGTGGTAATGTGCATCTCTATGACCACAGCCACATCAATGTACATCCACATAGTTAACCTGGCATTGGCCGATCTCCTCTACCTTTCAACAATCCCATTTATTGTTCACAACAGCTTTGTAAAGGACTGGTACTTTGGGGAAATTGGCTGCCGTGTCCTCTTGAGCCTGGACCTTCTGACAATGCACGCCAGCATTTTCATCTTAACTGTGATGAGCACAGAGAGGTATATTGCTGTCACTAAGCCATTTGATACTGTGAGAAGGTCAAGAAATTACAGGAAAACCTTAGCGTTGTCAATCTGGATTTTGTCCTTCCTCCTGACTTTACCCATGATGTTAATGATACATCAGGAGGAACGAACGTTGGATGATGGAAGCATCAGAAAACTTTGCACTCCCACATGGAGCGATGAACATTATAAAGTCTATCTAACTGCGCTCTTCACTACCAGCATTCTGGCTCCAGGGGTTATAATTGGCTATTTGTACATTAAGCTGGCAAGAGCCTATTGGATCTCCCAAACTAAAAGCCTCCTAAATAAAGAACTCCAAAGGTCTCCAAAACAAAAAGTCATCCTAATGATCTTCATTATTGTGCTTGCATTTTGGGCCTGCTTTCTCCCATTTTGGATTTGGCAGTTAATACCCCTCTATAGCCACGGGGGGCTGAAAATATCATTTCAGACAGAAATCTATGTGAACAATCTAGTGACATGTCTCACTTATGGCAATAGCTGCATTAACCCCTTCTTGTACACTTTGCTTACCAAAAATTACAAAGAATATATCCGCAACAGGCAAAGGGGGGGACATGGCTCTCTAAGTCTGAAGAGTGGAGCAGGATGGCAAGAGATCTCTGCAAAAAGAACACTGTCTGCGGGGAGCCAGCACTGCACAGAAACCATAGTCAGCACTGCAATAGTAGCAGCTCCCAACCCTATGGAAACAAGAGGTAACTTTGTCAAGCAAACTAATTGCCATTTATGTTATTAGTATGATCACTAATGACAATATCAGTTAATTTTACAAACAGTCACAATTTCAGCTTACTATAATATATGTAGTATAATATACATATATCTAATATATAAAGCTGAATGTGTGTATTTGTGTGTATGTATATCCAGGATTGGCATCTACACCGTCGCAACTACAGCCACAAAATTTTGCACAGTGACACATCTGGACCCCGGGAGCGTCATAGTCTATGTTGTGAGGTGAAATTTTAACCCTGCGCATTCCAGTTCACCAAACAATTTTGCCCCTATCTACATAATGGGGAAAAAGTGAATGGAAAAGTGTTGGAGGATAATCAACAGCTATCAGCTATAGCCACAAAATTTTGCACAGTCACACGTCTGGACCCCGGGGGCGTCATAGGCTATATTATGAGGCAAAATTTTAACCCCACTCATTCCAATTCACCAAACAATTTTGCCCCTTTCTACATAATGGGGAAAAAGTGACAGTTACCAGTTGACAGTTGTTAATGATAGTGCCAAAGCCTAACAGCACATACCAGCATATAGTCACCAAGGTGGGGCCCCAACATGAGATATTCACCATGCACAGGGACATGTATACACACCACACGCACACAAAGAGTAACAGCAAGTGTATAGTTGCTAAGGTGCAGCCCCAACATTGGATACTCACCACGCACCCGAACAAACAAACACACACCACAAAGAGACACACACAACACAGAGACACACACCCCCCCAAGGGGACACACACACACCCTATAGCGACACATGCACTCACCCCACAGGGACATACACACACCACAAAGAGACACACACAATACAGACACACACACCACACAGACACCTCCCCACAAGGACACACACACAGCCACCCTATAAGGACACATACACTCACCCCACAGGGACACACACACACACACCACAAAGAGACACACACAACACAGAGACACACACACCCCACACAGACACCCCGCCCACAGGGACACACACATACACACACCCTATAGGGACACATGCACTCACCCCACAGGGACACACACTCACACCACAAAGAGACACACACAACACAGAGACACACACACCCCACACAGACACCCTGCCCACAGGGACACACACATACACACACCCTATAGGGACACATGCACTCACCCCACAGGGACACACACACTACAAAGAGACACACACAACACAGATACACCCCCCCCCCCACAGGGACACACACATACACACCCTATAGGGACACATGCACTCACCCCACAGGGACACACACACACACCACAAAGAGACACACACAACAGAGACACACCACACAGACCCCCCTCCACAGGGACACACACACATACACACCCTATAGGGACACATGCACTCACTCCACAGGGACACACACATACACACACCCCAGGGACACACACACCACACAGACAGACACAGATGTGCACAAATCACCTCACACAACTCGCCTCATACGTGTGCTATCTTTAATTTCCAAACATAAACATCTGATTAAAAACAGCCAATGTGCAACACATGTGCCATATAGGGAACTAAGGCAGATGTCAGTCACACGAGCTGTCTATTAAGTGTATGTGTTAGGAAACATATACTGCCCGGCCAGGGGGAGGGTTTACTATTGGCTGGAGATTTATTAGGCTGCCTATAGCAATCAATCACAGCTCAGCTTCTATTTTCTGACAGGTCATTAATATGACATATTCAAATTCTATTTTGTTATAGCTAACATCAGTTATTTATTAACCCGGGCGTAGCCAGGTACTACAGCTAGTCTAATATATAAAGCTGAATGTGTGAATGTGTGTATGAGATATGTCCGGGATTGGCATCTACACCGTCGCAACTACAGCCACAAAATTTTGCACAGTCACACGTCTGGACCCAGAGAGAGTCATAGGCTATATTGTGAGGCGAAATTTTAACCCCGCACGTTCCAGTTCACCAAACTATTTTGGCCCTGTCTACATAATGGAGATAAAGTGACAGTTACCAGTTGACAGTTGTGAATGAGAGGGGCTTAATGACAGCAGCAAAGACTAACAGCACATACCAGCATATAGTCACTGAGGTGGGGCACTGACATGGAATATTCACCATGCACTGGGACATGTATACACACCACATGCACACAAAGAGTAACAGCTAAGGTGGAGCCCCAACATTGGATACTCACCACGTACCCGAACACAAACACAAAGAGACACACAGACAGGAATAAAATAGGTTTTTTTTTATCGGCTTGTGGAGCGCTAAATGAATCAGAAGCAGAGCATCAACTAAAATCAGACCTTTATTAGCCCCTTGTGCTGCCACAACATGTTTCAACAGTACTCTACTGTCTTCCTCAGGTGGTAGCTTTATCTGCTTTATCTGGGGTTGTGTGGGGGTGCACAACCCCCCAAGGTGAGTGGCCTAACAGCCCCCCTTAATTCTTATTCCTGGAAGGTCCTTTCACAGGGAGCGCTCTCTTTTCTCTTTTCTGTCTAGTACATACAACACAGAGACACACACAACACAGACACCCCCCCCCCACAGGGACACACACACATACACACCCTATAGGGACACATGCACTCACCCCACAGGGACACACACACCATAGGGACATACACACATACACACCCCACAGGGACACAGAAACACACACACACTCCCCACAGGAACACACAGACCCCATAGGGATGGACACAAACCACAGAGACACCCCTCCCCCCACAAGGACACACCCCACAGGGACACCCCTCCCCCCCAAAAGGACACACACCACAGGGACCCCCCCACAGGGACATACGCACACCACTGGGACACACACACACCCCAGGGACACACACACCACACAGACAGACACAGATGTGCACAAATCGCCTCACACAACTCGCCTCATACGTCTGGTATCTTTAATTTCCAAAAATAAACATCTGATTAAAAACAGCTAATGTGCAACACATGTGCCATATAGAGAATTAAGGCAGATGTCAGTCACATGAGCTGTCTTTTATGTGAATGTGTGAGGTAATATATACTGTCCGGCCCGGGGAGGGTTTACTGTTGGCTGGAGATTTATTAGGCTGCCTATAGCAACCAATCACAGCTCAGCTTCTATTTTCCTACAGGTCATTAATGAGACATATTCAAATTCTATCTACTTATATAATCCGCAGTTGGGATTTCGGGCGTTGTAGCCGAATCCCAACATGCTTTGCGCGGGACTGCGAGTGATGACGCGCAGCGTCATCACGAGCCGCAGACCCGCACTACTCTAAAAAAAAAAAAAATCCTCACCTCTACCCGAGCCCGCGCTGTCTCCCGCCGTCTCCCGCCGTCTTCTGCCGTGTTCCGCTAGGCTCCCGGTGGCTGTGCAGGCTCCCGGTGCCTGCAGTGATCTTCTATCTACTGAGAGTGAAGGACCTGTGGTGATGTCAGAGTCACGTGACACCAGCTTACTCCAGGCAAATCGCGGGTCACGTGACTCTGACATCACCACAGGTCCTTCACTCTCAGTAGATAGAAGATCACTGCAGGCACCGGGAGCCTGCACAGCCACCGGGAGCCTAGCGGAACACGGCAGAAGACGGCGGAACACGTCAGAAGACGGCGGGGGCTCGGGGTGAGGTGAGCATAATCTTTTTTTATTTTTTTTAACCCCTGCCTTGCACGAGCGCACCACAGACACCTGTATACTCCACCACCACACACGCCTGTACACTCTGCCACCACCACAGACGCCTGTATACTCCACCACCACACACGCCTGTATACTCTGCCACCACACACGCCTGTACACTCTGCCACCACACACGCCTGTACACTCTGCCACCACACACGCCTGTACACTCTGCCGCCACCACCACACACACCTGTACACTCTGCCGCCACCACCACACACGCCTGTACACTCTGCCGCCACCACCACACACGCCTGTACACTCTGCCGCCACCACCACACACGCCTGTACACTCTGCCGCCACCACCACACACGCCTGTACACTCTGCCACCACACACGCCTGTACACTCTGCCACCACACACGCCTGTACACTCTGCCACCACACACGCCTGTACACTCTGCCGCCACCACCACACACACCTGTACACTCTGCCGCCACCACCACACACGCCTGTACACTCTGCCGCCCACCACCACACACACCTGTACACTCTGCCGCCACCACCACACACGCCTGTACACTCTGCTGCCACCACCACACACGCCTGTACACTCTGCCGCCACCACCACACACGCCTGTACACTCTGCCCGCCACCACCACACACGCCTGTACACTCTGCCGCCACCACCACACACGCCTGTACACTCTGCCACCACCACACACGCCTGTACACTCTGCCACCACCACACACGCCTGTACACTCTGCCACCACCACACACGCCTGTACACTCTACCGCCACCACACACGCCTGTATACTCTGCCGCCACCACACACGCCTGTACACTCTGCCGCCACCACACACGCCTGTACACTCTGCCGCCACCACACACGCCTGTACACTCTGCCGCCACCACACACGCCTGTACACTCTGCCGCCACCACACACGCCTGTACACTTCGCCACACCGCCACCTCACACACGCCTGTACACTCTGCCACCACCACACACGCCTGTACACTCTGCCACCACCACACACGCCTGTACACTCTGCCACCACCACACCACATCTGCCCAACCTGTACACTCTGCACCACCCTGACCACACACGCCTGTACACTCTGCCGCCACCACACACGCCTGTACACTCTGCCGCCACCACACACCGCCTGTACACTCTGCCCCACCACACACGCCTGTACACTCTGCCACCACCACACACGCCTGTACACTCTGCCACCACCACCAACGCCTGTACACTCTGCCACCACCACACACCGCCTGTACTACTCTGCCACCACCACAACACCTGTACACTCTGCCACCACCACAGACGCCTGTATAACTCGACTGCCCCACCACACCCCACACCTGCCTGTATACTCTGCCGCCACCAGCACAGAACGCCTGTATACTCTGCCGCCACCAGCACAGACGCCTGTATACTCTGCCGCCACCACACATGCCTGTATACTCTGCCGCCACCAGCACAGACGCCTGTATACTCTGCCACCACCACACATGCCTGTATACTCTGCCGCCACCAGCACAGACGCCTGTATACTCTGCCGCCACCACCCCACATGCCTGTATACTCTGCCGCCACCACACAGACGCCTGTATACTCTGCCACCACCACACATGCCTGTATACTCTGCCACCACCACACATGCCTGTATACTCTGCCACCACCACAGACGCCTGTATACTCTGCCGCCACCACCACACCCGCCTGTATACTGTGCCGCCACCACCACACACGCCTGTATACTCTGCCGCCACCACCACACACGCCTGTATACTCTCCGCCACCACCACACACGCCTGTATACTCTGCCGCCACCACCACACACGCCTGTAACTCTGCCACCACCACACACGCCTGTACACCTCTGCCACCAGCACAGACGCCTGTATACTCTGCCACCACCACACATGCCTGTATAATCTGCCGCCACCACCACACACGCCTGTACACTCTGCCACCACCACACACGCCTGTACACTCTGCCACCACCACACACGCCTGTACACTCTGCCACCACCACACACGCCTGTATACTCTGCCGCCACCACACACGCCTGTACACTCTGCCGCCACCACACAACACGCCTGTACACTCTGCCGCCACCCACACACACGCCTGTACACTCTGCCACCACCACACACGCCTGTACACTCTGCCACCACCACACACGCCTGTACACTCTGCCACCACCACACAACGCCTGTACACTCTGCCACCACCACACACACCTGTACACTCTGCCACCACCACACACACCTGTACACTCTGCCACCACCACAGACGCCTGTATACTCTGCCGCCACCACCACACCTGCCTGTATACTCTGCCGCCACCAGCACAGACGCCTGTATACTCTGCCGCCACCAGCACAGACGCCTGTATACTCTGCCGCCACCAGTACAGACGCCTGTATACTCTGCCACCACCACACATGCCTGTATACTCTGCCGCCACCAGCACAGACGCCTGTATACTCTGCCACCACCACACATGCCTGTATACTCTGCCGCCACCAGCACAGACGCCTGTACACTCTGCCGCCACCACACACACGCCGATATACTCTCCCACCACCACACACGCCTATACACTCTGCCACCACCACACACACCTGTACACTCTGCCACCACCACACACGCCTGTACACTCTGCCACCACCACACACGCCTGTATACTCTGCCGCCACCAGCACAGACGCCTGTATACTCTGCCACCACCACACACGCCTGTATACTCTGCCACCACCACACACGCCTCTATACTCTGCCACCACCACACACACGCCTGTATACTCTGCCACCACCACACACGCCTGTATACTCTGCCACCACCACACACGCCTGTATACTCTGCCACCACCACACACGCCTGTATACTCTCCCACCACCACACACACCTGTACACTCTGCCACCACCACACACACCTGTACACTCTGCCACCACCACAGACGCCTGTATACTCTGCCGCCACCACCACACCTGCCTGTATACTCTGCCGCCACCAGCACAGACGCCTGTATACTCTGCCGCCACCAGCACAGACGCCTGTATACTCTGCCGCCACCAGCACAGACGCCTGTATACTCTGCCACCACCACACATGCCTGTATACTCTGCCGCCACCAGCACAGACGCCTGTATACTCTGCCACCACCACACATGCCTGTATACTCTGCCGCCACCAGCACAGACGCCTGTACACTCTGCCGCCACCACCACACACGCCGGTATACTCTCCCACCACCACACACGCCTGTACACTCTGCCACCACCACACACACCTGTACACTCTGCCACCACCACACACGCCTGTACACTCTGCCACCACCACACACGCCTGTATACTCTGCCGCCACCAGCACAGACGCCTGTATACTCTGCCACCACCACACACGCCTGTATACTCTGCCACCACCACCACACACACCTGTATACTCTGCCACCACCACACACACACGCCTGTATACTCCACTACCCACAGACCCACCTGTATACTCTTCTACCCACAGAGCCGCCTGTATACTTTACTACCCACAGAGTCACCTGTATAATCTCCTACCCTCAGAGCCGTCTGTATACTCTGCTACCCACAGACCCGCCTGTATACTCTGCTACCCACAGAGCCCCCTGTATACTCTGCTACCCACTGGCCCGCCTGTATACACACAATTCATTTCACCCTGCTCCCGATGCAATTGCATCGGGCCTTTTTACTAGTTTTGTTATAGCTGACAGCAGTTATTTATTAACCAGGGCGTAGCCGGATAGTACAGCCAATATATTATATAATACTTTTCATTTTTCCGTTTACCATTTGTAAATAAATGTACATTAAATGCAAAATAATGAGGTTCATGAAATCTAATAGTGTTAAAAATTTTAACAATAATAGAAAAAGATGAGATTCAATTCTACATACTAATTAGTGCCATTTTTTAATTGGGGAAGGGAACAGTTATTTTGCTATGTTTTATTGATATATTTTTTTTTACGTCTCACGTGATAGAAACATTTTAGTTTATCCTATGTGGTGTTATATACACAGCAATGCCAAAATACTCTGTTTCCCCAAAAATAAGACAGTGTCTTATATTAATTTTTGCTCCCAAAGATGCACTAGGTTTTATTTTCAGGGGTGTCTTATTTTTCCATGAAGAAGAATTCACATTTACTGTTGAACATAAGAAATGAACATTTAATATGTAGGGTTAAAAATATACCAGCACTGTTTATTTCTTGTACTTTAGACCCTTCAGGAGAAAAGCAGACACCCCTAAAGAATCAAAGCGACACACTGACTGCCTGACTCACACACAGGGCCACATAAAAATAAAGGTTGTTTAGTACCTGGCTCCCGCACACTGTCTGAAGACTGTACCTGTAACCATCTCCCACAGCAGTTCCTGGACCACTTGTACAGCAGGGACGGTATTGCAGCTTCTGACCGCCAGGGGGAGCTCATCACAGCAGACTCGTACAACAGGAACAGAGCGTATAGTATAGCGGTTTCTAGCCACTAGGGGTAGCTCATCACAGCAGACTCGTACTACAAGGACAAGTGCGTATAGTTTCTGGCCCCCAGGGGGAGCTCATTACAGCAGACTCATACAACAGGGACAGTGCGTACAGTAATGCAGTTTCTAGCCTCCAGGGGGAGATCATCACAGCAAACTTGTACAACAGGGACAGAGCATATGGTATGGCGGCTTTCAGCCACCGGGGGGAGCTCATCACAGTGACACATCCCTCCAGGGCCTTAGATTACTCGGAACCGGGTTTTGAGGCTTCATCACGGGGATCACAGGGACCAAGACCCGGCTCCATTACCCTGGCGGTGTCATTAAATGTTTGGTGTGGGTGGCTTTCTCTCTCAGGGATGGTGATCTGGTGTGAAGGGTTCATTATGGGCAGGGATGACTAGACCTGAGGTACTTGTATTTTTATGCAGGTTGCGGCTATAGACGGCCGCCGCTGCATGACAGTTCTCCAGTTCTGGTAGGGAGGCAGCAATAGTCTTAAGCCCTCTATGGGTAGGGCTGACCCCCAGGGCAGCTCGAGGTACCTGAGTGAATTGGTAGTCGTGTTTCTGGTGTTCTTGACGCGTTAAGAAAATTCACAGACACAACGGGGTGCAGTCTTCAGATCTTTTACTCGTTGTTACTGTGCACCAACCCGCTGAGCTCTGGGTTCTCGGAGGCAAGGATCCAGCTACTTCCAGGTAGTAGGATAGTACATAACCAGTACCCATTTTCTGTCCTTTCTCTGCTGTCTCAAACTGCACTTGCCTCGCCCGACCTGCCTTGCACCTTGCCACACAGAGCTCTGAGCCAGTGACTTTTGGGCTTTTCTTAGGGGTAAACCTGCAGTATCTCCCCTGAGCCCTATGGTTGCCACCTTTTCAGCAGATGTGCGCGGATATCGACTGTGTTCCCATGGAAGTTCCCCAGTCTCAGGTCGGTAATCTGGTGTGGAGGGTTTATTTTGGGCAGGGATTCAGCTGGATGTCTGGCCGGTTACCACGATCAACATCGGGTAACCAGGGACAGCGTTGAGCAGCAGCAACGCTGGAAAGCGCATATGCGCTGCTGAAAAAATGACTACGTTTTTAGCGGATATCTGTGACATCTGCTAAAAATGGTAGTCTGACCCTGGCCATATCTCTGTGCAATGTTGTACAGAGATTTTCCCCCATAGAAAACAGTCCTGATTGCAAGGGATTCACAGCCTAATTATTACTCCCTCAGGGCGTGATGATGAATAGTGGACTCACTAGACCACTGACGGTGCAGTGGAAGCTGTATACCCGATACAAGACAGGAGAATGAGATTCATAAAACCAAAGATATTTATGAAGGACCCTCTTGATCACAATACTGTACCACGTACCGGAGTACCGAGTAAAGTATACCCCTATACAGGGATCCCTCATTACAACACCAGGAGGCCTTAATGCCACAAATCCTGGACCAGAGGGGCGACCCCTACAGACTGGATAGGAGAGACTGGGGAATGGAATACTAGCTCTGTCGGTGGAGAGAATCCCAGAGGCTCCATGTAGTCCCGGAAAAGTTGATCCAGCTGGTAGTGGTATCGGGAGGTTCCATGAGGGAAGGCTTGGCCACCCTGGAGTGGGGTTCAGAATGTCCAAAGGGATCCAGGATAGAGAACAGCCAACAGAGGATTCTGTGGAGACAGAGGTGTTAGTATAATGCAAAACAATAGACTTCCAATTGCAGAGCACAGCAGAGTGTGGCCTGAGCAGGAGGCAACAATCAAAGAATGAAGATGTTGCCCAGGCACAGCTCCACCGACATAGACATTCCTTATTCAGGTGAGTACAATGGGCAGAGAATAAAATTTCAAGTTAGCAATGCCATCACTAACTTGAAGTCTAATTAGGCTGGCTTCACACCACGTTTATTTGCTGTCAGGTTCTGTCCAGAGTTTTGCTGGACAGCCTTGGACAAAACAGAACCGGAGGGCAAATATGCCCCCCGATCCTGTTTTCTGCCAGAATCAGTGGCTGACGCTGTCGAAGTGCTGAAATTTCAGCATAGCTGCTGGAGGGAGCGCTCCAGGTGCTGAAATTTCAGTCAGGGAGTTCTCCAGCACCCGGCGTCCGAGAACCAGTCCGATTTTATGTCAGATCCGGCGCAATCCATCGCCCATTAGACTCCCATGTTATGGGGCACCGGATTGCGATGGATCCAATTTTGTCCTATTTTTGCCCCGGACACAAAAAATGCTGCAAGCTCCGATTTTGTGTTCTGGGCAAAAAGCAAAATCCCCCAGGTCCCACCGGACAGACAGCAAAACGGATGGCAAATAGCTGCCATCCGGCGCCATAGGGATATAATAGGGGCCAAATCAGATCCGGGACTGTCCGATTCACACCGGACAGCCCCGGATCCCAAAAATCGTCGTGTGAAGCCGGCCTTAGGTTGGTTTCACACTGCAGTTTTTCCCTGATCAAGGTTTATCAGGTTTTGTGTACCAAAACCAGGAGTGCCTTCAAAACCCAGAACAGGTGTCAATCTTTCAATTATACTTTTTCTCTGCAAGTTTCACTCCTGGTTTTGGCACACAAAACATGATGAACCATGATCAGGAAAAAACTGCAGTATGAAACCATCTTGACAATCGAGGGAGGATCTCCGGTCGTAAATTGGTTGATTAATTACTATCCCCCAACCGTTGTAGACTTAAAATAACACACATACTGCAGTGACTTGGTTTAACAAATTGGCCACAGCAGCCTTTATTGCCTATTGTTTACATACTAATATAATGTAACAGGGTACACCGTCCAACGGGCGTCCCAACTTAAACAATAGGCCCTCCCATCATTTTACCCATGGATAGGCCCGGTCCATAAGCCTCTAACTTTTTGCCCCTGGCCGCAATAACACCGGCCCCAGGGACGAGGTATTGGTTACCTAGAACCAATACCTCACCCTTGCAGAACCCCGTGCCTGCAAGGTACCTTTAACCTGAGCCCCTCAACCTTTGAGGTGGCTCATCTCCCCCTTCAAAATGTAAATCACCTGCCTCTGGACCAGACCTACCCCCGCCACAGGACAGGGCAAGTGACCCCTTACTTGGCCTGGACCCGCCACACACCAAACGCTTGCTCCACACCTTCTCTCAAATCCAACATCCACATATCCAAGCCAATCTCTGTCAAGTGCACCAAATCAGACTTCAGATATTCTCTCGACCTTGACTCCAATTCTCTGTGCCGTACCACAATCCCCCCGTTACGTGCCACAAATGCCCCCACCGCTTTATTGACTTTCACCCTTGCTTTATTAATTTTATCCACCGATCTCCAAACCTCCATCGTCCCCTTGGCACCATATCCGACCATACCACAATCACACCGGGGTGGGAACACCACAGTCGCAACAAATCACACTTGATGTCCCGTATTAACTCCCGAGACGCACGCACCCCCAAATCGTTTCCCCCAACATGCAGAACTAAGATATCAGGGGGTCTACTCACATTACAAAAATAATCCACTTCCGGCAGCACCCTGCCCCATTGCATACCCCTCAAACCCAACCATTTGACCGACGCTGCACCTCTGTCGAGTCCCAACTGCCGACCATCCGGGCGAACATCCGCTCGAAGAGCCCCCCAATACACGTACGAATGGCCAAGTATCCAGATCAAGCAGCGGCCTGTACAAACAAAAGAAAAGTTAACAATTGACCAAAACCAGCGTGTCATCCTAACCAGTTACTAACGAAAACCATACCGCAATGCCCACCCGCTTTTTCAGTAGCCTGGGTAATCCCCTCCAGCCACTACCTAGAAAGCAAGTGAGGACGTACATACAATCGAAAACGATTCGATTCCCAGCGCCCAATTCGCCGCACTACATCATCCCCCAACCCCCAACGAGACGCCTCCGTGGCCGCCCCGATGCGAAATGAATGCGTGCCAAACTCCTCCGGGCGCTCGCCCACTCTCAGCAAGCACTCCCGGAAAACTGCCCGAAACTGAAATTTGGACAAAAACAAACCATCTGCATGCCTAAGTAACGGTCCTGGACCACCACCCCTATGAGATAGAAAACGTCGTACCATCCCCACCGGACACAATGGGCTCCCAGCCATGGCATACAACACCACCAACCTCCCTCTGCCCAGTTGGTCAGTTTTTGAATACTGCAGCCAGCATTCCACCCTGTCTTCTACAATTAGCACGTCATTCAAAGCCAAGCCTCCCGCCCAACACCGAGTTGGGCTCACTAACTCCCCTAGCCTAAAAGCTCCAAAAAGGCCAACACAAAAGCTGTGGAAAACAAAATCATTTCGTAGTTGGACCTGCAAATCCCCTCCAACTTCGCTACCATTCTTCCCAGTAATGTCACCGACACCGGGCGTCGAACATCCTTTGTCCGCACACCTTTCCGGAAACCTTTCAAAGCCTGTCGCACTGTGAAATCTTTAGTCGCATCCTGCCTGCCCAACAGCCGAAACCAAAATGCAATCGCTGCCACCCTCTGTGCTCCTGCCGAAGCGGACCTTCCAGACACAAAATCATTCCCTATGAATGTCAGCACCTTTTGCACATCATCCATACCACCAGTCATGCCCTGATCCCGCACAAATTCCTCCCACTCCTGCCATACTTTCCCATATCGGCACCAAGTAGCCTCCGACACTGAACTCCGAATCAAGGTACCCACAATCAAGTTACCAGGTTCCATAAACTATCCGGACAGGGCTGACCGATCTCGTCCGCCCAAGGCACCAACTCCCGAAACCTGTGGAACTGAAACCGAGAAAGTGCATCAGCCACTGAATTAGTAACTCCCGGTACATGTTTAGCCACAATTTGAATGTTCCATTGCAGACATCTGAGCACCAGATGCCGAAGATAGGCCACCACCGGCAAAGACTTAGCAGACAAGGCATTAATCGCATATACCACAGCGATGTTATCGCAATGAAAACAAACCTTCCTGTCCGCAAAGTCCTGGCCCCACAACTCCACTGCCACCACGATGGGGAAAATTTCCAACAACGCAAGGTTCCTCACCAGACCTCGCTCCTTCCAGGACTCTGGCCAACCGCCCGTGCACCAGTGCCCCATAAAAAATGCTCCGAAACCTATCGCACCCGACGCATCTGTAAACAACTGCAACACCCTGTTCGGCACCACATCCTCAAGCCAAACCGTGCGCCCATTATATTCCTGCAAGAATATATCCCACACTCTCAAATCCTCTTTAATGTCTCTGGTGATCCGAACAAAATGCACCGGACACGTCTTGCCGGACATAGCCAGAGCCAACCGCCTGGCAAACACCCTGCCCATTGGCATAATCCGGCAAGCAAAATTAAGTTTGCCCAACAGAGACTGAACCACCTTAAGCTGCACCTTCTTTGCTTTAATCACCTCAGCAACAGACCGCCTCAAATCCTCAATCTTGTCAGCAGGAAGCCGACACTCCTTAGCCAATGAATCAATCTCGATTCCCAAAAAACGCATGACCGTGGCCGGTCCTTCTGTTTTTTCGGGAGACAGAGGTATCCCAAAACGACTGGCAACCTCAGTCAAAGCAAACAACAAACCTGCACAAATCGGGGAACCCGCCGGCCCCACACAGAAAAAATCATCCAAATAATGAATGATTGACTCCATACCCGACACATCCCTTACAACCCATTCAACAAAAGAACTAAAAGCTTCAAAGTATGAACAAGAAATTGAACACCCCATTGGTAAACAACGATCTACATAAAAACGCTCCCTCCACATACAACCCAACAAATGCTGACTCTCAGGATGCACCGGCAACAAACGGAATGCCGCTTCCACATCCGACTTTGCCATAAGTGCCCCCGGTCCCGCTCGTTTTACCAACTCCACCGCCTTATCAAAAGAGACATAACAAACCGCTGCCAACTCCGGCGCTATACCATCATTTACCGAAGCCCCAGCTGGGTATGACAAATGATGTATCAACCGAAACTTATTCGGCTCTTTTTTCGGTACAACTCCCAGCGGAGATACCCGTAAATTCGGACAAGGGGAATCAAGAGGGGGCCTGCCATCCTCCCCAACTCAACTTCCTTCCTCAACTTCTCGTCCACAACCTCCGGATGCTCCCTAGCCGAGCGTAAATTCCCCGGGCGAAACAAGCCCCTCTCTACTGCCTCAGACGGAATAACGAAACCGAACAAAAAACCTGAACGCAATAACTCGGCAGCCTCAACATCCGGATACCTACTTAAGAACGGTTCCATTGCCTCTACCCTCACTGGTGTCCTCCCTTTTGTCAGCACCGTCTCCTCCCTTTCCTTTTCCTTTCTTAAAACAACGGGCAAAGCTGTGCCCTCCTCCACATCCCGAACATTCGTGTTTAAATCGACAGGCGGAACCAAACTTACATTGCCCCTCATTAAATTGCCAACAACAACCTTTTTTGAACCCAGCCGAGGTACCTGGTCCCGCACCCGATCCCGAACCTGATCCCCCGGCCCCACTCCGAAAGGGCTGTGTCGGCACCGTCATTAAGCGCAACCATAAAGCAATATCCTTGTGGTCCCAACGCATTTCCGACCGTAAAGCCTTACGCTGCCTGAACTGCTCATCATATCGAAGCCATGACAAACCACCATACACCCTATAAGCCTCTCCTATTGAATCCATATATCCAAACAACGCAGGAGTGCTCCCCAGCTCTTTCTCCCCTACTACGCTCGCCAATATCGCAAAGGCCTGCAACCAATTCATAAACGTCCGTGGTATCAGACGATACCGACGCTTCTCATCGTCCTCCTTTTCTTTTTTGGAATCACTAGGGCGAACCTTATCCAAATTAAACTTTTCCAACGGAGCAGCGAAAATATTTCTACGTACTCCCCTTTCCAAATCTTTTCCCTGACTTCCTTCTTCAAATGCGCCCCCAAGGGGCTCTCAAAGCAAGCGTACACCTCACTCTTTGCCCTATCATCCAGCCTAATCACTTCCTCCTCCTTTTCTTTTTCCACTTCAACTGCCGCAACCGGCTCCGTTGAAAGCTGTCCCTCAACACTCTGCTGCACCGCAGCCTCGCTTCCCACATTGGGCTCGACCCCAGCCGGCCTGACCCAAGCTCCCACTGGCGACCCCGCAACGGAATTCAAGCCCCCCTGAGCCACCAGGCTCCGCAACAAACCGAGCAACTGTCCCATTACATCACCTCCCCCTGTAACCCCAGACGCTATCCCCCCCACTGGAATCGGCCCTACACCCACATCACCGGCCGATCCCGACATATGCATAATATTACAACTAGGGTTCTCACCAGGCTGCCGAGGGGCAGCCGCAACGCAGTCCTCCTCCGTCCGATCCTCCCCAGACGATTCCTCCGATACTTGTCCCTCCTCTGCGCTGATGTCGTCCTCCAAGCCCTCCAGGGGTACTCCGTCGGGAGTGTGCCTGCCGCTGCCGCAACTCCCCCTGGCCTCCGCGGCTGCAGGAGCACCCCCAGCCGAGCACTGCTTCTTCCTCTGAGACCGCTCCTGCGACCTCCGAACCGTCTCACCCGCCAACTCTCCCCGAGGTCTCTTCTGACCACAGGGGCCCCTCTCCCTAAACCCGTCCTGCCGACTGCAGGCGGGCTGCTCCCGATCCTCTCGCCGCTGGGATCCCCCCCCTGCTACACAGGGGAGATCCGCTACAGCCCCCTGGGGCCCTGCATCCGTGGATGCCCGCTGGGTACGCCCCCTACAGGATCCAAGGGGCACCGTTGCAGGACCTGTCCGGATCCGTCCAGCCGTGCGCGCCAGGGACTCCCCACTACTGCGCCCTCCACCAGCCACAGCCAGTGCCCTTCCAGTGGGAGAAGCCCCTCGCCTCTGCGCCGCTCTTCCCCTAGTCGCCCGTGGCTCCTCCCGCCCGGGAAGCCGTTCCGCCCCCCGCCGCCTGCAGGGGGTACCTTCTGTGGGCGCCGGCTGCTCGGCGCGCTCCCTCATCCGCGCTCCCCCGGGAGCCGCCGCTGCGTTCCCGCTCCTGTTCCCGGACCGCCGACCGGAAGTCGGCCGCGGGCTGGCTCCGCCCACTTCCGGAGCGGCATTCCGGCGCCGTGAATTCCTCCCAACAGCCGGAGAGGGCCCCGGGGTGGAAGGGCGCCCTCCCCGCCGCTGAGGGTCCCCACCGGGGCTTCCCGAACGGGCCCTCCTCGCACCTCCAGCCCCCAGGGAATATCGCTCTGGTGGCCTGGAGCGTCGGCCACGCAGCGCTGGAGTGGAGGGGGCCGGTGCCGATGGGGAAGCACAGGCAGCCTGAATGTAGGCCTGCACTGCCTGTGCCCCATGCACCGCTGCTGCTGCCTGAATCAAAGCCCCCAGAGAGGCCAAATCCGCCATTACTGCAGGAGAGAAGGTGAGCAGGAAACTTCACAGGCTGTCCCCAGGAAGTGGAATGAGGGGACTTCCTTCTTTGTCCCCTGTATCTTCCCTTGAGCTCCCCCTCTTCCTCCCCCTGACCACCCCCTCTCTCATTTGGTCAGCACCCATGCCCCAATCACATATTCCCATTCCTTCCTTCTCCAATTAACTCCCTACCTCCCCGAATGTCATGTGGCCCCTACACCTTATGGGTTCCATGGCCTGCTTATCGTCTGTTCATTGTACTCACATGAATTAAAGTGATCCGAAACCCAGAAACTGATCCCCCCGTATCTTTAGACCTGTCCCTGCACCCCCTCTTATCATTCCTAGCCATCCCTTTTGCATAAAAAATCGCTTTTGTAAAGTAAGAGAAAAGATTATAATACTTTGACCTGTGTGAGTTCTCTCTTTCTGAGGAAGCCGAGATGGGACGGGCCTGTCTGCTGCTGCCTGATAATTATGAACGCCCTTCTCTGCTTGCTGCCTTTGTGAGTGTGTGGCCGCGTCATGAAAGGGGGCGGGCTCTGGCATGACGCGATTTAGCCCCGCCCCCTTTCATGATGCGGCCACACACTCACAAAGGCAGCAAGCAGACAAGGGCGTGAATAATTATCAGGCAGCAGCAGACAGGCCCGTCCCATCTCGGCTTCCTCAGAAAGAGAGAACTCACACAGGTCAAAGTATTATATCCTTTTCTCTTACTTTACAAAAGCGATTTTTTATGCAAAAGGGATGGCTAGGAATGATAAGAGGGGGTGCAGGGACAGGTTTAAAGATAATGGGGGTCAGTTTCTGGGTTTAGGATCACTTTAAGAACTTTGGATGTCTGATAAGCTGGATTTTTCTCCTTTATCAATGCACATACCCCAGCTGTGGCAGAGACGTCTCCATGCTCCGGGCTGCTAAGGACAAAATGCTGGAATTTTTTCACGTACCTATATGTGACTTTAACTACCGTGTTTCCCCGAAAGTAAGACATGGTCTTACATTCTTTTTGTGGCCAAAAGTGGCCCCCTGTCTTACTTTCAGGGGGGGCCTTACATTGGAGGCCCCACCATCCATCCATCCATCCATCCACACACTGCAGCCATCCATCCACACATTCCCACACATACAGACAGACACATGCATACACATATATACACATATATACACCATACACACCACACACACCACACACACACATAGCACCGCTTCTTACCGGGTCCGGTGTGGGGTCCCCGATGGTCCTGTGCCGTCCTCTGTGCTCCGGTCCGGTCCCCGAGATGATCCGCCGTGTTCCGGTGCCGGTCCTAGGCTCCATGGTCCCTGCTCTTCCGGAGTTCAGGCCTAGCTCCGCCCAGGTCATAGTGTGGGCCAGTCAGCATAGCGGCGCTCAAGCAAGCGTCATCGGGCGCTTGCCTCTGACGTCAGCGTCGCTATGCTGATTGGCCCACACTATGACCTGGGCGGAGCTAGGCCTGAATTCCGGAAGAGCAGGGACCATGGAGCCTAGGACCGGCACCGGAACATGGCGGACGGCAGCGGATCATCTCGGGGACCGGACCGGAGCACAGAGGACGGCACAGGACCATCGGGGACCCCACACCGGACCCGGTAAGAAGCGGTGCTATGTGTGTGTGGTGTGTATGGTGTGTATATATGTGTATATATGTGTCTGTACGTGTGTATGTATGTATGTAAACCCCCCCACGTGTTTCCCCGATAGTAAGACCCCCCCTTCCCCCTACCCTGCCTTACATTCGGGGGGGTCTTACATTAGCAGACCCCCCGTCCCCCCCACCCTGTCTTACGTTCGGGGGGTCTTACTATCGGGGAAACACGGTACTTTTTACTCCATTATGAAGAAGAAAGTGTTTTACCTTTCTTTATCATTTACCAGGTAGTTTAAGTGACATGCTCTCTTTATAGATCTGCTTGTTATGAATGCAACCACATCAAATATCTACAAGGCTTTTATTTGTTTTTGTCCCCAATAATAAACTTCTATAAAGAGGAAAAGGGGTAATTTTTACATATATTTTTATTGTTTCATTTTGAAAAAAAAATAAGTTTCCCTTTGTTATTTTATTTATATTTTTACTACCTCTTACTATGGTGCTTGAGTATTTATATTTAATATTTAACTTATTTAATAGGTGGTGTAAACTACTTCAATACTTTATTCTTATGACACTCCCACCAGGGCCATGCGGTACTCGGAATTGGGCCAGGTCGGTCCTTTTCTGGGGAAGTCATGGGGCTGTCACCCGTTCCGTGACCCTGGCAGTGTCGTTAAATGGGGAATTATTGTATGGGATTATGTGACGCCACCTGTGGCATTCGGCTATATAGGGCCGACGCTGCAGTTCAGGACCACTGTGGCAGTTGATGACGCAGCAAAGACGACACAGCTCCCCACAGGTGGAGCAGGGCCCCATGGCAGATGATACAGTCAAACAGGGCTGTGGTGATCGTTGGGGTGCAGGGTGACAGACTCAGGAAAGAACCTGAGGACACAGGGTTGTAGTTTCCATTACCTTTACTTGGTGATTGCAGATAGAGTCCGGGGCACTTATTACAGATGGTAATGGAAGTCCGGGTGTCCTAAAAGCAATTGGATGTTCCACCACACCAGGGGAATTCGGAAGCCTCCCTTTTGCGCTCTCCCTTTTGGTCCTTGCTGCTTAAAGCTACTGTAAGCTGTGACCCTCTTCATGCGTGTTTAGTTGTTCCTACCAGTATGGAAGGCAGCTTGGGCCTTTTTCAGGTGCTGCTCCTCCCCTGGCGGCTCCAGGCTCTAATCTGCTGCTATGCCACCAGGTATTTGGCGTGGCCAGAAGACTTGCAGTCTTCTGCCCCGGAACTCAGCTGCTGGGTCTTCAGTACCCCAAAACTCAGGACTCCTGTGGCCTTTTCTCTGGCGTTCAGCTCCGTGATGAGCTCTGACACAGCTCAATTTCCCCTCAGAGCTCTCCCCGACGTCTCTCCTGTCTTCCCCCTCATACCATCTTCAACGGATATGAGGCGCCCCCAAGCCATGGGATACTCGGGAACTGGGCCAGTGCTGTCTCTCTGGTATCAGGGTAGTCGTGACCCGGTCCCGTGGCCTGGGATCAGTCCAAATAGGGAAGGGGTTATTTACAGGGGATTTTGTAGTGAAGCCACCCGGGGTATGTGGTCAGTGGGGACCACGCTGACGTATTCCTGCTGGGGATAGTGACTTAAGGCAGCGTGGATGGTAAGCTCTCCTCGGGTAGGGCTGAGGGTCCCCAGGACAGGTGTAGTAGTGGTGGAGGGGCTTGGTGAGGGATTGTGCTCTGTGCAAGACACTTCGCTGCTGCAGTTTCTCCAGGTAGAGTGTAGTAGAAATAAGACACCGGAGGCTTTCTTGCTCTGCACGGGTATTTTACTGGCAACTCGGCACAGCAGCTCTCAAACAGTTCACACGGTGCACAGTTACAGGTAGCTGGCCGCGTAGTCACCAGGGGATGCAATGTCTGTGAGGCCCTCCGCAATGTTCCTTCTTTAGTCACTCTCTGTTCTTTCTCTATATGCGCTTTTATTTGTAGGCTCCTGCTGTTGCTTGAAGCTAAGTGGCTTGCCCTCTCTCTCCCATGTGTGCCGTATGACAGGCAGCTCGAGTCCTTCACTTTCTCTACCCCGCTCCCGGGCGTCAGTGTTGCTGAATTCTATGCGCTGCTTTGCCTCCTGACACTGTGTGGCTGGGAAATCTGGAATTCCCCACCTTCCGTTATTGACTGCCGGGATGTGTGACCCTGTACAGTCTTGGACCCGGTGTCCGTTCTCTGCACTTTCCTCTGAGGCGAGCACAGCGCTCCTCATCTTCCCCAAGCTTTCCTCTGCTTCCTCCTCAGACTCACTCCATGGTTGTTCTGCCGAACTCCTTTTTTCCCGCTCTTTTCACTACACCTAAGCTCCTCCCACCAGGGCTGGGTCTCCCAGGCAAACAGGTTAACCCTTTAGTCCCTCTATTCTAAGTGTGTGAATGCAAATGTGGAGCCCACTGGGACGGGGTACTCGATACCGGACCAGGGTATCACGGGGGTTATCACGGCGGTCTTGTTTCGGACTGTGTCCCGAGCCCACAAGTAAAGGTTGGGGGTTATTTACAGGGGAGAATGTCGTGACGCCACCTGTGGTACGTGGTCAGGGTGACCACCGCTGCTACAGAACCTCCGGGGATGACGGATGGCAGCCTGCGATGTGACGGCTCTCCACGGTCAGAGCCTGGTCCCTGGGGCAGTAGTGATGGTAACGGTTTGTGAGGGAGAACAGGGTTTGCAAGTATTACACAGACTCATGGTTTTGTAGTTTTCAAAGTCTTTACTGAAGCAGATGGTAATACAGCCGAGTACTGTCCACGGAGTCTGTACAGGGGCCGGGTTGCTCCCACCTTGGCCAGGTCCTTTGGCTCTGTGTGTGTGGCCCTGCTGCTGCTTTAGCTAAGCTGCTGGACCCGTCTCCCCTCACGGGTACCAACTTGCTAGTCAACTTGAGTCTTATCTTTATGTTCCTGACCCCGCCGTGTTGCTTCGCTGTGGTACAGTGAAGATATATAATCTTCACTAATCCGGTGTTTTCTGTGCTGCATGTGTCAGGCACAATTTGGGATCCGATATCCGGTCTTTGCGCTCCTCCGGGGCGAGTTTCAGGGTAATTCAGTCTCCCAGGTGTGTTCCTCTGCTTCTCCTATCTCCTTTCCTCAGACCTTGGCTGGCCTGGAACTGGACAGCGGACCGTGGGATGAGCCTAACGCAGCTCTTTCTTTGACACCCAGGTCCTTCTTCCTCAGTGCTGCTCCGCACTGAACTGATTGATTGAATTAACTCCAACTGACTAACTTCCCACTTCCTCTCCACACCAGAATATATAGGGAAGCAGCTTTAGCTCCCCCTTCTGGCCTGGAGGCGCTAGTGTGTGTTGTGGGAATCTTACCCTTTGTGGTGTTACTGTGGCACATGAACCCTGGGGTGCCACACAAGGATGAGGGCTTCAGATTAACATCACATCCTCTGATCACTGGGATTGCACTCACGCTAATCTGGGTGTAGTACCCCTTCTGTGGTGCACTAACCAGTGAGGCGCCACAGTTACCTCTCACTGACTTAACTCCCACGTCCTGTTTGTCTCCTCTTTTATAAATGGTCCAACTTTCTTTCTACTGCGCACACCCTGCTGCTCCCCTGAAACTGGATTAGAGCTCCCCCTTCAGACTCGGAGCAGGTAAGTGTTGGATGCAGAGTATTACCTGGCATGGGGCCCTCTTCTTGCTTCCAGGCATCACATCACCCCCTGTTAGGGAGGTAATGCCACTGTGGCAACCAGACCCTCGGGTGCCACACTTACAGGGCACAGAGTGTACAAACACACTTACTGGTTTTATGCAGAAAAGACACATATACTATTGGACGCGTAAAAAGGAAGATTCTAATAGACTTCCATAGATGACAAGTCTGGAGGCCATTGTTAGGCATTTGGCTGCGATCACGTAACCGGGGGCTGTGATTTTGGTACTGAGACGATTTCTTGCAATCACTTAGATGCTGCAGTAAATGAGAGTAAAACAGTCAGGATCCATGGTAGCATCAACTTTGATCGTTGCACTTGGGTGTTGCCTAATTGTTATGCCGAAGACACACTATGCAAGATGCATGCGAGATACTTGTATGAGTCTTGCGTGACTCACCTGGAACAGCGATCATCTGGAGTGGAGTGTGGAGCTGTATGTTTCTATGCAGCTGATACGCTCCTCTCCAGAGAGACAGCAGCCGTTCTGGGTGAGTGTTGTGAGACTCATGCGAGTGTCTCGCATGCATCATGCATAGTGTGCCTCCGGCCTTACAGTTGGCATCCACTGATAATGTTGTAAGCTCAGCTCCTGAAACCAAACAATAGTGCAGCTCTTTACTTTTCAGTCCAGCTGTTTATGATTCAATACTGTATCATGAGGCATTATTTACATCTGCATTTAAAAAGGTGCACCTCTGCAAATAATGTTCATCAACTAGTGCATTTTAATGAATTAGAATATCATCAAAAATCAATATCATATTGCCATGTTTTAGGGCATTTCTGGGAGCCCTGAAACACGTTGACTAATAAATAAATATTATATTCACCCTTTAATGTCTCATGGAATACGGCAGTGTGGTTTTTAACCCTTCATCCTCCCTACTTTACTTTTCTGAGATAATGACCTTTGAGTTTTCATTGGCTGTAAGCCAGTATCATCAATGTTTACAGAAAAAAAACACTTAAAATAGATCATTCTGTGTGTAATGACTACAATGTACAGTGCCTTGTGAAAGTATTTGGCCCCCTTGAACATTTCAACCTTTTGCCACATTTTAGGCTTCAAACATAAAGATATAATTTCAAATTTTTTTGTGAAGAATCAACAAGTGGGACACAATCGTGAAGTGGAACGAGATTTATTGGATATTTTAAACTTTTTTAACAAATAAAAAACTGAAGAGTGGGGCGTGCAATATTATTCGGCCCCTTTACTTTCAGTGCAAATGTGGCGCCCCAGCGACCCGGGTGGCCACAGGTAGGAACTGCAACCAGGAGATAGTGACAGTTTGTATATCAAACACCTCCAAAACACACATCCACTGACATAAGACCCAACCCGGAGCCTGTGACTCTAATCAGGCAAGGGGTAGTAGGGCCAGTTATAAGTGGGTGAGGCGTAGTCATGGTACCGGACCAGTATAATAAGGAGAAACAGGAAGTAGTTAGCCAGTAGGCGAGTGCCGAGGAGCATAGACCAAGAGGAGTAGGCTGAGAGAAAAAGATAGAGTGACCAGTAAAGATAGGAACAACAGAAACCGGACCGGTGCCACCGGGTCCAAGGAAGACGGTAGCGCTGACAAATTGCTGACAGGACAGACTCTCCTGAAGTACCCGGGAAGTTACAAGGGTAGGAAAGAGCCCGGTGATCCCTTGCAAGACAGGGACACCCAAGGCTAGGCTGGAACCAGAGTGTCGGCTCTGAGAGGGGACTGAAGTCTCATACCGACTCCCCAGACAAACTGACGGGGAACACAGATTCCAGATCCGTGTTCCCACTACAGGGTTGGGGGCATAGCAGCAACTAGGAGGACCCGGCTTAGGCTGGCTTCACACCACAGTGTGATCCAGTCCGGGGCTATCCGGTGTAAACCTGGCAGCCCCGGACCGGTTTTTGGCCCCATAGCAGCCTATGGGGCCGGATGGAGCCGGATGGCAACTCTCTGCCATCCGGTTTCATGTCTCCGGTGGAATCCGGGAGAATTCAGTTTATTCTCTCCGGACACAAAAATGATGCTTGCATCATTTTTTTGTCCGGGGAGAAAAATCTCCCCAATTTGCCGAATCCCGGATTCTCCCGGAGCCGGGGCAATCCGGAACTCCCTAACATGGGAGCCTATCGGGCTGGATTGCTCCAGACCGGGAAGATCCGGGAACCAGATACCGGCGGCTGAACGCAGCTGTTGTTTCAGGACCGCTGCTAGCACCATGCTAGCCGCGCTCTTGAAAAATCAGCAGCTGCGGCTGCAATTACAGCCGGTTCTGTGTGCTGATCTGGTCCGGGGCTGTCTGGGTCATCCCGGGCAGCCCCGGACCGGATCACACCGTGGTGTGAAGCCAGCCTTACCGCCCATACACTTAGGGGGAAGCTATATTTAGGGACCGAGCTGCCACTCCGCAATCCACCCCGAAGAAGAGAGAGAATCAGCCTAAAAGGACATACAGAAAGAGTGAGGGGTCTTAGAGTCACAACCTGGCTGCAGAAGGTTCAAGTGTTACCAGAGTCAACTGTAAAACTGCTAAGAGCTGAACTGTACTGAGAACTGCTGTAAATTGTCTGAAGAGCTGACAAGTAAACCCAGTGAACCCTGCCTGAGTGTCCATGTTTGATTCCAGGTATAAAGAACTGTCAATCCACTATTTTACCCTGTCAGGAGCTGTCCCGACCCACAGCAGGCTCATCCACCTGGCTGCAGCATCCATCCATCCTCCTGACAGAAGTACACTGCAGCGGTGGTCCCCTTACTGAAACACAACCCATGGGTGGCGTCACGACAAACTCCCCTGCAAATATCCCCCCATTTAATGCGGAACCCGGGACACGGTCTGGACCAAGACCGCCATGACATCCCCAGCAGTACCCCGGTCCGGTACCGAGTACCCCGTCCCAGTGGGCTCTACAACCTGGCGTCACGAACAGGAGCTATCGTGCCCGGTAAACCGGGCATTGTGTGCCGTGATTAGTGTCTGTTTTGAATCTGCCGCCATTGCTGAGCGCGCGGCAAACTGAATTTGAACTGCGCCACAAGGACTGTAATTTTCAAATTCCGCCATTACAGAGTGCACAATGCGTGGGAAGAAAAACCGCTCACCGCTCTGATGTCATCAGGTGGAAAAGGAGAGTCCTTGTATCACCGTGGAATCCAAGATGGATCCAGTCCAATAAAACCGGACTCAGTGTGCCTAAGAGCTGGAAAAGAAAGGCCCACCCTGGCTTCCCTTAACTCCGGGGGAGCCAGCCATCAATCCTAAGGAAGAACCTCCGCCTCAAATTGTAACAGCCAATGAGGATATGGCGGGAGCGGAAGAAGAATCTCAGGGAAGGCGGGACAGGAAACCGGTTACGGAGCAGTCGTCATTACAGTACATGCGGACGGAAGAGAAGGACACTGAGGAGAGCGCTGCAGGAGAAAGACCCCAAGTGATCCCGGAGGGCCCACCAAGGGAGTGCGTGGAGGAACCTGGCCAGGGAAAGACTTTTAGTGACCTCAGCAGCATGGCGGAAGGCAGCAGAGAGCGTCTAGAGATCCGAGACACCCAAAGGGGTGTAATGCGGTTGCTACCCCTGCAGATGACCCGGGCCCAAGTTGAACAGAGGACCTGGATTCAAATAGATATTCATCAGAACCTGCAGTCTTGCTCTGTGCAACCCAGCTGGGTTGGCGCCTCCAATAGTTGTCCGCGGAGTACCATCAGAGTGGCCGACCCCCTAGGAGCCCTGGCGGAGAGAGATCTACAGCTGCCCCCTGATTCCCGTGCCTACAACATCAGAGGTGAGAGGGGAACAGCTCTGCTGCTGGCGGGAGAAGAGTAAGGCAGAGAACAATCTAATGGGCTTCCCTGGGGACCCTGATAGTGAAGTGGGCTCCGTAGAATAAGTAACATGGGAGGAATATCTGCAGGGATGTGTGCGGCAATGGGGGCGAGAAGACGCGGCAAAACAAGCTCAAAAGTCGGAACTGGTTGCCCGCACTATTAGTGCTAAAGCCGAGACTCGTCGCAACCAAGAAGTGCGCAGATCCCCACGGCACTGGGGACAGATAGTAAAGATAATAGAGGGTAGAGGATTTGCATTCGCCCGTGAACCTGGTGCACCCAGAGACGTTTTCAATAACAGGCAAGATGTTGAGGAATATTTGCCTGCGGAACACCCAGACAGGAGAATACAAATCGGAGAATGGCTCTCCTATAATATCGTACAGGGAGAAAGAGGTCGATATGGGGTTCAAGTGAAAAGGCTATCCCTAGGAGCGCAAGAAGACAGCGAACCACTAGGATTAGAGGATCCAGTTGTTTACCCGGATTAAATTGCTTACACGAATCCAGATACCAACAAGGATTCAACAACCCCTGTAGAGACAGTTGTAGTAAGAACTACTAAAGACACAGTCACCCAGACGCCCAGCAGCTACTTGTTGGAACAAGCTCTACAAGAGTTGGAACTGTTCCCTAGGAGAGCTCCACAGATCCTGCCATGGAAGGTAGAGAGGAAGAGTAAGGAGTGAAGACCCGGATACTGCTACAAACAAGAGTAAGTGTGAATGTGATGTGATCCTTATTGGCCCCATCCCAATCCTGAATGAATGTTAGCCTTTTCCCCTGTTTGTCTTATATGTTTCATAGAAATTTGATGCCATGGACGATGATTTGGCATAAACTTTCATTGTAAATAGTTGAGCACTCGGTGTGCTCCCCATTGCTTTTAAAACCAAATTGCACTTTTGAGACTGTGCATTTAAAGCTCTTGCCCTTTTTAACGTTTTTGCACATTTTGAGAAACTTTTGGCACTTTTAAGAAGACTTTTAAACTTTTTTAAGTAATGTATTTTATGTGTTATTTATGCTACTATTTAAATGCAACGTTTTAAGTTCCGTACCTCCGTAACAGGATGAAAACTATGTTTAATGTTAATGTTTTGCAAGATCAAAATGTTTTTCAGGGAGATCCATGCCGGACGGCGTGAGGACACGCCGGTTTAACTCCGGGGGAATGTGGCGCCCCAGTGACCAGGGTGGCCACAGGTAGGAACTGCAGCCAGGAGATAGTGACAGTTTGTATATCAAACACCTCCAAAACACACATCCACTGACATGGAACTCTAGGCAGGCAAGAGGTAGTAGGGGCCAGTTATAAGTGGGTGAGGCGTAGTCATGGTAACGGACCAGTATAAAAAGGAGAAACAGGAAGTAATTAGCCAGTAGGCGAGTACCGAGCAGCAAAGACCAAGAGGAGTAGGCTGAGAAAAAGACAGAGTGACCAGTAAAGATAGGAACTTCAGAATCCAGACCGGTGCCACCGGGTCCGAGGAAGACGGTAGCGCTGACAAATTACTGACAGGACAGACTCTCCTGAAGTACCCGGGAAGTTACAAGGGTAGTAAAGAGCCCGGTGATCCCTTGCAAATCAGGGACACCCAAGGCTAGGCTGGAATCAGAATGTCGGCTCTGAGGGGGACTGAAGTTTCATACCGGCTCCTCAGACAAACTGACAGGGAACACAGATTCCAGATCCGTGTTCCCATTACAGGGTTGGGGGCATAGCAGCAGCTAGGAGGACCCGGCTTATCGCCCATACACTTAGGGGGAAGCTATATTTAGGGACCGAGCTGCCGCTCCGCAATCCACCCAGACGAAGAGAGAGAATCAGCCTGAAAGGACATACAGAAAGAGTGAGGGGTCTTAGAGTGACAACCTGGCTTCAGAGGGTTCAAGTGTTACCGGAGTCAACTGTGTAAAACTGCTAAGAGCTTAACTGTACTGAGAACTGCTGTAAATTGTCTGAAGAGCTGACAAGTAAACCCAGTGAACCCTGCCTGAGTGTCCGTGTCTGATTCCAGGTATAAAGAACTGTCAATCCACCATTTTACCCTGTCAGGAGCTGTCCCGACCCACGGTGGGCTCATCCACCTGGCTGCAGCATCCACCCTCCTGAAAGAAGTACACTGCAGCGGTGGTCCCCTTACTGACCACAACCTGTGGGTGGTGTCACGACAAACTCCCCTGTAAATATTCCCCCATTTATTGTGGAACCCGGGACACGGTCCGGACCAAGACCGCCGAGACATCCCCAGCATAACCCCGGTGCGGTACCGAGTACCCCGTCTCAGTGGGCTCCACACAGCAAACTCACTCCAGAAGTTCAGTGAGGATCTCTGAATGATCCAATGTTGTCCTAATTGACTGGTAATGATAAATAGAATCCACCTGTGTGTAATGAAGTCTCCATATGAATGCACCTGCTCTGTGATAGTCTTAGGGTTCTATTTCAAGTGCAGAGAGCATCATGAAGACCAAGGAACACACCAGGCAGGTCCGAGATACTGTTGTGGCGGAATTGAAAGCCGGATTTGGATACAAAACAATTTCCCAAGTTTTAAACATCTCAAGGAGCACTGTGCAAGTGATCATATTTATATGGAAGGAGTATCAAACACTGCAAATCTACGAAGCCCCTGCCGTCCCTCTAAACTTTTATCTCGAACAAGCAGAAGACTGATCAGAGATGCAGCAAAACTCTGGATGAACTGCAGAGATCTACAGATGAGGTGGGAGAGTCTGTCCATAGGACAACAATCAGTCGTACACTGCACCAATCTGGCCTTTATGGAAGAGTGGCAAGAAGATAGCCATTTCTCAAAGATATCCATAAAAAGTTTGCGATAAGCCACCTGGGAGACACACCAAACATGTTAAATAAGGTGCTCTGATCAGATTAAACTAAAATCAAACTTTTTGGCCACAATGTAAAACGATATGTTTGGTGTAAAAGCAACACAGCTCATCACTCTCAAAACACCATCCCCACTGTCAAACATGGTGGTGGCAGCATCATGGTTTGGGCCTGCTTTTCTTCAGCAGGGACAGGGAAGATGGTCAAAATTGATGGGAAGTTGGACGGAGCCAAATACAGGACCATTCTGGAAGGAAACCTGTTGGAGTCTGCAAAAGACCTGAGACTGGGACGGAGATTTATCTTCCAACAAGATAATAATCCAAAACATTAAGCAAAATCTACAATGGAATGTGTGGCACCCTGCGGTACAGGAAGCCACAGGAACACCTAGGGCATGGAGTGATTTCTACAACAGGTAACCTACACACTCAACACCTTCCACCCCAGGCCTGTAGGGGGAGCTCCACTTGCTGCCTTTAAGCAAGATCCCCTATAAATACTGGAGCAGGGGGCAGAGTTAGCCAGTTCAGTACGGAGCAGTACTTAGGAAGACCAACTGTTGTTGAAGCCACGCTAGGCCTGAGCCAGAGTACCGCCTTAGCTAGTGTCAGGAACCCGAGAGTAAGGGTCGAAGGCAAGGCAAGGAACTAACAAAGACCAGAGCAGATTAGGGGCAGAGGAGAGCCATACCGGCTCACCCCAAGAAGCAACCCGGACACCAGAGTCCGAGTTTGCTAAACACTGCTTTTCCGAGGAGATTCTAGACTCCCGGACCCCTGTAACAGCAACCAACCGAGGGCCCGGACCCGCAGAAATCCCCTGAGGTAGCGGCAATCCAGAGAAGGTTCTCACCAACTACTACAGGAGGGAAAGACGTACAGGAGGCTAGACCAGGTTCTAAGCAGGTCAGGGCCTCAAGACAAAGTAAAACAGGAACGAGGAGGTCTTATAAATCACTCTCTGTGGAAATCCCAAAGTGCTTCCAACACCATCTGGAGTTTACCCTGGACAGTGCTGGTTTGTCATCAGTAAAGATACGGAGAACTACTTCCAGTGTGTGAGTCTGTTATTACCGCTCTGATCCTGTCCCATCGAGAGACTGTAAATACTGCCTGCCTGCAGAGTCACAACCCTGTACCCGCGCTCCATTCCCTCATCACTGCCCCAGGGGCCCCGCTCCACCCAGCTACAACACCCAGCTGCCCATCCATCACCCCCAGAGGTCTGTCGTAGGTGGCGCTACAAAGTATTAACTCAAGGGGGCCGAATAATATTGCACGCCCCACTTTTCAATTTTTTATTTGTTAAAAAAGTTTTAAATATCCAATAAGTTTCGTTCCACTTCACAATTGTGTCCCACTTGTTGTTTATTCTTCACAAAAAAAATTTGAATTTACATCTTTATGTGGCAAAAGGTTGAAAAGTTCATGGGGGCCAAATACTTTCACAAGGCACTGTATGTGTGATTCACTTTCTGTATTGACTTACTGAAAAAATTAACTTTTTGATGATATTCTAATGCATTGAGATGCACTAGTATATGGAAAGCTATGTGTCTCCATGGTTATGTGGCACCACACCGGGTAAACCACCACCAGAGGTACTGCACTTCTGCGGTTAAGGAGTGTAGTGCCCCTGTTCTCCAGGTGCTGGGATGGTGCAGCCGAGCCCAAAACACAACACACACACACGCAGTGACAGGCCCCTGGGACAATGGGTGGACCCTGAGGGAGGACCCAGGCCACAAAAGGGGGACAGGACAGTGTTAGACACGAGAATCAGTAGTAGGAGACTGGAGGAGTAACATCGACTGACGAGGAGTGGTAGTCGGGAATATAGAGGCGGTGTGGTGCCGACTGCCGTGGGTTGAAGCTACACCACCATGCTCGCCCGCGGGAGGGAGAGAACTGACCAGTAGAGACGGAGAAGAATCCTTGGGGTGCAGAGAAGTTAGCGAACACCCGTATGCCCGAATCTGACGAAGGATGAGACAGGGATCCGGCCCTGCAGATGGTGCGGAAGCTGCATGCCCGAGTCGTAAACCCTGAGGCCCCAGACTTCTAATGGGAGCTGTGGTCGAACACCCGACACATCTTGGGGAAAGTGGCTGAACTAGGGAGCAGCTCCCGGAAGAGTGACCTAATGGCGCCCGGGACCTACAGGCACCATTCGCCACTGGTACTTGAGCTTTGTGTGTGGCACCCCATGGGTTAATGTTCCACAATAACATCACATGGGTTCCCTCCCCACAACACCCTGACAAACACTAGCACCTCTGGGCCAGGAGGGGGAGCACAACCTGCTCTCTTAAATACTCCATCTCATGAGGAAGTAGCTCAGTTCAGCTCGGAGCAGGGCTATGAAGAGGAGACAGACTGTAGTGCCAGGAAGCTGCAAGAGGCTTCTGTAAAGTCTGCTCACCGATTCCAGGCCTAGTGAGGGTCTGAGGAAAGGAGAACTACAAGCAGAGAGACACTCCTGGGAGCTTGAGTGCAACCTTTACTCGCCCCAGAGAAGCGCACAGAACGGACACCGGATCCGGTACTGTGACTGACACACAGCACGGTGAATGCAGCAGCAGTGGGGTTTCTAGACGCCCACAGTACCAGCGCAAAGCAACACGGCGGGATCAGCACAGCACAGAGGACTCAAGTTGCCTAGCCAAGTGGTACCAGCAGAACAGAGAGAGAGTGATGCAGTCCCAGCAGCTCAGCTAGACGCAGTAGCCAGGACACGCACACAGTGCAGCACAAGGTAGCTGATGACCCGGACAGGGTGGGAGGAAAGCCTAGTCCCAGTACAGACTCAGTGGACTATAATCTGCAACAACATCTGCAGTAAAGCTTTGGAAAACAGCAAAACTGTGAGTCTGTGTATTGATTACAACCTTTGCCCTACATCCAATAGCAGCAAGGTCCCACCTGAAGAGCTACAAGACTGTCAGCTCTGCACACAGGCTGGAAGAAAGCTGCAGCATCAGGAGAGAAGGAGAATTGCACCTTTTACTACAAATCGTGAGTGTGTGTTCTTTAACCCCGTCTCCACTATCCACATCCATTATAGACTTTACCATCACTGCCCCGGGGAACACAGTTCTACCCACTGGAACTATTCCATCTGTGCTGCCATTACATCATCCCCAGAGGTTCTGCAGCAGCGGCGGCCCCGTCACTGGCCACACATAGTGGGTGGCATCACGATAGACTATTCTCCCCTGTAAATACACCCTTTTATTTGCCAGGGCCCGGGACACGGTCCGGACCAGGACCACCCGTGACTTCCCCAATAGCAGACGCGGTCCAGTACCGAGTACCCCAGTGGGCTCGACATGTGCATCAGAGAGCATTGAGAGCCTGAGGAGCAGAGTGAACATACGCTTACCTCAGAGGAGAACTACCCCTTATAGCGCTGAGAGAGACCCATCAAAGAGTGAAACACCGAGGAAGGAGAGTAGGGGCACCAACCGTGGCTTGACCACACCTGGAGAAAGAACAGTACCGGAGACTGGAAGAAGCGTACCCGGCGGCCATGTTTAACACCTAAGTAAAAGTAACGGAACTGTAGCTGTGGTGTAAGAGACTTTTATTTGCGGCAACAGCAGAGGCCGCCCGAAACACCGAGATTACTGTAACTGAGTGACCAACTGCCAAGGTACGAACCGGGGAGTACCACTCCACTGCCCTGAGGAAGGCGCTGCGGGGAGCTGGACCATCTAAGCTGCCGGTCATCATCCCAAGAGTTTCTGCAGCAGTGGTGGCCGTCCTGGTCGCATACTGCAGGCGGTGTCACGAATACCCCTTTTATCCCCTCAGACTTTCCCTAACATCTCCTCGTTTATTTTAAATGACACCACCAGGGTCACGGGACCGTGTCTCAGCCCCCGTCTGTCCCCATGAAAAGAACCGAAGAAGAGGTGAAGAAAAACAAGGAGTAACCGCCCGGTTCCCAAGTCTTCCCCAACCCTGGAATGGGCATGTCAGTTACAGCCCTTTTTGGTCAGACCCTGTTGTCCAATAATACCTTTTCCTAAATATTTAAGTCTGAATAACAACAAGGAGGTGTCAAAGGAAAGAATCTACATTGTCAGGCTACAAGGGTTTACTGCAAACTTCATACTTTTTCCCATACCTAAAGGCATGACTTGTATTATGTGACTGAGTCTGAAAATAGCCCATGTGTCTCATACCATAGAAATGAAACTCACAAATATAGCTGCAAACCCTGACAATATACAAAACATTGCATATGGGGAAGGCTGTAAGAGCATGTGCGCATGGTGCGGATTTAGTCTGCAATTTGACGCATATTTGGTGCCTATGCACAGTAGATCTGCACTAAATATGCAGCAGCGTGTTTTATAAGCAATGTCTAGAGAATCCTAGAAGTCCTGTCCCAACAATGCAATATTTTGCCTATTTTAGTGCGGGAAAATCTGCAACATGTCAATTCTTGCTGCGGGTTTTCCTGCACTAGATACACCAATTCCCCATCTCTCTCTTGCTCAGGGCGAGATCCCCCTCACAGAATGGGTTTGTACCGTATGCAGTGGTGTAACTAGAGTCTGGCGAGCCCTGGTGCGAAACTTAGACCTGCGCCCCCTCCTCCCCGCATGTTGATGGAATGTATGGGCCTCAGGAAACGTCGTAAATCCTTTAAAGACTCACAAATTGACCCCTCTCCCCTTTCATTATGTATTAATGTCCCTCATCCTGTTATATATGGTCCTCCTCCTGGAATATGGCCCTTATCATGGTATATATGTCCCCCATCATCAGGGGCGTATCTAGGGGGGTGCAGGCGGACCTTTTGCCCCGGGCGCCAGTCAGTGGGGGGCGCAGCGCTGCCGCCGGATCTAATCTCCTCGCCGGCCGCCGCATATTGTGCACGGCCACGGGCGGCCGTGGAGCTGCGTGCAGTGCACACAACCATCCCCTGCTGCTGGTCCGTCCCGCCCCCTGGCAGCAGTTAACACCCCCCTTCCCCCGGGCACGTCGCGCTGTGGCTGACGTGACGTCACCCGGCGCGCCGCACAGACGGAGTCACGGAGAGGAGAAGAAGAGGAGCCGAGGTTAGGAGCTGCTGACGGTGACCGCTGTATGTGGCCTGCCTCCTCCTGACTCAGACTGAGTCGTCCGGGTGCCGGTCCGTCCTCCTAGGCTAGCTGCGGTGCGCGGCTGTGCCTACAACTCTACTCGTCTCTCCAGATTCCAGTCCTAGTAAAGTAAAAAGTAACCATAAACAGGCGGGGGGGTTAATGGGGGGGGTGGTTGTCTGTGGGAGTTATGAGGTGTATATGTTATCTACATCAGGGCAGGTACAGGCACACACTAAGAGGTATAATATAATACCTCATACTGTGTGCCCCCTGCCTGGTGATGTATACATATATACACCTCACAGTGTGCCTACCTGATGTATACATATATATACCTGAGGTATATATATGTATACATCATCAGGCAGGCACACTATGAGGTGTATATATGTATACATCAGGCAGTGAAACACATAATACACAGAGCACAGCTGTATATAGATGACTGTCATCTATATACAGCCAAGGGCGTATCCAGGGGGGTGCAGCCGGACCTTTTGCACCGGGTGTCTCTCTGGAGGAGAGACGGACGGGATGGGAGACATCAGGGGTGAGTGACCGAGGAGCCGGGGGAGGAGGAGGAGAGGGGGCAGCAGGGGTGACTGACCGAGGAAAGCCCCCACCCCGGTCCTCAATCAAGGCTGCAGGGGCGGCGAACCCCCCCGGTCCTCACCTACCTTGGGGGGGGCACCAAAATAGATCTGTGCCCCGGGCGCCATCAATCCTAGTTACACCACTGCCCATCATGGCTTATATGGTCTGCCTCCTCCCGTCACCCTAGTCGTCCAATTATTATAATGCATCCCCATATTCCTCCATATATTACAATCTACCCCCATAGTCCTCTAAGTATTATAATGCATCCCATAGTCCTCCATTCATGAGGTAGCCACTATAGTCATTCAATTATTATAATGAACCCCCATTATTTTCCATATAATATACTGCAGCCTCATATTTCTCCATATATCATAATGCAGCCTCAAAGCCCTCCTTATAGCATAATACAACCTCATATCCTCTCCATATAGTATAATACAGCCTCATAGCCTCTCCATATAGTTTAATACAGTCTCATAGCCTCTCCATATAGTATAATACAGCCTCATAGCCTCTCCGTATAGTATAATACAGCCTCATAGCCACTCCATATAGTATAATGGAGAATCATAGCCTCTCCATATAGTATAATACAGCCTCATATCCTCTCCATATAGTATAATGCAGCCTCATAGCCTCTCCATATAGTTTAATACAGCCTCTTAGCCCTCCGTATAGCATAATAGAGCTTCATAGATCTCCATATAGTGCAGTCTCAAAACTTTCCATATAGTGCAGCCTTATATATGCAACCTCATATCTCTCCATGTAGTGCAGTTTTATATATGCAGCCTCATATCTCTCCATATAGTGCAGTATTATATATGCAGCATTATATCTCCCATATAGACCAGTATTATGTGCAGCCTTATATCTCCCATATAGGGCAGTATTATGTGCAGCCTTATATATCTCCCATAGAGTGCAGTATTATGTGCAGCCTTATATCTGTCATAGAGTGCCTTATTATACGCAGCCTTATATCTCCCATAGAGTGCAGTATTATGTGCAGCCCCATATCTGTTCATATAGTTCAGTATTATATATGCAGCCTTATATATGACCCCCCTCCCCCCATACTCTGTATCTGTACTTACCTCTCCTGGTTCCCCTCACTGCTCCGGTGTCTCCTCTTGTAGAAACTGGGGATTCAAGCCTCTGGAGAAGGAGGAATAGGTGCCGCCATCCTGCATTCCACTGTGCACTCAAGCAGGAAGTAGGAGGAGGCAGCACAGTGAAACGCAGGCCAGGAAGCCAGGAGGTCAGAGGAGGCAAGGGGCAGGAGCAGCAGCAGGAAGTAGGAGGCTCCCCTCCCTTCCTCTCCTCTCCCTGACACACGGAACCTGTGCAGCCGTGTTGTCACATGGATGTGTGTCCTCGGGGATGCACATTTATGTGAAGCAGGAGCTGCAATCAGTGGGCGCAGGGGGCGGCTGGTGGCATGGGCCCACTACAGGTCCGAGTCCCATCTCAGCTGCAAACCCTGCGACCGTGATTGTTATGCCACTGACCGTATGTTATTACGTGTCAATGTGATTAAAATTTCTTGGAAGCATTTATATAATAGGTGGAGACCTGGTGAGGGGCTGCATGATTGTTTTATGCAATTGATGCAGGAGCACAAGCTATGCCTATTCTGAAAGTTCTCTACGCAGTGAACTATCAGAAGCGGAGTAGGAGCACAATCTACGCCAGTTCAGTGCGTAGAGAACTTTCCGAATAGGCATAGCTCACGCTCCTACACCAATTGCGTAGAAGAGGTAGAGAAGTCCTCGCTCTGGGTGCACAAGCCAACAGGACTTCAAACAGCGTTTATAATAAAACAATGGCTTTAAAACAATCATGCAGCCCCTCACCAGGTCCCCACAATTTATATACATGTTCACAATAAATTTTAATCACATTAACACACTATAACATAGGGCACAAGCCCTGCTTTGAGGTGTCACTAACATGAAATGACACACGCAGGACAGAAATCATAGTAACATAGTAACATAGTTTTTAAGGTTGAAGGAAGACTAAGTCCATCTAGTTCAACCCATAGCCTAACATGTTGATCCAGAGGAAGGCAAAAAAAACCGATGTGGCAACACTAAGCTCCACATTGGGGAAAAAATTCCTTCCTGACTCCAGATATGGCAAATCAGACTAGTTCCCTGGATCAACACCCTATCAAATCTAGTATATATAAACGGTAATATTATAGTTTTCAAGAAAGACATCCAGGCCCTTCTGTAATGTTAGTAGTGAGTCACTCATTACAACAGCATGTGGAGAGAGCTCCATAGTCTCACTGCTCTTACAGTAAAGAATCCACGTCTGTGATTATGATTAAACCTTCTTTCCTCCAGACGTAGAGGATGCCCCCTTGTCCCAGTCTCAGGCCTAAGAGTAAAGAGATCATTAGAAAGGTCTCTGTACTGTCCCCTCATATATTTATACATTATTATAAGATCCCCATAAGTCTTCATTTTTCCAAGCTAAATAACCCCAAGTGTAATAATCTGTCTTGGTATTGCAGACCCCTCAGTCCTCTAATAACCTTGGTCGCTCTTCTCTACACCTGCTCTAGTTCAGCTATGTCTTTCATATACTCCAGACACCAGAATTGTACACAGTATACTAAAGGCCCAGTTACACACACAGATAATTGGGCTAAAATTGTCAAACCAGTAGCCCCGCCCCTTTAATGACGCGGCCAGGCTCTCAGCACTGCTGCAAGCTGAGAGGGGGCGTGCATAATTAATAAGTGGGTGGAGGGAGCAGCAGACAGCCCCACCTTTGGACACTTACAGAAACAGAAGCTCACACAACTCGTAAATATAACCTGGATTCTCTACTTTAATACATCGTTTTCTTCAGCAAAAGGGATAGCTAGAAAAGATAAGAGGGGGTGCAGGGACAGGTATAACGACACGGGGGGGCAGATTGGGGGTCATGCGCGCCGCTCTGAGGAGCCCGCGCATTTGTACATTACAGATTATAGCTGGATATGCCCTCCTGAGTGGGTGTAAGGTCTGTAGGGGGACTAGGCACGCCCTAGAGACATTAATCAAACATTTATTTATTAAATTAATAGTTTTAATATACATAGAACAGTTTGCTTATCCCGGCGGCAGCAGGGATGAGCAAACTATCCGGTAACCGGATTGCTCAGGATTACACATCCTGAGCAATCCAGTTCCCGCACTGCGGATGCTAAAACCGCTCCGAAAACTGCAGCCTGCATGATTTTTTCCACAGGCTGCAGAGCCAGAGGCGGTAACACTGATTGCTTGTGAAGCAATCCGGTTTTTAGCATTGGCTCCTAAGGGGAGCATTTCTTGATCCGGTTTTGAGCTTTTTGAAAGCTCAAAACCGGATCAGGTTTTAAAAAAAAAAACGTTGATGTGACCCTAGCCTTAGAATTATGTTCTCCTCATGAGCAGCTATGCTTCTTTTAATCCATCCCATTATTTAATTTGCCTTTGCAGCAGCTGCCTGACACTGGCCACTAAATGTGAGTTTGTCATCTACCCATACACCAAGGTCTTTTTCAGTGACAGTTTTGCAAAGTGTTTTACAATTACCAAGTGTTTTGCCCAGTGTTACAATCAGCAACTTCCCGCACCAAATACACACCAAAAAATGTATCGTGCACATGACACCTTTTTTGGTGCATATTTTGTCTCCAAAAATCAGCACCACTATTCTCCCATGCGGACATAGCCTTAAACCTCATGCAAAGTTTAGCAGATTAATGCCCTGTGCCAATGATGCATGCTTGAAGCGTTTTTATGCATTTTTGCTGTATTTTTGTCACCTTTTGTTGCAAAAACGCCTGTTTATCCTTCCCCAGCAAATTCTATGAGAATTCTGAAGTGCTGTGCCAATGATGCTTTTTTTCTTTGCAGATTTGCAGCATTTTTTTGTTTAGAGGAAAACAATGAGCATGTCAATTCTTGGTGTGTATTAGCAGTGTTTTTATTCCCTTCCTGCCATTGAGAATAGCGGAAAGATGCATGACCAAAATCTTCACCAAAAATGCATTAAAAATGCAAAGGTGTGGTCCCCATCCAAAAATGACCAGTCTTTAAGTGCACTAAGTTACTTAAAAACAAAACATAATTGGGCCTTACTCACTGTCCCAGGTCCTTGCCAAGGCTCTGCAGCTCCTCCTGGCATCTGCTATTGGCTAAAGTGCTAACGTCACATTAACAGTGTGATAGTCAATCGCTGAACTCAATGGTTATGCCCCGTAGATTGCCCCTCTAAGGCTATATATGCTGAGTAATTTGGTGCAGAAATTTTCTGCAGCAAAAACGCTGCTAAACTGCACCCTGTGCCAGAAAAACGCCCTAAATACACAATGTGTTTTTGACGCGTTTTTGGTGCAGATTTTGTTCTTGCATTTTTTCACTATTCTCAGTTTCAGTGGAATATAAAAACGCTGCTAATACACACCAATAATTGACATGCTAATTTTTTTCTCTGGAACAAAAAACGCTGCAAATCTGCAAGGAAAAAAAAGGATCATTGGCACAGAACTTCAGAATTCTCATAGACGTTGCTGGGGGAAGGTTATACAAGCATTTTTGTGATAAAGCGTGGTACAAAATACATAAAAAACGCACCGTAGGCACAGGGGCTATGGGAGAGTGCCCATGATTAGGAGTACACGCGTTCTGGACGCAGCGCCCTTCTTATTGCGGAGCCCCTAGTGTCCTGTGAGAAAGAATGTGCTGTCCGTGCACATGATCAGGATTCTGGATATGGCACGCCCCTCTAGGGCCTGAGGATACTCAGAACTGGGCTTTCTTGAGGCTTCATCATGGGGATTACAGGGACCGAGACCCAGCTCCTTGACCCTGCCGGTGTCATTAAAAGTTCGGTGTAGGTGGCTTTCTCTCCTAGGGAAGGGCATCTGGCATGGAGGGTTCATTCTGGAAGGGATAACTGGACCTGGGGATACTTATTAATTTTACGTGACGCCACCTGCAGGTTGCAGCTATAGATGGCCGCTGCTGCAGGACAGTTCTTCTAGGGGCCGATGGTTGGAGGCAGCAATGTTCTTAAGCCCTCTACAGGTAGGGCTGACCCCTAGGGTAGCTGAAGGTACCTGAGTGAGCTGGTAGTCGTGTTTCTGGTGTTTTTGGCTGCATAAGAAAGTTCACAGACACAGCAGGTTGCAGTCTTCAGTTCTTTTACTCACAGCCTTTGTGCAATAGCCCGCTGAGCACTGGGTCCTTGGAGGCAGGGATTCAGCTACTCCCGTGTAGGAGGATGATACAAAACCTGCAACCCTTCTCTGTCCTTTCTCAGCCTCTTTACACTGCACTTGCCTCGCCCGTCCTGCTTTGCGCCTCCAACACAGAGCTCTGAGCCAGTGACTGTGGGCTTTTCTTAGGGGTTAACCTGCAATGTCTCCCCTTAGCCCTATGGTTGCCACCTTTTCAGCAGATGTGCGCGGTTGTCAACCGTGTCACTGTGGAAGTGCCACACAGTCTCCGGGTTGCTAGCTGAACCTGGTCTGGGTTCTCCACTAGCCTTGGGGTTCCCAGTGCCCCTAGTCTTTGGCCTGGTCCCTCCACTGCCTTGCGCTTCACAATGAATATGAGTCTCACAGGTTGAATGGTCACTGCCCGTCCCTTTAGGACTCTCTCTCTTCCACTGAACCACTTAGGTATTGTTTCTGCTCCTCTGTCTGGCCTCTGGACACTTTCTTTTCTTTTCTTTCAAGTTCTTTCTTTCGTGACAGGCTTTCTTGCTCTAGCTTCCCTCCAACTCTACTCTAGCTGCTCCACTCTCTTTTCAGCTGTTCAGCTGTTTCTCCTTCTGCTGTACAACTGTCTCTCCTATGTTCTAGATCTTTCCCGCTCTTCTTATACCCCCTGTCACGTGTCCCACGTCATCTACATGTGTGTTCTTCCTGGCCTCACTTCTCGCAAGTGCTCCCTCTAACTCCTTCCTTCAACACCCAACCCCACTACAATGGTTCCTAGTGTGATCTGGGTATCCCGGCACCAGTCTGTGCCCCTCTTACCCGTGAGCGGGACACTACACCCTAATAGGGGTGCAGTACCTTTGAGGCTACTGTAACGCAGGGGCGCCACAGATACAGTGTATTTTTGCTGTATTATCCCAATAAGAACACGAGCATCTCTGTAAGTGTAAATTGACATTCTGTGGCCTGGTAAGCAGCTCCACAGGTCAGTTTACGCTGCAGAGAGAAGAAGCACAAAGGACATAAGATTTTTATAAATCCATCCACTTGCTTGTACTGCACAATGCAGTGTTTTGGGAGCAGCGAAAATACACTGCATCCAAAATGGTGCTAACCCTGATCATGGGTACTCCCCTAACAACCTCTGGGCTCAATTAATGGATAATGTACTGTCAACGTGATGACATTCCTGCAGACAATAGCAGCTTAAGAGACTCAGCAATGGACCCAGAAACAGTGAGAAATGTGCAGTATGTTTGTTTGTTTGTTTGTTTTATATACCAGACTGCACACTGGACTAAGATTTTTTGAAAGAGTTAAACCTTTAACTCAGCAGGAGGTACCATGAAGTCCTAGGAGAGTTGATATTATCACCTACTACTGTGTTATTAAGGCAGTCACTTGATGCGACTGAGGATACTTTGCTGCAATGGCAGCTCTGATGAGCTTTGTCTCCATTACCTGGCACCTGTAAATAGCTGTAGTTTACTGCTATTTACAGGCACTGCTGCTGCATTTGTGGAAAGTGGACTACAACGGATGAGCTTCTTGGGAACATTTTTGATAATAAATTGATTAACAAAGGATATTTTCCTGTTGTTCTTTCTTCCTTTTGACTTACTGGGTTAGCAATGGGGGTGTCTGATAGACACCTTTCCATTACTAACTCGTGGCTTAATATCAGCTGACAATTCACGGCTGACATCAACCCCAAAAAATATAACTCAATTGCCAAGGCATTCAGGTAAATCTGGACAAAGTGCCAGATTTGGCAAATCCAATTCTTGGGCGGCTTCGGGCTGGTAATCTTAGGCTGGAAAGGACCAAATAACCGAGGACCATCCCAGCCTGATAATAGACACCAGCTGTGTGCTTTACCTAGGCTGGTTATAAAAAATGAGGGGGGCCCCACATCATTTTTTACAAGTATTTATTCATTTAGTTTCCATTTGAGAGCTGTTTTCACTAATTTCCGAGTTTTTCAAGCCCTGCGGACTTGAGCATTTTTGTGCTTACTCGTCATACAATAACATATGCCAGATTTGAAAAATGGGGTTGTGTCCTAAGATTGTAATTAGATCGCTGCATTGAGGGGTTTTAATTTTTAAATAATGTTTACTTCTATTACATTTAACATGTATGTTTCTTTTTTGTTTTTTCAACTGCAGGTGCATTATGATGAAGGACATCTGAAGCCGTCTTCTTAGCAAATATTTCACTTCTGGTAATTATGCCTCCATACCTACCAAGACGTAAAGGGAAATTCCTTTAAATGTAACAAAATGGCCCAAATCAGTGAATTGGATTTTACATGTTTATGCTACAAAATAACTTGTATCCTATAAATATTCATCTCTGAAGAGGAAAGAAAAGATACCAACTTTTTTGCTTGAAGCTGAAATTTTGATGCTTGATTTAAAAGAAACCTTGCATACAATGCACTAATGTATGGTACAGCTTATATTTATGCATCATTTGCTTTAATCACTGTAGCATTGGGACAACTACAGTATGGCGAACACTGAGGTCTAACCAAGTAGTTCTATACAGTCAGTTCTTAGGAATGTTTAAAGATTGTTCTTAATATAAAAACACTATCATTTGGATTTTTAATCACTTTTTTTGTGTTGTGATAGTCATTGCTGTTTATTGTGCTAAACTCTTCAAAATGTTACATTTGGTTCTTGAATTTCACACAAAGTCCTAAATATCATAATAACAGCAGGTGTTGCAAAATGGTGGAAAAATTGAGCCAAAATTGTTGGCGTAAATAAAATCGCAAGAGCAAAAATGAGTCACAAGATAAAGCTCATCAAAGGATGTTGTAATCCCAACTTCCCAGAAACCCTATCCTGACTAGACGTGTGGAATTAACAGAAAGGAATTATAAAAAAAATGTTACAGCACCTTGGGTGCAATCTTCACATCTTTATTAACACATGACTAAAATTGCTACTAAGAAGGAGATGCAAAGGAAAAATCTTGTGCCAATTTTAATAATGCATTAATAAACACTTGACGATTTTACCCAAGGAGCTGGAACATAAATCACTTTAGGGGACACTGGGATACTTATGTGCGAACATTTAGTGCCTTTGCAAAAAGACACAAAAACTTCTGGAATGCGTAAACTCCACCCACATTGACAAACTAAAGAAAAAGCTGAAGAACACATAAAAGTGACTATGGTAAATATGGAGCAAACAAAAAACATGCGCAAACCATAGAATCCATACAAAAAAGTGAAAAGGGAATGATGAATTGGCACCATGAACATTCTAAGAGGTGGCATCGATGTCACAGTTTTTCCCTCTTAGTCAATGGAGAAAAATGACAACAAAAGTATGAAGAAAACAAAAAGGTTGAGGCATACCTTTATATACATATAGCCCCTAATTTTTGCCGTTTTTGTGTTATAAAACTGCTTGAAATGACACAACATTTTGTGCAACTCTTAATTGTGCAAATGTTTTGTGAGTTTAGTCATTTTTACACCAGTCACAGACAGGTCCGCCAAGTTTTTGAAAGGTAAGTGGAGATTAACCAGAAGGGGCAAAGGCCGAGCTCAACTAACCATCAAAATTTACATCACAAAAGTGGTGGAAATGTACCTGTCGCTAAATGGAGAACATTTATTGTGGTGGCACACTGCAGCTGAAGGTGGCATCAAATTGATTAAGAGGCATATGTCTCATAATGAATCTGGTGCATCTTACTTCAGTGACTTAACCAGGGCCATTGACTTTGGCCATATTGCATAACTGAGATTTGTTTTTTGACAATTTACCATATTTTTAATCTATTAAATGCACTTTTGAAAAAGAAAAACACCTGCTAAAAATTATATTCTGGAGGCAGCTTCCTGTGATGGAGGAGAACACTGACCCCGCATCTTCCCTGATCACAGAGAGCTGCTTCCTCCTCTCCTGTTCTACACTGAGCTGAGTGATTGGTGCAAAGCAGGGGAGGAAGCAGCCAAGACTGAACAGAGGCAGCAGGAGCTGAGCAGCTGATGGACTTTCCACCCGATTAACTCAAGGACCTTTCAAGTCATGTGACTGATCACTTGACCTGAAAGGTCTTTGAGTTAATTGTATAAAAAGTGTTTCAGCTGCTCAGCTCCTGCAGCTTCTGTTGAGATCCCATCAGGACCTGCAAGATATGTTATTGTATAGTGTGAATATGAGTAAATGTTCATGTGTGTAAAAATGTGCATGTAGCAGAGCGGTGTGTGCAAATGTACATTTAGCTATGATGTTTGTGCATGAGTAAATGTACATGTAGCAGAGCTGTGTGTATAAAACACACACTGCAGAGAAACCCTAACAAAAGATTTATTACTTCCATATTCTACCCCAATACTTTGAAATTATTGATAATAATGACCCCTTGAATTTACCTTACCACTAAAGTTTTAATTGATAGGAAAAATGTTTTTCCTATTTTCTGTTGTATGCTGTGTGTCTTATGCTATGTGCCCACACTGCGTATTTGCTATAGGTGCACTGACTGAATGTACCGTTGGACATGAAATTTGCATTTTAATTCAGCGAGAATGTATAACATTTAGGCTCTGGGAGTCCTCAGTGGTTGATACCTTTTAATGGCTAACTGAAAAGATGGTAAACATAGCAAGCTTTCGGGACACTGTGGCCCCTTCGTCAGGCTGATAATGACACAGATTCTGAAGACACATACAAATATACATAAGCAAATGAAACAAAAAAAAACAAACAACAGTCTAAGGGTACCTTAACACATCGCAACATTGCATGCAATTTCACTTGCAACTTACTGGTTGCAGTGAAATCATGGACACATTGTTCTATTTTGTTGCTGTGTACAAATGGAACAATGTGTCCATGATTTCACTGCAACCAGTAAGTTGCAAGTCAAATTGCATGCAATGTTGCGACGTGTAAAGGTACCCTTAGATGCTGTAGTAAAGACGACAGGTGATGTAAAGCAGAGTAAGGGTAGCTGGGTGTCTCTTTTACCAGGGGTTTGAGAACACCCTCTTCTCACCCAGAAATGTGTTCGGTGAGGGTGCCCACACATGAAATGATTGGTCTTCCTGGATTTCCTGGTTTGTGAATTTTGGGAAGCATGTATATGTGCCTGTTCTTGGACTTACTGGTATTGGGTCATCAGCTCTGACACCCGACAAGATAAAGATTCCTGAGACAGATCAGGACTACAAGATCCCAGGTAGCTTCAGTTTCATCACAAGCAAAGTTGTGTATTTAATCATATGTACCAAATGTGGCAAGTATGTAGGGGAGACTGGGCAAAAATTCAGGACAAGAATGAATTCTCATCGCCACTTAATAAAAGAAAAGCATATGGACCTACCTGTAGTAAAACATTTTTCCAGCCCTGACCAAAGTGTAACCGATATGGGGCTGCTCATCTTAAAAAGCAACTTCAAATCTCAGAGAGTGAGAAGAATTTGGGAATACAAATTAATAACAACCATTGACACATTCAAAACAGGATTAAATGTATCACAAGGATTCATGGCTTTTTATATAATATGAATGGATATTTGGGGACATCACAGATTCAGGCATTTTTATATAAATTGAAAAGACATTTTGGGATATCACATCTTCCAACAGACTCCATTTTGAGGACAATGAACTTTTAAAACTTCTTATGTGAACACCCTCGCTTCCTTTTATTGCTTTCCCCAACTTATTTAAGTATTTTCAGTTCTCCACAGAACACTACCATATAACAATAATGCAATTTGTTCCGCTTATATTAGAACTAGATGGGAGCCCGATTCTAAAGAATCGGGTAGTCTAGAATCCATATATAGTTTATTTACTAATAGTTACGGGATTTCGGTGAAAAGAATTGTGTGTATACAGGCGGCTCTGTGGGTAGCACAGTATACAGCGGCTCTGTGGCTAGCACAGTATACGGCGGCTCTGTGGCTAGCACAGTATACGGCGGCTCTGTGGCTAGCACAGTATACGGCGGCTCAGTGGCTAGCACAGTATACGGTGGCTCAGTGGTTAGCACTGCGTGGTGGCTCAGTGGTTAGCACTGCGCGGTGGCTCAGTGGTTAGCACTGCGCGGTGGCTCAGTGGTTAGCACTGCGCGGTGGCTCAGTGGTTAGCACTGCGCGGTGGCTCAGTGGTTAGCACTGCGCGGTGGCTCAGTGGTTAGCACTGCGCGGTGGCTCAGTGGTTAGCACTGCGCGGTGGCTCAGTGGTTAGCACTGCGCGGTGGCTCAGTGGTTAGCACTGCGCGGTGGCTCAGTGGTTAGCACTGCGCGGTGGCTCAGTGGCCAGCACTGCGCGGTGGCTCAGTGGAGAGTGGAGGGGAGGCTGGAGGGCAGGGGAGAGCGGAGGCAGGGGAGAGCGGGGGCAGAGGAGAGAAGAGGCTGGGGGGCAGGGGAGAGCGGAGGCTGGGGGGCAGGGGAGAGCGGAGGCTGGGGGGCAGGGGAGAGCGGAGGCTGGGGGGCAGGGGAGAGCGGAGGCTGGGGGGCAGGGGAGAGCGGAGGCTGGGGGCAGGGGAGAGCGGGGGCTGGGGGCAGGGGAGAGCGGGGGCTGGGGGGCAGGGGAGAGCGGGGGCTGGGGAGAGTGGAGGCAGGGGAGAGCGGAGGCAGAGGAGAGCGGAGGCAGGGGAGAGCGGCGGCTGGGGGGCAGGGGAGAGCGGAGGCTGGGGGGCAGGGGAGAGCAGAGGCTGGGGGGCAGGGGAGAGCGGAGGCTGGGGGGAAGGGGAGAGCGGAGGCTGGGGGGCAGGGGAGAGCGGAGGCTGGGGAGAGCGGAGGCTGGGGGGCAGGGGAGAGCAGAGGCTGGGAGAGCGGAGGCTGGGGAGAGCGGAGGCTGGGGAGAGCGGAGGCTGGGGAGAGCGGAGGCTGGGGGGCAGGGGAGAGCGGGGGCAGGGGAGAGCGGAGGCTGGGGGGCAGGGGAGAGCGGGGGCAGGGGAGAGCGGAGGCTGGGGGGCAGAGGAGAGCGAAGGCTGGGGGGCAGAGGAGAGAGGGGAGGCTGGGGGGCAGAGCAGAGGGGAGGCTGGGGGCAGAGCAGAGCGAAGGCTGGGGGGCAGAGGAGAGAGGGGGTGCTGGGGAGCAGAGGAGAGTGGAGGCTGGGGGGCAGAACACTCACAGGGCTGTCAACCGTTCAGCGGCAGTGGTGGCGGCGGTTCTGGAGGGGCCAGCTCCCTGATGGAGGAGAGTGAGCGGGTGTGTGCGGTGAGCGGCAGGACTGGGAGCGGTGCCGGCGGAGGCTGCACACCGGAGTGTGGTACGGGCCCACACCGGGCAGTGTGCGGGGCCGGTGGCGGGATGGCGGTCCCTGATGGAGGAGAGTGGGCGGTGAGCTGCAGGGCTGTGGGCGGTGCCGGGGGAGGCCGGACACCGGAGTGTGGGCCGGGCCGGGGCGGTTCCCGGATGTGGATGGGCGCACACGGGGCTCAGTGCGGGGCCGGTGGCGGGATAGCGGCGAGTGGTGGCGCTTTAGCGCCCCCCGCGAGCCGCTGTGCCGTTTTGACAGCGGCTCGCGGTGAGCGCATAGCGCTCACCGCTCGTGGGTCTGCTACTTCCGGTTCCGGTGTTTTACACAGGGCACAGGCCATCACGGACGTTGGCTGGATTGCCCGGAAGTGGCCTTCGGGTTTTATATATAAGATTCCCCAGCCCCTCTCTTCCTCCCTACACTGACTCTGCTTTATGTCACCTGTCGCCTTTACTACAGCATCTAAGACTTTATTTTTTTTTCATTTGCTTATGTATATATGTATGTGTCTTCAGAATCTGTGTCATTATCTGCCTGACGAAGGGGCCACAGTGTCCCGAAAGCTTGCTATGTTTACCATCTTTTCAGTTAGCCATTAAAAGTTATCAACCTCTGAGGACTCTCAGATTCTAATATTTTTCTATCTACTGGCTAACACGGTACAAACATTTTTTACCTTAACATTAGGCTACATTCACACTGTGCATTTTTTGATCCATTTTTTGCAGTGCACTGCATAAAATGGATCACTCAAATAAAATCCCAGCAAAGTCCATGGGTTTTCATTTATGCCATTCAGACTCTGCTCTTTTAAAGTCATCCGTTTTTTCATTTTAAGAGAGCTCCATTCTTGAAAAGGACATGTCAATTGTTGCCTTTTTCTCCAGCATTTTTCCCATAGCAGACTTCTTCTGTTTTATTGGCCCATACTGACTGCAACATTTTGGCAGCAGATTCTGCCTTTCTCTAGCAGTGTACATATCGCCATGAGTGAGAGGTATAAATAGTGTGTTCACAACTACAATTAATTTACATATAGGTTACAAATTTATACAATATCCGTGCATTACAAAACATCATACACATATACAGTGTTGGCCAAAAGTATTGACACCCCTGCAATTCTGTCAGATAATACTCAGTTTCTTCCTGAAAATGATTGCAATCACAAATTCTTTGGTATTATTATCTTCATTTAATTTGTCTTCAATGAAAAAACACAAACGAGAATGAAGCAAAAAGCAAAACATTGATCATTTCACACAACTCCAAAAATGGGCCAGACAAAAGTATTGGCACCCTCAGCCTAATACTTGGTTGCACAACCTTTAGCCAAAATAACTGCGATCAACCGCTTCCGGTAACCATCAATGAGTTTCTTACAATGCTCTGCTGGAATTTTAGACCATTCTTCTTTGGCAAACTGCTCCAGGTCCCTGATATTTGAAGGGTGCCTTCTCCAAACTGCCATTTTTAGATCTCTCCACAGGTGTTCTATGGGATTCAGGTCTGGACTCATTGCTGGCCACCTTAGAAGTCTCCAGTGCTTTCTCTCAAACCATTTTCTAGTGCTTTTTGAAGTGTGTTTTGGGTCATTGTCCTCCTGGAAGACCCATGAACTCTGAGGGAGACCCAGCTTTCTCACACTGGGCCCTACATTATGCTGCAAAATTTGTTGGTAGTCTTCGGACTTCATAATGCTCAGATATCTGTGATAATTAGTTTGGTAGGTGAGCCCAATAAAAGGAAAACTGGGTGTTCCACAATATTACGCAGGCCACAGTTTTCAAGTAACATGGGAAAGAAGAAGGATGTCTCTGCTGCCGAAAAGCAACAAATAGTGCAATGCCTTGGACAAGGGATGAAAACATTTGATATTGCACGAAAACTTAAGCGTGATCATCGTATTGTGAAGAGATTTGTGGCTAATTCTGAGCATAGATGTGTTCATGCAGATAAAGGCAGAATGAGGAAGGTTTCTGCCAGGCAAGTTCATCAGATTAGGACAGCAGCTGCTAAAAAGGCCTTACAAACCAACAAACAGATATTTGAAGCTGCTGGTGCCTCTGGAGCCCCTCGAACCTCAAGGGTTAGGATCCTTCAAAGGCTTGCTGTGGTGCATAAATCTATTATTCGGCCACCCCTAAACAGTGCTCACAAGTAGAAACAGTTGCAGTGGGTCCAGATATACATGAAGACTAATTTTCAAACAGTCTTGTTTACTGATGTGTGCCGAGCAACCCTGGATGGCCCAGATGAATAGAGTAGTGGATGGTTGATGGATGCCACCATGTCCCAACAAGGCTGCGACGTCAGCAAGGAGGTGGAGGAGTCATGTTTTGGGCTGGAATCATTGGGAAACAGCTGGTAAGCCCCTTTAAGGTTCCTGAAGGTGTGAAAATTACCTCTGCAACGTATATAGAATTTCCAACTGAGAGCTTTCTTCCATGGTACAAAAAGCAAAAACGTGCCTTTAGGAGCAAAATCATCCTCATGCATGTGTGGAGCCCACTGGGACGGGGTACTCGGTGCTGGACCGGGGTGTTGCTGGGGGATGTCACGGCGGTCCTGGTCTGGACCGTGTCCCGGGCCCGCACAATAAAATGGGGGTTATTTATAGGGGATTTGTCAGTCGTGATGCCACCCACTATATGCGCTGTGTGTGGCCCTGCTGCCGCTTGTAGCTGAACTGCTGGCCCTGTCTTTTTCCACGGGTACCAATCTGCTGGGCAACTTGAGTCCTCTGTGTCACTGACCCCTCCATGTTGCTTTGCTATGGTACAGTGAAGATGGTGGACCTTCACTATTCCGGTATTCACTGTCCTGTCTGTCTCAGGCACAGCCTCGGATCCGGTATCCGCCCTAAGCGCCTCTCCGGGGTTAAGTTTAGGGTAACTTCTTATCCCGGGGATGTTCCTCTGTTACTCTGTCTCCTCTCCTCAGACCTCTCAGGACCTCCACTTCTACTTGACTCTGCTCCTGCTCCAGACTAACTCCAGAGTGACTAACTGTCACTCCTGCTCTGTGGTAAACAACTTTAACACCACCCACTAGTGCATGTGCCACCTAAGCTCCTCCCACTTTTTAGTGTAGTGTTGTGTGGGGAGTAAACCTGTGTTGATGTTTCTGTGGCACATTAACCCTTGGGGTGCCACACATGTCAATGCACCATCTCATGCTACAAAGAATACAATTGTGCCATTGGCTGCTATGGGCATAAAAGGAAATAAACTCATGGTGTGGCCACCATCTTCCCCTGACCTCAACCCTATAGAGAACCTTAGGAGTATAATCAAGCAAAAGATCTATGAGGGTGGGAGGCAGTTCACATCAAAACAGCAGCTCTGGGAGGCTATTCTGGCATCATGCAAAGAAATACAAGCAGAAACTTTCCAGAAACTCACAATATCAATGGATGCTAGAATTGTGAAGGTGATATCAAAGTAGGGTTCCTATGTTAACATGTAACTTGGCCTGTTAGGATGTTTTGGAGTTCAATAGCTTTTTATTCAGTGAATGTGACCTCCTAATGCTGCAAATTCAACACATGATCATTTTCAGTTCTTTCAAACATATCAAATGTTTACAAACTCTACTGTGCCTAATAATTTGGAACAGGGCATTTTAGAGTTTTTTTAATTTTGAAAATTATACTGTTATCATAGGGAGATTTCTTCAATAAAATTTGATGTATACTCAATGGGTGATGACTTTTATTACACTGACTGTCATTTGCACCAACCATTTAGAAAAATCAGAGAAAAAGAACATTTGATAATAATTTGGAACTTCTTGATGACACTGCGCACGGTAGACACAGGAACATTCAGGTCTTTGGAGATGGACTTATAGCCTTGAGATTGCTCATGCTTCCTACAATTTGGTTTCTCAAGTCCTCAGACAGTTCTTTGGTCTTCTTTCTTTTCTCCATGCTCAATGTGGTAAACACAAGGACACAGGACAGAGGTTGAGTCAACTTTAATCCATGTCAACTGGCTGCAAGTGTGATTTAGTTATTGCCAACACCTATTAGGTGCCACAGGTAATTACAGGAGCTGTTAATTACACAAATTAGAGAAGCATCACATGATTTTTCTAACAGTGCCAATACTTTTGTCCACCCCCTTTTTTATGTTTGGTGTGGAACTATATCCAATTTGGCTTTAGGACAATTCTTTTTTGTGTTTTTTTCATTGAAGACAAATTAAATGAAGATAATAATACCAAAGAATTTGTGATTGCAATCATTTTCAGGAAGAAACTGAGTATTATCTGACAGAATTGCAGGGGTGTCAATACTTTTGGCCAACACTGTACATTTGTGGCAACCCTGCGGACTGGTAACCACAGTAACATTGCACCTACTCCACAGTGTGGTGTTACAGCTCTCAGTCAGAAGAGTTGCCTAGCCAAGACACATTCACTTACACCCAACACCATCCAACTCCAGGCATGGGGGTCTGGATGGACCCTTTTGAGGGAGGGCCCCATCTGCAGGCTAGAGGAGGGGGTAGGTAAGGGAGTAGGTACAAAAGTTAGTGAAGACAGGAAGTAGTGTGTACAAAGAGTAGGACAGTTGGAGTTGTGATGATGAGCAGGCAGGAGGCCTGTGGGAAAGAGGAGTCCTAGGGGACACAGGAGTGAAGGAACCACTCATGTGCCTCAAATCTGGCTCAACCTGAGTTGGGCAGAGGGACAGGTCACAGAGGGGACCGGCACCGATCTAGTGAAAGGACTGCAAGCCTTAGCTAGTAAAACCAGAGGCTGCTGGCTTGCATGGGCAGCAGCTACAACTGTGGACATTCCGCAAGACGATGACCATATAGGGTCAGGGGACATCTTGAAGTCGCTCAACAGCCCACAGCCACTAGATTGGGACCCTGTTGCACGAAGACGCGGGGCAGGAGAGGAGAGTAGCAGAATGGAGATGGCCAGGAAAGGCTCACGAAAGGCGTCTTGGTGAAGGGGCCCCGTATCATCGGAGAGCTGGCCAGGCTGCGTCATGGAGGCATACAGCACCCGGCTGGGGGACTTTATTGATCACCAAGTAAAGGTATAGAACTGCAAACCTGGTTATTCCCCGTGCCCTCTCGCACCGCTACACAGACACCACTACCCTCTCCATAGACGTTTACCATTACCCCTGGTCCCACTCTCCACCTGTGGGGAGTGATACCATCCAAGCTACCATTCCACTGGCCCAGAGGACCCATAGCAGCTCTGGTCACCCAGGTGGTGTAACAAACTTATCCCCTGTAAATAATCCCCATTTTCTGCGCACCCAGGGCCACGTAGCCGGGTAGCCGCCACTGTGACCGCCCAAGCAATCACCAGCCTGGTTACCGAGTACACCATGGCCCTGCCGGGGATTGCATTTGGCTCATGAGCAGGATACGGAACCTCCCCCCCAGCTGCTAACACAGGGTCACATATTCCTAATAGAATTGTGTATAAAGAGACTGTGCTTAAAGGACTCGTGTAATGGCGGCTGCTGACCATGATGCCATGTGCTGGCCGGTGGGAGGGTCCCAACTGCCTATCGTGGGACAAGCTAGCCAGTGGTGTGAAAGACAATGCCTGCCCCCCTTTAAGCCGAGGGGTCATGTCAGTGAACTCTAAGCCATCACCTCCAGATATGCGTGTGATAGAGAGACTTCAGGAAGGAAGAGAAGGAGATACTGAGCTGGAAGAGCCACATGTCAGCAGGATCCAAGGCTGGTCTACCAGGACAGCTCTGGATGTCGCAGGAGCCGCTGACGGCGATGGAAGCAGGCCTCCTGAAGGTGTAGGTTGAGGAGCTGGGCCGACAGCTCCTGGAAGTGCAGCTGGCACCTTGGCAAGCGACGCAAAGGGCTCCGGGAGAAGGAAGAGCGGTAATCAGCTTCCCGGGATGAGTACCCGGAGGTCCGGAAGAGGACTAATGAGTAGGCCGCTAAGACCAGCATGGCAGTAAGACCAGCAGTATCTACTGCTCTGGTGCGTCCCGTGGGTGCCACTCCCCCTAGTACCCCGGCCGGGCTATGCAATTGATGGACTGGGAACGTGGGATGATGGCTGATACAAGACGTCCGGCCCAGCCGCACCCCAAAGTCTCCGCAAAAGCTGAGGGAGCCATGGTGGAGATGGTGTACTTCCGCTGGGTCTGCAGAGGAGACGCCTTAATGGGGTTCCTGAGTGCCGGAGCAGAGGCACAAGGGGACCTGCTGGAGGTAATGCCAGAGAAGGAGTTCTTTCAACGCCAACAGCAGTGAGAAAAGGAGCCAGAAAAGGCAGGCCCAGGCTATGCAGGAAAAGGAAATTCATGCCGAGCTTGAGAGGAAGAGCAAAGTCCGAAAAGCCCCGCTGCGGAACCCACAGAGCGCAAGAGGGGTTCTGTACTGAAGTTCAATGTGCACAAAGGCTACAGATTTATTAAAGAGCCCCATTTGGTGAGCCACGTGTTCGTCAACCCCAAGACGTGGAAAGTCACCTAAACAGAGGACACCCAGGCCATGACCTACATCCTGGAGAATGGGTGGAGTACGAGTGGCACTACAGTCCCAGAGGGTGGTACACTTTCCGGGTTAGGACGATGATGGCAGGCCACCTGGCCACAAGCTCCACAGCACCTGAACCAGCTGAGGCCCCAGCTGCAGTGATACCACCCTGTACACCACCATGCACACCACCCCTAGCTGCAAGATGCGACAGTGTGGAGACTGCAAAGCATGACCTTGACAATCCGACTTGGTCCTCGGCTGAGCCGATATGAGGACAGGTAGGACGAACAGGAAGGGGACCAGAACGACAGTCACCCCGCCGACGCACCTTCAGGAGAGGAATATTGTGTAGATAAGATGAGGGTGGCAGGATGCAGATCCTCTCAGGCCAAGGAGGCTGTCAATTTGCCAGTGTGCTGTCCTGGAAGCAGCCAAAGGAGGATAAAGATGGTAATTCTCTGCTACAATATGTAAATAGTTATATAGAAATGTAGAACCTTGAATATTTATACCTGGCTAGGTGTTGTTTTATATTGTTGATAGAGATTTTTTAAGTTAGCCAGCTAGACAATTATAGTTAGGCTTGTTATATAATGTTTTGCAAATGGACAATGAGATCATTGGACAATGATATAGTCTGACCTGTAATGTACATTGTTAGCACTTCTCATATGTGCTTTTTGTTGGTTTTTAAACCAGCACTGTAGGGTGCCTTATGAACACTATGCACTCTACACTTTGACCACTAAACAACCATCTGGTGTGGCCGAAGCACTTGGTCCAACAAAAGGCCTGCATTCCCTGTAGTCACGTCTAGAGACAACATTCGGGGGTTGAGGCGGTTCCCCCTGTTTTACATTGAACTTTGTGAAAAAAGAGACACCCTGGTGAGAGACTTAATTAAATCCTGTTTGTGCTAATAGCATTTGCACTCTACTTTTAGATAGTTTTGTATTTTTATACCTATTTTATACCAAGGTTTAAAATGAAGAGCGAGCCTCCCATAAAGGGAAGAAGTTATTGTTGATGTTACTGTTTAATGTGCACAAGAAAATTGTTTTTGTACTGTATGTTCTTGTAACAACGTTGTGCCTGTTTTTAGCCCACAGACGTGCTGTGCTTTGCCAAAGGGGAATGTGGCGCCCCTGCGGACTGGTCGCCACAGTAACATTGCACCTACTCCACAGGTGTGGTGTTACCACTCTCAGGTGAGAGGGGTTTCCTAGCCAAGACACATTCACTTACACCCAACACCATCCAACTGCAGGCCTGGGGGTCTGGGCGGACTCTTTTGAGGGAGGGCCCCATCTGCAGGCTGGAGGAGGGAGTAGGTAGAGGGGGTAGGTACAAAAGTTAGTGAAGACAGGAAGTAGTGTGTAGAAAGAGTAGGAGAGTTGGAGTTGGGACAATGAGTAGGCAGGAGGCCTGCAGGAAAGAGGAGTCCTAGGGGATATGGGAGTGGAGAAACCACCCATCTGCCCCAAATTTGGCCAACCCAAGTTGGGCAGAGGGAGAGGTCGTGGAGGGGACCGGCCCCAATCTAGTGAAAGGACTGCAAGACTTAACTAGTAAAACTGGAGGCTGCTGACTTGCATGGGCAGCAGCCACAACTGTGGACATTCCCCAAGACGGTGGCCATATAGGATCAGGGGACATCTTGAAGTCGCCCAACAGGGCCCACAGCCACTAGATTGGGACCTTGTCGCATGAAGACACGGTGCAGGAGAGGAGAGTAGCCAGCATGGGAGACGACCAGGAAAGGCTCACGAATGATGTCTTGGCGTAGGAGCCCGGTATCATCTGAGAGCTGGCCAGGTTGCGCCATGGAGAAGTACAGCACCTGGCTGGGCAAACATGAGTGATTGCCAAGTAAAGGTAGAGAACTGCAATCCTGGTCTCCTCCGGTTATTCCCCGTGCCCTCTTGCACCGCCACACAGACACCACTACCATCTCCATAGACATTTACCATTACCCCTGGGTCCACACTCCACCTATAGGGAGTGATACCATCTAGGCTGCCATTTGACCGGCCTAGAGGACCCATAGCAGCGCTAGTCACCCTGACCAGAATAACCACAGGTGGCATTACAAACATATCCCCTGTAAAAAAATTCCCTTTTTCTGCACGCCCAAGGCCTCTGAGCCGGGTCACCGCCACCGTGATCTCCCAATCAATCACCGGACCAGTTACCAAGTACCACCGCACATTGAAGGAATCATTCTCTTGTGCTAAGTCTGTACTAATAAATATCATACATTCTATAAAACTCAGTGCATACAGTATTAACAGTTATATAAAGTGCTAATTATCTCAGATGTATTGAATGAAATAATTTGAACACCTTTTTTTTTTTGTTTTTATGCATGACTGACCCTTCACAACATATCCTTAGTAGCCCAGGAAGACACTCAGCGTCTTCCTGGTTTATCTGAGCATGCCGCCGACCCCATGTGACCACTCGCATCATCAGACTTCTGGGTTGTGGCCATTTAGCATCACTCATCATGTGCTAGTGACATCACTGACATGCTCAGAAGTGTCCCAATGCCCCGTCCTCCATCTTAACTATTGGACGTAATCTCCAGCACTTTATACAAGTGCAGCTTCTTTAATATCCACTGCATTAGATGGTGTTCCTCATATATCAAAGGCTGGAGACTGGTGACTAAGGCTTTGGCTTACGTTTGGGCACAAAATCTCCCTATAATCCCTGGTCTGTCACCATTACCCCTCCAGGCAATAAGTGTCAGACCTTATTCGCACAAACATGTGTAGTATGTAAACTATCACGGGGAGCTTTATTAGTGGGATAGATGTGGGGGAGGATAGTAGCATTGAGCTGCAGGACTGTGAGCAGCTAGCTGGGTGACAGAAAGCGGGGTAGAGGGAAGAGTGCCAGGGAGGCTAGCCCTGATCTGGCACACCCCAATACATTTGCTAAGTTGGCAGATGAGGAGGGTGTCAGTACAGGGATAGCACTGCTGCAGCAAGGCATGACCTCTGAAAGCAAGAGGAGTGTCTGCTCCAGTAAGGGGGATAAACAGGAGAGCAGGGCAGGCCAGACAGGTGCTGGTAGTGGGGGACTCAATTATTAGGGGAACAGATAAGGCAATCTGTCACAAAGACAGGGATCGTCGAACAATGTGCTGCCTATACTGGTGCTCGAGTCCAGCACATTGCTGATCGGGTTAACAGATTACTGGGAGGGGCTGGTGAGGACCCAGCGGTCATTGGGCACATTGGCACTAATGACAAAGTTAGACGTAGGTGGAAGCTCCTGAAAGATGATTTCAGGGAATTAGGCTGCAAGCTTAAGGCAAGGACCTCCAAGGTAGTATTTCTGAAATACTGCCTGTACCATGTCCACACCAGAGAGGCAAAGGGAGATTAGGGAGATAAATAAGTGGCTCAGGAATTGGTGTAGGAAGGAGGGGTTTGGGTTCCTGGAGAACTGGGCCGACTTCTCTGTTGGCTACAGGTTCTATGCTAGGGACAGGCTGCACCTCAATGGGGAGGGTGCAGCTGTGCTGGGGGAGAAAATGGCTAGAAGGTTGGAGGACTGTTTAAACTAGGGATTGGGGGGGAAGGTATTCATTGTACAGGAGGGGAAGATAATGTAAATAGTAACCTGGGCACAAGTAATGAAATTGGGGGTGGCATGGGGGGTGGGGTTAGAACAGTCAATATAGTAAGAAGAAATAAAGGTAAAGAGAGATGCATAAAGTGCATGTACACTAATGCCAGAAGCCTCACCAACAAAATGGAGGAATTAGAATTGATTTTGTTGGAAAATAATTATGACATGATGGGGATATCGGAGACATGGCTGGACGAGAGCCATGACTGGGCTGTTAATTTACAGGGCTATAGTCTGTTCAGAAATGACCATACAAATAAGCGAGGGGGAGGTGTATTTTTATACGTAAAATCATCCTTAAAACCCATCCTGCGTGATAATATAGGTGAATCTAATGGAAATGTAGAGTCTCTGTGGGTGGAGATACGGGGAGGGGGAAAAAATAATAAATTACTGATAAGGGTTTGTTGTAAGTCTCCAGCAATAATGGAAGTGGAGGAAAATATCCTCATAAAGCAAATAGATGAAGCAGCGACTCAGGGAGAAGTCATTATTATGGGGGACTTCAATTACCCTAAAATACATTGGGGATCAGAAACCTGCAGTTCCAGCAAAGGTAATAGGTTTTTGACAACTATGAGAGACAATTACCTTTCATAACTGGTTCAGGACCCAACAAGAAGGGGGGCACTCTTAGACCTAATATTAACCAATAGACCGACCGCATATCAAATATACGGGTTGGCAGGGGTGCAGTAGCCCTCCCGCCCCCTGAGCCACAGGTAAGGAGCGGGGGGGGGGGGTTGTGCTGTTAGCTCCGCTGCAAGCAGGGGAGTAAGGTAGGGGCGGAGAGTAGAGAGGTTGTGCCTTAACATACTGCAGCCAGAGGCGCCCATCACACAGGAGGCCGCTGTGTGGTGCAGCCGCTCCCCCTGCTGCTTGCCGCCTGAGACTCAGGGCTCACACTGTCCAATGACTGGGGCCCAGCGGTTGAGGTCACTTGGTAGTAGTGATCACAAAATAATAGGTTTTCAAGTATCCTTTAATAAGATGTGTAGTAGAGGGGCTACAAGGACACTAAACTTCAGGAAGGTAAATTTCCAATGGATGAGAGATGATCTTAGTGCAATAAACTGGAATGATGTCCTGAGACATAAAAGTACACAAAGCAAATGGGAGACATTTATTAGCATCCTGAATAGGACATGTGCACAATATACACTGTGTTCCAAATTATTATGCAAATGTTCTTTTTCTCTGATTTTCCTATATGGTCAGTGCAAATGACAGTCAGTGTAATGTGTAATAAAAGTCATCACCCTTTAGAGTATACATCGAATTTTATTGAAGAAACCTCCCAATGATAACAGTATAATCTTAAAAATTAAAAAAACCTCTATATGCACTATTCCAAATTATTAGGCACAGTAGAGTTTCTAAACATTTGATATGTTTTAAAGAACTGAAAATGTTCATTTGTTGAATTTGCAGCATTAGGACGTCACATTCACTGGAATAAAAAGCTATTTAACTCCAAAACATCCTAACAGGCCAAGTTACATGTTAACATAGGAACCCATCTTTGATCTCACCTTCAGAATTCTTGCATCCATTGAACTTGTGAGTTTCTGGAGAGTTTCTGCTTGTATTTCTTTGCATGATGTCAGAATAGCCTCACAGAGCTGCTGCTTTGATGTGAACTGCCTCCCACCCTGATAGATCTTTTGCTTGATTATACTCCAAAGGTTCTCTATAGGGATGAGGTCAGGGGAAGATGGTGGCCACACCATGAGTTTATCTCCTTTTATGCCCATAGCAGCCAATGATACAGAGGTATTCTTTGCAGCACGAGATGGTGCATTGTCATGCATGAAGATGATTTTGCTCCTGAAGCCACGTTTCTGCTTTTTGTACCATGGAAGAAGTTCTCAGTCAGAAACTCTATATACGTTGCAGAGATCATTTTCACACCTTCAGGAACCTTAAAGGGGCCTACCAGCTGTTTCCCCATGATTCCAACCCAAAACATTACTCCTCCGCCTCCTTGCTGACGTCGCAGCCTTGTTGGAATATGGTGGCCATCCACCAACCGTCCACAACTCCATCCATTTGGACTTTCCAGGGTTGCTCGGCACTCGTCAGTAAACAAGACTGGTTGAAAATTAGTCTTCATGTATGTCTGGGCCCACTGCAACCGTTTGTGCTTGTGAGCACTGTTTAGGGGTGGCCGAATAGTAGGTTTATGCACCACAGCAAGCCTTTGAAGGATCCTACACCTTGAGGTTCGAGGGACTCCAGAGACACCAGCAGCTTCAAATATCTGTTTGCTGGTTTGTAAGGCTTTTTTAGCAGCTGCTATCTTAATCCGATGAACTTGCCTGGCAGAAACCTTCCTCATTCTGCCTTTATCTGCACGACCACGTCTGTGCTCAGAATCAGCCACAAATCTCTTCACAGTACAATGATCACGCTTAAGTTTTCGTGAAATATCTAATGTTTTCATCCCTTGGTCAAGGCAGTGCACTATCTGTTGCTTTTTGGCAGCAGAGAGATCCTTTTTCTCTCCCATGTTACTTGAAAACTGTGGCCTATTGTGGAACACCCAGTTTTCCTTTTATTGGGCTCACCTGCCAAACTAATTATCACAGGTGTCTGAGATTGATTTCAGTGATCCAAAGAAGTCTGAGACACAATCCCATCAATGGGTTTCATTAAAAAAAAAAAAAAAAAAAACAACCCTAGACACTTAAATTTAATTTGCATAATAATTTGGAACACAGTGTATACCCTATGGGAATAAACATGCTAGAAATAGGAAGAAACCACTATGGCTAAATAAGGCTGTAAGGGGCGCAATAAGTGACAAAAAGAAAGCATTTAGGGAATTAAAGCAAGTAGGTAGTGATGAGGCATTAAATAAATACAGAAAATTAAATAACATCCGTAAAAAGCAAATCAAGGCAGCAAAGATTGAGACAGAGAGACTCATTGCAAGAGAAAGTAAAAAAGTCCCAAAATATTCTTTAACTACTTAAATAGTAAGAAACTAAAAAATGATTGTGTTGGTCCCCTTAAAAATAGTCTGGGTGAAATGGTGGATGAGGATGAGGAAAAAACCAATATGCTAAATGACTTTTTTGCAGCAATATTTACACAAGAGTATCCCATGACAGACAACATGATCAGTGATAACAAAAACTCTCCATTAAAGGGATCCTGTCACCTCCAAAACGCCTCCTAAGCTATCAAAACATGTCCCTGCAGCATCCCATCACTAATCTCACACTCCTTTTGTCTCCTAAAAGCATCCTGTGAAAGTGGAGAAAAACGTTTTAATACTTACTCATTAGTGATTATAATTAGCAGGGGCTATATTCTTTAGTCACCAGGGCATGTTGTTTTGCAGCTCACCCTCTCTCTCTCTGTGCTGCTGTGATGTGGAGCTGAAGGCAGGACTAATGATTTGCATTCTGTGAGTGATAGAGAGGGGGGATGGCAAAGCCTGCACAAGCAGAGCACACAGAATGAGAGAGGGTGGATCCTGGAGCTGCAAAACAGCCCGCCCTGGTGACTAAAGAATATAGCCCCTTTTAATTATAATCACTAATGAGTAAGTATTAAAACGTTTTTATGCACTTTCACAGGATGCTTTTAGGAGACAAAAGAAGTGTGAGATTAGTCATAGGATGGTGCAGGGACATGTTTTGGAGCTTAGGAGGCGTTCTGGAGTGACAGGATCCCTTTAAATGTAACCGCTTAACCCAACAGGAAGTATGGCACCTTCTAAAAATCACTAAAGTTGAACAAATCCCCAGGCCCGGATGGGATACACCCCAGAGTACTGCAGGAATTAAGTACCGTCATAGATAAACCATTATTTTTAATCTTTAAAGATTCCATAATAATGGGGTCTGTACCACAGATGGTATAGCAAATGTGGTGCCAATATTCAAAAAGGGGACAAAAACTGAACTTGGAAATTATAGGCCAGTAAGCTTAACCTCTACAGTGGGTAAAATCCTAGAAGGTTTTCTAAGAGATGCTATACTGGAGTATCTGAATGAAAATAATCTCGTGACCCAATATCAACATGGGTTTACGAGGGACCATTCCTGTCAAACTAATCTAATAAGCTTCTATGAAGAGGTAAGTTCTGGACTGGACCAAAGAAATGCAGTGGACGTGGTGTATATGGACTTTAAAAGCTTTTGATACGGTGCCACACATAAGGTTGATACATAAAACTAATAGCAATGGGGATAGGGGAAAATATTTGTAAGTGGGTTAAGAACTGGCTCAGTGATAGGAAACAAAGGGTGGTTATTAATGGAACACACTCAGAATGGGTCACAGTTAACAGTGGGGTATCACAGGGGTCAGTATTGGGCCCTCTTATTTTTAACATATTTATTAATGACATTGTAGGGGCATACAGAGTAGATCTCAATATTTGTAGATGACACTAAACTCTGCAGGGTTATCAATACTGAGGAGGACAATTTTATATTGCAGGAGGATTTATGTAACTAGAAGGTTGGGCTGATAAATGGCAAATGAGCTTAAATGGGGATAAATGTAAGGTCATGCACTTAGGCAGAGGAAATAAAATGTATAATTATAGTTTGCAGGTTAGAGCCAGCACCACCGCTCCCTCCTTGCGTCTCTGTCAGTTCCAGCAGCCCTTCGGGATGCCCTGGGACCTTTCATGCAGGTCCCACACACTGGAGCCTCTATTCCTGGTGCACACTTCATCCACACAGCGATATGTCACTTCTAGTGATGAGCGAGCACTAAAATGCTCGGTGCTCGGTGCTCTGGCCGAGCATCTCAAGATACTCGTGTACTCGGCCAGAGCACCGAGCCCAATGTAAGTCAATGAGTGACAGGCTCCGCCCACAGACTTCCGGTTATAAAACGAGTATTGCTGGGAAAGGGCGGGAGGGTGGGCTTTTTTAAAGCGTCGCAACATATAACACCTTGCTGTGGCCCCCAGAGGGATCCTAACAATTAATCTGCTCCCTGTGTGGTGCCAGCTCACTGTGTGCACTGAAGGGAGCTGTGTATGTGTGTCAGATTGCTAATAATTAGCGAGCAGTCTGAGCATCTCGGCGGTACTCGGTGCTCGCCGAGCATCCCGAGTACCGGGATACTTGCGCGAGTAACGAGTAGCGCAGAGCATACTCGCTCATCCCTAGTCACTTCGAGTTTAGAAAAAGAGCAGGGCTGCACACAGGATAAAAGTGCTCATTCCATTTAATACATCACAGGGGTGTTACAGGTGGGGGTGCAAAGGAAGGAGGATCGGGTAGCCCCGATGGTACAACGAACGTTTCACGCTCAGCTGGCGCTTCTGCGGGTACAATCCTCAAGGATTGTACCCGCAGAAGCGCCAGCTGAGCGTGAAACGTTCATTGTACCATCGGGGCTACCCGGTCCTCCTTCCTTTGCACCCCCACCTGTAACACCCCTGTGATGTATTAAATGGAATAAGCTCTTTTATCCTGTGTGCAGCCCTGCTCTTTTTCTAAACTCGAAGTGAAAATGTATAATTATGTTCTTAATTGTAAAACACTGGACAAAACTACCATGAAAAAGACCTGGGTGTATGGGTAGATGATAAACTCACATTTAGTGCCCAGTGTCAGGCAGCTGCTGCAAAGGCAAATAAAATAATGGGATGCATTAAAAGAGGCATAGATGCTCATGAGGAGAACATAATTTTACCTCTATACAAGTCACTAGTGCGACCACACTTAGAATACTGTGTACAATTCTGGTCTTCGGTGTATAAGAAAGACATAGCTAAACTAGAGCGGGTGCAGAGAAGAGCGACCAAGGTTATTAGAGGACTGAGGGGTCAGCAATACAAAGACAGGTTATTAAACTTGGGGTTATTTAGTTTGGAAAAAGAAGGCTTAGGGGTGATCTTATAATAATGTATAAATATATGAGGGGCAGTACAGAGACCTTTTTAATGATCTCTTTACTCTTAGGCCTGAGGCGGGGACAAGGGGGCATCCTCTGTCTGGATGAAAAAAGGTTTAATCATAATCACAGACGTAGATTCTTTACTGTAAGAGCAGTGAGACTATGGAACTCTCTGCCACATGATGTTGTAATGAGTGACTCACTACTAACATTTAAGAAGGGCCTGGATGCCTTTCTTGAAAAATATAATATTATATATACTAGATTCTTTGATAGGGCGTTGATCCAGGGAACTAGTCTGATTGCCGTATATGGAGTCAGGAAGGAATTTTTTTACCCAGTGTAGAGCTTAGTGTTGCCACATGGGTTTTTTTTGCCTTCCTCTGGATCAACATGTTAGGTTATGGGTGAACTAGATGGACTTAAGGTCTTCCTTCAACCTTAAATACTATGTTACTATGTAGTGCACTAGTCATTATGCCCTCATTTTCACAAACATAAATCAAACTATTATGGCCAACCATTGGTGCATCTATACATACAGCTCATAATTAATTTTTTATATGACAACAAAAATTAATAATAAAATAATTACATATATGGATGGTTGAGTCTTTTTTTCTTCTTTATTCATATACACTCTTCTAATGTTCTGCAAAAGAGATAAAAAACAAAGATTGAAATCTTATATCTATAGAGCAATTGCTATAGAACAAATCCAACCCACACTGCAGATTCAGATGTACAGATTTTTCTCAAGGCCATATTCCAGGGTTACATAACAGGGTCCAACTTAAAGTCAGCATTTAAACCATGCGGTTTTAGGGTTCTCAACTGGTATATCCACTCCAGTTCCTTAATTTTTAATTTTTTCTCTCGAACCCCAACCCGCCTCAATACTGGTACATGGTCAACAATTCTAAATTTGAACTGACGTTCAGTGTGCTACATTTCTGTGAAGTGTTTGGGGACAGGCAACTCTTTGCTTTTCTTGCGTATTGTGTATCGATGTTGATTTATTCTGGTCTCTATGTCTAATGTTGTTTCCCCTATATACCACTGTTTACATGGATACTTCAGCAGATAAATCACATCGTCTGTGTTACACGTAAGGTAATGGTTGATTTTGTGTTCCTTCATTGTTATTGGGTGTGTAGATCTATTCCCTTTTAACATATACGTACAGTTAACACAAGACAGACAGGAGTAACAACCTGTCCTCTTGCTGCCAGTTAGACTTAGCAGTGAAATGTTCTTAAAACTACCCAAATCTGAATTTACTAACTTATTTTGTATGCTGGCTCCATGCCAATATGCAAATTGGGGGAGATTTAAATTCCTCAGCTTGAGGTAGACAAAGTCCTAACATAGGCCAATGTCTCTTGATCACTCGCACTATTTCATCGCTTTCTTCCCTAAAGGTTGTTATCAAATGGATTCTGCTCTATTTATTTTCTGTTGATTGTGTGGATGATTTTGCACTGGCCTGTACTATTTTATTTACATGGGTCTTTAGTAGAGTTTGTCCGTTGATTTTTGTTTACCCTCTTCAGTGTTTTCTAATCTATCCACCCTTAGAAATTGGCTATGCGGAATAGCTTGTTTTAACCTACGTGGGTGGTGGCTTTCATACCTTAAAAGGTTATTCCTATTTGTAGGTTTAACACACAAGGAAGTGACTAGTGTTTGATCCTTTAATGTGACTAGGACTTCCAAAAATCGTATACATTCATTGGACATCACCAATGTGAATTTGATCGTATAATCAATTGAATTGATATACCCATGCAGTCCTTTTAACTCTTCTTCTGTCTTTGTCCATAGGAGAAAGACATCATCTATGTATCGCCACCACACCAAAACTTTCTCAAAGTGGTGGAACACTTAGATGAAGTCCTCCTCCAGTGTTTTCATAACAATATTAGCATATGCGGGCACCATGTATGCGCCTATAGCGGTCCCTCGTAGTTGAATATAATAGTTGTCACCAAACAGGAAGTCATTACATGTCAGAGCTATATCAAGCAATTCTATAATAAACTCCTGATATTCATTATTATATTCATCCTCCATCAGTTTATTTCTAATAGCCCTCATACTCCTATGATGGTCATGGGTATAGTACACATTAAATGATGCCAACATCACTTGTTCGGGAAAAGAGATGTTATGAAGTCGTTTGAGATAATCACCAGTATCTTTAATATATGATTTTTCTTTCATGGCTATAGGGTTAAAACCTTATCAAGGAAGATGCCAATATTACTTAAGATTGAGTCCACCTCATAGACTATCAGTCTTCCTGGGGGGCACTCAAGTATTTTTGTGAACCTTTGGTACAGTATATATTACTGGTGTTATGGATCTTTTATTACCAGAAAATCTCTCATATCCTGATCTATTACACCTTTTTGCAGGGCTTCATCCAGTACTTTTGTATATCAAACTTAGGGTCATGATTGAGTAATCTATACTAAATCTCTATCCTCAATCTGTCATACGACATTCACTATAAACATTGGCACTGGCGTTTTGCAGGTACTATTTAATGAAGCTGCCAGTTGAGGAGCTGTGAGGCGTTCATTTCTCAAATTAGAGACTCTAATGTACTTGTCTTGTTGCTCAGTTGTGCAGCAGGACCTCCCAATTCTCTTTCTACTCTGGTTGGAGCCTGTTTGTGTTCTCGTCTGAAGGGAGTAGGACACACCATTGTAGGAAATCTTCAGTTTCTCGGCAATTTCTCCCATGGAATAGCCTTCATTTCTAAAAACAAGAATAGACTGTCGAGTTTCACATGAAAGTTCTCTTTTTTGGCAAATTTTGAGAGTTTCTCAACTACAACCCCTGGCAAAAATTATGGAATCACCGTGCTCGGAGGATAACCATTCAGTTATTTAATGTTGTAGAAAAAAAGGAGATCACAGACATGGCACAAAACTAAGTCATTTCAAATGGCAACATCATGGCTTTAAGAAATACTAAAAGAAATCAAGATAAAAAATGTGGTAGTCAGTAAGGGAATTTTTTTTCAAACCCAGCAGAGGGAAAAAATGTGATATCACTCAATTCTGAGGAAAAAATTATGGAATCACCCTGCAAATTTTCATTCGCAAAACTAACACCTGCATCAAATTAGATCTGCTCGTTAGTCTGCATCTAAAAAGGAGTGATCACACCTTGGAGAGCTGTTGCACCAAGTGGACTGACATGAATCATGGCTCCAACATGAGAAATGTCAATTGAAACAAAGGAGACAATTATCAAACTGTTAAAAGAGGATTAATCAACACGCAATGTTGCAAAAGATTTTGGTTGTTCACAGTCAGCTGTGTCTAAAATCTGGACCAAATACAAACAACATGGGAAGTTGTTAAGGGCAAACATACTGGTAGACCAAGGAAGACATCAAAGTGTCAAGACAGGAAACTTAAGCAATATGTCTCCAAAACAGGAAATGTACAACAAAACAAATGAGGAACGAATGGGGGAAACTGGAGTCAATGTCTGTGACCGAACTGTAAGAAACCACCTAAAGGAAATGGGATTTACATACAGAAAAGCTAAAAATAAGCCATCATTAACACTAAACAGTAAAAAACAGGGTTACAATAGGCTAAGGAAAAGCAATAGTGGATTGTGGATGACTGGATGAAAGTCATATTCAGCGATGAATCACCAGTGTGCATTGGCAAGGTGATGATGCTGGAAATTTTGTTTGGTGCCGTTCCAATAAGATTTATAATGATGACTGCATGAAGAGAATATGCAAATTTCCACAGTCATTGATAATATGGGGCTGCACGTCAGGTAAAGGCATTGGGGAGATGGCTGTCATTACATCTTTAATAAATGCCCAAGTTTACATTGATATTTGGACACTTTTCTTATCCCATCAATTGTTCGACAGAATTCCTTTTTAAATAGAATTTTAGCAAAAGTATCGATCTTGGTTTTACAAAAAATCCTTACGTGATGGAAATAAATGGAGGTCCTTTTCGTATTTAGCACACCAAATTACATAAGAATCAGTGAAAACGTCTCTTGTATTTTTTTCATCACAGGCCTGTGCATCCTGCCATAGAGCAAAAACTTTAAACACATTCCTTGAAAGAAGACACTTAAGGTCTATAGTCCGGATCTCAATCCAATTGAAAATCTTTGGTGGAAGTTGAAGAAAATGGTCCATGACAAGGCTCCAACCTGCAAAGCTGATCTGGCATCAGCAATCAGAGAAAGTTGGAGCCAAATTGATGAAGAGTACTGTTTGTCACTCATTAAGTCCATGCCTCAGAAACTGCAAGCTGTTATTAAAGCCAGAGGTGGTGCAACAAAATACTAGTGATGTATTGGAGTGTTCTTTTGTGTGTTTGTTTTTCATGATTCCATCATTTTTTCCTCAGAATTGAGTGGTTCCATAATTTTTCCCTCTGCTTGGTCTGAAAAAAATTACCTTTACTGACAACACATTTTTTATCTTGATTTTTTTTAGTGTTTTTTAACCCCTCCATGGCCCGGGAATTTTTCATTTTTCATTTTGTTTTTTTGCTCCCCTGCTTCCAAGAGCCATAACTTTTTTATTTTACCGTCAATATAGACATACGATGGCTTGTTTTTTGCGGGACAGTTGTACTTTCATATTCAATCATTTATTTTACCATATAGTGTACAGGAAAATTGCAAAAAAATTCTAAATACAGTGAAATTGCAAAAAAAGTGCAATGACACGTTTGTTTTTTGGGTATTTTAGTCGCCATGTTCACTATATGGTAAAACTGACATGACGAGGTCATGCCTTGGATCGGTACGAGTTCGTAGACACAAACACATGTATACCATTTACTGGTATCTAGGTGGTGAAAAAAAATTCAGAAGTTTGAAAAAAATCAAAAACTGAATTTTGCGCCATGTTCTGCGTCCCGTAGCGTTCTCATTTTTCGGGATCTTGGGCTGTGTGATGGCTTATTTTTTGCGTCATGAGCTAACGTTTCTAATGATACCATTTTTTGGGGGATCCGCAGTTTTATCGCCCGTTATTGCATTTTATACAATGTTGCGGTGACCAAAAAAACTGAATTTTGGCGTTTGGACCATTTTTTCCGTTATGGAGTTCACGGCTCTCATTAACGGATTTAATAGATGATAGATCAGGCGATTCTGAATGCAGCGATACCAAACGTGTATTTTTTTCTTTTTTTAATACTTTTATTGTGATTGGGGGAAGAAGGGGGTGATTTGAACTTTTATATATTTTTTTTTTACAGGTTTTTAAAAACTTAACTTTTTCATTGATTCTTATTTTTACACTGCCTCTTTAAGAGGCACCCTGCTGCACAGTCCGATCGCTTTTGGGAGATACAAGATGAGCTGCAGCTCATCTGTATCTCCCAGAATCGCGGACCTGCTGTGGTTGGCAGCGCCTGCCAACCACAACAGGAAACTGCGCTCTGACAGCATCCGGGGTCTAGCGAGGACCCCATGCTGTCACGTGAGTGCTGGAGATCCCGCGATAGTATCGCGGGATCTCCGGAGCAAGCGGGGAAGAGCGCGTTCCTCGCCACGGCCGCCTTGGATCCCGCTGTCAGTGATTGACAGCGGGATACAAGGGGTTAACAGCGCCGATCGGATCCCAGATCGGAGCTGTTAGCCCGACATCTCAGCTGACCACATCAGCTGAGATGTCGGCTGTTTGATGTGAGCGCCGCGCCGGAGCTCACATCAAACACACCTTACCCGCCCATGACGTTGTATAACGTCATAGGTCGGGAAGGGGTTAAAGCCATAAAGTTGCCATTTGAAATTACTTTAGTTTTGTGCCATGTCTGTGATCTGCTTTTTTTCTACAACATTAAACAACTGAATGAATATCCTTCGAGCCAGGTGATTCCATCAATTTTTCCCAGGGGTTGAAGCTCAAAGGAAGGTCAGTTTTATAGCTTCTCTAATCAGCCAAACGGCGCGCCCGTCGTCCACCTCCGCACGTCCTTCCTCCACCATTGGTTCTAACCTGCATGGATGAAATAAAGAAACTGAGATTATTACACCACCAGCGGTGAGTGCCGTCTCATACTTTCTTTTGGATATAGTCTGTGTGCATACATATATATGTGTGTATGTATGCAGACACACACTGTATATATATAATATATATACTTATATATATATATATATTTACACACATATTTACATAATGTGTGTATATAATATATATGTCTGTGAATATACTGCTGGAAGAAGGTTCTTGACGAACCGAAATGTTCAGTCCTGATGGGCCAATAAAGAAAGGCATGATTTGCAACAAGGAGTGCTGTCCGATTTTTTGGTAACCGTATACAGCTGAATACTGCTGGACTTTTGCACCCGAGTGAACTGTTCCTAGTGCTGCTTTCAATTTTTCTTATTATAATTCTGTGAATATACATATATACAGTCAAATGAAAAAGTTTGGGCACCCCTCTTAATCTTACTCTTTTTTTTGTTTAAAATTGTTTTTTTGCAACAGCTATTTCAGTGTGATATATGTAATAACTGATGGACACAGTAATACTTCAGGATTGAAATGAGGTTTATTGTACTAACCGAAAATGTGAAATATGCATTATTTCAAAAATTGACAGGTGCAAAAGTATGGGCACCCTTCTGATTTTCATGATTTGAATACTCCTAACTACTTTTTACTGACTTACTGAAGCACTAAATTGGTTTGGTAACCCCATTGAGCTTTGTACTTCATAGCCCGGTGTATCCAATCATGAGAAAAGCTATTTCAGGTGTCCACTTGCAAGTTGTTCTCCTAGTTGCATCTTCTCTGAGGAGTGGCATCATGGGCTCCTCAAAACAGCTCTCAAATGATCTGAAAAAAAAGATTCTTCAACATAGTTCAGGTGAAGGATACAAAAAGTTGTCTCAGTGATTTAACCTGTCAGTTTCCACTGTGAGGAACTTAGTAAGGAAATAGAAGACCACAGGGACAGTTCTTGCAAAGGCCAGAAGTGGAAGGCCAATAAAAATATCAGAAAGGAGAGAAGAAGAATGGTGAGAACAGTCAAGAACAATCCACAGACCACCTCCAAAGACCTGCAGCATCATCTTGCTGCAGATAGTGTCAACAATACAGCGCACACTGCACAAGGAGAAGCTGTATGGGAGAGTGATGCGAAAGAAGCCATTTCTGCATGCACGCCACAAACAAAGTCGCCTGAGGTATGCAAAAGCAGATTTGGACAAGGCAGTTTCATTTTGGAAGAAGGTCCTGTGGACTGATTAAACAAAGATTGAGTTGTTTGGTCATACAACAAGGCGTTATGCATGGTGCCACAAAAACACAGCATTCCATGAAAAACACTTGCTACCCACTGTCAAATTTAGGCAATGGTCCATCATGCTTTGGGGCTGTGTGGCCAATGACGGCACCAGGAATCTTGTTAAAGGTGAGGGTCGCATGGATTCCACTCAGTATCAGCAGATTCTTGAGAATAATGTTCAAGAATCAGTGTCAAAGTTGAAGTTATGCCAGGGATGGATCTTTCAGCTAAACAATGATCCAAAACACCGCTCCAAATCTACTCAGGCATTCATGCAGAGGAACAATTACAATGTTCTGGAATGGCCATCCCAGTCCCCAGACCTGAATATCATTGAACATCTGTGGGATGTTTTGAAGCGGGCTGTCCATGCTCGGCGACCATCACACTTAACTGAACTGGAATTGTTTTGTAAAGAGGAATGGTCAAAAATACCTTCATCCAGGATCCAGGAACTCATTAACAGCTACAGGAAGCGACTAGAGGCTGTTATTTTTGCAAAAGGTGGATCTACTAAACTTTTCTGTTGAGGTGCCCATACTTTTGCACCTGTCAATTTTTGATATAATGCATATTTCACATTTTCGGTTAGTACAATAAACATCATTTCAATCCTGAAATATTACTGTGTCCATCAGTTATTACATATATCACACTGAAATTGCTGTTGCAAAAAAACAATTTTAAACAAAAAAAAAAAAGAGTAAGATTAAGAGGGGTGCCCAAACTTTTTCATATGACTGTATATATCTATATATAGTATCTGTAGACCCCAGCGTTGCCCGGGCATAGTACCTAACATTTCTTAGTTATAAGCTGAGTGTATGTCTGTGTGTTTATGAATGTCCACTGTAAGTATCAATCCTGCTCCCCCCTACACGTCCTCCCCAACCCACGCCATCCACCCACGCTCCCCCATATTCTACACCTTTCCCCCGACCCCATCCTGAAACTTCTCCTACCCCCAAACCTGCCCCTCCCCCAGGGGTGGATTAAGGGTAGCCAGGGCCCGGGGCTGTTCAGACTCTGTGGGCACCCCCCGGGTCATGTGATGGGGGTCAAGTGACGGGGTCATGGGGGTCATGTGACGGGGTCACGGGGGTCATGTGACGGGGTCGCGGGAGTCATGTGACGGAGGTTATCATATACCTGAAATAGATTATTCCAGAAAAATAGTTGCTGAGTGAAACTCTAACCTGTCAAACATCCATTGATCCTAGTCAATTTACCCTTCAGTTAGGAGGAAAAAAAACAAACACTTTAAGCCATAGTATTGAGCAGTCCATTAGAAGGAGGCTATTATGCCCTGGCTGCCCCTGTACTCAGAATAAATAACTTACAAATATCTCGAACGGCGTGCACCCTGAATGATAATCACCTGTTACTGGTCCAATGGACTTGCTTGCAGATTGGTCCGTCCCGCCTCCTCGCGGTCTGACAGCTTCTTCTTCTGAATGATGTAGATAACGCCTCCTGCCATCCGTGTTATCCACGTGACCACGTCCAATTTTTCCATTGCCTATGCTATGCCCATACCTCTCCGGCTTGTGCAGGTGCAATGTGCTCCATCATGGGATAATCCTACAAGTTTAAACTCTCAGTGATGTCACCATACATCACATGCAGAAGACTGGGAGCCTGGAGCCATGTGCAGAGACCCCTGCAGTTCGCGCATGAGTAGATAAGTTTTACATTGTAGCTGTAGTAGGGCAAAGCACGGTGCGTTTGCGCAAGCTGGAGAGGCATCTGCACAGACGTGAGATGGGAAAGTGGGACGTGGATAACAAAGGCGTGATCCATATCATTCAGAAGAAGAGGCTATCAGACGGCGAGGAAAGGCTGAATGGACCAATCTGCAAGCAAGAATTTTGGACCGGTAATAGGTTAGAATACAGGGTGCTAGATTTTTATAAGTTATTTATTCTGTGTACAGGGGCATTCAGGGCATAATAGCCTGTTTCTTATAATGCAGCATCAGAGTGTGCACGAGGCCTTACAGATACTGAGGGGAAAAAAAATCACCAAATACTCAGCGCGTGCACGAGGCCTTAAGGCCACTTTACACACACCACCTTATCTGTCCAACTTCTGAACAACTTGCTGGTTGCAGTGAAATCATGGACACATTGCTCCATTTTGTGGCTGTGTACAAATGGAACAATGTATCCATGATTTCACTGCAACCAGTAAGTTGTTCAGAAGTTGGACAGATAAGTTGGTGTGTGCAAAGTGGCCATCACATATACTGAGGTAAAAACCTCACCAAATGCTCAGCATGTGCACGAGGCCTTACAGATACTGAGGTAAAAACTCACCAAATACTCAGCGTGTGCACGAGGCCTTACATATACTGAGGTAAAACCTCACCAACTACTCAGCGTGTGCACGAGGCCTTACAGATACTGAGGTAAAAACTCACCAAATACTCAGTGTGTGCACGAGGCCTTACAGATACTGAGGAAAAAAAAAAATCACCAAATACTCAGCGTGTGCACGAGGCCTTACAGATACTGAGGAAAACAAATCACCAAATACTCAGCGTGTCCACGAGGCCTTAGGCCACGTGCACACGCTGAGTATTTGATGAGTTTTTTTACCTCAGGATTTGTAGACAAAACCATGAGTGGAGCAATCAGAGGAAAAGTCTAATGGCCAATATTGTCGTCCAACTCCGATAAAAAGTCACGTGGTTCGTGCGTTGGCCCCGATATCGTTCATGCGTTGTGTGGTGTAAATGTGCAATTCGATGCAAGAACGATGCCAAAACGATATCAGGGGAGAAAGGAGCAGGCTCTCCAACTGCCCGATATTGGATGGACGATCTGGCAGGATCGTGCTGTGTGACAGCCCAACACCGACTTGGAGAGCAACTTCCCCTATTCACTCCCATGTTAAATGGTCGTTCCCTGGGTCGCTCGTACAAGGGGGCGTATACATCGCAGTTGTGTTGCCTGCCGATATCTCCCTGTGTGACAGCTCCTATGCGATCTTGGATTACTGCCAAAAAAGTGCGCATTCCCGTGCCGCTGTATACAATATCGAAACGATGTTGGGACGTGTAAAGTGGCCATTATAGAAACACCTGCACCACTTCTGTATTTTATCACCCACTCCTGGTTTTGGCTACAAATACTGAGGTAAAAAGCTCATCAAATACTGAACATGTGCATGTGGCCTTACATATACTGAGGTAACAACTCACCAAATACTCAGCGTGTGCACGAGGCCTTACATATACTAAGGGAAAAACTGACCAAATACTCAGTGTGTGCACGAGGCCTTACAGATACTGAGGAAAAAACTCACCAAATGCTCAGCGTGTGCATGAGGCCTTACAATTACTAGGTAAAAACTCACCAAATACTCAGCGTGTGCACAAGGTCTTACATATACTGAGGTAAAAACTCACCAAACACTCAGCGTGTGCACGAGGTCTTACAAATACTGAGGTAAAAACTCACCAAATACTCAGTGTGTGCACGAGGCCTTACGGATACTGAGGTAATAACCCACCAAATACTCAGCATGTGCAATAGGCTTTACAGATACTGAGGAAAAAACTGACCAAATACTCAGCTTGTGCACGAGGCCTTACAAATACTGAGGTAAAAACTCACAAAATACACAATGTGCGCACCCACTACCCCTCCACCTTGGATAGACATGTGAAATACCTCTAAATATTGTATGTGCCCCTCTATGTGGATATTTTTCTTGAATCATGAATGCATGGACTCCAAACGTACATGATCCAAGCAAGATAGCCACTTATTAGAGGGGCACATGATACACCATGTATAGCCATTTCACATGTTTCTGTATTATCCAAGATGGTGGGGCACACCACTCCAGTGATTAAGGGGCCTTTCACATCAGGGGTTTTGCTGATGTGCGGCCGATTCGGCAGGTGGCGCCGGATCAGCCGCCTAATGGCCGACTTGCGGTCCAGATGCGGCAAGCCCTATGCATTGTCTATGGGGCTTGCGGTCAGGTGCGGCAAGTGCGGTTCTGCCGTGTGCGGCTGAGTCAACACTTGCGGCCGCGAAAAAAAAACACCACTTGTAGAGTTTTTTTTCGCGGCCACAAGTGCCTGATCTGCCGCACTCAGCAGAACCGCACTTGTGATAGACAATGCATGGGGTTTGCCGCATCCGGGCCGCAAGTCGGCCGTTAGGCGGACGATCCGGCACATGCGGCGCCACCTGCTGAAATGGCCCAAACATCAGCTAAACACTGATGTGAAAGCAGCGTTCGTTAGGCCCTTTTCACATCACCGTGTCTTTCAAATTGCGGCAGATCCAGCAGATTTACCCCATTTGCTGCCTAACAGCCATTGCGACGATGGATGACAACGCGGTCAGCAGTGTTTTTTTTTCCACCGCCGCAAATGCCGGACTTGCCGCACCCAGCAGAACCGCACTTGCCGCACCAAACCGCAAGCCCCATAAACAATGCATGGGGCTTGCCGCAAGTGTGCCGCAAGTGCGGCCGTTAGTCGGCAGATGCAGTAAATCTGCCGGATCTGCCACAATCTGAAAAATAGCAGATGTGAAAGGGGCCTTAGTACACAAATCATTTAATTACTGCTTACATTCTTTCTTTACACTGACTGAGTCCTCCCTGCCATGCAGCAGCCACCAGGTCTGGCTGGCAGTGCACACACAGAGCACAGCCACAGGCAGCAGCTGCAGCAGCAGGGCAGGAGTCAGGAGTGGACATATCACTCACCTCTCTGTCACACAGGCACGTCCTCTCTGTGCTCTGTGTCGGCATAAGGTGACGGTCCCTCTCCTCAGACTCCCTCTTTTCATGCAGGCGGCGACCCAGGAGGTGGTGGACGGCGGTCGGCGGGTGAGACACAGACTCAGTCAGGAGGACGGAGGAGTCTGCTCAGCCTCAGTCGAGATCAGCTGCCTGCCTGGGTCTGGGTTCTTCTAGAGTAGGAGGATTCAGCAAAGCCCGGTCGGGCACGGCAGAATCAGCATAGCAGGGCGGACAGCGGCAGCCGGGACTCGGGAGAACAATGCTGCCGGCAGAGGCGGCTGGGACTATAGGAGTGGGAGCAACATCCGCAGGCAGCTACCACCGGTATGCACACCTTGTAAGCACACAGCTCCAAATGCTCCATACATACATGGCTTCGCTCCATACACCTAGTACACACTCAACTCTGCTCCATACACCTCGTACACATGGCTCAGCTCCGTACACCTCGTACACACTTGGCTTTGCTCTGTACACCTTGTACGCATGCGGCTCTGCTCCATACACCTCGTACACACTCGGCTCCGCTCCATACACCTCATACACACTCGGCTTCGCTCCATACACCTCTTACGCACTCGGCTCTGCTCCGAACACCTCGTACACGCTCGGCTCCATACACATGCGGCTCCGCTCCATACACCTAGTACACACGCGGCTCCGCTCCATACACCTCGTACACACTCGGCTTCGCTCCATACACCTTGTACACACTCGGCTCCGCTCCATACACCTCATACACACTCGGCTTCGCTCCATACACCTCTTACGCACTCGGCTCTGCTCCGAACACCTCGTACACGCTCGGCTCCATACACATGCGGCTCCGCTCCATACACCTAGTACACACGTGGCTCCGATCCATACACCTTGTACACATGTGGCTCAGCTCCGTACACCTCGTACATACGCGGCTCTGCTCTGTACACCTCGTACACATGCAACTCCACTCCGTACACCTTGTACACACACGGCTCTGCTCCGTACACACGCGGCTCTGCTCCGTACAAACTCGGCTCTGCTCCGTACACCTCATACACATCTGGCTCCACTCCGTACACCTCATACACACACGGCTCTGCTCCGAACACACTCGGCTCCGCTTCGTACACCTCGTACACACGCGGCTCTGCTCCGTCCATACACCCTGTACACACTCGGCTCAGCTCAATACACCTCGTACACACGCGACTCTGCTCGGTGCACCTCGTACACACACGACTCCGCTCCACACACCTTGTACACACATGGCTCCGCTCCATACACCGTGTACACACATAGCTCTGCTCCATACACTTCCTACACATGCGGCTTGGCTCTGTACACCCTGTACACACTTGGCTCTGCTCTGCGCTCCGTACACCTTGTACACACTCGGCTCTGCTCCGTACACCTCGTACACGTGGCTCTGCTCCGTACACACTCAGCTCTGCTCCATACACCTCATACACATGTGGCTCCGCTCCGTACACCTCGTTTACATGCGGCTAAGCTCCGTACACCTCGTACACACGCGGCACTGCTCTGTACAACTCGTACACATGCGGCTCCGCTCTGTACACCTCGTACACACACGGCTCCGCTCCATACACCTCGTACAAACACGGCTCCGCTCCGTACACCTAGTACACACTCGGCTCTGCTACATCCACACTGTAAATCCCTCCTGAGTCCTGACCCCACACATAACTTTCATCTCATCCTCTTCTTCACCTCTCAGCACCATGACAACCATCACAGAGTGGAGGCCTGCATAACGAGGAGCTGATCATGTGATCCCTGACTCCTCCCTCCATTCACATCATCACAGGTCCTTTAAACACAGGTCCTCCTGGGCCCTGTGCGGCTCTACAGATGGGCTCACACTGCAGGGGAGGGGGGGAGAGTGTAACACAGCGGTGGCGGCAGCGGCCAGGACTACAGGAGAGAGAGCGGCATCAGCAGGGGGCCGCACCACCATCAGGCCCCCTGCGGTTGCCGCTCCCTGTCAACTAGCAGGGCTCATCACCTCATGGATGCTGTGCCTGCGTGCAGAGTGCCGTGTGGTGGCGCCGTGGCGGATTATAATGGGGCAATTTACCCCCTGGACTGTGGGCCCCTAGACACCATTGGGCCCGGGGCAAAAGCCCATAATGACCTCATTATAATCTGCCACTGCTCCCCCCCACACCCAACCCAAACCTGCACCCCCCCTAAAAAATGCCCCCTCACCCTCTTTTACCTGCATCCCTCCAAACCCATCCCCCAAAAAAACACAGCCACAACCCCAACCTGCCCCCCACCCCCCAAACCTGCCACACCAAATCCACACAGCCCTACAAACCCTGAGTCAAATGGGGTATGTGCACAATTTTGTGATTGTAGATGCAATGGTGCGAATACCTTTAATGGACATACAAACATTAATTCGCAAAATGAATGTGATTGTAGATACAATTGTGTGAATTCCTTTAGTGAACATGCATACATACATATATTCACTCATTTCTGTAATGACCTCCGTTTCTTCTAAGGCCCTTGCAAAAGTAGCTCTTGCCTTCCTTTCTTCCATTTCTGAACTCATTTCTGTAATTTTTGCCCCCTTTCTTCCATTTCTGTAAGTCTTGCTCATTGAGGCGTAATACAGCTTTTCTCTTAGCATGTGACGATGATCAGAATGATCAAGCAGTGACATGACATGGAATTTTATAAGCTAACATTCGACATTCTATTGTGACATCACAATGGAGGGGTGTGGTCATGTTGAGTGGGCGTGGCCACATGGAGTGAGTGGGGTTTGCCACATACACACATACATACAGTCCCTGACAAAAGTTTTGTCGCTTATCCATGTTATGTAAATAAAATCTTATAACCTGATGTTAAATACATCCATTGGTTTTATAAATTACTCTTTTGAAAGCTGAAACCCTCCCAAATGTGGTTTAGGTTAAGAAAATAAATTGGCATCAATACTGAAATATTGATAACTTAATTAACACAGAATAGTCCGATTTTGGCAAGACAAAAGTTTTGTCGCTTGGTCATGTAATGCACCCAATTCTAGTTTACATCCTCACATGTGCTCCGTAAATGATCGGTTAATTAGTGGGTGTGTGTAAAAGAAACCCAGCACCCCAGACCTTCACTTGAACTGCAACTTGAGCTCTGACAACATGCCAAAAATCCACCCTGCGACCAAAGCCTTGATTATCAAGAGGATGAAGACCAGATCCACTGCAGAGGTGGCTGGTACCTTTAATGTGTCTCAGCGTCAAGTACGAAGAATTAAAAAAAGATTTGAAGAGACTGGAGATGTGTTTAACAAGCCCAGATCTGGCAGACCCTGCAAGACAACTGCTCAGTAGGAAGGTTTGTTGGTTAGAAAATCCAAAGCAAGCCCCTCTCCCACTGCAGCAGAGCTCCAACAGGCCTGGTCACCTCAAGTCCCTGTGTCAACTAGAACAGTTTGTAGGATTCTGTCGCGAAATGGCCTCCATGGTCGAATCAGTGCCCAGAAGCCAGCACTAAACAAAAGGCAAATAGAAAACTGTGTGACATTTGCAAAGTCCTACAGCCTGCTAAACAGATGGATGCTGGAAAAGTGGCAGAAGGTGGATTTCTCTGATGAATCTTCAGTAGAATTACACCACAGCCGCCACAAATACTGCAGGGATCCAAATTTGGTTGTGGAAAGATCATGGTCTGGGGTTACATTCAGTATGGGGGTGTGCGAAACATTTGCAAGGTGGAAGGCAATATCAATAGCCTAAATATCAAGAAGTATTAGCTACCTTTTACATTCCAAATCATAAAAGGGGTCAAATTCTGCAGCAGGATGGTGCTCCATCTTATACATCCATCTCTATTACAAAGTTCCTCTAGGCAAAAAAGATCAAGGTGCTCAAGGACTGTCCAGCCCAGTCACCAGACATGAATATCATTGACCATGTTCAGGGTAGGATGAAAGAGGAAGACAAAACCAAAGAATCAAGATGAACTCTGGGAGGCATGTAAGACTGCATTCTTTGCTATTCCTAATGACTTCATTAATAAATTGCATGAATCTTTGTTGAACCGCATGGATGAAGTCCTTCAAGCTCATGGAAGTCACACAACATATTAAATATGACTCTAATAGCAGAACTTCATTCACTATTGTTATGCAACATATATTTGTATTTTAAGTTGATTATTTGTTTGAATATCACATTACTTTCTGTGGGCGACAAAACTTTTGTCTTGCCAAAATCTGACCATTCTGTGTTCATTAAATGATCAATATTTCAGCATTGATGCCAATTTATTTTCTTAACCTAAACCACATTTGGGAGGGTTTCAGCTTTCAAAAGAGTATTTTATAAAACCAATGGATGAATTTAACATTAGGTTATAAGCTTTTATTTACATAACATGGATAAGCGACATAACTTTTGTCAGGGACTGTACACACATATTCTCAGCCTTACCCAACATCCCAACAGTCCTTATCCCTATTCCCTTTTGTACACTTGCTTTGGCAAAACAAATGTGTATTTAGTCCTGCCAATAAAGCTTCTTTGAATCTTTGAATCCATCTATCTATTGTGATAGGGCGACTCGCTTGCGGGCGTCAGGAAAACAACAAGAGGCAGCGTCTTCACAAACTTATAGTACAAAACGCTTTATTTCCTCCATAAACCGATAACAGAAAAAATGCAAAACTAGCAGTCTTTAAGTGCAGGCCAAAACAAATGGAAAACAATTGCTTTAAAGCGCCCCTTCTCAGGTGTCGCCGACCTGCGTTCACACAGGTTGGTCAGTGACCAGCATCCAGCTTGGCTTGGAGTCTTCACACACAGGAGGCTACTCTCAGCCCCTTCTAGCACAGACAGCCGTGCTTCACACAAGGCTCCAGTTTATAACCTGTAACCACACCCAGCAGTGAGGTATGTGGGTACTGGACCCGTCCATCTCTCACAGCACCCATAAGCCGGACCCTTGCATGCACTAAGTAAAACTCCCAGTGCAAACGTGCACTAGAGAATAATACTCCGGCTTATGTCACAGATAACAGAAATCTCTGTGAGGCGGCCGTCACACGCTACGATATCGCTAGCGATATTGTAAGCGATCACGTGCACGCGCGATCGCTTACAATATCGCTCACATCGCTGGTGAGATGTCACACAGACAGACTCACCAGCGATGTGGATCCGCGATCTCGCTGGTTACTATGGTACACATCGGGTTACTAGGCGCCGCGCATCGCTTAGTAACCCGACGTGCACCATAGTTACCATCTCCCAGCATAGGCTCTGCCGCTGGGAGATCGCTCATCGTGGTGTTATACACCACGATGAGGCATATCGTGAAATCGCTAATCGCAAGATCTGAGGTCCGGAGCTCAGATCTCGATTTTGCGATTTGAACAGTTCTCGCTCGTCGTATCTTGCCGTCACACGCAGAGACATCGTTCAAGCGATGTTTCATCAGGCGCGTTCAAGCGATATCTTTCAAGATATCGTAGCGTGTGACGGCCGCCTCAGACATACCTCCCATCAATTATGCGACCCCCTTGTCACCTCACACTATATTATATATATATATATATATAATGTATATATGTGGATTACACACACATATACAGTATATAGTTTCTTTTCTGGGAGGGAGGGGGAAACTCACATGTCCGTCAACGCTTGTGATCATTGCCCAGCGACAGCGGGCTGCCACAAGGCCACCTTCAGAGCATGTGCAGATCGCATGTTGAAGGTGGCCTGTGCATCTTCTACACCCAGCAGAGTGCGCATGCCCAGAAATGAAGCGCCTACCTGCATCTCGCATCATAAATCAGGAAGAGGGAGGTGGGAAATTTCAATCAGGACATCGATCCTGAAAGAATGATGCCACCCATCGGGCATTATTACAGCAGTGAAGCAGGGGGAGAGCAGCTCTGGAGACACTGCCTACCTGTCAGAAACTGTGTAGGAAGTCCACTCTTCACAGATTTTTTTTAAGTTAATAAACTGATCTATTCAACTTTTATAAATCCCTATTAGGTCAGACAGGAATGGTTAGTAAAGTAGTTGGACGCAGGGGCAGGTAGTGATAAGTTAGTGGGGCTAAAAGAGCTGACAGGTTCCCTTTAAAGTTTCTGGGCAAAACACCTGCCTGAAGAACCAGTGGCCGTGAACTCTGGTACTTTTTAAGGTTACCTAAGTTCACAGCCATCGGGTTTTGCAGTATCTTTCAACCCGGTGACTTTAAGGGAGCCTTTGAGAGAGCTTTTAAGCTTCCTAGAGTTCCAGCTGTTGGGACACCTGCAGACTGTGAACTTTGGGAAAAGTTCACAACCGCCAGATGTGCCAGCAGCTGTAAATTTCAGAACATTTTAAAATCTCACTTAAACATTCATTTAAGGTTTCCAGGCAAAACAGCTGTCGGAAGACCCAGTGGCTGTGAACTTTGGTAATCTTTAAGGTCACCTGAGTTCACAATTGGGTCTTGAAACAATTTTCAATCTGGTGACTTTAATGGAGCCTTTAAGAGAGCTTTTAGACATCCTTGAGTTTCCAGCTGTTAAGATATCTGCAGGCTATGAACTTTGGGAAGAGTTCACAAGCTCCAAATGTGCCAGCACCTGTGAACTCCAGGAACCTTAAAATCTCACCCAACTCCCACAGGGGGTATCCCGTGAGCCTGGAGTTTGACCTATGGTAACCTCTCTGATGTCACCACAAGTCATACTCTCAACTCTCGCTGAGCTCAGTGTGAGAGACGGAAGTCAGGCAGTGGCTGCTTTTCCAGCCTACGGGGAATGAGTTCTCTTAATATTACTCTATAGGCTGGGAGACAGAGACATTGGGGGACCTCCATTGGACTGTGTCAGACCTTGAATTATGATGGTAAATAAACTGGCTAATCAGGGTGTCTCTTGTCTATTTATTTACTAATTCTCTCTTTTTATGTCTTAAAAGGTTTGCATTTATTGACTACGGTGGTTTTGGTGGATTACAATGAAATTCCAGGACTACTGCAAGGTTTTTAACATTTTTTTTGGGGGGAAGGGGTGTTAATTTTCAATAGATTGGTGAAATAGGAAATGTGTTGGGGAGTGTTTTTTCAAATTTAATATTTCAGTCTTTATTTTTGTTATGATTACTGATTGGATTAGTAATATCAGGTATTTGATAGATGTCTCGACATTACTATCCCCTGGCTTGATGCCAGCTGACACTACACAGCTGACATAAACTCCAAATACCATTACCCTGTTTGTTAACGCAGCTGGGCAGCAGGATGAGCTGGTCCATGCATCAGGATTGGTGCATCTAAAGGAGGTAGGTGCCAGTTCTGGGGTGGCTACAGCCTGCTATTTTTAGGCTGGGAAGGGACCTTCTCACCCGGAGAATATTAGACCCCAGCTGTTGGCTTTACGTTGATTGGTTATTAAAAATGGGGTTTAAAGCACACAGCTAGGTCTGCAGCTTGCAGTTGTCTGCATTACCTGCATTGGTCATCACAACAGCTAGGGAACAATGCAACTTTTTTTTTCTTTCACTGAGCTTGAAAGAAAACCATGTGTCAGAAATGCATGCAGATGCAGCAACTAAGGGAGATACATGGATTTATAATCTGTGCTGCTGCCAAATTATTTAAATCATCCAAAGACAATGATGAAAAGAAAATGGTGATTTATTCATTTGACCCATTACGAAGCTTGTTCCCACTTCTTCCTCAGGAAATTCGCCGAGCGGGGAAATGCTTTGAATCGCATCGAATTAATAAATTACCATTTTCCTTTCATCATTGTCTTTGGATGATTTGCACCATGGGGCAGCAGGACGGATTTTAAATCCACTGATCTCACTTCGTTTCCGTATGCTTTGCTACCATATATGTGGATCCTACAGCAGATGTCTACATACTCTCATTTTGGTTGCGGGTTACAACCATACAAGGTGAGCAACATATTTGCTGGATGAGACCCTATTTTGTTCCTCTATCCACAGTATCCTGCAGAAATGTACACTGTGTGCCGAATTATTAGGCAAGTGGTGCTTCAGATGATTATTTTTATTATTGATCAACAACTATGTTCTCAATCAACCCAAAAGACTCATAAATATCAAAGCTTAATATTTTTGGAAGTTGGAATTGTTTTTTTTTAGATTTGGCTATCTTAGGAGGATATCTGTTTGTGCAGGTAACTATTACTGTGCAGAATTATAAGGCAACTTAATAAAAACCAAATATATTCCCATCTCACTTGCTTATTTTCACCAGGTAAACTAATATAACTGCACAAAATTTAGGGAAAAACATTTCTGACATGCAAAAACAAAACACAAAAAAAATTAGTGACCGATATAGCCACCTTTCTTTATGATGACACTCAGCAGCCTTCCATCCATAGATTCTATCAGTTGCTTGATCTATTTACAAAAACATTGCGTGCAGCAGCCACCACATCCTCCCAGACACTGTTCCCAGAGGTGTACTGTTTTCCCTCCCTGTAGATCTCACATTTTAGGAGAGACCACAGGTTCTCTATAGGGTTCAGATCAGGTGAACAAGGGGGCCATGTCATTATTTATTCTTCTTTTAGACCTTTACTGGCCAGCCACACTGTGGAGAAGTTGGATTAATGTGATGGAGCATTGTCCTGCATGAAAATCATGTTTTTCTTGAACGATACCGACTTCTTCCTGTACCACTACTTGAAGAAGTTGTCTTCCAGAAACTGGCAGTAGGTCCTGGAGTTGACCTTTACTCCATCCTCAACCCGAAAAGGTCCCACAAGTTCATCTTTGATGATACCAGCCCATACCAGTACCCCACCTCCACCTTACTGGCGTCTGAGTCGGAGTGGAGCTCTCTGCCCTTTACTGATCCAGCCTCTGGCCCATCCATCTGGCCCATCAAGAGTCACTCTCATTTCATCAGTTCATAAAACCTTTGAAAAATCAGTCTTAAGATATTTCTTGGCCCAGTCTTGATGTTTTATCTTATGTTTCTTGTTCAAAGGTGGTCGTTTTTCAGACTTCCTTACCTTGGCCATGTCCGTGAGTATAGCACACCTTGTGCTTTTTGATACTCCAGTAACGTTGCAGCTCTGAAATATGGCAAACCTGATGGCAAACGGCATCTTGGCAGCTTCACACCTGATTTTCCTCAATTCATGGGCAGTTATTTTGTGCCTTTTTTGCTCAACACGCTTCTTGTGACCCTGTTGGCTATTTGCCATGAAACACTTGATTGTTCGGTGATCACACTTCAAACTTTTGGCAATTTGAAGACTACTGCATCCCTCTGCAAGACATCCCACAATTTTGAACTTTTCAGCGCCCGTCAAATCTCTCTTCTGACCAATTTTGCCCAAGGAAAGGCATTTGCCTAATAATTAAGCACACCTTATATAGGGTGTTGATGTCATTACACCACACCCCTCCTCATTACAGAGATGCACATCACCTGATTTACTTAATTGTTAGTTGGCTCTCAAGTCTATACAGCTTGGAGAAGGACAACATGTATAAAAAGTATCATGTGATCAAAATACTCATTTGCCTAATAATTCTGCACACAGTGTATACAGGCATCTTCTGCATGTTATTCCCGATCAGTTTGAACACTTTCCTATCCATTTCTGCCTTTTTACAGCCCTCTCAGACCCCCTTGCTGGCAGAAAAATTACCTGCATCTCCCATTGACTTTAATTTGGTTTCTTATTCATAACGAATACACGAATATTAAAAAGTATTCGGAATGCATATGCTAAACCCGAATATTTTAGTATTTGATCATTTCTAGTACTCAATTAATATAAGTAATATACACTATATGTTTATGTCCCACCCCAGGGCCTTGGGTACCCGGTCCTGGGCTCACTGTTCACAGTTGGGGTCTGTCACGGACGGCCGTTGCCCGGTTCCGTGGCCCGGTGGATGCTTTAAAAAGGGGAAAGATAAAAATAGGAAAAAGAATAATAAATTGTCTCTTGACGCCACCTACGGTTCCCAGTAAATATCCCAGCGCTGCTGCAGGCTTCCAGGGTGATGATAAAGCAGCTTGTTGAAAATGCTCCCCGTAGGTCAGGGGTCTCAAACTCCAGGCCTCGAGGGCCGCACACAGTCCAGGTTTTCAGGATATCCATAGCATTTGACAGTTGGTAATCAAATGACCAACTGTCAAATTCCAAGGAAATCCTGAAAACCTGCACTGTGTGCGGCCCTCGAGGCCTGGAGTTTGAGACCCCTGCCGTAGGTGGAGCAGTGTCCCCGGAGCTGTGTTCAAGGATAGGGATTTCACACATGGAGGCGACTCTTTACAGATTTTACCTCACAGTCTCTTTCACATCAGCAATCAATGGCTTCTCAGGTGCAGGCAAATAAAAGTGTGCCATAGTGTATAGTGAGCGCAGGACCTTGGATAGCAATAACTGTCACACACACACACCGGGTCTTTGTTACTGTATCTTTAGTGATGTTAACAGGGTTAATTCCAGGTTACAGTGCAGGTGTTCAGGTGGCAGCTAGGATTTCCACATCCGTGAGATATAAGGCCTCCTTATTGCTCTGTGTCTGTTAAAGTCCTGGGCTGTCTAAAACCTGGCCCTGACGCTCTCTTGTGCTCCTTACTTGTATTGCAGGCATTGAGAGCTTTTCAGTTGAGCACCGCCAACTCTGCTGTGGTCCCTGGCTCTGTAGATGGCTGGGCTACAAGTGTTCCTGCACCGGGAGACTGAAATCCCCCTTGCTGTCCAGTGTTTTCTGCTGGGCCTAACAACCCGTGCAGACTCAGACTCCAGTGTCCAGGTTGCTTCTTCTGGGGTGAACCGGACTGGTTCCTCTGCCCCCTCCCTAGCTCACCTTGCCTCTGACCCTCACTCTGGGTCCCTCACACTGACTAGGTTGTCCTCTAGCACGGGCCTAACGCAGCACCGTTCACCAGGTTTCTCCTTCAGTGCTGTCCCGTACTGATCTCTCGCTCTGTACTCTCGCACTGAACTCTCTAGCTCTGCCCACAAACCTGGGTTTTATAGGGGACCCTGTCTGACGTCAGCAATTGTGTCTAACGCCAGTCAGTAGAGCTCTCCCTTCAGGCTTGGGGTGGAAGGTGTTGTATGTGAGTTCTCCTGATGTGGAAATCCATTCATGCACCAACCAGATGTTTTTGTGGCTACTTAACTGTAGGTGCCACATTTACCTCATACATTGGTTTAGTGTGCATTCACAGTGTAACATCTGTCTGAGGCAACAGCTACCTCGGAAAATCCTGTACAAGCCACGCTATTTGGTAGAATGCAGAGAAACCTTGATACCCTTTAAGCTCTTTACAGGTATCATGATTTACAAAAGGGGTCCAGGTCCAGTGGATTGCTGCCCATGAAAGGGCTGCCATATATAAATGCAAATCAGAGCCAGGAATGGTCACCAAGTAGTGTCTAAGGCTGGTTTCACACTGGTGTTTTTCACCATCCGTGTAAATTCAGCTTCAACTGGATGCATCCGCATCCATTTTCGGCCCTGTTGACTTTCAAAGGGGTCAGATGAACTTGCAGGTAATCCAGTTCTTTACTTTTTTTCATGGATCCAGGTGTTCCCTGCCCCAGATCTGCTGGAAACAGGTATGAAGCCAGACAAAACTATATGCTCCTGCACCAGAATTATCACTGATCCGTGAGCCCGTCTCCGTGAAAATACCAGTGTGGGGGCATCATTTTTTCCAATTCCGGGGGTTCCGGGGGAATACTAGTAAAACCTGCATCCATCTGGATACAAAAATGCTAGTGTGAAACCAGCCTAACCCAGGAGGTTACATTAAGGACAAAATCAAGATCCATAAAAGTAGCCAAAAACATAAAACCAAATAAGATAGAAGCTGGCACCCGATCCAATGTGACGGAATTTCTTTATTTTGTGAAGGTCACTACATGTATAAAATCATCTTTAGCAGGCGGTGTGCCCCATCAGACGCGTTTCGATAAAATCTTTATCAATGACAAGGATAATGAGAGCAAACACACTATATCTATGTTCGGTACACTGGCACCGCTCCCCAATCACCTCTCCTGGGTCTGTATCCTCTGCTCCTCTACCGATCGGCACCCGGCGTTCAGGCGTGCTGTGTCTCGGAGACATCGCCGGGTCCCCTTCCTGTATGCTGACCACCGGGCACACACATCAGCACACTATAATGATCAGAGTCATGAACCTAATCAGCAGTGCACTAGGCGCTCCTACCCTGTGAATGTAGGGACCGGCGTGGCTCAACCTGACACTCCTGTTGACCAATAGCTGTCCGTCCTCCAGTATATCAGGTCACCTCCACTGATGGGAGGTGCCTGATTATTGAGTTAGTAAGCTTCTGCTTCTCTGGCTGTTGGTCAGGCCCTCCTTGTGCTCTGCTCCGGTAGACTCATTCCTGCTCTCCTAGCCTCGGGCTCTGATTCTACGAATCCTCCTTAGTAGGGATGAGTGAGTCTACTAGTTAATATTTGTTACTCACCGAAAATTAGGGTGCTCGGGCTACTCGTTGCTCTGCGAGTTGCTTAGCGATTACTCGCACAGTAACGAGTCCAATGTAAATCAAGGAAAATGCAATATCTCTGCTGCTGGACCCTATAAAGAGGTCTGGCAGCAGAGGAAAAACCTGAAATTCCCTAATTCATTGTTTAGAAGCCTGCGGTAAAAGTCGTAAGCTGTAAATTAAAACCGGATTTCCCGGACTGACCCGGTCCGGGGCAATCCGGTAACATAGAGTCCCAGGTTACGGTGCGCCGGATTGTCCTGAACCGGTTTTATCCGATTTTTATAACTGGATCAAACCGATTGCCGTTCCGGGCAATCCGCGCCACTAACATGGACTCTATGGACCGGATAAGCCGACCGGGCAATCTGGGACAATCTGGTTATAAAATCTGACAAAACCGAGGCGGGTAAATCCGGAGCAACGTTACATGGGTGTCTATGGTGCCGGATTGTACCGGAATCGTATCCAAAACCGGACAGGTTTTGACCAATTTTTAGCATCGGTCTATAAACCGGATTCTCCCGGATTGCCTCGGTCCGGTTAAATCCAGTGACCCCTAACATGGGACTCTATGTGACCGGATTGCTCCGGACCGGGGCAATCCGGGAGATTCCGGTTTTCATTACAGTTTATGTCTTTTTACCACCGGGTTCTAAACAATGAATTAGGGTATTGCAGGTTTTTCCTCTGCTGCCAAACCTCTTTATAGGGTCCAGCAACAGAGGAATTAATCCCAATACTCGCTTCACCATTGACTTAAATAGGACTCGATATACTCGTAACGAGACCGAGTATCGGGACTTACTTGTTAGGAGTCTAGAGAGTCTGAATTTTTAGTACTCGCTCATCCCTACTCCTTAGCTATACTGTAGTATAGGCTAACCCTACGAGCCGCTCCCCTGGTACTAGTAGCTGTGGTATTTAGACCCCCTGGGCTTGCCCCTAACAATCCCTGTATAGGGGTTGGTTAAACTAAGACCAGCTCACCCAGGGAAGTTCAGTACCACGGCCCAGTGGGTCCAATCTAGGGCGCCTTCACCCGGAATTGTGACAATATACATATAACATAACATGACAAACACCTGTGATGATCACAAATTAGTATCATGTGAAACAATTCACTGAACATTCATGGTAGTCCGTAAAAGCGGTTAAGTTACAAGGGACTTTTTACTCAATATATCAAAGAATAAAAACTGCAAAAAACAGGCAGAGTATGCATCCTATACGAATGGTAAACAGCATATAACAATGACAATATGTACATAATTATGCACACAAAATGATTGATGAGTATGCACAGGGATCATGACATACACAGAAAGGAAGAGCGCAAGACATTGTATCTGTAGTCAGAGCCAATAATAGGATGACAACCATGGAAAAGATGCTCCTGTTTTGTAATAATATATATTCATCATAATAAAGTTTGTCCACATTCTTCCTGTCTGGCATGTAGATACAGGGGGTTTTCTATTTTGGAATGAATGAAACATGTAAGAAAGACATATTTACATGACCCCCAGTCTAGAGAATTGTGGTATTCAATGAAGCGAACAGAAGGGAGAATATAGAAAATATCTAATATATATATATAGCTCCCCAGATTGTATCTAGTGGTGTGGTGTTCAATAAAAATACATCAGATCGCTCCTATAGTTGAGCCCACGTGGGTACCTGCTATTTAAGCGCAAGATCCAGTAACTTTCCCGATTTAACAAATCCCGGGTTCGATCTCCCCCCCTTGATGATGACCTTACTACTTCCAAGACTAGGCTATTCTTTGAACCACTGTACATTTCTAGAAAATGCTTGGAAAGTCCTGAAATCGATCGTTTGCTACTGGCAGTACTTGAATCCGCTCCTGTGATATGTTCAGAAATACACTTTTTTAGGGGCTGACTTGTGCACCCTATATAATCTAAGTTGCACTCCAAACAAGTTGCTATGTATACAACGTATTTGCTAGCACAATTGATGTACTTCTTGATCTTGAACACCCTGCCACTTACTTTATCTTTCAATGAGTCCACTATGGTCATGTATCTGCATAGACCACAGCGTGGTTGCCCACATCTGTAGTTCCCAGTATAGCGTAACCAAGTTGGTGTATTACCACATCTGTCTGTTTAAAGAGACTGGGAGAAATATAACTAGCAAGGTCTCTGCCTTTTCTAGAGACGCAACTAAAACCCCTTGCAAGATCTTGCACAGAGATTGATCCTGGTACAACATCGAAACATATTTGTATAATATGTTCGTGATATCAGTAAAATCCGTGCTGTAAGGAGTGGAAAAAGTGATGTTATACCTGCTGTTCCTCTGTGTTCCACATCCACCCTTAGTCAACCCTTTTTGGTGTTTCGGAGTTATCCTGCAATTCAGGAATATGTCTCTGTTTTCTTGTACAAGCCACTCTATTTGGTAGAATGCAGAGAAACCTTGATACCCTTTAAGCTCTTTACAGGTATCGTAATTTACAAAAGGCGTCCAGGTCCAGTGGATTGCTGGCCATGAAAGGGCTGCCATATATAAGTGCAAATCAGAGCCAGGAATGGTCACCAAGTAGTGTCTAAGGCTGGTTTCACACTGGTGTTTTTCACCATCGTGTAAATCCAGCTTCAACTGGATGCATCCGCATCATTTTCGGCCCTGTAGACTTTCAAAGGGGTCAGATGAACTTGCAGGTGCAGCCAGTTCTTTACTTTTTTTCATGGATCCAGGTGTTCCCTGGACTGAGACCAAAAATGGTCTCCATGGCAAAACAGGAAGCACCCTAATCCAGGGCACCACGATTGAAATCACAATGTGCCTAGTGGAGCCCGGATCCATTGGACTCTAGATCCAGTTGGATCCGGACCCCCAGATACAGGTTTTGGTACTGAGCATGCAAGGAACACAGTTCCAAATAACACGCCCCCTAGGGAGCATGTAATTTGGCCCAGATCTGGTGGAAACAGGTATGAAGCCGACAAAACTATGGTCGAGCACCAGAATTATCAATGATCCGTGAGCCCGTCTCAGTGATAATACCGGTGTGGGGGCATCATTTTTTCCAAGTCCGGGGGGTTCCGGGGAATGTGGGGTAATGCTGGTAAAACCTGCATCCCCCTGGATACAAAAAACGCTAGTGTGAAACCAGCCTAACTCAGGAGGTACATAAAGGACAAAATCAAGATCCATAAAAGTAGCCAAAAACATAAGTAGAGGTGAAATCAAGAACAATGTAACAAGAGGAAAACAGACCGGACTGAGCCAAGGAAGCACTAGACTATATCTGGCAGCTTCCAGCAGTAAGCTGGAGGCTTTAGTATGAAGTGGTACTTTCTAATAGGCTAAAGCAATGAGATGATGACTTCAGCTGGATAGCACAGATGCCCATTCAGTCATACTGGAAAGTACCGCAGGTCCCAGTCACTCTAACCTAGTGGATGGATGGACAGTGTCTGCACTGTCCAGAGCTTCTAGTTCTGACATCTCTTCTATCAGCAGCAGCACCCACAGAGTGAACACGGTGACACCTCGTGACAGAAGTGGACGTTTTAGGAGCAGGTTCTGGTAGAGATGTGACACACAGGGACTCTAGTGCTGTTATTTTTTAAAACTATTGGCATAATCCTTACGAATATAACTGTGTTCAGCATACAGTTGTGGCAAAAGTATTGACACCCCTGCAATTCTGTCAGATAATACTCAGTTTCTTCCTGAAAATCATTGCAATTACAAATTCTTTGGTATTATTATCTTCATTTAATTTGTCTTCAATGAAAAAACACAAAAAAATTGTCCTAAAACCAAATTGGATATAAATTCCACACCAAACATAAAAAAGGGGGTGGATAAAAGTATTGACACTGTTAGAAAAATCATGTGATGCTTCTTAATTTGTGTAATTAACAGCACCTGTAACTTACCTGTGGCACCTAACAGGTGTTGGCAATAACTAAATCACACTTGCAGCCAGTTGACATGGATTAAAGTTGACTCAACCTCTGCCTTGTGTACTTGTGTGTACCACATTGAGCATGGAGAAAAGAAAGAAGACCAAAGAACTGTCTGAGGACTTGAGAAACCAAATTGTGAGGAAGCATGAGCAATCTCAAAGCTACAAGTCCATCTCCAAAGACCTGAATGTTCTGTGTCTACCGTGCGCAGTGTCATCAAGAAGTTTAAAGCCCATGGCACTGTGGCTAACCTCCCTAGATGTGGACAGAAAAGAAACATTGACGAGAGATTTCAACACAAGATTGTGCTGATGGTGGGTAAAGAACCTCGACTAACATCCAAACAAGTTCAAGCTGCCCTGCAGTCTGAGGGTACAACAGTGTCAACCCGTACTATCCGTCGGCGTCTGAATGAAAAGGGACTGTATGGTAGGATACCCAGGAAGACCCCACTTCTTACCCTGAGACATAAAAAAGCCAGGCTGGAGTTTGCCAAAAACTTACCTGAGAAAGCCTACAACTTTTTGGAAGAATGTTCTCTGGTCAGATGAGACAAAAGTAGAGCTTTTTGGGCAAAGGCATCAACATAGAGTTTACAGGAGAAAAAAAGAGGCATTAAAGAAAAAAACACGGTCCCTACAGTCAAACATGGCGGAGGTTCCCTGATGTTTTGGGGTTGCTTTGCTGCCTCTGGCACTGGACTGCTTGACCATGTGCATGGCATTATGAAGTCTGAAGACTACCAACACATTTTGCAGCATAATGTAGGGCTCAGTGTGAGAAAGCTGGGTCTCCCTCAGAGGTCATGGGTCTTCCAGCAGGACAAAGAGCCAAAACACACTTCAAAAAGCACTAGAAAATGGTTTGAGAGAAAGCACTGGAGACTTCTAAGGTGGCCAGCAATGAGTCCAGACCTGAATCCCATAGCACACCTGTGGAGAGATCTAAACATGGCAGTTTGGAGAAGGCACCCTTCAAATATCAGGGACCTGGAGCAGTTTGTCAAAGAAGAATGGTCTAAAATTCCAGCAGAGGATTGTAAGAAACTCATTGATGGTTACCGGAAGCGGTTGATCGCAGTTATTTTTGCTAAAGGTTGTGCAACCAAGTATAAGGCTGAGGGTGTCAATACTTTTGTCTGGCCCATTTTTTGATTTTTGTGTGAAATGATCAATGTTTTGCTTTTTGCTTCATTCTCTTTTGTGTTTTTTCATTGAAGACAAATTAAATGAAGATAATAATACCAAAAGATTTGTGATTGCAATCATTTTCAGGAAGAAACTGAGTATTATCTGACAGAATTGCAGGGGTGTCAATACTTTTGGCCACGTGTCACCAACCCCTGATACATGGGTGAGTGTAGAGACAGGTTTTTACATCACTAGGTTCTAAGGTGCCATGAGCATTTTTATGGATATTTATATGTAACTATGCTGCTGTGTATGCCTATCACCTTGTATATGCTGTAATCTAAGTACAACCTGTCAGGGGTGTTGCCCACTCATCCCGTTTATGTAAAGGGGTAGTGACTCTGTTCACCTCCCTCCAAACCTTATACCTGATTTTATTGACTTCCCTAGCATTTTACATGTCACTGTATAAATAAAAAGAATCTGCACTAGCATTATCAGTGAATTTTGTTACTTTTTGCCAGGGTATCTTACTACAACGTATAGCTCCGTTCTCAAAATTTTTATATATGTCAAATGAGTTGTTGTCATGTGAGTCCAAGATGGTTGCCCTAATTCTTGAATTAATATGCACATATGTGTCAACACATACATACATTTGCCACACACATACATGGGATAATGCTATGTGAGGTACATACATATGTCCACACTTCTTGTGTGTAGGTCACCAACTTGTACAGTAGTCGTAGCAAATTGCCCAAAATGTTCCAGTAAACAGCACTGCATAAAAGTAGCATGCTGGTGGGACAGTTTGGCGACACCGCAGTGTGTTGCGGCAGCTGCCACGCATCACATATTGCAACAGGTTACGATATCATAGAATGGTCAATTGCATTCATGACGCCACCATGTTGTCTGAGATGACTGACCAATCATGACGCTCTTTCACCGTCCAATCGGAGTGTTGTGGGCGCGGTAAAAAAATAAATAGGATACGTCTATGTCCTGAGCTCAGGGCAAAATACGCCTACATTGCTTATGTGGTTGTGCTGTATGACGGCGCAAGTACAATCTGAAAAGTCGGCGGCCCGTCTTGCACGCCCACTTCCGGGACGCAGGATCGTCGTTGGTCGGAGGTGTAGTTGATACTTGTAACATCTGCTATGCGATCTTGGACTAGTGCCAAAAACGTGCGCGCTCTCGTGGCGTTGTATACAATATCGTTCCGATATTGCGACGTGTAAAGCGGCCTTTACAGTCAGACTTGTATGTTCATTAAAGGTACCGTTACACACAGAGATATCTGTGCAGACACTGCTTGCAACTCACTGGTTGCAGTGAAATCATGGACACATTGTTCCATTTGTACACGGCAACAAAATAGAACAATGTGTCCATGATTTCACTGCAACCAATGAGTTGCAGGCAATGTCTGTACAGATATCTCTGTGTGTAACGGTACCTTAAGAGTAATAATTCTAGACTTCTTCCGTGGAGTAACATCCATTTTTACAGGCACTAATCACAGAGAGAAAAAGTACACTAAACCACTCCTCACAGAAACAAGCTCTCAACTGAAGCTGAGGGGGCAGCTAGCTGTTATTTTCTGATTAAAACCAGTCAAACCACATTTTGTTACTCAAGGTTGTACACTCACACCTGTTCAAAGCACTTAAAACGGGTTTGAATCTCTGATGGCCACTTTACACGCGGCTACATATCTAGCTTATCCACAGGTAACTTACTGGCTGCAGTGAAATCATGGAGACATGGTTCTATCTTGTTGCTGTGTACAAATGCAATAATGTCTCCATGATTTCACTGCCGCTAGTAAGTTACCTGTGGATAAGCTAGAAATGTATCCGCGTGTAAAGTGGCCATAACTGGTAACCAACTTACGATTTTACTTAAAAAATGCTTTGTTCCAATTAAATTGCACAGCGCTGTAATAGCTATAACAGCAAAAATAGTCATATTAAGACATTGGCTGGTGAGAAAAACCCCAAGTATTAATGGGGGTAGGAAGCCTAGGCCCAGCGTCCCTTCTTAAAAACAGGTAAATCAGCACTTGTTCCTCTGTCTGTCTATGATTAGTACACCTCGGGTAGATTGGAGTCCTCCACCAGCTTTGCTTCTTTGTGAGACTCAAAGCATAATTGTAGGGAATCGATAGGCACTAGACATAGATCTAATTCAAAGGATATGGTGCCTAGATACTCATGGAGGTATCGTTTTGAGGTATAATCTTGTTTACGGTGGTCTTATGTGCAATATATATATTGAGCCTGTATATCTGAAGGTGGTCTGCTGTGCTATATGGTTTTCCTGTAAAGTAGCTCTGTTTACTGATTTTATATATTTTGTGACAATAAAGAATCAATTTTGACAATGATATTGATCTGATTGAATTAATTCATTCCTTGATTGAGACCTTGGTTTCTCTCAGTTAGTCATAAATGTATCCGCGTGTAAAGTGGCCATAACTGGTAACCAACTTACGATTTTACTTAAAAAATGCTTTGTTCCAATTAAATTGCACAGCGCTGTAATAGCTATAACAGCAAAAATAGTCATATTAAGACATTGGCTGGTGAGAAAAACCCCAAGTATTAATGAAGTCATTAGTGAAATGATATTAGCTATTAGTTTAGATAAGGAAAACATTTTTGCACTGTGTTAGGCTGCCTTCACACTGGCGTTCCCCTCCGCAGCGTTCTGCAGAGGGTAATCGCCATGTGTGCGCAGCGGCCGCCAGCTCCTATCATTAATAATGGGAGTGCATGGTGCTGCGCTTGACAGTGCAGGACTGTGCGCACCCATTCACTCCCATATGTGATCTGTGCGCAGGCGGATGCCTGCGCACAAATCACACACTCCCGCCCGCACCAGGGACGCAACATGTCGCGTCCCTGGTGCGGACGAGACTGTGTGATCTGTGCGCAGGCATCCGCTTGCGCACAGATCACATATGGGAGTGAATGGGTGTGCACGGTCCTGCGCTGTCAAGCGCAGCACCGTGCGCTCCCATTATAAAGATAGGAGCTGACGGTCGCTGCGGTCACATTGCAAACCCCTCCGCAGAACGCTGCGGAGGGGAACGCTAATGTGAAGCCAGCCTTAGCCAGTAGATAGAAAAATATTGGAGTCTGAGAGTCCTCAGTGGTTGATACCTTTTAATGGCTAACTGGAAAGATGGTAAACATAGCAAGCTTTCTCTAATCTCAATTGCCAGTGTATATCTCTTTTCTCTTTATATATATTATTACATTTACTCTGTAGTATATTTAATAAAGATATTTATACGCTCTGATGTATTTTGGCTTTATCTCCTTTTTTTTTTTGTTTTACACTGACACCTCACTCCGCAGGCATTCTTTATTGCTTTGATCAAGACGAATTGGACTTGTTTTTTCTGAATGAGTTCTGAAGTTATTGGGGCAAAAGAAGTGGTTAATAAGTGGAAAAAGAAGCATACTTCTCTAAATGATAAGTAAAATGAACATCCAGCAAGCTGAAAAGTTACAGGCTTTTAGTATTGATTGAACGGCACAAAGAAAGAAAAAGCAGGATGGAAAAAAGGAGATTTTTGTGTACACACTGTAAAATCCTTTTCTCTTAGCCTCTAATTGGGGGACACAGGACCATGGGTGTTATGCTACTGTCTATTAGGAGGTGACACTAGGCAGAATCTGCAAAAGAGTTAAGTGACACCTCTTCTGCAGTATACACCCTGGAGCAGGCCTTGCCTCACCAGTTTTGTGCTAAAGCAGTAGGAGAATTAACAGAATTATAACAGTACCACAGGTCCTGTAACCACGCAGGCAACCTGTGTAAACAGATATAGCTAACAAGGTAATAACAGTACAACAAGACCTGTAACTAAGCAGGCACATGTGTCAACAGTGAAGAGTTAACGGAGTAATCACCGATTAACAAGGCCTGTACCCTAACAGGCTCCCCGTACTACCAGGACCGTAACCAAACATGATAAATATGGATAGAGGCTGGCTCTACTGTTTAGGAGAGAGGTGCTCGAGGGAAACGGGGGGATAAATCAGTTAGAAAAAAACCCTGGCACACTCAGAGTTGAGAAAAAAGCAATTAGTTTCTTTCTAGAATTTTTATTTATTATTTTTGTGTAGTTCATGAGACAATCAGACGTTTTGGCCCAACATGAGCCTTCATCAAGTGATTCTCATGCGATGAGTGATCGTTGCCTATTGCGGGAAAGAGTCTCCCTTTGTAAGCTGTCATATAGGCTGATCCACAGCGGGGTATCAGTTCAATGTCTCCTGTCCTTATAGTTGTGGAGTGGACTGCATGGTGGCACAGGCTATGGAGCGGACCCAGGGAGGTCTCTTTCCCGCAATAGGCAACGATCACTCATCGCATGAGAATCACTTGATGAAGGCTCATGTTGGGCCGAAACGTCTGATTGTCTCATGAACTACACAAAAATAATAAATAAAAATTCTAGAAAGAAACTAATTGCTTTTTTCTCAACTCTGAGTGTGCCAGGGTTTTTTTCTAACTGACGTAACCAAACATGCACATGTTTAAACAGTTCACAGTTAACAGAGTGTTAATAGGCAACCATGCATAAACAGTTAACCGTGTACCAGCTGAGACGCTATGTGAGAACTGTAATAAATGCCCACCAGGGCAACAGGGTGGGTGCTGTGTCCCCCAATTAGAGGTTAAGAGAAAAGGATTTTACAATGCGTACACAAAAATCTCCTTTTCTCCTTCGCCTCATTGGGGGACACTGGACCATGGGACGTCCCAAAGAAGTCCCTGGGTGGGAAAAGGCAATGGAACTAGTAACATTGAGCCTGGTGAAGACCTATGCACCAACAAGCGGGCTGCTGCCGCTTGGAGAGCACGTCTACTCAGACCTGTGTCTGCCGAGAACTGAGTGTAAACACTATTGGCGTCAGTATGTGTCTAGGCTTAACCTTTTGGCTGCCTTACACACTTGTCGCGCTGACCCCTGGTGCCGAACGGCCCAGGAGGTCCCCACAGCTGTAGTAGTATGTGCTAGCACACTGCCGGAATGGGTGAGTTTCCAATGGTATAAGCCTCTTGGATGGGTAGATGACACCATCTGGTTAGAGGAGCTTTAGCGGTTGATATGTACTTATTTCTGTCCCCTGGAAGCAGGAAGAAAGAAAATCCTCCCTCTTCGAAGGGCACTGTCCTGGATACATTACGTAGGGACCTGACGAGGTCCTGCATATGTCGGTCCTTAACTACCTAATGGACTGGACTCGGGCGCCGCGATGGCCGAGAGATGTTTTCATTTAGGTGGAAGGAGTATATTGCCTTTAGAAGCAGGCTGAAACCGGCCGTAGGGCAATCTTGTCTTTGCTGAAGACCAGAAAATATGGTTTACCTGAGAGCGTCCCATTTACCGATATCTCTGCCAAGAAAAATCCTTGCCACCGAAAACTACCACTGTTTGTAGGAGAATGCTAAGAGAAATATCCCGTAGAGGCTCAAAAGGTGGTTCCTGTGAGGACGAAGTTCAGGTCCCACGGGAGTAGCCCTGCTGTATGGAGACCTGAAATGGCAGACCTTCTGAAGGATTTCCTAGAAGTCTGGTGGCAAGACGTTTTTGGCAGAAGGCGAAACGTTCTGAATCTGCTGTGTGAGAGACCCTCAGGACATACCTGGGTTTAGGTGTGCGTGGAAAAACCGGAGAGTTCTTGGTATAGACTAGGGCCAAAGGAAATGATCTTTAGAGGTGCTCCACAGCCAAAGAAAAATAAAAAACAATTACACACGTGTGCTGATCTATTGTTGATAAGGCTGGTTTCCGTACTGTGACTATGGCCGCTACAATATCCTGGGAAAAAAAAACCTGGGTTAAGTTCCAGACTCAATGGATATGCCATTAAACTCAGAGTTGAGGAATTCTGAGGGAGACTTGGCCTTGAGAGAGCAGACCAGGCCAGTGTGTTAGGCGTCCTAGTACGGCTGCTATGAGTTGGACACAATCTGCGTACCAAGCGTCTCTGGGCTAGTTTGAGGCCAAAAGGATGAACCAGCAACATTCTTGTTTGACCTTCCGCACTACACTACTAGAGGGGAACAAATCTAGGGGAGACTGATCTGGGTCCAGTCCTGAACTAGTGCGCCTGTCCTATTGACTGTGGATCCTGGGACCTGGCCAGTAGGGCTGGCACCTTTGCCTTGAGGCGTGATGCTGTCATTTCCACATCTGTGGTTTCCTGGCGCCTGCAGATTTAACAGCGAACATCTGGATGACGGGACCATTTCCCTGAGTACATCGCTTGGCGGGTTAGGAAATCTTATACCAGGTAGACACAGCTGGGAAGCAGAACAGCCGACTGTACCATGACCAAGGCTTCCACCCAGTTAAGGATGTCTCGAACGGCTGTCATCGCTTGGCGCCTGCGGGTTCCACCGTGGTGTTCGACATATGCCACGGCTGTGGCATTGTCTGACTGTACCCTGATTTGTCCGACTGGCAGAAGGTGACTGCATGACTTCAGTGGTAGAAACACTGCCCGAATCTTCGTAGATTGAAGGGCATCTTCGGGTCTGGGGGCGACTACTGCCATGTGCCTTGTAATAGGGTTACATCGCACCACCTCCTGGCAGCCTTGCGCCCGTGGTTATAACATTCCAACGTGGTGAAAGGACAGACTTTCTGGAGATTGAGCGTGGCCGGAGCCACTAGTGGAGAGTCTACCTGGTTGATAATGGTAGATAAAAACCGCCTGTCAAGTGACCGGGGGTCCTCGCGCCATGCCTGAGCATGGATAAGTACTAACTTATACATAATAGCCCTGGCACACTTGTTCACTTTACAATGATTAGCAGGAGACATCAACTTAGTCTATTATAATTTTATTATGAATTCAAAAGAAACGTAGCTCTGTCCTTGCCGGTTTGACAAATCAGGTCTTCACAGAGGATACAGGAGCTGTGATTGTATGTACAAAATTAAACAAAAAAAGACAGTCAGTTCTTGACACATTATGATGGAGAAATAAACAAAAAATATACATCCTAACAGAAATGATTAAGGAGAAAACATGCAAGATGAATAAACACTCAGTTACATATAAATAAATATATGACGTATAATCTGGCAGATGTGCCAAGTGCATGGACCCGTCACTAATATATATAAGGATTAAAGTAAGAGATATGGAGGTAGAGTATTGTGTCTATACTGAAATGCGGTGCCTACAAGGAAAGTGCCCAAGTGCCTGGTCCTATTATAGGTTGAATCATTAAATTGTGAGAAGGTATAGAGCTACTACCTGTGATATAAAGTGAGCTGGTATTGGTGCAATCTCCTCAATTAATAGGAGTTTACAGCACCTGGAATTATCAGATAAAAGGTTATAACCTAGAGGAGTCAGTAGAGGGTTAAAAATAATAAGATCAAATGGTACCTATGTCTATATTGTGGATAAATGTATCCAAATATGGCCATTCATATGAGGCCAAAGTGGCACGGGATTTTTACAGTAAAAGGGAAAGAAAGCAACCTTAGGGTAGAGACACACAGTCAGTATTTGATCAGTATTTGTAAGCCAAAATCAGGAGTGGGTGAAAAATGCAGAAGGGGAGCACATGTTTCTATTATGTTTCCTCTGATTGTTCCACTCCTGATTTTGGCTTACAAATAAATACTGATGTGAAATACTGACCAAATACTGACTGTGTGTCTCTACCCTTAGATAGACACTGGCATCACAAAAAAAGGCTTATAGTAATCCAACAGGTTAGTGCCTAAAGGTACCTTGAGCAGTGCTTGAATTTGGATACATTTATCCACAATATAGACATAGGTACCATTTGATCTTATTATTTTTAACCCTCTACTGACTCCTCTAGGTTATAACCTTATATCTGATAATTCCAGGTGCTGTAAACTCCTATGAATTGAGGAGATTGCACCAATACCAGCTCACTTTATATCACAGGTAGTAGTTCTATACCTTCTCACAATTTAATGATTCAACCTATAATAGGACCAGGCACTTGGGCACTTTCCTTGTAGGCACCGCATTTCAGTATAGACACAATACTCTACCTCCATATCTCTTACTTTAATCCTTATATATATTAGTGACGGGTCCATGCACTTGGCACATCTGCTAGATTATATGTCATATATTCATTTATATGTAACTGAGTGTTTATTCATCTTGTATGTTTTCTCCTTAATCATTTCTGTTAGGATGTATATTTTTTGTTTATTTCTCCATCATAATGTGTCAAGAATTGTCTTTTTTTGTTTAATTTTGTACATACTGTCACAGCTCCTGTATCCTCTGTGAAGACCTGATTGGTCGAACCGGCAAGGACAGAGCTACATTTCTTTTGAATTCATAATAAAATTATGATAGTCTGAGTTGACGTATCCTGCTACACATTGTAAAGTGAACAAGTGTGCCAGGGCTATTACGTATAAGTTGATTCTTTTTTCCCCTGGGCACCTTACTTGGGTTACGAGCCAGACCTACTATTTATTACGTTGGATAAGTACTAAGGCCGGAGGTGCAGTTGAGCCACCGTCACTGCCTCCCATGCTACTCCCATCCTGACTATGACTGTCATGGCATTTGCGAGGAAGCCGATGAAGGAAACTGCGGATTTCCAGACGAAGAACCTTTGCCTCGCCTGAGCAACTTTAACTAGAGCCATGGCTGTGTTGGAACTGTGGTAGGATCCGCCAACCAAGTATTCTTAACGTGCACTGTGAGCGCGACAATGTATTCGCAGTCACTGAAAGTCATGCATTGCTGAGTAATACGTCCAGATATGGGAAGATGACCACTCTCCTGGAATGCTATATAGACCTTTCCAAATTCAGGCTGGGAAAAACTCTGTATTCCTTTGTTACAGGTCTCCCGGTATTGTCTTGTCTTTTTTTTACTCCTAAGTCAAGAATGTGCTGACTGCGTAGAAGAAGGTTCTGGCCCGGCCATACGGAAGTCCTATGCATTGGGATAATACAGTCGTGAGTCTGCTAAGTCCTACTTCGGAGCGGATTGCTCCGAGTACTTGCACCTGTTATCTCCACCCAAGTACCTAATATAGGTGCCGTGAGGAGATTGGCAGCTGTACTCGTGTTCCATGTCCTGCGATCCAGAGTTTTGTTTTTATCGTCTGGAGAGGGAGACTAGGCAGGCCTTGTGAAGTCGCAACTTCAACCCGAGTCCCCAACAATGGGGAGTCGAGGAAGGATATGGCATATAGCAACGTCAGCTACAACCCAGCGCCCCAACAGTGGGGAGCTGAGGAGGGATTATGCTATGGATTGTAGTCGTAGGTTCCAGAAACCCTTAGTTGAATTACCCGTGCCGCTGCGATTCCTGGTGTTTCAGCCTGCCTCTTGTGAGACTTGGCTGTCATCGGCACCAACCAGAATTCCCGCTGTGGGGTCTGGAGAGGATGGGCGAAAAGTCCTGGGCCGCCTTACGTTTGTCGGGTAATTGTAGATTACATCAACTTCAACTGGGCTCTCCAACAGAGGGGAGCTGAGGAAGGACCTTGTCCATTAAACTCATAGTAAGTCCACCACAACCTAGGTTCTAGCTGCGTGGTGGCCCGGGAAGGAGTATCTTGGCTGAGTAGTTAAGACGCTCTAATAGCAACTGGGCTCCCCCAACGTTGGGATGCTGAGGTAAGGACATGGTGGTGGGCTACGTAAACCTAGCTCCCCTTCGGTTCACGGCAAAAGGGTAGGTAGGTGTACCAACAGGTACCTGTCTCTGGTACGGCAGTTGGAAAAAACCCAATCCGCGCCGTGACCCGTGCGCTGGACCAAGAGACTTTTCCTACAGTGGTAATCACATTCTGAAATCCCAGATCGGTACAGGCACAGTTGCACTGCTGCTCGTAGTATTATCTTGCTCTCTGCATGACGTTCAGAAGGAAGAAATATGGAAAAGAAAAACCAAGAAATTGTTGCGCCACACTGTGCAAATTAGCCGAAGCAAGGGGTTATATTAATATGTCACTCACCTTTTCTAGTTGCGCCCCCTGCACAACTAGGTTGATGATTTGAGGTGAGAATCCACTTGAGAAAGACACCTTTAGTGTCGAAACATGTTGTGGCGAGGAGACCTATAACATCTACTGTTCACAATAAATTTGAAAGGTAATATTCGATAAGAGCCCAGTGCCTGTTTCTGTCCCTAGCGCTCATTTTATCATACCTTTTTACTTCATATCGTGTTCAGAAGGAAGAAGACATGCTGGAGCCGGATATATCACTGCTGGTCGCCCTGCTGTTGCGTTTGGAGAGTGCCGCACATCGAAATTGTCCCTGTGCCCCACAGCGAGTGCCGTGCTCATTGCACTCCCGCACAGCGGAAGCTGAGATACCTCCTATTCAAATGCTAATATTGGCTGTTGGAGAATAATGTGGTGCACTGCCGACCGGTCTTACCTATAGGACTTGGCAGGCTCTACTGTATGTCCGTCTTCCCTTTGGTGCCGCCGAGAGGAGAAGGCAAAGGCAGGCACTGCAGGGACCATACAATTACTGTCCTAGCCTGTGCATTGTATGCCATGGCAGGGAAGAGGCACTATTGTGCTGCCACTGCCTGCGAGGCACCTAGTGCTTATTGTACCCCCCTGCTGGCTGTCCACTTTATATGTGCCACCATGGCCGGAAGCTCTTGGGCCCATGTCTGTTCTCACACTGGACAGGTGTCCTGCATGTGTGTGCTCATGTCCACCTGCACACCGGACCGCCTTATGTGTAGTGAGGGCTTTTGTTTTTACACTGTACCGTGCCTGTCCGCAACTAGATGAGCCCGTACATATGGCTCCTGTGTGCGGGTCTCAGGCACCTCAGCAGCGGTGGCAGGAGCCGTTCCTGAGCTCCTTTAATGGCCACCACTGCTTGGAGAGGAGGAGAGGCGGGGAGGTGGAGGGCTGTACTGCCCCCTTCTATGATGCTGACCGTGTCATCATCGTCATTCAGGGAGCGGAGCGTACAAGGAAATAGAAACTCCGTGTCCTGCACGCTCTGTTCCGCCCCCTGTATGACAATGACTGCCTCATCCCGGGGGGCAGGCCATGGGTGGAGACAAGGGCGGCAGCTTTGCGCTAGGCTGAAGCCGCGGCCTAAAGTAAAAATTGAGGCCGAAGACGGCGCCAGCGCGGCAGTCCGGGGATGGAACAGAATGGCCCCGGCCCCCCAGTGCAGCGTGGTACTAGTGTGGTGGCGACCCCATTAGGAAATCCCAGCAACCGGGTCTCCTGGAAGTCCGGCTGCAATAAGCAGGTGCCAGCCACCTGCATCACACCGAAGGTCTGCTGCTTAAGTGCCTCCCCCCGGCCCCCTTAACAAAGCTGGCCTCCTGGGGAGTGCTGTGCTGCTTTGGGGCATGCGGCTGGTGCTGTAGTGCAACTGAGTGTCTGTCCCTCAGGAGGATGCAGCAGAGCCGAGGTGCCATGCGCCATGGTGAAGTGCTGTGTTGCAGCATGTGCCTGATGGCTGTGCTGGTATAATGCAGCATGTGCCCCTCAGAGGCACCCAGCAGACTGAGGACTGTGGCTGTGCTCGGCTGCTAGCCCTACCTGCGGTGCCTCCACCTAAGAGCCCCAGGGGGAATTAGGGAGGTATGCTGCAGTCCACCGTCAGAGGGCTCCTGTGTACCCTCGACTTCAACCCAAGGTCCCCAACAGTGGGGAAATGGGGAAGGAGAATATCATCTCGACTTCAACCAGGCACCCCAACAGTGGGGGCCGAGGAAGGAGCAGCATGTGGGGGGGAAAGTGTTGACCTCAACCAGGCGCCCCCAACAGTGGGGCCGAGGAGGGACCATGCCAGGAGTCTCAACAGAGACGCAATTTTCTTCTTCTTGAAGTAAAAAAAAAGAAGAGAATAAAATTTAGGTGTGCCTCCTACGACACTAAAAAAAATGGTGAGGGAAGGCCTCCTCCAGGGGTGTATACTTAAGAGGAGAAGCCACTTAACTCTTTTGCAGACTCTGCCTAGTGTCGCCTCTTAGTGGACAACAGCATAACACCCATGGGTCCTGTGTCCCCCCCAATGAGGCGAAGGAGAAAAGATGGTATCTATCTGAAGCCAGTGGAATGCTTTACTATAGGAAGGAAAGACCATCAAGTCAGATCTGCAGGGATCAAGAGCTGTTTTTGCTGCCGATATCCGACTTTCACAATACCATGTTCAAAATGAATTGTTTGACTACATTTTTTTATTAACTTTTAGGCACATACATACATCTCGTAGATTTCAATAGAAATGTTTTAATCTTAGCATTTGGTTCCAAGATATCATAGCTTACGTCTGTATTGAGTTTTCTATATGACTTTTTTTTAAAAATATGAATCTAACATAAGAAAACCTAAAAAATATTTATTATGTCACCGCAGGAATAACAATATGATGAATGTAAATTTTTCAAAACAAGGAGGTTGAATGTCAGTTTACTACTTAATACAACTAATTGTCTAAAGGAAAATATACATATCAGAAAGACAAAAAGTGGTTTAAGATGACACTTTAATCAAAGCCATACATCTCTTCCTGAAGGTGAAGCTGGAGAAATGTCTGACTAATTGCTTACCGGTAGCGCAATGCCAATCCATTAATTTAAAAAAAAGAAAGCAAAATAAAGAACACACAAATTAGACCAACCGAAGCTTCTTGAACCGTCGTAAAAATACATCTTTAGATTTTAACAGAAAAATATAAGACTATATTTTATAAATGAACCTGATAGCCCAGTGAATACGTCATTTACACATCATAGGCTTTTGAGTAGACCTGTCAACAATTAAAGAATTTTGTGCATTTTGGTTCTGGAATGCCCTATAGTAACCTTAAGCTTTGGATGTCAGGCCATGAAGCTCTCAAGCCTTTTTGTCTGAGCTGCTATCTATTAATATCATTAGAAAAAAAAAACAATCTTAAATGTGTATCTTTGAAGGAGAAAACCTAATAGTCCAGTCCAGGCTTTAGCCAGTGGCTTGCAGCCTTCCAAAACCAGTACAACCAGTGATTTCACATTTGTCAATGAGGTTTAGGGCCTCGATTGTTTTTTTTATTTCTAAGTTAAATTGCCATTTATTTCATGCCTCCATTTAATTGAACAATAACTGTGACCTGAAATATAATTTAGGCCCAACTGGCCACAGTCCAATACCAGATGTCATATAGTTGTCAGTCGTATTGGAGGAATTTTTCAAGACTGGTATTTCATGTGGCTATCCTAAACAAGTGTCCTGCTGGAGTTAGATGTGCCAAACCTTTCTTAGGTGTGGAATAAAACATTTTATGCTTATTTGACCTGTCTACATCATAAACTGAATCTACAGCAAATGCAAGGAACCTATTGGGTACACTATTAACCTACATATTCTAATTTACTCTGCAGGATGGTAGTGTTATAATACTGTCCCCCGGTCATCTTACGGATAGTGCAGCTACTCAGAGAACATGAGTTTTATTCTTCTTAGGAGCTGCCAGCTTTCAGTCATAGAGATTGATAGATCATTGTGTCTGTAAGGATGCCCTGACACTTTGATAGCTCGCTTGGTAGAGATGCACTTAGCCGTGACTGTAGCCACTGCGTTCATGACTCTATGACTGAAAGCCAGCGGCTAAAAAAAGGAATACAGTTAAATGGGGTTTGGGGACATGACAGATCCAATTACGATCATACACTGTAGTAAATCTATCGGCTTGTGGATAGTCACACACTCAAATAAGTCACAGCAATGGCTAAAAGGTTGGCAGAAAAGTAAACAGAATATGTTTGAGGAATTCTGCCTTGATGATTACCCTCTATTGAATGTAGAATCATGTGTCAATTTCTCTTTGTTACGTGGTATCCATGTCATTGTGTATGAGAAGCATTACAAGGGAATACCAACTCTGACTAAGGCACCGATATTAAGCAGCTCTCATTACTGTCACATACAGAAATGATTATAAAGTCATGGTTTACAAATGAAGACGTTTCTCAATCTGGTTTTAGGTCATCAAACAGTAACATTCCAGTAATAGTAATGTCTGAGCTGTCTGACCATGGTTTGGTTATGTTAACATGTGATTATTATATTTGCTGCTTCTGTATATTAAAATTTGCCAGAGGAAAAATGTAATGCAGATTTCACTCAAAGACAGCAGAAAGAACATGAAACAATACATATAGCATTAACAAGAGACCAGGTAAACTACATGCTTCTGGTGTATGATGGATGCAATAAAATAAAGAACTCATCTCAGTATAAAATGTTCTATTCACTATTAAGGAATGCTTCGTGAAGCTAGGTGATGGGGAGGGAAAATGCTTATGTAGCTTTTAGTTAGAGGCTTACAACGTACATCTACTTTAACAAAAAAATATGCAGGACTCTCCAGGTTAATCATTTTATAAAACGTCTATTATACATTTTTGAAGAAAACCTACAGCATAGACTGCCTGATTTCTGTACTGTGGACTACAATAAACTAATCAGCCTCCTCCTCCTCCTGCCACGAGTCACCATCATGGGATCCTACAGCGCTCGATCCAGCAATGAAGATGGCAGCTAAGTGTGACAAGCAGGAAGGACACTGCCTAGTTTAGGCTAGTCCAAAGCACAGGCTTCAGGCGGTCCGTGCTGCAGGTTATCAGCAAAAAGTGCTAATAAAGTGATTTAGGAAAGGGATTCCACTGCAGAGTCTGCAATCATCTCCTTATGACTGTGGAGGAACTCCTTAAACTTTGTGTTATGTGTTGGGCAATTAGTTGACTTCTTTAAATCTAAAGTCATAGTCAGATCTTAGTATATCAGCATCACTTTGTGCAGGAGGTGATTTCAACCCTAACAAAGAGATTGTCTGATGTGTCACAATACTTCATTCTTGTATCAGAAAGTCATGACTGGAGGGGAATAGGCAGCATTAGGGTGGGAACGTTGAGGATCAGTAAGTTAAGTATTGCAATTCATCTTTTTCTTTTTAATTATTTTATAAAAACCTTCAATCGCCATACAACGCCTTAGCACAGTACAAAGTTAATCATGGTGACTTGTTTTCCATCACTCATTCCACTGCAGCTTCATTATTGAAGACATATTTTATGAAGAAATTTAATAGAGCATATCTAACTGCTAACAAGTGTAATTAGATCTCAGTGGAAGTTGTCATTCTTGCTAATACTAAAAGCACTAGATCTTTATGAGACATTGGAATATCCATGTGTCTATGTGCTCCACATAACTCCTGTTTTATCTAAATGGCCAGAAATCAGTAATCTCACAACTTGCGAAAACATGAATTTATACCATATAAAGTGCACTCTGAAAGTCATGGCTGAGATAAGGAAACAAAGGATGAAGTGCACTCATAAGAAGTGTTTAGTCACTCATTCAGAGGTCATTTTCATTGAGGCGAGTGGTCTATGAACTGTGTTAAGTGATGCGTCATTCTGTCCGTTTCTGTTAAACCAGTCAGTCTTTTATTTTGGGGTGGTGTTAGGACCACCACCGTCCTGTATCCATGTCAGGACATCACTCGGGCTGAGGTTGCTGCTGCTGATGGTTGGTTGATGGCTCGCCACTATTTGCCTCTGGTTCCTCATCAGAAACGGCTTCAAGGTGGTATACTTGACGTATGGTTCGGGTGGTAAACTGAATCGGTGCCCTCCTAAATTGAAATGAGATTAGAACATATTAAAGTTACATAATTTGTATATTTTTATTAGATTTCTTTTAATTAGAGTAATAACCAGAGGAGAATCTGATACCGCCTTACTAGTACAGTCTAATGATCATAGATGTGCAAGGTAGTCACACTAACATTAGGCAATAACAGGGAATATAACCTCTGGCTCTACAACACCCTGGTAATAATGTAGTTATTGCTGATAAACTAGGCTAACATGCACAGCACCATGGAGGTAGCAGATAACTACACACTATACCCTGGACACAGAAATATATGATAGATGTTAAGTAATTGTATTATAAGATGCAATATACAAAATATACTTGTACTTCTTAGGCTGGTTTCACACTACGATTTTTTGCAATCCGACGCTGTCCGATAGAAATCGGACAGCATCGGATCCAAACTGATCCCTGCAATCGGATGCCAAATAGGCATCCGATTCCGACATTTTGCAGGATCAGTTTGCCTGGCTCCTCCTGTCATCTGCTTCTCTCTGCCTCCTGTCACCTGTTCTCCCTGCTCTCCCTGCTTCTCCCCTGGTGCTCCCCTCTTCTCCCTGTGCTCCCCTTTCCCTGGTGCCGCTTTCCCGTGCTCCCTACTTCTCCCCTGGTGCTCCCTGCTTCTCCCGTGTTTCCCTCTCCTCCAGAATAAAAAATAATCTATAAACCATCTATTCTCACCTGTCCACGAGTCCCCAGGCGTCTCCAGCTGTATCTTTTGATCCTAGGACCTCGCGTGATGTCACAGTCACATGACCGGTTACCGCGGTAACCAGTCATGTGACTGTGACATCATGGAAGGTCCTAGAGGCAGGATGTGCTGGAGACGCTGGGGGACTCGTGGACAGGTGAGAATAGATGGTTTATTATTTTATACCCCTGCCTTACTTAATTTTACTTCCGCAATGTATGTATATACATTGCGGAAGTAAAATGAGATATTTAGGAGCAGTTTTAGTGTACTGAGCACACTCAGTACACTAAAATCGGGTCCGAGGAGACATCAGATGTTTCCTTGGACCCTGCTCCATGAGGCCCCATGTTAAAGGAATCAGATCGGATCGGATTCGACATAATTGCCATCTGATCTGTCAGATCCGATTTTTGATTCGGATGCAAAAAAAGAAATCGGACAAAATCGGATCGGACGCGATTCGGATGCCATTTAGTGCAAATCCGAATCGGTCCGATCCCCATAGGATCACATGGGGCCAAATTCAGATCCGATGCTGTCTGATTTCTATCGGACAGCGTTGGATTTCATTCCTATAGACTAGCAGAGCATTGAGGAAATAACTAGTATAAAAACTTTGTGAGACCTTGGCTTTTGGAAATTGCAAAAATCTCCAAGCTGGAGTTTTTCTTATAATTTGAGAGTGTACTGAATGTCTGCTGGGGCACAGCCCAAAGTAGAATAAGAACGAGTGAGGCCACATCCTACAGGTCATAGTGTGGAAGGTGTAATGGCAATCCATAGATTTATGGTACATGTAGTATGGACATATAGGTACTGGTGTGATGCCTTATGGTTCCTAAGCAGGAAGTAATACTCCAAGGAAAGGATCACTGTACAATCTAATTTAGGGTGCTTTCACATCAGCGTTTTTCGTAAATCGCGGCAGATGCGGTGAAAAAACCGCATCTGCCGCGTTTGCCGCATAACCGCTGCACTTGCGGCACGGTTGCGGTTTTTTCCATAGGAAGTATAGGGGGACTTGCGGCAGATGCGGCAAGTGCGGTATTGCACTTGCGGCAGGTGCGGCAGCGAAAAAAACCGCGGCTGACCACGGTTTTTTTCGCTGCCGCACCTGCCGCAAGTGCAATACCGCACTTGCCGCATCTGCCGCAAGTCCCCTATACTTCCTATGGAAAAAACCGCAACCGTGCCGCAAGTGCAGCGGTTATGCGGCAAACGCGGCAGATGCGGTTTTTTCACCGCATCTGCCGCGATTTACGAAAAACGCTGATGTGAAAGGGCCCTTACTTAGTATAGATTTCACATAAAACTACGTGTACATGACAGCATACAGAGGAAGGACTGGGCCTTTAAATATATTAAATATAATATACATATATACACACTTTTTTCTTTTACATTTTAGAAATAAGATCTTAAAATCTATTTGGGCAAGGATTGATGGGCACTGATACTTTCTTTCTAAGTCGCTGTAACATTGACCATAATGATTTTCCTTGGCTTCTTTCATCTGATCAATTGCCTCTCTATGAAATTGGTCTTAGCTTGTACGTTTAAACCCTATTGTAATAACAGGGTGAATGAATACAGCAGTTATGAGATGTTCAGGAAAACACGTTAGTGTTATTAGAGGTTGGTGGAATGTATGACACAATTCTCCCTCCACCATCTGTGATTATATATAGATCTGGTGTGCACATAGTTAATGTGAGTAAACTGGAACATGCGGTGCGGGCACACCATGGGGCACTGATAACTCAGCAGGCCTAAACACAGGGCGTTCTGTGTGTAGCTGCTCCTCAGTAATGGCTCTGCCCAGGAGGGGTCCTGCTCCTGCTGCCACTGGACATAACATCTCTCTCTGGTAGACAGGGATTCCTTTGTGCTCCTGGCACCTGGGCTGTAATAAACTTGGACAGGTTTTTTTTTTTTGCTGTGCACACAGCTATGGAGAGACACAAGGTTTTCAGTTATATCAGAGGGGTGGCAGAGCACGAGGAGACACAGCCAAAACATGCCAGAGATTAAAGGGTAATGGTAAAAATAACAAATAAAACGTGGGTTATCTAAATCTGTCAGTCACTGAAAACACTTCACATCAAAGCTCTACAAAGGGTTAGAGTTATGCTGCACAGCCAAAAATGCAATCGCTCTTATTAAATTCAAATGTCTGGGAAGAATTTCATTATTATTTGAAAATTCAATTATCCAAAATATTAAAAGTACCTTGAAGATTTTTTCCGTAGTGATAAAGATAGAGTTAAAGAAGGATTGCATCTTTATTTACAAGGAAGCTTTCTTGGCACTCCTAGCACTGCAATTGTGGCACTTCTGCCACGCTGAGAACTAATCTAGTCTTACATATTGCAGGCACAGATAAATATATGTAACCACATCCTGTGTATACAGTCATATGAAAAAGTTTGGCACCCCTCTTAATCTTACACTTTTTTTTGTTTAAAATTGTTTTGTTGCAACAGCTATTTTAGTGTTATATATGTAATAACTGATGGACATAGTAATATTTCAGGATTGAAATGAGGTTTATTGTAGTAACCAAAAATGTGAAATATGCATTATTTCAAAAACTGACAGGTGCAAAAGTATGGGCACCTCAACAGAAAAGTGACATTAATATTTAGTAGATCCACCTTTTGCAAAAATAACAGCCTCTAGTCGCTTCCTGTAGCTGTTAATGAGTTCCTGGATCCTGGATGAAGGTATTTTTGACCATTCCTCTTTACAAAACAATTCCAGTTCAGTTAAGTTTGATGGTCGCCGAGCACGGACAGCCCGCTTCAAAACATCCCACAGATGTTCAATGATATTCAGGTCTGGGGACTGGGATGGCTATTCCAGAACATTGTAATTGTTCCTCTGCATGAATGCCTGAGTAGATTTGGAGCGGTGTTTTGGATCATTGTCTTGCTGAAAGATGCATCCCCGGCGTAACTTCAACTTTGACACTGATTCTTGAACATTATTCTCAAGAATCTGCTGACACTGAGTGGAATCCATGCGACCCTCAACTATAACAAATTCCCGATGCCGTCATTGGCCACACAGTCCCAAAGCATGATGGACCCTCTCCCAAATTTGACAGTGGGTAGCAAGTGTTTTTCTTGGAATGCTGTGCTTTTGTGGCGCCATGCATAACGCCTTGTTGTATGACCAAACAACTAAATCTTTGTTTCATCAGTCCACAGGATCTTCTTCCAAAATGAAACTGGCATGTCCAAATGTGCTTTTGCATACCTCAGGCGACTCTGTTTGTGGCGTGCATGCAGAAACAGCTTCTTTCGCATCACTCTCCATACAGCTTCTCCTTGTGCAGTGTGCACTATATTGTTGACCGATGCACAGTGACACCATCTGCAGGAAGATGATGCTACAGGTCTTTGGAGGTGGCCTGCCACTTCTAGCCTTTACAAGAGCTGTCCCTGTGGTCTTCCATTTCCTTACTATGTTCCTCACAGTGGAAACTGACAGGTTAAATCTCTGAGACAACTTTTTGTATCCTTCCCCTGAACAACTATGTTGAACAATCTTTTTTTTCAGATCATTTGAGAGCTGTTTTGAGGAGCCAATGATGCCACTCCTCAGAGAAGATGCAACTAGGAGAACAACTTGCAAGTGGACACCTGAAATAGCTTTTCTCATGATTGGATACACCGGGCTATGAAGTACAAAGCTCAATGAGGTTACCAAACCAATTTAGTGCTTCAGTAAGTCAGTAAAAAGTAGTTTGGAGTATTCAAATCATGAAAATCAGAAGTGTGCCCATACTTTGCACCTGTAAAATTTTGAAATAATGCATATTTCACATTTTTGGTTAGTACAATAAACCTCATTTCAATCCTGAAATATTACTGTGTCCATCAGTTATTACATATATCACACTCAAATAGCTGTTGCAAAAAAACAATTTTAAACAAAACAAAAATAAAGAGTAAGAGTAAGAGGGGTGCTCAAACTTTTTCATATGACTGTATGTGGACTATACAGCTACATGAGAATAACATGCCAGCATGACTGTAGAAACTGCAGAGTTTCACCCTCTTCCAGAGGTCATTTTCCTTATCTGAAAGTATATTACTCATTCCAAACCAACTGGCGAATATGAATACCTCCAAGAAGAAGGCATGTGAACAGAGGGTCAAATACACGTGAGTTAGAAATGTGTGATTGCTCATACCCTACAAGAGTAATATAGAGGTGGATGTAGTGAATACACATGATAAAGCACACTATTCTGCAACACATAGTCCTCAGGACACATTGTGTCATTTCACTTTTCATTTTTGGAAAACCACTTCTTAGTTTTAGCTTAAATAAAACAAAACATTAAAAAAGACACTAATAATCAGGTCCAATGTCACCATCAGAAATGTTCCCTTTACTGCAGGAATGACCTTAGTATACGATTTGAAGCTCTGGCACATCTCCCATGTTCTGTCACTATGGATGATTGATCTCCAGCCATGCTGATAGCAGCTGTCGGGGCGGCATAGAATGTGGCTAAAACTACTCAGATAATATCATTACATCTGGGAACAGCATATGATGCCAGTCACTAAAATACACTTTACAATGTCATCAATACAGAGCTGCACTTATTCCTGAAATATATTTGGAGCACTGGCCAAGATTGCATAGAACAAAAAAGTAATGATTAAATCTGATAGTCAGTGAAATGTACGGTACAGAGTGAGAAAGAAAGGGGAAACCGTGTAGTGCACAAAACAATGGGGTGCTCTAACTGGGGGACCGGCAGGAACTTGGAAAGCAGCAGGAAAGCAAATGAACTCTCACACAGCTTCATGCACATACACATACTTGCGTTGCTGCCGTTCTAATTTGCTGTCGATTGGAAAACAGAAAGAAATAGTAAAAGGAAAAAGAGAAGTTATAGAAACCAGAAGTGCAAACTGTGGCCTCTGGATACTACTATGTTCATGATGGTAAGCACACAATACCCATGTCCCGGGGACTCTGTGCTGTCCACATTACCGGTACACCTTCTAAGCTTGGATCACAGGTTTATTACGGTCATACACTCTACACTACAAGTACAGCAGTTTACAAGGAAAGGCTACAAAATCCCTCACATTACATGTAGCTTCTATGTATGTATACACATATATATATATATATATATATATATATATATATATATATAAGCATCACAAGATGATACACTGGCAGAATAACTAAGCTTTGATCATGTTATTTCAAATTTATCAGATCCTTGAATTCCTGCTGATAAGTGGGAGTCGGGGTCCTGAGACCCCACTGATTTTACAACAGACCACTGACCAAAGCTGAACTCAGGAGACTCCAGCTCCCACCTCCGGTCTGAGGGCACACAGAGGGTAGCACTGAATCACAAGAAAGCCGGAGCTTCAAAGAAAGTCTGAGAACATGATTGTGAACACCCCTTTCATATAGTAAATGCAATTAATGCTCAGTCTGTATACATACTGGTAATTAGGATTGCTTGTGATGGACAGACTAGCATAGCATGCTGCGATATTCTATCAAGAATAAAGAGTACGTGACTCTCATGACTTTGTTCAGGGATCGTTAAGCCAGGAGGTCATGGCCATGAATACATTGATCTGCTACATGGCATCGCAATCTAAAGCCACATGCACACATTGAGTATTTTTTACCTCAGTATTTGTAGCCAAAGCCAGGAGTGGGTGTTCCTATTATACATTTCCTCTGATTGTTCTTCTCATGGTTTTTGCTACAAATACTGAGGTAAAATACTGACCAAATAATTAATATCTGCACACGGCCTTAAATCCATCCACTTTTCTGGAACAGTGAGGCAATTTTACACACATTTGGTGATTTTTTTTTATCTCAGTATTTGTAGCCAAAACCAGCAGAGGGTGATAACTACAGAAGTGGTGACGTGTTACTATTATACTTTACCTCTGATTGTTCCACTCCTGGTTTTGCCTACAAATATGGAGGTAAAAAAAGGAGATTTTTGTGTACTCACCATAAAATCCTTTTCTCTTAGCCTCTAATTGGGGCACACAGACCGTGGGTGTTATGCTGCTGTCCACTAGGAGGCGACACTAGGCAAGATCTGAAAAAGATTAAGTGGCTCCTCCTCTGCAGTATAGACCCTATGGCTGGAGCTTGCCTAACCAGTTTTGTGCTTAAAGCAGTAGGAGAAGAATAAATCAAAACAAACATAAGCCTGTAAAGAAGGCTACCATATATGAACTCAAAGAGTTATAAGAACGCCAAACGGCCCGATACGGGCGACAGGGAGGGTGCTGTGTCCCCCAATTAGAGGCTAAGAGAAAAGAATTTTACGGTGAGTAACAAAAATCTCCTTTTCTCCTTCGCCTCATTGGGGGACACAGACCGTGGGACGTCCTAAAGCAGTCCCTGGACGAGGAAAGGATAACTTCATAGACTCTTATAAGACATGCACCATACAGACGGATCACTGCCGCCTGGAGGATGCATCTACACAGACTCTCATCTGTCGAGGACTAAGCAGAACCACTGTAGTGCTTCGCCTAAGACATGAAGTCTGGGACAGGTGGCAGTCTTGCACACCTGGTGAGGAGATGTCTGGTGCTGCTGGCCCAGGATGTGTGCACTGCACAAGTAGAGTGCATCCTTATGTCTGAAGGAATTGGCGATGTCCGCAAATGATTAAGTTCCTGAATAGTGGATCTGATTCACCTGGCCAGAGTGGCCTTGGATGTTGGCCTGCTTATTGGGTCTCCTTTTGGGAGGATGAAGAGACCTCCTGAAGGGAGTCGTTCTAGACGTGTAGGTACGAAGGTCTTGCACTAGATCCTGTGAGTGTGCAGAGTTGTCTTGACAACGATGCAAAGGAGCCGGACAAAGGATAGTAAGGAAAAACACTCTGTTTACATGGAATGAGGATACTACCCACTGAAGGAACGATGGCAGAGCTCGAGTACTACTCAATCCTGGTGAAAACACCAAGAAGGGTGCTCTGCAGAAGAGCGCTGCGAGGTTTGAGAGTTGACAGATAGAGTTAAAAGCTACCGTCTGGGAAAGAGAACAAAGGGAAACCTCTGTGATAAGATCAAAGAGTCGTTATGCAGCGCGTCCAAGACCGGTTTGAGGCCCAATGCTTCCAACGGTCATTGAAAGAGTGGGGCACGAGGTGAGAAACTCCCCGGATGAAGGTCTTAACCCGAGGCATAGCCGCGAGGTGGTGCTGGGACAGTACAGATAGTGCGGAGATTTGACCCCTGAGGGAGCGGAGAGGGAGAGAGTGAAAGAGCGAGAGCGAGAAAAAGAGAGAGAGAAAGAGAGAGAGAGAACACCAGCGTCTAGGCTAGATTGAAGGAAGAAAAGGTGACCGTTTCAAAGGACTGTACCCTGCGAGGAAAACTTCTTGAGCCAAAAACCAGGTCTCAAGAGACGTCTGGACGGTCAGGAAGACGCTTGGGAATGCCGGAGTTGAATGCAGTCCGATTTGATCCTTTGCACCACTCTGGGAATGAGAAGCAGAGGGGGATGATGTAAGAGAGATGAGACTGCGTTGCGAAATGGGCTAGGGTAGCCGCGCCCAGGAATTGTGGAAGTGAGGTCGAGCCCTGAACATGGGCACTATCTGTCGTTCAGTGGTGACTGTGCTGAACAAACAAACTGGATTGATTAAACTTAGCTGAGAATGGATTCCACCTCGTGCATCTGTTATTTACTGCGGTCCATCCTTGGCGATGGACATATGCCACCGCTGTGGCAAAGTCCGGCTGTATGCAATATTGTGACTCGCTAGTAACCGATGAAACAACCTGTAGGTCAGAAAAATGATGCGAATCACTAGGAGATGATGGGCAGGACAGTTCCTGAGGGAGGCCGTCTGCCCCGAGCCGTATGATGACAGTATATCTCTTCCCAGCCTAACAGGCTTACGTCGGTGGTCAGTACCACCTGGCAGGTCGGGTGAAGAGATCTCTCTTGTGAGAGGGAGGGCGGGCGCAGCCACCAGTGGAAGAAACGCGTGGTGGTCGCCTTCAAACCGAAAGACGTTGTCAGAGTGAAAAGACCTTTGTGCCAGGTGGCGAGAAACCCTGAGGAGTAGTAGGGCAAAGGGGTGCGCTTGCATTGCCGCGACCCACTGATCCGGACACCCAGACGTAGGGCAATGGACCTGTCCTGAAGGAGAAGTGCTAACCCGCAAAAAGCGTTGAAAAGTCTCCTCAGGATTTGTCTGTCTGGGTAGGGACTGAAGAGAATCTGGGCAAAATGACAAACCATCTTAGAAGACCCAGGATGTCTTCTGTAATGTGAAGGCTCTCTTCGCAGTCTCTAAGGGAAAAAACCTTGATTATTAGATCGTCCAGGTATGGGAGAACGACTATGGGAGAAAAACAATTTCTCGCGAGGTAATAAGGCCATTATCGCCATCACGACCTTGTTGCATACTCTGAGTGTCCGAGTTGAGAACAGGGTAACAAACAGAGTGGTCCTCATAAAAATGTGAATATCTATGGAATCTAGGAGCCCCTACTTCCATGGATGAGATGATGGAGTGGTGAGATTTCATGTAGAAGTGACAAGCTCGAGTGAACCTGTTGCGATGACTAAGGTGCAGGCTATGTGGAACAGGGATAATGAGTCCTGCTTACAGTTGCAAGGTGACGTCCTGACAAAAAGTGCAAGCCTCTGACAGGGGCCGTGGAGGAAAGGACGGAAGAACAGATTAGGAAAGCAGGAAAGAACAATTCGACATTGTAACTGAAAAACATATAACATCTGACCCACTTGTGGTGTGTAACGGCGTGCCAGACTTGTTGAAAACAGGAAAACCTGTTGTCTACTTGGGAAGTGTGTTCCGGGAGTGACGATTCAAGGGAAAGAGGACCTATGGGATCTGTACCCCGTAGGTTTAGATTATCTAGAGTAGAATTGTCAGCTTTCTGGGGGACCTGAGAGGTCATGTCTCTGCACGTAGGGTGACTGTTGCATTGTGAAAAGGAGATGGTCTTTCCTTACGTGGTGTTGTTCGCTACATAGACAGTCGCTAAGATAAGGAAGGCCCATGAGGGATTTCTTAGAGACAGAATCTGCCCTCTACTGGCGTCCGATTCCAATGGGATTTGATGCTGTACAGCTGTGCAATCAACCTTATGCAGGGGTGCATGAACGAGAAATTCCCCTCATGCTGAAGTTTGCGCCGCTATATTCCGCAGCTGTGGGCAAGGATCCTGTTTGCGTAGAACAGTATGTAGATTACCTGCTCAAGTCATGACCAAAAACAAGGGGATATAATGACGACCCGGTACCCTTGAAGGCGGAACGTGCCATTTGCTCTCCTGACGGATTGTTGCATCTTTGATGGAGGAGCCGTGTGGGACAGAGAGAGAAGTCCTAATGGCTAGACGGAACCCGGGGGATCTACCTGTGGAGACTGGTCAGTCTTGATTCAACGCAGTTAAGAAGGGATGGCGAGTTTCAATCGCCTTGCGGATTCCAAATGTTTAGTCTGAATGGACCTGTATGTATTTAAAGGACCTCCTGATGCAGGACGATCCGCAGAACATTGGTATGTCCGTTTAACTCCACTGAAGGAATCTGCGTGGTGTGGGGGTCATGTGGGGAGCAGGGTCAGCACGTCCGGTGATTGGTTAACGGCCTAGATTAGTTTTATAACTATGGCCAGAGTGTCCGAAAAGTCAACCTAAAGAGACGCCTGCAATTCAGGGTCATGGAAAACTCGTTGGTTTTCCTAGGTAGAGAAGCATGAAAGCTGAGAGAAAACTGAGGTGTAGGGTTCCTACAGATTCTCTTCTGTCCTGTATCATATACCAATGATAGGGCTCAAATGTGTGCTCTTGTGTCCTGTTGTGGGGCGACTCTGCAGGACCTGGCTTAGAGTGAAGGAAGGCCCTCCCTGGTCCATGATATAGATTGGAACAGGAAAAATTGAAAATTGTCCAGTCAGGTGTCTTGGAGGGGACTGGTGCAGTATAAGAGGTGGCCTCCCGCACAGCGGTGGTAGTACCATCTGTGTAGTGCAGGGTACTGCATGTAATGAAAAAGGCATAGTAAGCGTTACCAGTCGTAGCAGCCTTTTTGTACCGTGAGTCCGACATGGTTCGAGTGACAGACCATGTTGCCGTTATTCCTGTTGTGATGCATTGGATACATAGGGAGGTTGGCTACAGAGGGGGAAGAGCTTGATATGTAGCCTGAAGCCGAAGGCGCGCAGGGAAATCACGCGGCGTGGAAGAAGCGCCAAGAGAGGCCTTTCCGCCTCCCCTCATGTTCCTGACACACGTCATCTGAAGGACGGGAAGAGGTGGTGACCTTCGGGACTAGGCTGAAGCTGGGGGCTGGCGTGAAATGCAGCCCCGAAAAAGGAGAATTTTGTATACTTACCGTAAATTCCTTTTCTCTTAGCCTCTAATTGGGGGACACAGGACCGTGGGTGTTATGCTGCTGTCCACTAGGAGGCGACACTAAGCAATCTGCAAAAGAGTAACAGTGGCTCCTCCTCCTCAGCATACACCCCTGGGGCAGGCACTGCCTCCTCAGTTTTGTGCTAAAGCAGTAGGAGAAGTAACAAGGTTAACCAATACCAACAAAGCCTGGCAAGGCCATAACGTAACAATATAAGAGTAACAAAAACCACTAGAAACAAGGCCGTATGGCCAACAGGGTGGGTGCTGTGTCCCCCAATTAGAGGCTAAGAGAAAAGGAATTTACGGTAAGTATACAAAATTCTCCTTTTCTCCTTCGCCTCATTGGGGGACACAGGACCGTGGGACGTCCCAAAGCAGTCCCTGGGTGGGAAAGACAATGGAACTAATGATACTGAACAAGTCAGTAAACCGATAAATACCTACAGGTGAGCAACGCCTGCCTGAAGGATGCACCTACCCAGGCTAGCGTCCGCCGAGGACTGGGTATGAACACGGTAGTGCTTGGTAAAAGTGTGTAAACTCGACCAGGTGGCCGCCTTACACACTTGGAGAGCCGAGGCTTGGTGCCGAACGGCCCAAGAGGCCCCCACGGCTCGGGTAGAATGTGCCTTGATCCCCGCTGGAAGAGGAGTAGTTTTCATCTTGTAGGCGTCTTGGATAGCTGATCTAATCCACCTAGCCAGTGTAGCCCTGGAAGCTGGCATACCCTTACGAGGGCCTTCCGTCAGAATGAACAGAGTATCTGACTTACGGAAATGCGCAGTTCTAGACACATAAATGCGAAGCGCCCTGACGAGATCCAGAGTATGCAAAGCTCGTTCGAACCTGTGAACCGGAGCCGGACAAAAGGAGGGCAATGAAATATCCTCATTCAAATGAAATGAGGAGACAACCTTAGGCAGGAATGACGGCACCGGACGGAGTACAACCTTGTCCTGATGGAAAACCAGGAAGGGTGGCTTACAAGAAAGCGCAGAGAGTTCCGACACTCGGCGAAGGGAAGTGATAGCCACTAGAAAAACCACCTTCAGAGTCAGAAGGAGGAGAGAGGTGTCCCGAAGAGGTTCAAAGGGAGGTTCCTGCAGAGCCGTAAGTACCAGGTTAAGGTCCCACGCGTCTAAAGGGCGTTTGTACGGAGGGACAATGTGATTGACTCCTTGGAGAAAAGTTTTAACCTGTGGCTTTACAGCAAGGCGGCATTGAAAAAGTACTGAAAGAGCTGAAATCTGACCCTTAAGGGAACCTAGGGAGAGACCAGATTCTAACCCCGACTGAAGGAACCCTAGAACTAACGGCAAGGAATAGGGAAGAGGGGGTTGATCCCGAGAAGAGCACCACGCGAAAAAGGCTTTCCAGGTGCGATGATAAATTTTTGCCGATGCCGACTTCCGTGCTCTGATCATGGTCTGAATAACGGCAGAGGAGAAACCTGCTTGGGTTAGTACCCAGGTCTCAAGGGCCACGCCATCAAATTCAGGGCGTCTGAATTCTGGTGGTAAAACGGGCCCTGAGACAGGAGGTCGGGGCGACAAGGGAGGCGCCAGGGAACGTCCGCCGTGAGCTGCACGAGATCGGCGTACCATGCCCGTCTGGGCCAGTCTGGGGCAATGAGAATGACTGGAATGCCCTCTTGCTTGATTTTCCGCACCACTCTGGGAATGAGAGGCAGAGGAGGGAAGATGTAAGGCAGCTGGAACTGAGACCAATTCTGAACTAGGGCATCCGCCCCTAGAGCTCGCGGGTCGTGAGATCTGGCTATAAACATGGGAACCTTCGTGTTGAACCGAGATGCCATCAGATCTACGTCCGGAGTCCCCCAGCGACGGCATATTTGCTGGAACACGTCGGGATGTAGAGACCACTCTCCCGAGTCCATGCCCTGGCGACTGAGGAAATCCGCTTCCCAGTTTTCCACTCCCGGGATATGAACTGCTGACAGCGTTGAGTTCGTCGATTCTGCCCAGTGTAGAATGCGTTGCACTTCGTGCATGGCCTGGAGACTGCGGGTTCCGCCTTGATGGTTGATGTATGCCACGGCCGTGGCATTGTCTGACTGAATCCGGACTTGTGTTCCTGCCAGCATGGAATGAAAAGCCTTCAGAGCTAGAAATATGGCTCGGATTTCCAGGAGATTGATGGGCTCGGCCGACTCCGCTGGGGACCATGTTCCCTGTGCCGTGTGATGACGATGTACCGCTCCCCATCCGCTGAGACTTGCGTCGGTGGTGACGATCTTCCAGCAAACCGGTAGAAAGGACCTTCCCCTTGTGAGGGAACGAGGTTTGAGCCACCAATGGAGGGAGCTCCTCGCTGCAGGAGACAACCGGAATAATCTGTCCAGGGCAGAAGGATTCCTGTTCCACGAAGTCAGAATCTCCCGTTGGAGAGGCCTGAGGTGAAGTTGAGCGAACGGCACCGCCTCCATAGAGGCAACCATCCTGCCCAAGACTCGCATGGCGAACCGAATCGATTGAGGAAACGGCCGTAGGAGGGTGTGGACTCCCTGTCGAAGGGCCTTCGCCTTTTCCTGAGGGAGAAGGACCAGACCCCTGGGGGTGTGGAAGCGCATCCCGAGGAATGTTAGACATTGTGACGGGACTGGAGACGACTTCCGCAGATTCACCAACCAGCCTAGACGACGCAGGGTGTCCACCGTGATGGAAACACTCTGCTGACACTCCCTGAAGGAGGGAGCTTTGATGAGCAAATCGTCTAGGTATGGGAGGACTACCAGTCCTCTTGTGTGCAGTATGGTCATGACAGCCGCCATGACTTTGGTGAACACCCTGGGAGCCGTCGCTAGGCCGAACGGGAGGGCCACAAACTGATAATGGTCCTGGTTGATGGCGAAGCGGAGAAACTGCTGGTGAATTGCCGCGATTGGGATATGAAGGTAAGCGTCCTGTATGTCGATGGACGCGAGAAATTCGTCCTTCTCCATGGACGCTATGATGGAGCGCAGTGACTCCATGCGGAAATGCCGAACCTTCACGAAGGAGTTTAACTGTTTTAGATCTAGAATGGGGCGAACCGCTCCTCCTTTTTTGGGTACCACAAAAAGGTTTGAGTAGAACCCTTGAAAGCGTTCGGCTGGCGGTACCGGTATGATGACACCGGCCGTCAGAAGAGAATGTACCGCTTGAAAGAAGGTGCGAGCTTTGGGCGGATGAGCAGGTGGGATTGACAGAAAAAAACGATTTGGAGGAAGGGCCGTAAATTCTATGGTGTATCCGGAAGACACCAAGGTGTTTACCCACTTGTCGTCGGTAGAAGCGAGCCAGACCTGACGAAAGCGAGAAAGTCGGCCGCCAACCTGAATAGTGTCTCCCGAATGGGGAGAGTCAGGAAGAAGAGAATCTGCTAGGCTTTGAGCCCTTAGATCTGGGCTGGCGAGAATGGGACTGCCAGTTTGCGCCAGTCTTCCGTGTCGTCTGGGTGCGTTCCCTACGGGGGACCTATTGGCCGCCGTTGGGGGCTTCGAGACTGACCAACCAAAGGAGTTCCGAAAGGATCGGAAACGGGTTTGTTGGCGACGAGTGAAGGGTCGCTTAATCTGACGTTGTGGAAGAGAGGTACTCTTACCCCCAGTGGCGTCTGAAATCAATTGATCCAGCTTTTCGCCAAATAAACGGCCACCATTGTACGGAAGACATGTGAGCGACTTTTTTGACGCTGCGTCTGCCTTCCACTCTCTTAACCAGAGGGCTCGCCTAATAGTTATGGCGTTGGAAGCCGCAGCCGCGGCACAGTTAGCCGAATCGAAGGCAGCATGCATAGAATATTCGGCGGTAACCGCAATTTGAGTAACCTGGTCTAACAAGGCTGGGTCGACCTGCAAGGACCGAAGAGCCGAGTGTACCGAATGAGCTCTAGTCATAATAGCCTTAGAGGCCCAGACTGAAGCAAAGGCTGGGCCTAGAGAAGAGCCTGAGGCCTCAAAAACGGACTTCGCCATCTGCTCCACCTGACGGTCAGTGGCGTCCTTTATGGATGAACTGTCCGGTAAGGACAGGAGGGTCTTGGTAGCTAGACGGGATACGGGCGGGTCCACCTGTGGCGGATCTGTCCAATCCTGGGTAACCTTAGGCAGAAAAGGATACCGCGTTTCCAGAGCCTTACGGTTACCAAACCGCTTGTCAGGATGTAGCCTATGCTTTTTAAGAATTTCCTGGAACTCTGGATGGTCCGAGAAATGCTTGTGTGGTCTCCTGGCTCTTTTAAAGGACACCTTGTGCTCCGGCACATCAGCCGGAGGGTCTGACACCTCCAGGACCTGGTTGATGTCAGTAAGCAAATCCTCCACCAGTGCCACCGTATCGGTCGCATCTAAGTCTAGGGACTCATCTAAGTTACCCTCTGAGTCCGTAGAACAGAGACCTTCGGACTCCTGCGCGTCATCTTGACGCCTGCGGGATGCAGATCCCGCAGGGGACTCTGGAGATGGAGGAGGTCTCTTACGGCCAGAGTCGGAGACTGACTGGGCAGAGTCGGCAGTATGTCGCGGTTCCAAGACTTCTGGCTGAGGCGCAGAAGCCTGAACGGCGGGTTCAGGAGGCGAACGGGCTTGCATAAACTGCAGCAGTGTGGCAGACAATCTGTCAATGGACTGTGTCATATTCTGAGACATAACTGCGGCCCATGCAGGGGTAGGGTCAGGGGCACCGGTAGCCGTCCGGGCAGTGGGGGTCTCAGTATCTGCAGCCTGCGTGCAGCTCTCACAGTGTGGCGAGGTGCATCCTGCAGGGAGGTCAGCCTGACAAATAGTGCAGGTACCATAGTAAGTGCTGGCTGCCTTGGAGCCTTTCTTACTCTTACTGCCAGACATTGTGGTATGGGCTATAGCACAGAAATAGAGATAACCAGGAGACCCCTGAGTAAACAGGCACTCTCTAGCTATCCAGCTAGGTGCCTGGACCCTTAGTGGTGGGGCTGAATAGGGTCGCTGTGGAGACTTTCCCCCTGTAACAGTGCCTGCTGCAGGAGGGGATGTGGAGTAGAGGGAGAGAGAGAGAGAGAGAGAGGGACAGAGAACCTCTGCAGAGGAGATCCCTGCAGAGGTCTTACCAGTCCCAGCGCCGCTGTCCAACAGGCCGCCCGGATCCTGTGTCCCCCCTGGATGGCTGGACGCTCCACGTGCTGTAATGGCGACCGTGGAGGAGAAGGAGGAAGGGGCGGAGCTAAACGGGCGGGATCCGGCCTGGAAAATGCGCCCGTTCTCGGCTCCGCCCCCGCTATGACGCGCGGTCAGCGTCATCCAGCGGGGCGGGACGGGGGCGGCACAGGGGCGGCGACCTCCGCGCTAGGCCCAAGCCGGGGCCTCAATTAGTTGAGGTCCCCGGAAATAGTGAGGGGCCGGCGCGGAGGCGCGAAAAAAACCGCTGGGGGGCCCAGAAAAACGGGGGAAATGTGATGTCCCCCCTTGGCATTGGCGGAGAACCGCCAGAATAGCAGAGGATCTGTGCTGAGCTGAGAAGCTGCACTTGGATGCAGCTTGCAAGTGTCCAGCTCTGTGCCCCTGTCAGCCTTGTGCCAGAGGCCTGGCTGCAGTAAGTGCCCTCTCATCCAGCCCAGCACTTGTGTAGGCTCCTGCATAGCCTGCGCTGCTGCAGGCAGTCATGCAGTCTCCAGCCCATGCAGCCTGTGCTGCTGATACCTGGTGTTGCCACTGCCTAAAAACACCCAGGGGTGATTAGGGGGACGTCATCTGGCAGGCAGTCATCTCTACTTCGCCTCAGACCGCAGGGAATGAGGAAGGTGGATGTTATGCTGGGCTGTCTCAACTTTAACCCAGCAACCCAACAGTGGGAGGCCGAGAAAGGAGTACGGCATATGTAACGATTCTCAACTTCAACCCAGCGCCCCAACAGTGGGTGGCCGAGGAAGGAGCATGCCGGGGGCCACGCCGGACCCACTTTTCTTCTTTATGATGAAAATTCACCAAGAGGAAAATGGACGTGTGCCTCCTTCGACACTAAGCAAAAAACTGAGGAGGCAGTGCCTGCCCCAGGGGTGTATGCTGAGGAGGAGGAGCCACTGTTACTCTTTTGCAGATTGCTTAGTGTCGCCTCCTAGTGGACAGCAGCATAACACCCACGGTCCTGTGTCCCCCAATGAGGCGAAGGAGAAATGAGAGGGGGCCGGTGCGGAGGTCCGAAAGTTCCGCCGGACCTTGCTACTGCACTGCGGGGAGATCTCCTAACCTGTGCTGGTGTCCGGGCCTGTAGTAAAGGTATAGAAATGCCACTTTGGTATGTGGCATGTCCACTTTGGTAGGTGGCATGTCTTAACAGCGTCCTGCTGTGAAGGCTGTGGAGTCTCCCATCCGTCTCTTGGGGAGTCCCCCTTACACACAACACGCAACCCACTAGGAGAGCGGAGCTGTCAGCGCTAGGCCAGAGCCGGGACCTCGCGTGAATTGGGGTCCGGAAAAAGCAATGGGGCCGACGTGGAAGACCCCATTCCACGCCGGTCCTGCTGCATGAGATCGCCACTGCTGCTCTGTCGCGTCTGAGAATACGTCACCGCCGCCCTGCACAGCCTGGTGGCAAAAGCGCAGATGGAATAAGCATCCAGTATTGCAGGGGGAAACACTGTACAAAGTTGGGGTTACCCTGAGATGGCAGGGTTCCGATGGCCATCCATGGGGTGAATAGGGAGGGTAGTCGTCGTGCGTCTCGTGATGGAAGGATGGGAAGAGTTGTAGCCATCCTGCAACCCCAAGCTCCAACTGTGGGATCCGGGGAGGAATCCTGGACATTCCTGGAAAAACTCGACTTCGACCCAGCTGCCCAACTGTGAGAAGCCAAGCAAGGAGTATGTCTGAGTAGATTCTGATGTATCTCAACTTCGACCCAGCTCCCCAACTGTGGGGGGCCGAGGAAGGAGCCAGCCGGCTGTACATCTCTTCTTTTCTTGAACCTCTTTGTGAAAGAAGGGAATGACAAGCTATTAGAAAAGAATGTATAAAAATCTATAAAAATTAAAGTAATAAAAAGGATGTTTGCCTCCTTGACACACTAAGAAAAAACTGGTTAGGCAACCTCCAGCCAGGGGGTGTATACTGCAGAGGAGCCACTTAATCTTTTTCAGATCTTGCCTAGTGTCGCCTCCTAGGGGACAGCAGCATAACACCCACGGTCTGTGTCCCCAATGAGGTGAAGGAGAAACTCACCAAATACTGAATGTGTGCATTTAGTTTTAAAGGGGTGTCCTTCGTAGTATAAAAAAAAAAGATATACTAACCTTCTGGACCAGCACCAATACTGCAATGTTTACTGTGCGATTCCTGGCGGTCAGCTTTTATCATTATTATTTATTTATAGAGCACCATTAATTCCATGGTGCTGTACATGAGGAAGGATTACATAGAAAATTATAGATATAGTTTACATTAAACAAATTTACAATGACAGACTGGAAAAGAGGGGAGAGGACCCTGCCTTTACGGGTTTACATTCTACAGGGCAATGGGGAAGAGACAGAAGGTCGGAGGTGCGGCAGCTCTGGCGGTGGTGAGGCGGCAGCTCTGGTGGTGGTGAGGCGGCAGCTCAGTAATTACAGGCTGTAGGCTTTCCTGAAGTGATTGGATTTGAGGTTCCGTACGAGCGTGGTGGATAATCGGACGTGTTGGGGTCTAGAATTCCAGAGGATTGGGGATATTCGGGAGAAATCTTGGAGGCGGTTATGTGAGGAACAGATAAGTGTGGAGAGGAGAAGGTCTTAGGAGGATCGAAGGTTACATGAGGGAAGATAGTGTGAGATTAGTTCAGAGATATAGGGAGGAGACAGGTTATGGATGGCTTTGTAGGTCAGTGTTAGCAGCTTGAACTGGATTCCTTGGGGGAATAGGGAGCCAGTGAAGAGATTTGCAGAGGGGAGAAACAGGGGAGTAGTGAGGAGAGAGGTGGATTAGTTGGGCAGCAGTGTTGAGGACAGACTGGAAACGTGCAAGAGAGTTAGCGGGGAGTGCACATAGGAGGTTGCAGCAATCGAGGTGGGAGATTATGAAGGCCCGTACAAGAGTTTTAGTAGATTGAGGGCTGAGGAAAGGACAAATTCTGGAAATATTTTTGAGGTGACAGAAGGTGGTGAGAGTTTGAATGTGCAGTTTGAAGGACAGGGCCGAGTCAAGAGTTACTCTTGAGGCAGCGGATTTCAGGCGCGGGAGACAGCGTTATACCGTTTACCATAATAGATAGATCGGGTAGGGAAGATACATGAGATGGAGGAAAGATTATGAGTTCAGTTTTGTCTACATTGACTTTTAGGAAGCGAGAGGAGAAGGAGGAGGATATGGTTGACAGACACTCCAAGATTCTGGACAGCAGAGAGGTGACGTCTGGGTCAGAGAGGTAGATCTGAGTGTTGTCTGCATACAGGTGGTACTGGAAACCATGGGACTTTATGAGTTGTCCTGGGCCAAGTGTATAGATGCAAAAAAGTAGGGGCTCCAGGACAGAGCCTTGTGGGACTCAAACAGAGAGAGTGGGCAGGATGAGGAGGTAGTGTGGGAGACGCTAAATATGCGATTGGAAAGGTATGAGGCGATACAGGAGAGGGCAAGGTCTTTGATGCCAAGGGAAAACAGAATCTGTAGCAGTGGGCAGTGGTCAACTGTGTCGAAGGCAGAGGACAGGTCTACAAGTAGGAGGATTGAGAATTGTCTGGTAGCTTTGGCTTTAAGTCGTTAGTAATTTTGGTCAGGGCAGTTTCGGTGGAGTAGTGGGGCCGGAAGCCAGATTGGAGGTTGTCAAGGAGAGAGTTAGATGAAAGGGGGGAGGTAAGTTGAGCATCAACATGCTGCTCAAGGAGTTTTGAAGCAAATGAGAGAAGCGATATAGAGTAATTGCTGGGCATAGCAGTCGGGTCAAGGTTTGGCTTTTTGAGGATAAGTGTGATGGTGGCATGCTTGAAAGCAGAGGGGAAGGTACCGCAAGTTAGCGATAGGTTGAAGAGATGTGTTAGGGCTGCGATAAGCGTGTTAGTGAGGTTGGGGAGTAGGTGGGAAGGGATGGGGTCAAGTGCACAGGTGGTGAGGTGTGATTTGGAGAGGAGATGAGTAAGCTCTCCTTCAGTGGTGTTGGAGAAGGTTGTGAGGGAAGGGCAGAGGTCTGGTATATGTAGTGGTTGGGGTGGTGGAACAGTAAAGGTTTGCCTTGTTTGGTCAATCTTATTTTTGAAGTATGTGGTGAGGTCCTCAGTAGAGATGAGGGAGGTCGAAGTGGTGGGCGGAGTGGAGAGTTAAATGTGCTGAACAGTTGTTTGGGGTTGTAAGATAAGGAAGATACAAGGTTTGTGACATTGTTGTGTCACATGAGAACTTCAATCTATTAGCGGCAGATGATCATTTGCAGTCATCATACTTCTGCTTTATGGCACTGTTCCATCTGATAGGACTGTGAGCACTACAGCTTATCAGGACTACTTACAGGCTCACAGTAAATAATAAGGCTATGTCCCGGTCTGACTCGCAGAGCCAACATCGCAGAAATGGTTCTGGTCTGGTAGGTAAGTATATGTTTACCTATGCTAGGTTGGGCACTTAAAGAGAACATGTCACTTGCTCAAAAGAAAAGTTGTTAAAGTAGTTGTCAGGGGCTTTAGCACTGATTATCTATGCTTAGGATGTGACACCTGGCACCCCCAACAATCATCTGTTCCTGATGCCGCCACCGATCGGAAGTACTCAGTTACAAAACTGTAAAGTGGCTATAGTCAGGTAATGCATAGTCGTCCCCTATTCGAAACAATAGAGGGTGGATGTGCAGGCCTTGGCTGTGATCACTCTTCTGTTGATGGAGCTGTGCAGTTCTGCAACTCAGTAGTTCCGACTGGTTGCAGCAGCGGGATCAGGTGATTGGCGGGGGTGCACCCTGAACGATCAAACATTGATCACTTATCCTACGGACATCAATTTTAAAATTCAAGCCAATCTCTTTAAATACCTTTGAAAAATCCCTAATGTCCGATTTGGCATCTTTTGTTAACTCCATTTAAGACATTCACATTTGTTGCTTTTGGAGCACAGTATGTGACATTTCTGCCTGCAGAACAACTGGGCGTTTCTTCAGTCTTTCCTGGGTGCATGCACTCTCACCCCTCCTTCCTTGATACTGTTAATCACAATTTAGCAGATGATCTGCCTTCACTAAAATTTTTTTTTACAGTTTTAGTGTTTTATTGATTTTTTAAATTAAAATTAAAATGACTGATGCTCTTTCTGGCTTCTGTTAAGCCCAGTCATACTGAGTCTGTTGTGAACGAGATCATAGATTTTCTTTAGGATATTAGAAGCACATTTTGACTGGATTTCCACTTTACTTTTAAAGCACTCTCCTCCTTACCTTAACCGACTTCTAAGTGTGGACACTTCTCGGTTCATGGACTCTGCAGATTCTGTCACATCTTCCAGTTCCCTCTGCAGTCGGCGCTTGTTGGAGTTTGCTCTAGACGCCTCTTCCTCCGCTTCTTCTAATTGACGTTTCAGCTGCTTCATGCGAATGTGCGCTTTCTCCAGCTATAAGAGGGAAGCACATTTCTGATAATGAATCATTTCATTAGGGGTGCAAGAGCATGAAAAAGTATGGGACAAAATAGAATATTTCTCTTGAAACAAACTAGTATGCAAATCCAGGATAGAATGAGAATGTTAATAATAGAAAAGTAAAAACCAACTATAAACAGTCACTGTGTGTCTACCTGATCCTTGAACTGGTCGGCGTTCCTTCTTTCTTCTTCCACTTGTATGATCACCTCCTTTAGCCTCTTCTCGGCACGGCGTACCAGTTTGTTGGCCAAAACACGCTCCCTGGAAATTGAAGGTAACAATGTTAATGTAACATGTCTGTGTTCATTTCCTAAGATTAACATTATGACATATCATAGCTGACTGTGATCATATGAATACAAATTTACATGTAGAAAAGTAAGTAAAAGTTATAGAGTCCCTAGATAGTGAAATTCAATGATCAATTCACAAAGAAGCATTTTCTATGGAGAATGTGGGGACGTGGCTGCAGGTCGTTGTGCAATGAGAGGTTCTAATTTATAGGGAATGTATGGAGATTGTAATTTATAGAGAATGTATGGAGGAACCCAAAGGTTGGGCACATTTTTGGGGTATTTGGGCAGATGGTGATGATAGGGAAAATGTCATGGTTTGTTCGAATAGATAACCATGCAGCAGCAATATATATACATGACATCAGAGAGAAACATGGAGATAAATAATTGCTTTTATATTTCTTAAATTCATTAAGGACGTTTTATCCAAGGGAGGAGAAGGTAACTGGATATTTTGGAAATATTTCTAGCTCCTATCCATAATATCCATGATAGGTAATGCATTACTTTCTAACTGGCATCCGTGTTAACACTAGATCCCAAGAATCCTGCTTATTCTCCTTGGACATCCTCACCTAGGAGGAGTTAAAATGAAGAAACAGTTGTTCCTGTGCCTTGCTATGTCCATAGGGCTGACAGACATTAAGTGTAGCAGCGCCCATGCCCCTGACACTGTGGTATCCAGCTTTCTGCTCAGTTAGCGGAGACTAGCGGAGTACTTGCGTCCCTCTCTTCATGATAGTGTGTGGTCCTGCAGTGATCACTCATGCATCCATTAGGGCCCTTTCACATCAGCGTTTTTTTCAAATCGCGGCAGATGCGGTGAAAAAACCGCATCTGCCGCGATTACCGCATACCGGCTGCACTTGCGGCACAGTTGCGGCGCGGTTGCGGTAAACGCTATACAATGTATAGGCGGACTTGCGGCAGGTGCGGCAAGTGCGGTTTTGGCATTTGCGGCAGGTGCGGCCGTGAAAAAAAAACGCGGCTGACAGCATTTTTTTTCGCGGCCTCACCTGCCGCAAGTGCCAAAACCGCACTTGCCGCACCTGCCGCAAGTCCGCTTATACATTGTATGGCGTTTACCGCAACCGCGCCGCAACCGTGCCGCAAGTGCAGCCAGTATGCGGTAATCGCGGCAGATGCGTTTTTTTCACCGCATCTGCCGCGATTTGAAAAAAACGCTGATGTGAAAGGGCCCTTAGACTGTGATTTAAACTAATGCTAGTAAGCACCTATTCAGAATACCCTTACACCTGTATCTGTATTTTCTTACACCTAAGCTCACCTTTTAGACTCATCAATTCCAGAAATTCTCTTTTGTTCACCTTTATTTAAGAGGACCTGTCACCTCCCCTGAAAGATTTCAATCTAATAGCAGCACTGAATGCAGATTGTATGCTGCATTGAGGCAAGGGGTCCCCCATGTGTTTGTGAGGTTTGTACCCCTAAATACAGCCTTATGAAAATGTGTAGCAAGAAGTCAGGAGGGCATTACCAGCTCCGGAGTCAGTTTTTTCCCAGGGGCTATTCCCAGCCCCTCCTTCTCTGTTCCTCCCTCCTCCCTGATGCCTTGTCAGGTTTACTTGCTCTGCGCCTCCTTCACGCAGGCGCAGAGCGTGGTGTTGCTACTGTTGGCCCCTTGCTCTTGACCCGCCTCGATGTTAGCACTTGTTCCCCGCCCTGCTCCATGTATAACACGGAGCAGGGCGGGAACAAGTGCTGAAGTCAGGGCAGAAGGCGGGTCATGAGCGAGGGGCCGACAGTAGCAACACCTCGCTCTGCGCCTGCGTGAAGTAGCAGAAGGAGGTGCAGAGCGAGTAACGCTGACAAGGCATCAAGGAGGCAGCGAGGAGAGGGAGGAACAGAGAAGGAGGGAGCAGGAATAGCCCCCGGGAAGGAGTTGACTAAAGAGCTGGTAATGCCCTCCTGACTTCTTGCTACACATTTTCATAAGGCTGTATTTAGGGGTACAAATCTCACAAACACATGGGGGACCCCTTGCCTGAATGCAGCATACATGCTGAATTCAGTGCTGCCTTTAGATTAAAATCTTTGGGGGGGGGAGGGGTGACAGGTCCTCTTTAAATAAAGTGTAGATTTAATCAGTTTAGCATGGCCATTGTATGCAGTTCAGAAAATGACCGATGAACCTGGTGCTGGTGGACAGCAGCCTTTTCTCTGAGGCAATAGCTATATAATGTGGTCCAATTCATTTACTTACTTGGACTCTTGTTCCATTTGCTCCTCCAGCTGAGCAATCTTAGACTCCAGGGATGCGATAGCAATCTTGTACTTTGCCCTGACGCTGGAATCCATCTCATTTAATTTGGCTTTGAGCTCCTTGTTTTGCCTCTCCATTTGCTGGCGTGCATTCTCTGCCTTCTGGGAGAAGCTCCGTTCTGCTGCCAGTTCTGTGGTCATTGTCTCCACCTGTTGGAAGCATCAGGTACTGTATCAATGTACATACTGGGGTGTAGACTGGGGTAAAGGAGGACACAATACAGGCTTATCACAAATCAATAGGGATCCATCCAACCAACCTTTCTACAATTCATGGACCATAAGCTGCATACATGGAAATACAATAAATATCATACTGGTACTCAACCCATTTCTATTCTTCTCTGTTCCATATAACTTAAGAAAAGGGAAGGATGGGAAATATTAATTGCTGCTATGACTGTGTGCTCATGCTAGGGCTTGGGAGCACAAAGCTCTTCCTATGTCTGCATGTATAGGATGGCAGAGTGACAGCGGCAGGTCCTATACACTGCTGGGGGATTTGGTTGATGTCAGTCACAGTATTGTCCTGCATTGTGCACTCTTAAATCTGTACATTAGTCCTATAACTTACCTGTAGTGTATACTTCCGATATCTATCATTAAGAAGCTCCATATTACTCTGCTCCTCGTCCAGCTCCTCCTCCATCTGGGCGATCCTGGCTTCCAGTGCACGTTTCTCATCCAACAAGGCTGATCTATTAGTGAATAATTAAAGGTTAATACTGGAATCCCTTTATGTGAGGTACAACTTGGAGCATTTGTATACTTGTTTGTATACAGACTTAATACCTCTCACAGCTGAAAGTTTGCTTCAGTGTGAGCCTCAACAATCTTCTGTTAAGGCCACTTCACACACACAGATATCTGAGTCCAACATCTGAACAATCTCTGGTTGCAGTGAAATCATGGATACATTGCTCCATTTTGTGGCTGTGTACAACATGGAGCAATGTATCCATGATTTCACTGCAACCAGAGATCTGTTCAGATATTGGACTCAGATATCTGTGTGTGTGAAGTGGCCTTTAGATAAACATAGTAAGTAGTTTTAAAGGGAGTCTGTCAGCACAAAGTGATTGTTCAAGCCAAGCACTGACAACAGTGCAGCCTTTGTGTGGCTGAATAGGTCAGTGCACCTTTCCATCTACCTGTATTCCATCCATCTCTGCCCTCCTTTTAGCTTGTCTGTAGCCAAAACTGTCAATAAAGGAAGAGGGAGCGGAGACTGGGCAAAAAAAGAGGGTAAGAAGATGCAGTGAACTGTTTGGTCACACTGAGGGTGCACCCAGCATCTGTGCCTGGTCTGGTTTGAATAGTCCCTTTAATACATATGAAATAAATAAGTGCATATTGTCTAATCAGTCTATAATGAGAATGAAGTCAATTAACTACACCTGGGTATGCAAAGCCACTTGTTGATAAACAATGCTGAATGCACTCATAAGTTTAAAATCAGACATAACTTCTCTAATCTGTGCACAATAAATCTGTGTTGCAGGTCATGAGCCCATACAAGTGACGCTGTCTGTACCTAGATCTAGATGGGTGAAATGCAGACACATACTTGCCACTGACACCATTAGCCAGCTCATCTGCCAGGTCGTCTCTTTCCTGTTGAGCTTGTCTTTTTGCCCTTTCTGCAGCTGCCAAGTCCTATAATAATGTAAGTAAATAATCATCCATTACACAAGCCTAAGACATATCTGCTTGTTATTATTCACCGATGAATATATGGAGGATATAGCCACCACCCAAATCAGTAATTCTCTACTTTCCTCCATATGGGAATTCTCCTTGAGTGATAAGAGCTTGTATCAGAAATGCTCAATGTCTTACTATAAACTGGGTCCTGAAGACAGGGTACTTCATCATGTGCAGCCTAGACTGCTTTCACACAGCCAAATTTTAAATTCATATGAAATAACATGGAGCTCTATGGAGGACGGATCTGTACGGATCCATGAAACAGATCCATTTTGCTGTACTGAGCATACTCACAAGCAAGGCACAGTTCCTCCCACCCCTATCTCTGACAACTGATGACGGATTCATAAATAAAATGGTCCGTGGACATCCATTTGCACAATCCGAGCCTGTCCAAGTGGTTCCTTGAAATTCAAGGATCCATACGGACTTGCACATTTGCCAGTGTGAAAGCAATCTAATTGTAAGCAAACCATTGGGGCCAGCCATCTTATCTCTTAGAACAGGGGTGGGGAACCATTTTTCTGCCAGGGGCCATTTGAAATTTCTACCACCCTTCGGGGGCCACATAAAATTATCAACTTAAAAATTACCCTGCTACAATTGGTTAAACATACAACTTGCCCCTATTGTAGAGGCTGGAACTGCTTCACTTTGGCGTGGTCATGATGTTAGATGATATTGATCTATGTTGCTTCTGCTTTTTACTGCTTTCCAGGATTGCTATGGCCATAGACATTACAGGAGAGGCTGGGAGCATATACGTCACTGGGGGGTTGAGGCTGGGGCAAGATCACTGGGGAGCTGGATTTACAAGGCAGCCAATCAGCAAAACGCGTCTGCCAGGCTAAGCACTGCGGTCCCCAGGAATCTGCCCAGGAGCACGAGGACCACATACGACCCTGGGGTCTGAGGTTCCCCATCTCTGTCTTAGAAGATACGTTTTCCCATGTTGACAAACCTCTTGCAGCTGGAGAAGTTCTGCTTCCAAACTCTTCAGTCTTTTCTCACTCTCTTTAGACTGAATGAACATTTCCTCTCGAGATGACCGGGTTTCCTCCACTTCACGCCACACTTCTTTCAATTGGAGCTGTAATACAAATCCCATTTACCGTTAACTACATAGATTCAATTCAGAATACACTAAAACTACAGTAAACGGTGGTAACTCATTGATTGTTTGTTTGGGGTCTGATAGTTGGGACCCACAATGATTTGCAGAATGGTGCACTATTATCACCATCAGCTGTTGTTCACACACTTGTCCTATCACTCTATTCATTCCTTATGGGGCGGACTGACCACTGCGTTAAGCTTTTTCCAGTACCCCCATAATGATCGAGGAGCAGTCAGGCATGCGACTTCCCACTGCATTTTGTATCCCCTATGATCAGTCCTCGTGAAAATGAGAACTTGTTTTAACTGGACACCCTTTTAAAACCATATTATAGAACATTTAGTGAATGCTACATAAATTCATTGATTTCTTCAATGTAAGAAATGGTGAGCATTGAAATGATTGCACAGCCCAGGGAAAAGAAAAAAAGGAGAATTTTTGTGTACTCACTCCGTAAATTTCTTTTCTCTTAGCCTCTATTTGGGGGACACAGGACGATGGGTTATGCTATTCTGCCACTAGGAGGTGACACTAAGCAATTGAAAAAGAAGCACAGTGGCTCCTCCCAGCATATATAACCCCCTGACTGGCACAGTTCAGCCAGTTTTGTGCTAAAGCAGTAGGAGGAAAACTACATAAGCCTATAAGGCAACCAGGAACATAAACAAGAGAACACCAACCACAACAAGGCCAACGGGCCACAGGGAGGGTGCTGTGTCCCCCAATAAGAGGCTAAGAGAAAAGGAATTTACAGGGAGTACACAAAATTCTCCTTTTCTCCTTCGCCTCATTGGGGACACAGGACGATGGGACGTCCCAAAGCAGTCCCTGGGTGGGAATAAACATCCACATTCTGAAATGCACAGACTACAGGTTAGCAGCCTCTGCCTGTAGGATGTGTCTACCCAGACCCGCATCTGCCGAGGCCTGAGTATGAATACGATAGTGTTTCGCAAAAAGTGTGAAGGCTGGACCAGGTAGCAGCTTTGCACACCAGCCCAGCCTTAGCCTGGTGCCGAATAGCCCAGGAAGTACCCACCGTGCGAGTGGAGTGAGCACACAACCCTGAGGAATGGTCAGATTACACAGGGATAAGCTTCTTGAATGGTAAGCTAAATCCCCCTGGCAAGAGTGGTCTTGGACGCTGCCATCCCTGTACGGTGCCCTTCTGGAAGGATGTGAAAAAGGGAGTCTGACTTCCTGAAAGGTGCTGTCCTAGAGACATAATTCCGGAGAGCATGGACCAGATCCAGGGAGTGCAGAGCCTTTTCAAAGTGGTGCATCAGAGCCGGACAGAACGGGAAAGAAATGTCCTCGTTCAAATGGAAGAGGAAACCATCGTGGGAAGAAAGGACGGTACCGGACGCAATACCACCTTATCCTAGTAAAACTTGAGGAAAGGTGCCTTGCAGGAGAGTGCTGCCAGTTCCGATACCGAACGAGGTGATCACCACGAGGAAAACCACCTTCTGCGAAAGCAGGCGGAGTGAAACTTCCCTGAGAGGTTCGAAAGGCGGCCTCTGAAGCACCTCCAGGACCAGATTCAGGTCCCCGGCCTCCAAGGGCCTCTTATATGGTGGAACAATCCGAGAGACACACTGCAAAAAAGAACGAACCCGGGGTCTCGTGGCCAAACGGTGCTGAAAAAGCACAGACAGAACCGATGCCTGTCCCTTGAGAGAGCCTAGGGACAGGCCTTTATCCAGCCCAGATTAAAGAGAACCCAGAATCACTGGAATCGAAAAACGCAAGGTGGAAGACTTCCAGACTCACACCAGGCGAAGAAAGCCTTCCAAGTCCTGTGGTATATGCGGGCGGAGACAGGTTTTCTCGTGCTGGCCATAGTGCGCGCAACCTCTTCCGAAAATCCCTCCCTAGTCAAAATCCTGGCCTCAAGGGCCACGCCATCAAGTTCGGTGCTCTGAGTTCTGGTGACAAAATGGGCCCTGGGAGAGAAGATCCGGGCGGTCCGGCAGGCACCATGGGACGTCTGCGGTAAGCTGCACGAGATCGGCGTACCATGGTCTCCTTGGCCAATCCAGAATCGCTGGGACGCACTCCATTTTGATCTTCTGGACCACTCTGGAAATGAGGGCCAGAGGAGGGAAGTTGTAAGACGAAAATGTGTCCAAGTCTGGACCAGAGCCTACGATCCCAGAGCTTGCGGATCGCGGGAGCGGGCAAAGAAGTTGGGAACCTGCGCATTCATTCGCGACGCCATGAAGTCCACATCCGGAGTCCCGAAGCGACTGCAGATCTGGCGGAATACTTCTGGATGGAGAGCCCACTCTCCCGAGGCAAGGCCCTCACGGCTGAGAAAGTCTGCCGCCCAATTGTCGATCCCCGGGATGTGAACAGCTGAGAAAACCGCTCCGGAGGACTCGTCCAGCTGAGGATCGGTTCCACTTCCTGCACAGCAGACTTGCTGCGGGTTCCGCCCTGATGGTTGACATATGCCACAGCCGTGGTAATGTCTGACTGAATGCGGATGTGACGGCCCTTCCGAAGATGATGAAAACTTTGCAACGCCAAGTAGATGGCCTGAATTTCCAGGAGATTTATGGACAGAGAAGAGTCCGCTAGAGTCCACCGATCCTGGGCTGTGTGATGGCGAAAAAACGCTCCCCAGCCAAGGGGACTGGTGTCAGTGGCCAGCACGTCCCACCGAGCTGGGAGAAGGATCTCCCCCGAGAGAGAGATGACGGGATCAGCCACCATCGAAGAGACTGCATCGTTTCCGCTGACAGATGGAATGTCCAGTGAAGGGTGAACGGACTGCAATTTCGGGCTGATAGCAAGGCCAACTGAAGTGGCCATAGATGGAATTGGGCAAATGGTACTGCGTGCAATGTCGCCACCATCTTTCCCAGAACTCGCATTGTAAACAAGAGGGAGCGCGGGAGAGGAGAAACATCCGAACTGCAAAGTGCAAAAAATGAGCCTTGTCCTGGGGGAGAAACACAAGTCCCCGAGACGTGTCCAGAACCACTCCCAGGAACATGAGCTTGCGGCTCACTGTTGGCGAGGACTTTGGTAGGTTGAGTAGCCATCCTAGGCGCGTGAGAGTACCTACCGTGACGCAGACATTGTCCTTGCAGTCCCCAAAGGACTGACCCTTGATCAACAGGTCGTCCAGGTAGGGGAGAACAGAGATTCTCCATGAAAGCAGGATGGTCATGACAGCGTCAAGACCTTGGTGACTTGTTCAGCCGTATCAATCCAGACTGGGATGGGAAGAACTGTCCTTCTTGACACGATAAACAGATTTGAATAAAATCCCTGGAACCGCTCATACCGAGGGACTGGAAAGACGACTTCCGCCTGCCGGAGAAAGTTGATGGCCTGAAAGAAGGTGCGCGCCTTTGCCGGCGTTCCCAGAGGTTTGGGAGGGAAGAATCTACTGGGGGGACGCGAGTGTGAAACTCTATTCCCGAACCCACATGTCGGCTGTGACAGTGAGCAAGGCGTGCCGAAAGTGAAAAAGTCGGCAGCCAACTTGGTAGGTGCCTTCCAGAGGAACCGAGTCAGGAAGAGGAGAACCTCTGAGACCTGGACTCCTTCGACTTGGCCTGTCAGTTGCGGTGGCTGCCAGCTTGAACCCGGCTTGCTGGAAGCCTGGGAACCCCTGTCTGTGTGAGGCGCACGGGATGGCTGTGACGGGTGGGAAGCAGACCACTTGGACGAGTTCCGAAAGGACCGGACTCTCGTCTGTTGACCCTTAGCAAACTTACGCTTAGGTTTCTGCTGAGGAAGAGAGGTACTCTTACCTCTTGTAGCGTCCGAGATTAGCTTATCAAGCTTTTCCCAAAAAGACGTCATCCTAAATAAGGCATGCTAGTGAGAGACTTCAATGAGGTCGAATCCGCCTTCCACTCTCAAAGCCAGAGGGTGCGGTAGATCGCAATGGCGTTTGAGGCCGCCACCGCAGTGCAGTTGGCCGCATCAATAAGCGTGACCAAGAAATCCCCTGCTACAGAAATCTGAGCAGTCAGATCCAACAACTCTGGATCTGAATCCCGGTGATGCAAGGCGGAATGCAAATCACCTGCCCAGGTCAAAATGGCCTTAGCCACCCAAATGGAGGTGAAGGATGGGGATAGGGACGAGCCTGAAGCCTCAAACACCGACATTGACAAGTGTTCTAGCTGACGGTCAGTGGCGTCCTTGATAGACGCTGCCCTCAGAGAGGCCAAACGGGACACCGGAGGGTACACCTGCGGGAAGTCTGCACAGGCTTGTGATATCGCTGGCAAGAAAAATTAACGGGACTTGATCACCTTACAAGTACCAAAACGTCTATCAGGCTGAGACCAATGTTTCTGGAGAGTTTCCTGAATCTCAGGGTGGTCTAAGAATACTTTGAGAGGTCTTTTGGATCACTTAAAAGAGACCACGTGATCAGAGGATGCGACCCAAGCTGAGTTAGCCACTGACAGGGCCTGATTAACGGCGGAAACCAGGTCGTCCACCATGGCAAGAGTATCAGAGGAGGCCGAATCAAAGGGCGCCTCCTGGTCCGAATCAGAATCACGGAGCTCACCAGACGAGCGTGATTCATAGGACCTGCTCCTTATAGGGAAGACCTGAGAGCCCTGTGATGGGGCTGTGTAGGGGCTCCTGCAGAACCTCTCCCTACCAGAATCGTGGAAGAGAGTGGGGATACGAGCTCGTCTCCGAGAGCGTATCTCCTCGTGACCAGACAGGTCGTCCTGGGAGCCAGGTTGAGGTGCTGTAGACAGTGTCTCGGAAAGTTGCTGTATAGATTGGCTCATGGACTGTGATAACGCAGCCGCCCATTCGGGGGTTGCAGGGCCCCTAGAGTACGTATCCTCATCAGCAGGGGCTTGCACAGGGGCAGAGGCACAGGGCTGAGTGAAACAGAAGCACAGACCTGGCAAAGCGGAGTAAAATAACCGCATGACAAAGCAGCCTTGCATGCAGTGCAAAAATCATAATACACAGCAAAGGTCTTTGGTGCCCTCTTGTTCTTATTGCCAGACATCATGGCAAAACTCCCCTTGCTACACACAGAAGTATACACTGCTGAATGTGAGCCACAAACAGACAGAGTAATGCTGCAGTAGAAAGAATAAATCGCTGCTGAGCACACACACAAACAGCTCAGGGCTACAGCAGAAATACAGATCGCTGCTGAGTCCTGTCACCTGAGAGCCACTGGAAACGAAGCGCTGGCCCAGAATCCTGTGTCCCCCTGCAGAGATCAGACTGTGCCCACACTGAGGATCCCTCTGTTGCTGAAAATGGCGCCCAGAGCGACAAAGAAGCACCAAAATGATGAAAAATGCTAAGTCACGCCCCCACTAGGCCAAGTCCCCCAGTGAGCAGAGTCCAGGGTGGACGCCATAGGCCGATGGGCCAGCCGGGGTCATTTCCGGCTGGGCCGCATCATCACCAGGGGCGGGGAAGGGGCGGATCACACTGTGAAGGCCTGAAGCCGGGGCCTAAATTAATTCAGCAGGCCGCCGGCCGAGAGGGGTCCGGCGCGGAGAACACAGCGGGGGATGTGGCAGGCACAAGGGACCACAGGGGAGCACAGGAGGGCAGTGCAGCGCCATACCTTATGACGGGTCCATCCCTGAACCCCATAAGGGGCAGGGGAGCGGACCATCCATCCCAGGGCAGCATGATGCAGATCCATCTTCCTTGTGCTGCAGGGGCCAGAGGCCAAGAGAGATCTCCTGCAACCCAGATTCCCAACTGTGGGGTCTGGGGAGGGATGCTGCAGGAGCCGGCCATCAACTTACAACCCAGAGTCCCATCTGTGGGGTCTTGGGAGGGACGGTGCAGCGGTCTGAACGCAGACTACAACCCAGAGGCCCAACTGTGGGGTCTGGGGAGTGAAGAGAGAAAATAACAAACTAACAAAACAAACAGTGTCTTGCCTCCTAAGACACTAAGCAAAAAAAAACTGGCTGAACTGTGGCAGTCAGGGGGTTATATATTGCTGGGAGGAGCCACTGTGCTGCTTCTTTTTCAATTGCTTAGTGTCGCCTCCTAGTGGCAGAATAGTATAACCCATTGTCCTGTGTCCCCCAATGAGGCGAAGGAGAAAATCCAAGCTATGATGGTAAAAATGAAAAGTGTCTTTATTCACCTGTAATTTCTTCAGCTGTTTAACTGCTTCTTCTCGTCCCTTGTTAGCGGCATCAATCTGACTTTCCATGTTCTGAAGGTCTATCTCCAGTTTCTTCTTGCCAGCTACAATCTGAGCCTTTTGCTTGCGCTCTTCATCCAGCTCAACCTCTAGATCTCGCACCTAGAATAAAAGACAAGCAAAAATACTAATTAATGTACATACATGAGCACAACATGGGCAGAAAGCCAAACCTGATATATTACGCACCTGCTTAATCAAGAGCTTCTTCTTGTCATCATTTGAGTCATCGCGGTTTTGGAGATCCCTGTCAAACTGTGCTTTCATGGCCTGCATATTGACTTCCAGGCGCAGTTTTCCATCTTCAATGGCCTGAAGCTCATCCTCTAGTTCTTCTAACTGGGTCTTCATTTCTGAGACTTGTTGTTCAAGGGCTCTTTTAGCTCTTTCCAATTCATGAACCTGTAAATAAACATATTAATATTTCTTACATAGACACACACCAAAGCATCAACAGGAGTGGAAACCAAACCAGAGAGGCCGAAGAGGTGGCAGCTTTTAAATAGAGTACACCTAGTCCTGGCTAGTCCCAGCACATTTATTCTGAGCAGCTAGAATTAGTGCAGGGTTAATGGTATTATCAATACCAAGGATGATGGGAAACAAGCCCAGCCCTATGATTATGGAATATCCACGGAGTGGAATCACAACAAGTCCAACACAATTAAGTAACAAAATTGGAAATTCATACATGGGCACATTTGATCTTTGTGAAAGGGTTTCCTTATCTGGTATGTTCACCACTGAATGATATTGGAAAAGCAGCAAACTGGTTGTAAATTCATCTAGAATCTCTGAAAAAACTAAGTCTGCATAAAGGTATAGAGGTATAGAGAATACTCACATTTTTGCCAACATCATCCTTGGAGCTAATCAGGTCGTCCATTTCGGCCCGCAGCAGTTTGTTAAGTCGGTCAAGTTCATCCTTCTGATCAAGCGCTTCTTCTAGTGCTCGGCTCAGAGACAAAGCCTTAGTTTCCTTGTCTCGTGCCTCTGCTTCTGCCCTGTCTCTCTCCTCACCATAACGGCCTGATATATTCTTCTCTTCAGCCAGCATCTAAGAATGGTACAGTAACAATTGTAAAAGTGGTTACATCATTAATCCCCAGTCCTCATATGCTAGGACGCCAGCTGGCCCATATGAGCATCCAGAATGTACAGGGTACCCTGCACCTTGCTAAAACCTCACTGTGTATGACCGCTGACTTCCTAAGTCAGCTTTATGGAGTATTTTTAAGATTTATGGGTTACATTCCAAGTGTATATATATCACAGTCGTTTGTCATTGAATACAGAAGCGCGGATCAAATCTTTTGTCCTTTTTGGTATATCCCTAAGTCAGGGGTCTCAAACTCCAGGCCTCGAGGGCCGCACACAGTGCAGGTTTTCTGGATTTCCATAGTATTTGACAGTTGGTAATCAAATGATCAACTGTCAAATTGAAAGGAAAGCCTGAAAACCTGGACTGTGTCCGGCCCTCGAGGCCTGGAGTTTGAGACCCCTGCCCTAAGTAATTGACAGTCTAAAATGAGGCTCAATTTGACAGATTTAAAGATTTTTTTTTTTGCAAGATTATAACAAGGAAGAATTTTAATAAAAACATCAAAAACTATAAATAATGCATTAAACAGTAGGCCATTGTCTGATGGAATCAGCTTCACTTACAGCAGTCCGCTCATTGTGTTTACCTGGTCAAACTTCTTCTGTTTCTTTTCCAGATTTGAAACAATTTGCCGCTGATGATCCAAGTCAACCATAAGGTCATCCAGCTCTTGCTGCAGACGATTCTTGGTCTTCTCCAACTTGTCATTGGTTTGATGTTTCTCATCAAAGCGCTGGTGCATAAGCTCTAGCTCCTTAGCTAATTTCTTTTTGGAGTCTTCCAAGCCCTCCAGTGCACCTCCATGATCCTCCATCCTTTTCTTTGACTCAAGTAGCTGAGAAGAATATCAGAAGGTCTATCACACTGTTCATCCATTAAAATGTACTGTTTACAGACAGATCCACTATGGTGATCAGTGGTCTCATCACCAGGTTCTGGTTACCTGCTGTTGCAGAGCCTGAAGCTGACGACTGAGCTGACTCTTGGCTGCTTCTTCTTCTTCAAGGTTTTCCAGAAGGTTATTTTTCTCATCTTCCAATTGTTTAACTCTAGAACTGAAGTTTAGTTTCTGTCTTGTCTCTTCTTGTAATAATTCCTAGATTAGAGTTTACCAGAAAGATACAACAGTTCAAGAAGTATAGAAAGATGCAGGATTGCTCAATACGTGTATTACAAGGTGATGTTATGTACCTGGGAATCCTGCAGTGATGACTGCACGGAGGACAAATCTTTGGTTAGTTTTATGGTTTTGCTCTCTGTGGATCCCAAGGTACCAGATACACCATCTAATTCAGCCTGTGAACACAAAGATACATTCAGGACTCAGAAAGGGAAACTATAAATATACAACAGGAAAACCCTTTTAAAGTAAATCACTTTATCATGCCTAGTGATACTGATACAAGCATCTGAACAAGAACAGAGGTGTCCATTTTTCTCTTTCCTTGTATGTATACAAACTGATCTGATATCAATTCAATACAATCTGACACCATCCTGTGAATATTACTTTACATTGGATGTTATGGCGAGATGGTAGGCATTCATCAATATACACATTTATTCATTTCTATGTAACATCTCGGCATGTCATGAAAGGACAAACGTGTTCATAGAATTTCTAAATCATAAAGTGGACGACACGGTCAGCTCATCAGCCTCACCTGTAGTTTTTGTAGTTTTTCCGCTAGTTCAGATTTTATCTTCTCGCTATCAGACACTCGGAGCTGAAGCTCAGACACCTGACCTTCCAATTTCTTCCGTTTCTGTTCTGATTCTTGTTTTGCACCATGAAGATTTTTGACTTCCTTCACTAGATCAGCATTCTCACTTTCTAGCGTCTGCTTCACTTTCTCCAGATTGACTTTGATCTAAAAAGATAAAAAAAAAACAGACATGTAGTATAGGCAGCCATACACCGCAGACAGATGTCAAGGATTGTGGGGATCAGTCAATCATCTGGAGTGCAGTGGGTGGGCCCACATACCCCAATACTGGAGATGGAAGGATTGGGCAGGTGGGATCTCAGGGTGGTCCGGGGCTGCGGCCAGGAATATCAGGCAGCAGATTAATCTCCTCCTCCCTTGAATATGTGTGTGTCATGGCCACCACGGGGACTGTCTGTCTGGTATAGATGATATGGTTCTAGCAGTCTATCTTTTTTAATTTTAGATTGGTTTAAGATAATAACATGTACTGTTAAACTTTCTGCCATTCACAGATGATAACTTCTTTAGGAAAATCAATCATTTTTCTTGTGGCAATTTAATCTTGGACATTACTCATTGCCTTATACTAGATTTCTGAGGAATTCTCAAATGACTCACTGGTGTGAAAGCAAATTCTAAGAAGGGCTAATCCTGCTGGGTGACATGGATTACATACACCAGGTGAAGACTAGGTGGCATGGATTACATACACCAGGTGAAGACTAGGTGGCATGGATTACATACATCAGGTGGAGACTAGGTGACAAGGATTACATACATCAGGTGGAGACTAGGGAACATGGATTACATACATCAGGTGGAGACTAGGCGACATGGATTACACACGTCAGGTGGGGACTTGGCGAAATGGATTACATACATCAGGTGGGGATTAGATGACATGGATTACATACATCAGGTGGCGACTGGGTGACATGGATTACACACATCAGGTGGGGACTAGGCAACATGGATTACACTCATTGGGTAAGGGACTAGGTGACATGGATTACATACATCAAGTGGGGACTAGGTGACATGGATTACATACATCAGGTGGAGACTAGGGAACATGGATTACATACATCAAGTGGGGACTAGGCAACATGGATTACACTCATTGGGTAAGGGACTAGGTGACATATATTACACACATCAAGTGGGGACTAGGCGACATGGATTACACTCATTAGGTAGGGACTAGGTGACATGGATTACATACATCAGGTGGAGACTAGGTGACATGGATTACATACATCAAGTGTGGACTAGGTGACATGGATTACATACATCAGGTGGAGACTAGGTGACATGGATTACATACATCAGGTGGAGACTAGGTGACATGGATTACATACATCAAGTGTGGACTAGGTGACATGGATTACACACGTCAGGTGGGGACTAGGTGACATGGATTACATATATCAGGTGGAGATTAGGTGACATGGATTACACACGTCAAGTGGGGACTAGGTGGCATGGATTACATACATCAGGTGGAGACTAGGTGACAAGGATTACATACATCAGGTGGAGACTAGGTGACATGGATTACATACATCAGGTGGAGACTAGGTGACAAGGATTATATACATCAGGTGGAGATTAGGTGACATGGATTACATACATCAGGTGGAGACTAGGTGACATGGATTACATACATCAGGTGGAGACTAGGTGACATGCATTACATACATCAGGTGGAGACTAGGTGACATGGATTACATACATCAGGTGGAGACTAGGTGACATGGATTACATACATCAGGTGGAGACTAGGTGACATGGATTACATACATCAGGTGGAGACATAGGTGACATGGATTAATACATCAGGTGGAGACTAGGTGACATGGATTACATACATCAGGTGGAGACTAGGTGACATGGATTACATACATCAAGTGTGAGACTAGGTGACATGGATTACACAGTCAGGTGGAGACTAGGTGACATGGATTACATATATCAGGTGGAGACTTAGGTGACATGGATTACAACGTCAAGTGGGACTAGGTGGCATGGATTACATACATCAGGTGGAGACTAGGTGACATGGATTACATATATTAGGTGGAGACTAGGTGACATGGATTACACACGTCAAGGTGGGGACTAGGTGGCATGGATTACATACATCAGGTGGAGACTAGGTGACAGGATTACATACATCAGGTGGAGACTAGGTGACATGGATTAATACATCAAGTGGAGACTAGGTGACATGGATTACATACATCAGGTGGAGACTAGGTGACATGGATTACATACATCAGGTGGAGACTAGGTGACAAGGATTATATACATCAGGTGGAGATTAGGTGACATGGATTACATACATCAGGTGGAGACTAGGTGACAATGGATATACATACATCAGGTGGAGACTAGGTGACATGATTACATACATCAGGTGGAGACTAGTGGACATGGATTACATACATCAGGTGGGACTAGGTGACATGGATTACATACATCAGGTGGAGACTAGGTGACATGGATTACATACATCAGGTGAAGACTAGGTGACATGGATTACATACATCAGGTGGAGACTAGGTGACAAGGATTACATACATCAGGTGGAGACTAGGTGACATGGATTACATACATCAGGTGGAGACTAGGTGACATGGATTACATACATCAGGTGGAGACTAGGTGACATGGATTACATACATCAGGTGGAGACTAGGTGACATGGATTACATACATCAGGTGGAGACTAGGTGACATGGATTACATACATCAGGTGGAGATAGGTGAACAATGGATTACATACATCAGGTGGAGACTAGGTGACATGGATTACATACATCAGGTGGAGACTAGGTGACATGGATTACATACATCAGGTGGAGATAGGTGACATGGATTACATACATCAGGTGGAGACTAGGTGACATGGATTACATACATCAGTGGAGACTAGGTGACATGGATTACATACATCAGGTGGGGACTAGGTGACATGGATTACATACATCAGGTGGAGGACTAGGTGACATGGATTACATACATCAGGTGGAGACTAGGTGACATGGATTACATACATCAGTGGAGACTAGTGACATGGATTACATACATCAGGTGGAGACTAGGTGACATGGATTACATACATCAGGTGGGACTAGGTGACATGGATTACATACATCAAGTGGGACTAATAGGTGACATTGGATTAGACACGATCAGGTGGGGACTAGGTGACATGGATTACATACATCAGGTGGAGACTAGGTGACATGGATTACATACGTCAAGTGGGACTAGGTGCATGGATTACATACATCAGGTGGAGACTAGGTGACATGGATTACATACATCAGGTGGAGACTAGGTGACATGGATTACACACGTCAAGTGGGACTAGGTGACATGGATTACATACATCAGGTGGAGACTAGGTGACATAGGGATTACATATCATCAGGTGGAGACTAGGTGACATGGATTACATACATCAGTGGGACTAGGTGACATGGATTACATACATCAGGTGGGGACTAGGTGACATGGATTACATACATCAGGTGGGATAGTGACAGGATTACATACATCAGTGGGATAGGTACATGGATTACATACATCAGGTGGGACTAGGTGACATGGATACTAATCAGTGGATAGTGACAGTACATACACGGTGGAGATAGGGACAATGGATTACATACATCAGGTGGGGACTAGGGAACATGGATATAACATCATTGGTGGGACTAGGTGAATGATTACATACATCAGTGGGTCTAGGAACATGGATTACATACATCGGTAGGGACTAGGTGACATGGATTACATACATCAAGTGGGGACTAGGTGACATATATTACATACATCAGTGGGACTAGGTCGACATGGATTACATCATAGGTAGGGACTAGGTGACATGGATTACATACATCAGGTGGGACTAGGTGACATGGATTAATATAATCAGGTGGAGACTAGGTGACATGGATTACATAATCAGGTGGAGATTAGGTGACATGGATTAAACAGTCAAGTGGGGATAGGTGCATGGATTACATACATCAGGTGGAGATTAGGTGACAAGGATTACTATACATCAGGTGGAGACTAGGTGACATGGATTACATACATCAGGTGGAGACTAGGTGACATCGGATTACTATACATCAGGTGGGACTAGGTGACATGGATTACATACATCAGGTGGAGACTAGGTGACATGATTATATACATCAGGTGGAGACTAGGTGACATGGATTAATACATAGGTGGAGACTAGGTGACATGCATTAATACATCAGGTGAAGACTAGGTGACATGAATTAATACATCAGTGGAGACTAGGTGACATGGATTACATACATCAGTGGAGACTAGGTGACATGATTACATACATCAGGTGGCGACTAGGTGACATGGATTAATACATCAGGTGGGACTAGGTGACATGGATTATAACATCAGGTGGGATAGGTGACATGGATTAACACATCAAGTGGGGATTAGGTGACATGGATTACATACATCAGGTGGGGACTAGGTGACATGGATTATATACATCAGGTGGCGACTAGGTGAATGGATTACACACATCAGGTGGAGACTTAGGTGACATGGATTATATACATCAAGTGGGGACTAGGTAACAGATTACATACACTGTGGGGACTATGTTCACTCAGCTTTAACCCACTTAATCATATCTCAGTAACATTATTAAATTGCAGATGAAGATAATTATGGATAAAAATGTAGCCTAACAACAGGTTATGTGTTCTTTGCTATTACAACTCAAACCATTACAAGTGTTATCAGAGTATTTTGCTCCCCTGGAGATTCACTTACTTTCCTGGTCGGTATCTGTCCTACATCCTTGATGTATGGGATCAGTGTCATAGTTCCCAGACTTATACTCACCCTCCGTGATTGCTCCAGCTGTTCTGACACGTCCTCCAGAGCCTGCGTGTGGCGCTGGCGCATTTCTATGACTTGAGACTCGTGTACTTTTGCTTCTTCTTCAATGTTCTTCTTCAGATCAGTCACTTCTTGTTCACGTTTTGCCCTGAAATAGAATTTAAATCTCAGCATTTACTTGGATATTTTCTGTGTTCCACAGGATGATGCAGGTAGACAAAGAGTTTTAGAACTATTATCTTCATAATTTTAAATAAAAAATGAATGTTATGCCTCCGATGCTTTCTGCTCTGCTCCAGTCATCTGGATGGGATACAGAACCAGTGTAAAAGTCTGTGCTATAATCAGGCCCATTTTAAGTAATGTCCCGCTCAGTATATGTCAATGAAGTTACCAGCGGGCCTGAAACAGCACTCACATGGAGCCCGTCATGACCGTCCAGTGCTCTGCCCCGCCATTTGACATTATTTTCTGCAAGATCCCTACCCACATCTGATGTGGCCTTACACATTTCCACCAATATATGTCAGGTTACAGATTATAGGACATTGACATAGAGAAGATATTCTACCACTATAAAGAGTATTACAAATTCTGTAGATGGGTAATAACAATCACCACTATAATCAATCTAAGTAACAGGTAATATATGTGTGATCATGTGTGGGACCACCACTGATGATAACACCTGGGGTCCTGTGGCCCCAATACGTGGATGTTTGATGAAGTGACGGTTCAGCTCAGGTGCATCTCCTACTGCTCAGAAAACCTCCAATGTGGCAGAATTACAACAGTTCTACAAAGATTAGTTGACAAAATTCCTTCACAGCATTGTAAATGAATCATTGCCAGTTATCGGAAACGCTTGACTGCAGTTGTTGCTGCTAAAGGTGGACCAAAGAGTTATTAGGTTTAGATGGCAATCACTTTTTCACACAGGTCTCTGTAGGTGTGGATTTGTTTTTTTTTCCTTAAAGTGATCCTAAACCCACAAACTGACCCCCCTTATCTTTAGACCTGTCCCTGCACCCCCTCTTATCATTTCTAGCCATCCCTTTTGCAGAAAAAAATCACTTTTGTAAAGTAGAGAAAAAGATATATTACTTTGTCCTGTGTGAGTTCTCTCTTCCTGAGGAAGCCGCATATAGGCGTGCCTGTCTGCTGCTGCCTTGTAATTATGCACGCCCCTCTCTGCTTGATGCCTTGGTAAGAGCCTGGCCGCGTCATGAAAGGGGCGGGCTAAATCGCGTAATGCCGGAGCCCCGCCCCCTTTCATGACACGGCCAGGTTCTTAGAAGCCGAGAGGGGCGTGCATAATTACAAGCCAGTAGCAGACAGGCCCCGCCCATTGCGGCTTGCTCAGAAACAGAGAACTCACACAGGACAAAGTAATATAACTTTTTCTCTACTTTACAAAAGCGATTTTTTCTGCAAAAGGGATGGCTAGAAATGATAAGAGGGGGTGCAGGGACAGGTCTAAAGATGCGGGGGGGTCAGTTTGTGGGTTTAGGATCACTTTAATATAAAAGGCATTTATTTATAAACTGCATTCTGTGTTCACTTGTGTTATCTTTGTCTACTAACTAAGGTACTTGGTGCATATGTTGGCCAACTCATGGGCACCCACCAGCTGCACCAGGGCGACCTTTCTCTGATGTGACCATAAGTACAGACATGCCTCTCTTGACAGGTAGCAACTAGCCAAATCACCTGCAATAGTATACTGCAAAAAAATAAAATACTGACTATCACAGCACCCTTCTGTGAACTCTCACCTAAGCTCTTGCTGTGTGGCAGTAGAATCTAGAGTGTCTTCGAGTTCAGACTTCAATGCCTCTAATTCTTCCCCTAGGTCCCGCCGCTGCTTCTCTGCTTTTGTCCGTGCGGCCTTTTCGGATTCCATGTCTTCTTGTAGCTCTGAGATCTGAGATTGAAGTTCCCGGAGTTGCTTCAGTAAATTATTCTTTTGACTTGCTTCTTCTTCAATCCTACATGGGGAACAAGAATAATATAATTATGAGGTGATAATAGGAGACTAGGACCAAGTAACGAGGTGAGGCAGCACTGGTTCGGTTACCTGGCAAGTGCAGCTTGCAGCTCCTCTTCCTTACGGGCCAGTTGTTGTTTCAGTTCCTCAATTTGCTGTTGAAGCTCTAAAATCTGATCCTGTAAATCCGAGGTTTCTCCATCCAGCTTCCTTTTCATTTTCTCCATCTCTTGCCTGCCCTTCTCTTCTTTCTTTAGACGATCTGAAAGGTTTGTCATAAGGCAATACCATTATTATATAACCCTCGGCCAACACAGCCCAATCCTACCTATCACACATCCAGAAATCTACAGGCCATTAACCCTCAGGCACTCACAGACTCCCTCATCTCATCTCTGTCCCCAATCTCTTCAATCTCCTGTCCAGATCAGGCAGTAAATCACTACAATGACACTCTCAGAAGCTCCCTGGACCAAGTAGCGCCCCTCACCCTCAGAACCTCCAAACAGAGAACAAAACAGCCCTAGCTCACACCACAAACTCGATTCCTCCAGCGATGCTCTAGGAGTGCTGAACGTCTATGGAGGAAAACTCGCTCACCAGGAGACTTTATCCATTATAAATTCATGCAGAAAACCTACAACTCTGCCCTTCACCTTGCCAAACAGACCTACTTCACCACCCTGGTCTCCTCACTATCCAACAATCCAAAAAAACTCTTTGACACCTTTCACTCTCTCCTCAGTCCTAAAGTGCAGGCCCCCATCACTGACCTCTGTGCTGATGACTTGGCTTCCTACTTCATGGAGAAAATAGACAACATCCGCCAGGAAATCAGCTCTCAGCCTCCAAGCGCTGCCACCCCCATTCTTCCCCACATCTCCTCCAGCTCACTCTCCACATTTGACCCAGTCACAGAAGAAGAAGTCTCCAGGCTCCTTTCTTCCTCTCGTCCCACCACATGCACTACTGACCCCATTCCCTCACACCTGCTCCAATCCCTCTCTCCAGTCGTCACCACTCATCTAACCAAAATCTTCAATCTCTCCCTCTCTTCTGGCATCTTCCCCTCCTCCTTCAAACACTCGATCATTACTCCATTATTAAAGAAAACCACTCTCGACCCAACCTGCACAAATAACTACAGACCAGTCTCCAATCTCCCCTTCATCTCTAAACTTTTGGAGCGCCTGGTCTATTCCCGCCTCACCCGTTACCTCTCCGCTCACTCTCTTCTAGATCCATTACAGTCTGGTTTCCGCCCCCTTCACTCTACAGAAACTGCCCTCATCAAAGTGACCAATGACCTTCTGACAGCAAAACGTAATGGTAACCACTCTCTGCTTATTCTCCTTGATCTCTCTGCAGCTTTTGACACTGTTGACCATCAGCTCCTACTCTCTATGCTGCATTCCATTGGCATAAAGGACACGGCTCTCTCCTGGCTCTCCTCCTATCTTTCTGACCGCTCTTTCAGTGTATCTTTTGCTGGCTCCACTTCTTCCCCTCTTCCCCTCACTATTGGGGTCCCTCAGGGTTCAGTCCTTGGCCCCCTCCTATTCTCTCTCTACACGGCCCCGATTGGACAGACCATCAGCAGATTTGGCTTTCAGTACCATCTTTATGCTGATGACACACAACTATACACTTCAGCCCCTGACCTTACCCCTGCGGTATTAAAGAACACCAATGACTGTCTAGCTGCAGTTTCCAATATCATGTCCACTCTCTATTTGAAACTAAACCTTTCCAAAACTGAACTTCTTCTGCTCCCCCCATCCACTAACCTCCCTAAATCGGACATCTCTCTCTCAGTTTGCGGCACCACGATAACGCCTAGGCAGCAGGCTCGTTGTCTGGGTGTTATGTTTGACACCGATCTCTCCTTCTCCTCCCACACACAATGTCTCGTCCGCTCCTGTCGCTTACACCTGAAGAATATCTCTAGAGTCCGCCCCTTTCTCACCATGGAAACAACAAAAACCCTCACTGTGGCCCTAATCCATTCCCGCCTTGACTATTGTAACTCTCTATTAAGCGGCCTCCCCCTCACCAGACTTTCTCCTCTCCAGTCCATCCTTAATGCAGCAGCCAGGATCACCCACCTGGCCAATCGTTACTCAGATGCCTCTGCTCTCTGCCAGTCATTGCACTGGCTGCCCGTATACTACAGGATCAAATTCAAATTGCTTGTTCTCACCCACAAAGCTCTTCACAGTGCAGCACCCCCCTACCTCTCCTCCCTCATCTCTGTCTATCACCCCACCCGCTCTCTACGTTCCTCAAATGACCTTCGACTAACATCCGTACTAATCCGATCCTCCCACTCCCGACTCCAAGACTTCTCCAGAGCTGCACCAAAACTCTGGAATGCTTTACCCCAAGAAATCAGGACTATCCACAACTTGCATGGCTTCAGGCGATCCCTAAAAACGCATCTTTTTAAGGCGGCCTATCATACTCCCTAATAGAAGTCCTTTGTACTATAGATAGTGAATGGGCTATCCCTCTGGACATTACTCCTCTACAAACTCCACCAAACCAAAAAGGTCTACACAGATTGTATAATGACCATCCATGTAAGCTTAGTCCTATGCCCCACTTCCTCAAGATGCCTGGACCATCAGTGCAATAAGCCCCTGTACCTTGTGCAACCTCTATCCCGCTTTAGATTGTAAGCTCTTTTGAGCAGGGTCACCTTCATTTCTTGCTTTATTTATTGCATTTTCTTTTTTACATTGATTCTATGCCTATTGTTTTGTATCCAATTATTGTACTATATTTGTTCTCTACTGTAATTACTTACTGTATTATATTTTCTGTACTCTAACCCTACATTGTAAAGCGCTGCGGAATATGTTGGCGCTATATAAATAAAGCATTATTATTATTATTATTATTATTAGATAATACTTTACCAATAGTCATCTTACTGTGCAAAAGGAAGTAAGTGCTGAAAATCTATATAGGTCTGAAGCCAAACTATTATTGGAGATATTCTACCTTCCATATCGGCAATGATGGCTTCATACTTGGTGCGGAGTTTGCTTAGACTCTTTATTTTCTCTTCTTCTTCGGCCATGTTTGATGTGAATTCAGAAACTCTTTCCTCCATTAACTTCCGTTCCTATAATAAAAGAAACTATAACTTGCTGTCTAGCTCATTGCATTATACAAATCTCGTAAATGTCTGAGTTCACTGTGCAGTCAAGCAAACTAATATGTTGTGCCACATAGACTTGTGCAGATCCTTGATAAATACTCCACAGCAGCTGGATGCGTTTGGTTTCATATACAATACAATGTGAACACACCTTAGCGAGTTTGGCATTTTGGTCTTCTAACAGGAGAATGTCTTCTTCCAACTTCTTAAATTTCCCTTCCGTTGTCACTTTCTCTAGCTGCAGTTTCTGCCGGGCGGCCTCCTCCTCCTCGAGCTGCTCCTCTAAGTCCTGATTATTGCAAAGAATTAAAGAAAATGGTCAAATTCAGTTGTAATCATGGTAATGACATTCTGAACAAACATTTCATTACACATATATTTATTTATATTATACCTACCATATTTTGCACACTATAATACGCACTTATTTCCCACAGAGTTTGGGAGGAAAATGGGGTACATTTTATAATCCAGATGTAGCTTACCGTGGGGCATAGTGGCGGTGGAGCAGGATCACAGGAGGTAGGGTCACCGTTGCAGGAAGCCGTTGGCAATGCAAGAGTGGGGCGATGCTGCAGGCCTCGGACTGGGAGGAGGGGGTGTCCCTGCCAGCGGTGCGAGGTAGAATTCGTTGGTATCCCTGCAGTGGTGTAGGTTTCAAGAAAATGGTGCTGAAGGCGGTACTTGCACAAATTTAGATCTCAGTTCAATGACGACAACAAGCTGGGAGATCAATGGCTTCTGCATCGCACCACCGACATTTCCTTGAAGATCACAGCCAGGAGATCAATGGCACATGCCTTGCACCACTGGGACACCCCTTTCTCCCAGACCAGGGCCTGCAGCATTGCCCATCTCCTGTGACTCGGCTTCACTGCCGATGTTCCCCTTGGTAAGTCAAATTTGTACTATAAGATGCCCCCCATTTTGACAAAAACATTTTTTGCCTATATTCCTCCTCTAAATTTGGGGTGCATTTTACTGTTCGGTGCATTTTATAGATAGCAAAATACAGGGAGTGTGTATGTATATATACAGTATATTATATATGTAGAAAAAATCTTTTATATAAAATTTACATAAAAAATTCGATATTAAAATTCCAACAATTCAACTCCTAAGTCGCAAAATATGAGTGTCATCCTGAGGGACTAAATATGCTGCAGGTGAAATAAAGTTTGAGACTTTAGTGAGAGAATAAGCAGTGCTGCTCCGGTCACTTCATTACCTGCACGTGTTGCTGCATCTTCTTCTTCTCATTTTGCATTTGTAGATTCCGCTCTTCCTCTTCCTCCACACGAGACTCCAAGTCATGCAAGATTTCCTCCAGCTCCTGCTTCTTTGCGGCGAGTCTGGCCCGCATCTCCTCTGCTTCCGCAAACAGCTCCGTCTCTGCTTGAAGCTGTTCAGCTAAAATGTTCTTTTCTTCCACCAACTGCAATAAAGAACCATAAGAAAAATGTAAGATCATCTTTAAAACTAAATTGTATGTCATTTGTCATACAAATACAAAAATTGTGCTAAAGTAAGAGATAGTACATGGCATAGGATACAGAAGGAGGAGTGAGGCATTGAAGCAGCAGCACTTCCTTAAGGTTTTCTGCCAAGAGCATCGATGGCAAATTGATGGGATATGCCGGCAAATTCTGATCTGACGCCCACTGCAAAGTCACAAATCTTAATGTAGTCCCATTAAAATGGGGCAAATGGGAAAACCAGACAAATCAACATTTCCAACAGAAGCCCTTAATGTATAGGATAGGACAAAGCTATTCACTGTATGGGACATACCCAACCTAATAAGGTGGTAAAGACAACTTGGTATTTATCAAGCCAATTTGTCTAAAATAGAATTTTGACTTTGGTATTGCACTAACACCTCGAGACTTTGGGAGACGGCCAAACAATTGGTGAAAGATATAACAAATAAAAATGTCCCACTGGACTTGGTGAAATGGATCTTCCACGATGCAAGGGGCACGGGTATGGGAAGAGAGGAGTTGTGTATCTTTCACATGGTGGCAATGGCGACCAAACGTCTAATCCTGGGGAGGTGGATAACAGATTCTTTGCCTGGGTTACAAGACATAGTGACTACATTGAAAACATTGCTAACATGGGAGAAAATGGAGGCCGAGAGAGATGTGGACAGATTGGGAGGAGGAGATTTATATCCACCCAGTTGTCCCCGGAGGAGATCAGACAGACTATGTCCCCCTTCTCGCATTCTTCCTGGTACAACATGGAAGATTTGAAAGGAACATTGGGCAATCTAAAAATATGAGATAGGGTGGGAGAAAGGTCATAGAGACTCCGAGAAGAGATATCAAGGTGCCTTAGTACCCTTCAGGATACACTAACAACAATAGACATTTATTTAATGTCTTAAATTACATAGATATAATCTTCGTGGAACCTTAGTCAACAATATGGCTCAAACCAGTAGACACATAGGATTAAATGGCAGAGGGTGGAAGGGAGGAGGGTGGGCACAGGGACTTAGTTATATTTTCACTGTCTTTACTTCTATGTGATTAATGCTTGTGAGCAAATGACTGTCATTGTAAAGCGGAAATTCTTATTATTCTGTCATGCTGTAAAATGGCTTTAAAAGTTAATAAAAATTATATATTAAAAAAAAAAATAGAATTTTGCATAATTGCTGTATTTTCTATCATTTTGTAGATACAGCTTTAACCCCTTAGTGACCAGATTTTAATGGGTCTTATTGACAGCTTTTTCTCATTTCTTCGCTGTTCCGCAGATGTAATTTGTTTCTTTTAATGTCAAATTTTATTTAAGACACACGTGAAACACTTTGTTTTATTTCTTCTTTTATTATTTTGGGGTATACATACATTACTTCATAATTTATTGTTTTTCTTGTGATGCAAATATAGAAAAAAAGCATCATTTGTTTCAGTTTCATTTTGTTTGGATGTTTTACTGTTCAGACACCAAATAACCTATTGAATGAATACTCCAGGTTACAACCTAAATGTTCGTATTCTCATGGGAACTTTTTATTCCTTTTTTTTTTTCATATTTAAACATATTTTTATATTTTTTTTATAACAATTGTCTGTGCCTCTAGATCAGGGATGTAGTAAACAAACAAAAGATTTTGTGGGGAACCTTTTTCTGCCAAGTGCCATTTGGAAATTTCTACCATCCTTCTGGGGGCCGCACAAAATTAGGAGCTGCTTGTCTTTGGTGCATCTAGTATGTTAGGTGATAGTGATCATGTTGCTGCTCAACTGCTTTTCCAGATTTGCTAGAGCCATAGACATCACAAAAGAGGCTGGGAGCATATATGTCACTGGGGAAGCTGAGGATAGGGCATAGAGAGATCACTGGGGAGTTGGAATTAAAGGGCAGGCAGTTTGCAAAACACGGCAGCCAGCCCAAGCACTGCAATCCCCAGGAATCTGTCCGAGCGCCGCAGAAAAGGTCATCGAGGGCCGCATTCAGCCCTTGGGCCTGAGCTTTCCCACCCCTGATCTAGATCATAAAAGATATCTGGAAAATAGTATTTGTTTTCTTTTTGTTCATTTTTTCACACTGTAACTTGGGTTTTCAGAAGTGCCCCAGTTACAGGAGAAAATAACCGCCTGTTGTGCTTCAGTGTCTCCTAGAACCAAGTAGCTGGGCTATGCTGGCAGAGACCTGATGATCATGTGATTGCCGGCTCCAATGCTTCTGTTAGCTGCATAGCTCTTAAGGTACCATCACACGCCGCCATATCGCTGGAGATTTGGTTAGCAATTCCCTGCCTGTGCGTAGTGGCGTGTGACTAGGAGATTCTACGGCGATAAATCGCCGGTGGTGCGTCGCCTGATTGCCCTGCACTGCAGAGAAATCAGGCAATATCCACCAGGCGATTTCAACGGATCGTGAAGTGTGACAGGGCGAGGGCAACATACACAGTGATCGTGAAAGAAATCAAGTCGGCGTGTTTGTATGTTGTGTTTTTCGCGTCGCACCTGCGGCGATTGGTGGGTGATACTGCATTCCGATTGCTGCCCGTGTCCGAGGCGCCTTATTTGATGACCCGTGCGTTCACGCAAGGCTCACCAATGGGAACGCAGTTATGTCCACCAATCACAGTGATAGGGGAGCGGTGAAAAACACTCTAGCACGCCCCTATTTAAAACAGTATGGCAACATCGCTGCTACGATTGTGCCGTGTGACACGGTGATGTGTGAAGGGAAGATTGCTTCCAGTTTCTGCAGGCGATTTCCCGAACGCAGAATCGCCATAGAACGCAGGTGAGATCTCTATGTGTGACAGGTCAACGGCGATCTGAAAAAAGTTACCGAAACGTGCGTGCTCACGTCAAATTGCCAGCGATATGGAAGCCATATGGCGGCGTGTGACGGTACCTTTACTGATCACGGTGTAGTCTGCAGACCCAATGATAAACAAAAGCTTTAATGCTGCACTGTAAATTTACAATGGCAACGGATATAACCCAGGACCAAGGATTGTAATTATTATCCGTTAATATAGACCTGTAGGCTAAATGAAAAAGTTGCAGATTTGCAGATGTCTAGTGTGCTATAAGTAGTGAAAATATATGGTAAATTGATCATTTACATTACAACTTATATGGATAGGTTTTTAAAGGACAGTTTTCACTGCAAATTGCACCTTTAGTATTGCATGTAGTAAAGTCCAGCACAATTCTAAGGCAACATCTGCATATAACATGTAATCATTTTGTAGCAAAATTCGTGTTAGAAAATATTCATTTTTCTAGATGAAGCTGTTTCAGTAATAGACCAAGGGTCTTTTTCCTGGAGCAGTTTCCCTGGCAGTTTTGCCATTGTTTTTGCAGCCTCTCGTTTTTCTATAATTTACACTGTGTAGTCAATGATGTTTGGTGTTTGCGCTTCAAGGACAGATACGGTATCACATGACCGCAAAGGCGCAACCCGGAAGTAAATGCGCCGCTAAACAGTCAAAGCTGCAGCGAATATCCTCTCCCAGGGAACTAATATATATATATCAGTAAACCTCTGAGTTTTGGTAGTTAGCCCTGAGGAAGAAACTTGAAACGTATGTAGGCGTTCCAGGGAGGCCATATTGGGTCAAAAGGATTCACTACATCAGTAACTGCAGTCAAATTTTGCAATCTACTGCTAACTATAATCTATGTTGGGATTAGAGTGGGGAACATTAAGAAAGAACAGTATGAGAAATTTGCTAGCAATATAGAAACCCTTATTTAAGTATAATCTAACAAAATTAGGAACAGAGGGGCCAATAAGTATAAGCGGACTATATTGCTCATTTAATAGCAGAGAATGCAAAATGTGCCATAATATATCTATGTAACAGCAGTTCATTTACGATAAAATTACCCATATGACATGTGTGCTCATAATAAAATTAACCTTGCTCATTATTTTTGGTACCTGAACGCAAAATGGCTTTATTCAAAGCATAACAGATGCGCAGCACTCACAGGGTCCTGGTGCATAAAATGAAATTTATTCCATGTCGGTGCGGTCGGCTGGTTACAGGGGGAGTGGGAGGGAGGATGCGGTATACAAAAATGACGGACTGTTTCGTGCCCCCTAGCGGCGCTTCTACGGGTTAATACCACTCCGGATGTGCACCAGGGGACCAGGCAAGTCGGCATGGAGCCGGTAAGCGAAGCGGGAGCGGCGCTCTCCCTGAAAGCAGAGTGAGGTTCCGACATAGGAGATTGGTACAGCGATGGTGCCTGGCAGCGCTAAAAAGCAGTAAGTAAAATTGTTTTATATTTGTGAAAAAAAATGTAACCAATAAAGAAGTTAATTTTTGACCCTAAGATACTTTGTAGTGCAAATTCACCTTTTCACCTATAAGTACTGTACTCCTGGGGAAGATAACTGTGGGTGGTTTGGTTGAGGATCAAACACAATGTCTGAAGACAGAATATCATACAGAACTACATGGCTGCCGGGAATCAGCTTCTCTACAGCTGTAAAGAGCACCAACCAGTAAAACTAGGGCTGTTTATAGCAATCTACAGCCTACAAATCAGTGTCCAAAGACAAAGCGCTGCGGAGAATCTACTGCTTGCCGCTCTCACCTGCTGGAATTTGCTTCCCATGTCCTTAAGTTCCATCTCTGTCTTTGAATGAGAATCTTTGACCTTTTGCAACTCCACTACCTTGGCCTGCATTACTTCATCCTGCCGAGTTACTTGTAGTAAGGGCTTCACCTGCAAAAAGAAATATCTTTACTATCATTTTTGGAAATAAATATTTGCATAATAATTGTCACAGTATGTTAACAGATGGAGCAACATATCCACATTATTTAGACTGAGCCCAAAAAGCAACATATATCCCAAATGCCAGGGGAAGGCATCTTATAGGGTGTGGCAACCATGCTTGGTCTAATGGCTGAGGTAGAGAAACCATCAACTGTCCACAGAATAGGTGATAACCGCTAGATCAGTGAGGTTTGACCACTGAAAACCCTATGAAAAGCCAGATCAGTACAAATAGAGATGTGGTCTCACATGTGCACTGCTACTCGAATAAGAGTCTATGAGGCTGATGGTGGAGGCCAAATGCTGTCCTCATCTATCCCCATCATCCTTAGAAGTATGGATGGAGTATGCAGTGCTACTCGAATAAGAGTCTATGGAGCTAATGGCAGTGGCCAAATGCTGCCCTCATCTATTCCACCATCCTTAAAACAATGGATGGAGTGTGCACTGCTACTCAAATAAGAGTCTATGAGGCTGATGGCAGCGGCCAAATGCTGCCCTCATCTATCCCCATCATCCTTAAAACAATGGATGGAGTGTGCACTGCTACTCGAATAAGAGTCTATGAGGCTGATGGTGGAGGCCAAATGCTGTCCTCATCTATCCCCATCATCCTTAAAAGTATGGATGGAGTGTGCACTGCTACTCGAATAAGAGTCTATGAGGCTGATGGTGGAGGCCAAATGCTGTCCTCATCTATCCCCATCATCCTTAAAAGTATGGATGGAGTTTGCAGTGCTACTTGAATAAGAGTCTATATAGCTGATGGCAGTGGCCAAATGCTGCCCTCACATATCCCATCATCCTTAGAACTATGGATGGAGTGTGCACTGCTACTCGTATATAAGAGTCTATGGGGCTGATCACGGTGGCCAAATTCTGCCCTCATCTATCCCATCATCCTTAGAACTATGGATGGAGTATACAATGCTGCTCGAATAAGAGTCTATAGGGCTTATGGTAGTGGCCAAATGTTGCCCTCATCTATCTCCATCATTGAACTATGGATGGAGTGTGCACTGCTTCTCTAATAAGAGTCTATGGGGCTGATGGCAGTGGCCAAATGCTGCCCTCATCTATCCCCACCATCCTTAGAACTATGGATGGAGTGTGCAGTGCTTCTCTAATAAGAGTCTATGGGGCTGATGGCAGTGGCCAAATGCTGCCCTCATCTATCCCCATCATCCTTAGAACTATGGATGGAGTATACAATGCTGCTCGAATAAGAGTCTATAGGGCTTATGGTAGTGGCCAAATGTTGCCCTCATCTATCTCCATCATCGAACTATGGATGGAGTGTGCACTGCTTCTCTAATAAGAGTCTATGGGGCTGATGGCAGTGGCCAAATGCTGCCCTCATCTATCCCCACCATCCTTAGAACTATGGATGGAGTGTGCAGTGCTTCTCTAATAAGAGTCTATGGGGCTGATGGCAGTGGCCAAATGCTGCCCTCATCTATCCCCACCATCCTTAGAACTATGGATGGAGTGTGCACTACTACTCGAATAAGAGTCTATGGAGCTGATGGCAGTGGCCAAATGCTGCCCTCATCTATCCCCATCATCCTTAGAAGTATGGATGGAGTGTGCAGTGCTACTCGAATAAGAGTCTATAGGGCTGATTGCGGCGGCTAAATGCTGCCCTCATCTATCCCCATCATCCTTAGAACTTTGGATGGAGCAGCAGCGTATAAGTACAACCGCCACTCTTCTGGAACGGGAGGATTTGGGTCCCCATTCTAGTAATCAGTGAGATACTATGGATGGAGTGTGCAGTGCTTCTCTAATAAGAGTCTATGGGGCTGATGGCAGTGGCCAAATGCTGCCCTCATCTATCCCCACCATCCTTAGAAGTATGGATGGAGTGCACACTGCTACTCGAATAAGAGTCTATGAAGCTGATGGTGGAGGCCAAATGCTGCCCTCATCTATCCCCACCAGCCTTAGAACTTTGGATGGAGTGTGCACTGCTACTTGAATAAGAGTCTATGGGGCTGATGGCAGTGGCCAAATGCTGCCCTCATCTATCCCCATCATCATTAGAACTGTGGATGGAGCAGCAGCGTATAAGCACAACCGCCACTCTTCTGGAACGGGAGGATTTGGGATCCCATTCTGGTGATCAGTGAGATCCTATTGGTCAGACTCCTACCCATCTAACAATTATGACATATAGGTGATGGCTGTATAACTCAAATACCCCTTATGTGAACATGAGGAGGACCCTGTTCAACCATACAGTGATCTGTTCGATCCACAGCCATGCGGCACAACAAAAGAAATAGAGGCTGTGCACCTAGTCTCTACATACTATCTCGGCATGTGTATATATGGTGCCTATGTGGATATTTGTGATTATATGTGTATATGTGGTGCCACAAACACCAGAGACGGGAGAACAGACATAGTTTCAGTGTGTTTTATAATTGAGTGGTGTGTGTCCTGAATACAGAATAAGTGAGAAATATCTATTCATAAGGACAAACCTTGGTAAATAATCGCCACCATTGCCAGTGCCTCAACTTCAGGTATGCAGCACAGTTTCTCTGGACCACCTTCAAAGCACTCATTTGTTGCTGTCTTCTTGAGAAAGCTCTGAAATGAAGAAAACATTTTCAACATATTATTCAGTTTGTAATACTAAAGAAGGTAAAGCATAAAACCCTTTACTATGAATAGGAGTTGTGTCCCGTATACTAATCTGTTACTATAACGCACTTTCTGGCCAGGTATCCTCTGCAAGCCGCTTGGAAGAGAACGATTATGTCTGTGATTTTCAGATCTCGCTCCTCTTCCAGGTGAGCCAACACTCCAGCTCGGAAGAAAATTTTACTCTGTCCTATCCGGAATAGATTGGGGTCCAGCTCTAAAGCTTTAATCTGCAAATCAAAAATGCATACAAAAGTTACAGAAAAGTTCAGAGTTCTCCAAAAGTCCTAGAAAGCTTTCATTGTAATTATATGATGAATAAAGCCACTGATGAAATAGACATTCGCCATCCATAAATGTTATCCAAGGAAAACCACCAGATGTTATACCAGGTGTAATATAAGGTGACGTACAGTAATGACAGAAAGTGTTGGCACCCCTGAAATTAATTCAGAAAATTAAGTATTTCTGTCAGAAAATGATTGTAATTCCACGTTTTGTTAAACACATGTTCATTTCCTTTGTGTCTATTGTAACAACACAAAAAAAAGAGAGATAAAAAGGCAAATTTTAAATAATTTCACAGAAAAATGGGCAAGACAAAATTGTTGGGCCTTCTCCGTTTAATATTTGGTTGCACAACCTATGGAATAAAGAACTGAAAATCGCTTCCTAAAACCATCCACAAGCGTCTTACACCTCTCAGCTGGAATTTTGGGCTCTTCTTTTGTAAACTAATTCAGCATTTTAAGATCTTCCCACAGGTGATCAATGGGATTTAGATCCGGACTCATTGCTGCCACTTCAGAACTCTTCAGCACTTTGTTTCCATCTATTTCTGGAGGATTCTTGAAGTATTTCTGGGGTCATTATCCTGCTGAAAGACCCATCACCTGGGACACAAACCCATCTTTCTGACACTGGGCACTACACTGCCACCCAAAATCCTTTGGTAATCTTCAGATTTCCTGATGTCTTGCACCTAGTGCCAGAGGCAGCAAATCATCCCCAAAACATCTTTGTACCTCCATGAAATGTGACTGTAGGTCCTGTGTTCTTTTCTTTGTATGCCTCATTCATTCATTTTTGGCAAACAGTAGAATGATGTGATTTACCAAAAAGATCTATCTTGGTTTCAACTGTCCACAAGACGCTTTCCCAGAAGGATTTTTGCTTATGTAAATTTCGGCAAACTGCAGTGTAGTTTTTCTATGTGTCTATGTCAGCCGTGGGGTACTCCTGGGTCTCCTCCATAGCATTTCATTTGATTTAAATGTAGATTAATAGTTTGCACTGACACCGATAGGCCCTGACCTTGCAGGACAGCTTGAATTTCTTTAGAATTTGATTGGGTCTGCTTATCCACCATCCGGACTGTCCTGCGTTGCAACCTTTCACCAATTATTCTTGGCCGTCCATGTCTAGGGAGATGAGCTACAGTGCCATAGTTTGTAAACCTCTTCATAATGTTGTGCACCGTGGATAAAGGAACATTATTAATCTATGGAGATGAACTTGTAACCTTGAGACTGTTGATATTGTTCAACAATTCTGGTTCTCACGTCCTCAAACAGTTCACTTCTCTTTCTGTTTTCCATGCTTAGTGAGGCACATACAGACACACAATGTAAAGATTGAGTCAACGTCTCCTCTTTTTATCTGGTTTCAGGAGTGATTTTCCTATTGCCCACACCTGTTAGCTGCCACAGGTAAGATTTTGTTTTAATGAGCATCACATGCTTGAAACAAAGTTGTTTACCCACAATTTTGGAAAAGAGTCAGCAATGTTGTCCGGCTCATTTTGGGGTTTGTTTGAAATGATGTCCAATATGCCTCTTTTCGTTTGTTGCCGTTGTTCCAATACCCACAAAAGATATAAACATGTATAAGACAAAATATGTGTAAATGCAAAAACTTTCTGGGAGAAACGCTTAATTTTCTGGGACAATCAAGAAAGCCAACATTTTCAGCCATGACTGTATGGTCTATAAGTTAAACTAAAAAATATTCTTACCATTATTGCACATGCTTGCTTGCCATCCATGAATCCTTTGGGGATAGCATTTGGTGTCAGGATCTCATATCTAAAAGAAAAATTATTTATTTTGTTAGTTAAAACGTAAGTTAAAATGCTTTGACTGGCATTTATAATCTGCACCATGCTCTCAGCCGCAGAAAACATACTATAAAACACCAAGTCACTAGGAAGTTGCTGGCTTCAGTCCGTCCATAGGACATTCCACCTAACCATGTCAGCTCCAGGCGTTAAAGCACACTGCTAGAACCAGCAAGGTCAGAGAAGTACTTGGCACCACAGTTAAACCATAAAAATGGAACTCTAGAACAACTTTATTCTCGATATTTTTAATTTTTTGTAAGGTCAAGAACGTATGTCATATTCAAAATGCCCCACAAGCTAGAAAAATGTAAGGACCTGCCCTCCATCCTCATACCCAGCTCTGGTGAGGTCCTTGTTTGCAAGTGTCAAGTGCCGGTGTAGTCCATGTGGCCGAAGCATTTATGTTAATCTACTGGCATCACCGCTCAACTAATAGAGCCATGAGTGCTTTCGTGGTAGAATATCCGGTGCAGTGACGAGCGCTCCCAGATTCGGATGGACCAGCAGCACTCGTCACTGCACCGGATATTCTACTCCGAAATTACTGCTGACGGACTCTTGGCTGAGAGATCAGATCCCTTCAGGAGGAAGCAGCAGACCAGACGGGAAGTGTGCGGAGCATGATACCCTGCAAGGGGTGATACACAATATACAAAGACATTGAAAAGGTGAGCAACTTTTTCTATACATAACGTACTGTACCCTCTGCACTTAGATCTGCGCCCTCTCTCCCCTTTTTCTAGACCCTACTGCCTAGAGGTGGAATTAATCCGAAGCCATGAGTGCGGTACTTGTCCTCTCAGGCCACAGACTGGATGCAGTGGTCACCTGGCCGGTGGATTGTAAACAAAGACTAGGAGGACAACAAGTAAGTCAATGCTGAATCAGGGGTCGGAAATTGTGAGTATTAGCAGCACCTTTCACAAATGTTTGAAAATCTGGATAAAGTCTTTGATGCGCAGGTGACATTGGCATGCTGGCATTGTAGACAATGTCACCACTATGAAGCTAACCTCCAATGACAAGGATCCACTACACAGATTTACAGTTATTTAGAAGCGAGCCAGCCTTGTGTGTATTGGATACCTGAACAGCAAGTATGTCAGGAGAATGTCAAGAGTTCTAAAAATAATGCTATGTTTGGGTAAAAAATAACAAAAAATTTATGTAATAAAAGATGCACTAACCTCTGCCTGAACTCCTGGAAGATTATTCTGTTTGGAAAGCCTTGTCTGCAGATCCGGATCCCCTCTAGGACTCCGTTACAACGGAGCTGGTCAAGCACCAAGTGAGGCTCCAGTTTTCCAGCCTTATAAGTAAAGATTATAGTAATTATATAAGTAAAAGTTGGATTTTATTACCTACAGAAGACAGGAGCAGGAAAAGGCCCATTTTAATGTCCCTATTGTGCCTAGTAAAATAAAAAAGAGCATACTTACCTCCCAGACAGCCATCACCCCTCCGCTGCACATGCTGTGTCCCTTTGCCATTTTGCGACAATGGGTTGTGGGCATTAATGTGTGTCAGTATGAAATATTAGCGAGTGTCAGTACAAGACAGATGCGGGTGTGAATGTGAGCCTATTGGCAGCCACTGACAGGTCACAATCGTCACATATCATCAGATATAAGTGTGAAAGCTGCAACCCATCAGCTCTCAGTGATCGGCAGCAGTGCTCATGTGAAAATGTTGTAAGGACACAGCACTTGGGGTGGGGGAGCAGCAGCGGTCTAGGAGATAGATGTATTTCTCTGTTACATGCACATGTTGAGTATTTGGTCAATTTTTACCTTAGTATTTGTAGCCAAAATCGTAAAAGGAAAAGTATAACAGAAACACGTCATTAACTCCTGAATTTGGCTACAAATATTGAGGTAAAAAACGCACCAAACACTGAGCGTGTGAATGTGGCCTATTACAGATGTTGAAAGAGACTGTCCAGTTTACAACTTTAATGCCAATCTACTTTTAGTAAGATCTAAAGAGCAATAGGTGCAGGGTGCGCCATTTATATGAATGCACCTAAATAAAATGGAAATGGTTGGTGATATCAATTTGGGGTACAAGTTGGGGCATATGGGGTACAAAGAGAGTGGGGCCATTCTTCATCAATGGAAACCTCAATGCCACTGGATATCTGAATCCTGTAGCAATTTCAGATATCCAGTGGCATTGAGGTTTGCATTGATAAAGAATGGCCAACTTCAAAATGGCTGCCATGGTCACCACCCATCTGGAAATGTTTTCCCCCTCCCATATACTAATGTGCCACAAACAGGAAGTTGATATCACCAACCATTCCCATTTTATTTAGATGTATCCATATAAATGGCCCACCCTGTATAATAAAGGCAACTACGAGAGGTCTGACGGAATCACACTGAGAATTGTGACAAGGGCCCACATTAAGTAAGGTGGTTGTACCTGTTTCTTTTGTGCAACAAGTTCTAGTGCAAGCCTTTGTGATATTATATATATATATATTATATAAAACTGTAATTTAGAGGCTCTCACCCGCTTTTCATGGTTGGGGATTATACAGCGGACGAAGTTGGGATTGGTGTTCCTTAGGGTAGACATCAGCTTAGACAGGGACTCCTTGTAAAGTTGTCCAACTGTGCGGAACATTCCTTTCTTTGTCTTGTATGAAGACCCAAAAGACATCTCGGCCATGCCACTCATCTGGTCCAGTCCAACAATTCTATCCACTGAAGGCAAACCAATGAGAGTGATGAAGACAACATGCATGAAGGTCTAAACTACCTCCCAGATTTATACATATTCATATATATATATCTATTATTATTGTGGAGTAATTCACACTACAGTAATGACACAAAATGGAAAATGCAAGCAAACACTCATCCAAACATTATACAATAGTCACTCCAGGAGAACGATACAGTCTGCAGTAACAGTCATCAATCCTCATCATAAAGGGACATGATGAAGCACCCACACGTCACTGGCAACAAGACCAACACATTCAAAGGCAGGCTACATCTCAATACTCATTGGGTCTCAGCATGGAGACACTTGTCATGTAACTGGAGAAATAAGTTCCTAAAATAAAGTTCAGCATTACCCCTGTATAAGCAGGGATGGAGGAATTCAGATCACTGCCATTGTCTTGAAGACACTGTTATAGGGGAAGACAAACAGCGATGATGGCAGCCTGTATTCTGGAAATACAATGCTGGCACTGAGGCTGGCGAGTCTGTGTGGAGCATATGCAGGTTGTAGTCCACCTTGGCAACACACAGCAAAGCTTGTAATGCAATCCAAACTCTGAGCTGTTTAATGTGAAACATTACAGAATACTGAGAATAATGCATCAGTAATAAGTCTGCATATAGCATGCCTTTAATATGACAGCAAGAGAGAAAGGAAATAATGCAGACAGGTGGGAAGTAAATGTGTTCTCCACTACATGCGAGAGTCACAGCCGCTGGGGATGGAGATCAGACACAACCATGGAAGCACCTACTTTCACCGGGGCCCTGTGGTAGCACAGCGTAGGTGTCAAAGAAATAAACCGCCTGAATATTCTGGATATCTGAAGAAATATAGCATTGCCAGGAAGGAAAGGGACATTTTATATATGGTATGAAATGGGAAAAAATGGGAAAAGAGTGTCATGGCCATTTTATGACAGGTTACAATCAAATTGTCATGCGAGTGTCAATCCAAAACAATAGTGAATGCCAAGGGAGGGTTGTGGGCATCAATGAGTGTCAGTATGAATATAGGGGTCAGTACAAGACAGATGTGGGTGTGAATGTGAATGTCAATATGAGATGGTACGGTGTGTTGGTGTGGGATTATTCCAGGGGTCAGTAATGGGGATAGTACGGGATATTCAGGCATCGGATTATTTAATATTCAAGAGTCAGTTACGATTTGATAGTATGTGGGGTGTTGGCGTGGAATTATTTCAGGGGTCAGTACGGGATAGTGCGGGGTGTTGGCGTGGGATTATTTCAGCGGTCAGTACAGGATAGTATGGGATGTTGGCGTGGGATTATTTCAGGGGTCAATACGGGATAGTGAGGATGTTGGCGTGGGATTATTTCAGGGGTCAGTAAGGAATAGTACAGGGTGTTGGCGTGGGATTATTTCAGGGATCAGTATGGAATAGTATGGGGTGTTGGCGTGGGATTTTTTCAGGGGTTGGTATGAGTTAGTATGGGATGTTGTCTGGGATTATTTTAGGGATCAGTATGGAATAGTACAAGGTGTTGGTGTGGGATTATTTCAGGGGTTGGTACAGGATGGTACAGGTTGTTGGCGTGGGATTATTTTAGGTATCAGTATGGATTAGTACGAAGTGTTGGGCCGGGATTATTTCAGGGGTCAGTACAGGATAGTGCAGGGTGTTGGCGTGGGATAATTTCAGGGATCAGTAAGGAATAATAAGGGGTGTTGGCATGGGATTATTTCAGGGTTCAGTATGGAATAGCATGGGGTGTTGGCGTGGGATAATTTCAGGGGTCAGTACGAAATAGTACGGGTTGTTGGCGTGGGATTTTTTCAAGGATCAGTATGGGATAGTACAGGGTGTTGGCGTGTAAAATTTTCAGGGGTCGGTACGGGATAGTATGGGGTGTTGGCGTGGGATTATTTCAGGGGTAGGTACAGGATAGTACGGGGTGTTGGCGTGCGAAATTTCAGGGGTCGGTATGGGATAGTACGGGGGTGTTGACGTGGGATTATTTCAGGGGTCAGTACGGGATAGTAAGGGGTGTTGACGTGGGATCATTTCAGGGATCAGTATGGAATAGGACGGGGTGTTGGCATGCGAAATTTTCAGGGGCCATACGGGATAGTACGGGGTGTTGACGTGGGATCATTTAGATCAGTATGGAATAGGATGGTGTTGGCGTGCAAAATTTCAGAGGTCGTATGGATGTAGGTTATTGGGGGATTATTTCAGGGATCAGTATGGAACAGTACAGGATGTTGGTGTGGGATTTTTTCAGGAATCAGAATGGGATATCAGTGGATAATTGGATATCCATGAGATGGTTGTGAATGTATGAGGCCGTAGTGATGTGTACAATAGTCGGTATGTTAGTTTAGTATGTATGCAGAACACAGCAGAATACAAAGCAGTGCAGGTAAAGAGTTTCCGGATGTACCAGTATTATTGTGTAGAAAGAATGGTGTAGGAAAGAATGAGGAAGGAGAAGCAAAGCAAACAGAGAAAGTTACATTGTAGAGAATACAGTATAGTCAGAAGAGCAAGCAAATTAGTAACAGAAACTAGATGAATTCTATATTAAACACTACATATTGCACATCACAAACAAGATGTCACCTACATCTTGGAGACAATCTTATTACTAATGTTAAACATATATCTAAAGCTAAACAAGAAGTGGCACAGGAGCTGTCACCATTGGGAAAACTGTGTAAAGATTCCCATACAACAGATGATGTCAGGGCAGAAGGGTAAAGCCATTAAAAGTTTAACCTTTAATCCTTTTGATTTAAAGTGTAATGTAATTTTATTGACACAAAAAAACTCTACTGCACTAGTTGTTAATGATGGGTCACACAGCATCTAAGATAATTATTTTTTGTGCCATATGACTTATTTTTTTCACATTTTTTTCTGTGCTCTTTTAAAAACTGAATTTTATGGCTGTGGGCGTTGCCAGCATCTGCTGGCACTGTGTGTGTATTTCCACAGCTACTGAGAGCAGGCTGATAGTGAGCAGTGTGAAGAGCCAGCAGAAAAGGGGTTAACCGAGATTATGACTGAGCTATGTGTAGCCAGATGACAGATCAGTGAAGTTTATGCCAAGGACAGAGGAGTTTGCACTGATCCTGATATTGCTTAGCAACTGCACTGTAATCATAGCTAATCTGATACATTGTTTCCTCATCACCTGCAGTCAGAAGTGTAGGCCCCTCCTTTATATGGCTACATGTCCGTATTCAGTGTGAAGGTGGATCTGACTTATAGTAAACATATGTCTGCTTCACACACAGTGTAGTGAGGACATCTTGTGGAAGGTTTATGAATGGTTTTCAACCAGAATTTTCTATTGAAGTATATTTGAAAGTTTATTAAAATCACTTGCTCTACATTATTATAAAATAAATTGTAAACGGCGGTTACGCTTTAAGGCAAGGTAAGCATCTGGCAGCAACTTTCTTCTACCTATTTCTGTAAGGGTACCTTTACACGCGGCAACCTTTCTAGGAATTTCACTGGCAACTTACTGGCTGCAGTGAAATCATGGACACATTGTTCTATCTTGTTGCTGTGTACAAATGGAACAACGTGTCCATGATTTCACTGCAACCAGTAAGTTGCCAGTGAAACTCCTAGAAAAGTTGCCGCGTGTAAAGGTACCTTTAGAGACACACATAGACCATATTTTTAACCATTTTACATTATGTCCAATCCACCCTAAAACCCAAATGCAGCTATTGACAGATATCCATGAGATGTGCTGCACAATAGACAGATCCGGAAACAACCACACTACTGGAGGTATAGGACATGTTTGCGTACAGCTACTCATACGAAATACTATTTTTCTCATTTTCCCTAAATAATTGATTACATTGAATAAAACATAATATAAAGCCAGGAATGAAGAGACAACTATTTTGTATTTTAGTAGATGTTGGGCCAATTATTAGTATAAGTAGTATATGAAGCAGAAGAACAGATTGGCAAGAATACAACTATTGCTTGTACAATGAAGCACAGTTGTCAAAGAAATGTCATCAATGAGTTTAAAGGGTAAATATAGATAGAGCTCTATATAGTCCAGAGCAGAAATGAAAAGGGGCACCACCATAGCTAATACTCAGGTTCCCACTGGGGAACTCAATTACGTGTGAGGGGGAGACACAGGACCGTCTGAGTGCCAGAAACAGTACTGGAAATCAAGCAAAAATAAGAAAAAACATCGGCACTCACCAGAACGGCATATAGCGGGATTTTTCTTTTTATTTAGGTGACCCGTGGAAGGGTATTTACCCAAAACGGTGCCGTCGTCACTTCTGCGCCCCCTCCCTGCACCCCTTTGTATGCTGCTCCTGGACTAAATAAAAAGAAAAATCCCGCTATATGCCGTTCTGGTGAGTGCCGATGTTTTTTCTTCTTTTTGCTTGATAGATAGAGCTCTGACTGCTTTGAACTTTGATAAAAAAAAAAATACATATAACATAAGATGCTTCACCGACACCTAAAGCCAGGAATCAAGTCATCCTGCTACTGCACCAGAGGTCAAGAAAGATCCATTAACTGTAAAGACCACTATAGTGGGAAATCCTTAAAGTGGGTCAGAGACCTCCCATCATTAGTATTTAAAGAAAAACAAAAAAACCTGAATTCTCAGAGAAGCAGCGGGGATAAAATAAGAGCACATTTTGGTCACTTAAACCTGGTGAAAGTTCCTCTTTAAAGTCCCCAACAAACATTTAGTAAAAGCACAGAGAGAATGAGAATTTTCCTAGCACTCACCATCTTTCCAAAGCTCTGCTGTGAATTTATCTGTACTCTGATGGAGGAGAGTGGCAACATTGTCATTCAGAGGATCCATGTTCTTCATCAGCCATTCATCAGCTTTGTAATCCACCTATCGACACCAAGAAATCACATTAAACAACCTCCTTTTTTACAATTAATAGTCCAAAATACAATATATCTAAAATGATGATGCTGCCTGTTGATATCCGATCATTCTCATAGACATCCATGTTCATATTCAATGGCTAAGATATATAATTATAGCCAAAAAGTGTTGGCAGCCTTGAAATTGTTCCAGAAAATGAAGTATTTCCCCCTGAAAGTTATTGCAATTACACACGTTTTATCACACACAAGTGTATTTCCTTTGAGTTTATTGGAACAACACAAAGTAAAACAGAGACAAAAAGGCCATTTGGACATAATTTCACACAAAACTCAAAAAATAATCCACACAAAATGGTTGGTGCCGTTAATTCAATATATTTGGTTGCATACCCTTTACAATAACTGTAATCAATCACTTCTACAACCATCCACAAGCTTGTTACACATTCACCTGGCATTTTGGACTCTTCTTTATAAAGTGCTCCAGGTCTCTCATATTTGAAGGCGTCTTCTCACAACAGTAATTTAAGATCTTTCCACAGGTTATTAATGGGTTTTAGACATGGACTCATTGCTGCCACTTCAGAACTCTCCAGCGCTTTATTTCCATCCATTTTGGGGTCACTCCAAATCCAGCTTTACTGGTATTATATTGTAAGCCAAAATCCTTTGGTAATCTTCAGAAATCATGATGCCTTGCACACAGTCAAGACTCACAGTGCCACAGGCAGCACAGCAACCCCAAAACATCTTTGAACTTCCACCATATTTGACTGTAGGAACTGTGCTCTTTTCTTTTTAGGCTTCATTCCGTTTTTGGTAAATGGTTTCATCCATCCATAAGAACATTTCCCAGAAGGATTTTGGCTTACTCAAATACATTTTGGCAAGCTGCAGTCTAGCTTTATTATGTGTCTGTTTCAGTGGGGTCCTTCTGGGTCTCTTCCATAAAGTTTCATTTCATTTCATTCATATGTGGAAGGATAGTTCAGCCGACACTGATGCACCCTGAGCCTGCAGGACAGCTTGAATTTCTTTGGAACTTGATTGGTGCTGTTTGCCCATCATCGGACATACTGCGTTGCAGCCTTTCATACATTTTTCTCCTTTGTCCATGTCCAGGGAGATTAGCTACAGTGCCATGGGTTGTAATCTTCTTGATTGTGTTTCGCACCATGGACAAAAGAACATTAACATCTCTGGAAATGTACTTGTTACCTTGTATGTACTTGTTATATTTTTCAACAATGTTGGTTCTCAAGCCCTCAGAAAGTTGTCTTCCCTTCTTTCTGTTCTCCATGATCAGGGAGGCACACAGACACACAATGCAAGGATTGGGTCAACTTCTCCCTTTTTATCTAGTTTCAGGTGTGATTTTCATATTGCCCACCCCTGATACTTGCCACAGATGAGTTTGAATGAGCATCTCATGTTTGCAACAAAGATGTTTACCTACAATTTTGGAAAGATGCCAACAATTTTTTCTGGCCCATTGTTGAGGTTTTGTGTGAAGTTGTGCCTAATTTGCCTTTTTCACAGTTTTGTTGTTGTTGTTCCAATACACACAAAGGACATAAACATTTGTATGACAAAACGTGTGTAATTGCAATAATTTTCTGGGAGAAATACTTCATTTTGTGGAACAATTTTATGGGTGCCAGTATTTTTGACCATGACAGTATTTCTAATCAGCATGGGTCTACTGGAAATGCTCTGTTCTAGGTGGAGATGCCAGGACCTTTCTTTTAGTGCTCACCCTCTCAGCATTCTCTTTGTTTCCTATTAACTCTAACTTGGAGACACTGGGCACCACTATCTTAAAGGGTCAATGTCATTTCAAAGGGAAAAAAAAACAATACTGCAGTAGTTGTTAATGATGGGTCACATAGCAGCTAAGATTATGCTTTTTTGTGCCATATAACTTATTTTCTCATGTTTTTTCTGTGCTATTTTAAAAACAGCATTTTATGGCTGTGTGGGCGTGGCCGGCAAGTGATAGGGAGCAATACAATGTGACAGCAGAGATGGGACAAGGGAGATCCTGAGCTGTGTGGGCCAGCAGAGAAGGGGTTAACAGATTGTAACAGATCTTTACTTGGCACAAACTAGTTTGACCTGATCCTGAACTCTGACGTTGCTTAGTAACTATGCTGTTAGCTCAGCCTAATCTGAAACATTGTTTTCACTAGTTACATGCCCGTATGTGAAGACAGATCTGAAAATATGTCTACTTCATACACAGTGTAGTAGGGACACCTTATAGAAGGTTTATGCATGGTTTGCAACCTGAATATTCTAATTACGTATATTACAAAGTTTATTAAAATCTCTTGCTGTACATTATCTACTATATAATCAGCTAAGGTCACATGATATGTGTCACACGCTTCCAGGCTTATGTCGATATTCCGACATGCACTGCGCCGCCCAGGAAGTGCGCCGTCGCCATATTGGGACTCCCGCCCGCCACACTGCTGCTGCACTCCCACGCCGTAGGCTGACACCTCCCTCAGCCTCCCTGCTGCCCGATCACCCCTACCTGTCACCACAGCCCAAATCACCCTGGCTGTCACCACAGCCCAACACTGCCCAATCACCCCCCCACCTGTCACCACTGCCCCCCTCTCTGCCCGATCACCCCCCGCCTGTCACCACTGCCCCCCTCGCTGCCAGACACTGCCCGCTGCCTGATCGCCCCCCGTCTGTCACAACTGCTCCCCTGCTGCCCGATCACTCGCTCCGCCTGTCACCACTGCTCCCCGCCATTACCACTCTTCCTGGTGGTCCTCGCGCCGCCTGCAAGCACAAATGAGAGTGCTTCAGGACCTCTGATGATGTCAAGAGGATGGGTGGAATCATACATCACATGACCGTGACGTCATCAAAGGTCCTCTCCCCGATCTACCCTGTTGTGGCCACTGACCACCCTGCTCTGCCCACTGACCCCCTGCTGTGCTCACTGATGCCCCGCTCTGCCCACTGACTGATCCCCCGCTCTGCACACTGACTGTGCTCACTGACCCCCTGCTCTGCCCACTGACCCCCATACCGCCCACGGATCCCCTGCACTTCCCACTGACCCCTGCTGTGCCCACTGACCTCTGCTGTGCCCACTGACCCTGCTCTGCCCACTGACCATGCCCACTGACCCCCTTCCCTGCCCACTGACCCCCTGCTCTGCCCACTGACTCCCCACTCTGCACACTGACCATGCCCACAGACCCCCTGCTCTGCCCATCTACCCCCGCACTGCACACGCACCCCCCGCTCTGCCCACTGACGCCCCGCTCTACCCACTGACCCCCTGCTGTACCCAATGACCCTGCTCTGCCCACTTACCATGCCCACTGAGTCCATGCTCTTCTCACTGACCCCCTGCTCTGCCCACTGATCCCTGCTTTGCCCACAGACTGTGCCCACTGACCCCTGCTTTGACCACAGACCCCTCCTGTGCCCACTGACCTCCTGCTCTGCCCAGTGACTCCCCCTCTGTCGACTGACCCTGCTGTGCCAACTGACCCTGCTGTGCCAACTGACCCCTGCTCTGCCCACTGACCCTGCTGTGTCCACTGATCCCTGCTTTGCCCACAGACTGTGCCCACTGACCCCTGCTTTGCCCACAGACCCCTCCTGTGCCCACTGACCCCCTGCTCTGCCCACTGACTCCCCCTCTGCCGACTGACCCTGCTGTGCCAACTGACCCCTGCTTTGCCCACTGACCATGCTCACTAACCCCCTGATCTGCCCACTGACTCCCCGCTCTGCCTAGACCCTCTACTCTGCCCACTGACCCCATGCTCTGCTCACTTGACACCCCACTCTGCCCATAGACTGTGCCCATCGACCCTCTGCTCTGCCCACTGGCCCCCTGCTCTGCCCTCTGACCCCCTGCTCTGCCTGCTGATCCCTGCTCTGCCCACCTACCCCCACTCTGCACACTGAGGCCCCCGGTCTGCCCATAGAGCCCCTGCTCTTCCCACTGACCCCCCGCTCTACCCACTGACCACCCACTCTACCCACTGACCTTCTGCTCTGCCCACTGACCCCCTGCTGTACCCACTGACCCTGCTCTGCCCACTTACCCCTGCTCTGCACACTTATCATGCCCACTGAGTCCATGGTCTTCCCACTGACCCCCCTGCTGTGCCCACTGACCCTGCTGTGCCCACTGATCCCTGCTTTGCCCACAGACTGTGCTCACTGACCCCTGCTGTGCCCACAGACCCCCTGCTCTGCCCACTGACTCCCCCTCTGCCGACTGACCCTGCTGTGCCAACTGACCCTGCTGTGCCAACTGACCCCTGCTCTGCCCACTGACCCTGCTGTGTCCACTGATCCCTGCTTTGCCCACAGACTGTGCCCACTGACCCCTGCTTTGCCCACAGACCCCTCCTGTGCCCACTGACCCCCTGCTCTGCCCACTGACTCCCCCTCTGCCGACTGACCCTGCTGTGCCAACTGACCCCTGCTTTGCCCACTGACCATGCTCACTAACCCCCTGCTCTGCCTAGACCCTCTAATCTGCCCACTGACCCCATGCTCTGCTCACTTGACACCCCACTCTGCCCATAGACTGTGCCCATCGACCCTCTGCTCTGCCCACTGGCCCCCTGCTCTGCCCTCTGACCCCCTGCTCTGCCCGCTGATCCCTGCTATGCCCACCTACCCCCACTCTGCCCACTGAGGCCCCCGGTCTGCCCATAGAGCCCCCTGCTCTGCCCACTGACCCCCCGCTCTACTCACTGACCACCCACTCTACCCACTGACCACCCACTCTACCCACTAACCTTCTGCTCTGCCCACTGACCCCCTGCTGTACCCACTGACCCTGCTCTGCCCACTTACCCCTGCTCTGCACACTTATCATGCCCACTGAGTCCATGGTCTTCCCACTGACCCCCCTGCTCTGCCTACTGACCCTGCTGTGCCCACTGATCCCTGCTTTGCCCACAGACTGTGCTCACTGACCCCTGCTGTGCCCACAGACCCCCTGCTCTGCCCACTGACTCCCCCTCTGCCAACTGACCCTGCTGTGCCAACTGACCCCTGCTCTGCCCACTGACCCTGCTGTGTCCACTGATCCCTGCTTTGCCCACAGACTGTGCCCACTGACCCCTGCTTTGCCACACAGACCCCTCCTGTGCCTACTGACCCCCTGCTCTGCCCACTGACTCCCCCTCTGCCGACTGACCCTGCTGTGCCAACTGACCCCTGCTTTGCCCACTGACCATGCTCACTAACCCCCTGATCTGCCCACTGACTCCCCGCTCTGCCTAGACCCTCTACTCTGCCCACTGACCCCATGCTCTGCTCACTTGACACCCCACTCTGCCCATAGACTGTGCCCATCGACCCTCTGCTCTGCCCACTGGCCCCCTGCTCTGCCCACCTACCCCTACTCTGCCCACTGAGGCCCCCGTTCTGCCCATAGAGCCCCTTCTCTGCCCACTGACCCCCCGCTCTACCCACTGACCTCCTGCTCTGCCCACTGACCCCCTGCTGTACCCACTGACCCTGCTCTGCCCACTTACCCCTGCTCTGCACACTTATCATGCCCACTGAGTCCATGGTCTTCCCACTGACCCCCCTGCTGTGCCCACTGACCCTGCTGTGCCCACTGATCCCTGCTTTGCCCACAGACTGTGCTCACTGACCCCTGCTGTGCCCACAGACCCCCTGCTCTGCCCACTGACTCCCCTCTTGCCGACTGACCCTGCTGTGCCAACTGACCCTGCTGTGCCAACTGACCCCTGCTCTGCCCACTGACCCTGCTGTGTCCACTGATCCCTGCTTTGCCCACAGACTGTGCCCACTGACCCCTGCTTTGCCCACAGACCCCTCCTGTGCCCACTGACCCCCTGCTCTGCCCACTGACTCCCCCTCTGCCGACTGACCCTGCTGTGCCAACTGACCCCTGCTTTGCCCACTGACCATGCTCACTAACCCCCTGCTCTGCCTAGACCCTCTAATCTGCCCACTGACCCCATGCTCTGCTCACTTGACACCCCACTCTGCCCATAGACTGTGCCCATCGACCCTCTGCTCTGCCCACTGGCCCCCTGCTCTGCCCTCTGACCCCCTGCTCTGCCCGCTGATCCCTGCTATGCCCACCTACCCCCACTCTGCCCACTGAGGCCCCCGGTCTGCCCATAGAGCCCCCTGCTCTGCCACTGACCCCCCGCTCTACTCACTGACCACCCACTCTACCCACTGACCACCCACTCTACCCACTAACCTTCTGCTCTGCCCTGACCCCCTGCTGTACCCACTGACCCTGCTCTGCCCACTTACCCCTGCTCTGCACACTTATCATGCCCACTGAGTCCATGGTCTTCCCACTGACCCCCCTGCTCTGCCTACTGACCCTGCTGTGCCCACTGATCCCTGCTTTGCCCACAGACTGTGCTCACTGACCCCTGCTGTGCCCACAGACCCCCTGCTCTGCCCACTGACTCCCCCTCTGCCAACTGACCCTGCTGTGCCAACTGACCCCTTGCTCTGCCCACTGACCCTGCTGTGTCCACTGATCCCTGCTTTGCCCACAGACTGTGCCCACTGACCCCTGCTTTGCCCACAGACCCCTCTCTGTGCCTACTGACCCCCTGCTCTGCCCACTGACCCCCCTCTGCCGACTGACCCTGCTGTGCCAACTGACCCCTGCTTTGCCCACTGACCATGCTCACTAACCCCTGATCTGCCCCCTGCCTCCCCCCTCTGCCTAGACCCTCTACTCTGCCCACTGACCCCATCTCTGCTCACTGACACCCCACTCCTGCCCTAACTGTGCCCATCGACCCTCTGCTCTGCCCACTGGCCCCCTGCTCTGCCCACCTACCCCTACTCTGCCCACTGAGGGCCCCCGTTCTGCCCATAGAGCCCCTTCTCTGCACCACTGACCCCTCCCGCTCTACCCACTGACCTCCTGCTCTGCCCACTGACCCCCTGCTGTACCCACTGACCCTGCTCTGCCCACTTACCCCTGTTCTGCACACTTATCATGCCCACTGAGTCCATGGTCTTCCCACTGACCCCCCTGCTCTGCCCACTGACCCTGCTGTGCCCACTGATCCCTGCTTTGCCCACAGACTGTGCTCACTGACCCCTGCTGTGCCCACAGACCCCCTGCTCTGCCCACTGACTCCCCTCTGCCGACTGACCCTGCAGTGCCAACTGACCCTGCTGTGCCAACTGACCCCTGCTCTGCCCACTGACCCTGCTGTGTCCACTGATCCCTGCTTTGCCCACAGACTGTGCCCACTGACCCCTGCTTTGCCCACAGACCCCTCCTGTGCCCACTGACCCCCTGCTCTTCCCACTGACTCCCCCTCTGCCGACTGACCCTGCTGTTCCAACTGACCCTGCTGTGCCAACTGACCCCTGCTCTGCCCACTGACCCTGCTGTGTCCACTCATCCCTGCTTTGCCCACAGACTGTGCCCACTGACCCCTGCTTTGCCCACAGACCCCTCCTGTGCCTACTGAGCCCCTGCTCTGCCCACTGACTCCCCCTCTGCCGACTGACCCTGCTGTGCCAACTGACCCCTGCTTTGCCCACTGACCATGCTCACTAACCCCCTGATCTGCCCACTGACTCCCCGCTCTGCCTAGACCCTCTACTCTGCCCACTGACCCCATGCTCTGCTCACTTGACACCCCACTCTGCCCATAGACTGTGCCCATCGACCCTCTGCTCTGCCCACTGGCCCCCTGCTCTGCCCTCTGACCCCCTGCTCTGCCCGCTGATCCCTGCTCTGCCCACCTACCCCTACTCTGCCCACTGAGGCCCCCGTTCTGCCCATAGAGCCCCCTGCTCTGCCCACTGACCCCCCGCTCTACCCACTGACCACCCACTCTACCCACTGACCTCCTGCTCTGCCCACTGACCCCCTGCTGTACCCACTGACCCTGCTCTGCCCACTTACCCCTGCTCTGCACACTTATCATGCCCACTGAGTCCATGGTCTTCCCACTGACCCCCTGCTCTGCCCACTGACCCTGCTGTGCCCACTGATCCCTGCTTTGCCCACAGACTGTGCTCACTGACCCCTGCTGTGCCCACAGACCCCCTGCTCTGCCCACTGACTCCCCCTCTGCCGACTGACCCTGCTGTGCCAACTGACCCCTGCTCTGCCCACTGACCCTGCTGTGTCCACTGATCCCTGCTTTGCCCACAGACTGTGCCCACTGACCCCTGCTTTGCCCACAGACCCCTCCTGTGCCTACTGACCCCCTGCTCTGCCCACTGACTCCCCCTCTGCCGACTGACCCTGCTGTGCCAACTGACCCCTGCTTTGCCCACTGACCATGCTCACTAACCCCCTGATCTGCCCACTGACTCCCCGCTCTGCCTAGACCCTCTACTCTGCCCACTGACCCCATGCTCTGCTCACTTGACACCCCACTCTGCCCATAGACTGTGCCCATCGACCCTCTGCTCTGCCCACTGGCCCCCTGCTCTGCCCTCTGACCCCCTGCTCTGCCCGCTGATCCCTGCTCTGCCCACCTACCCCTACTCTGCCCACTGAGGCCCCCGGTCTGCCCATAGAGCCCCCTGCTCTGCCCACTGACCCCCCGCTCTACCCACTGACCACCCACTCTACCCACTGACCTCCTGCTCTGCCCACTGACCCCCTGCTGTACCCACTGACCCTGCTCTGCCCACTTACCCCTGCTCTGCACACTTATGCCCACTGAGTCCATGGTCTTCCCACTGACCCCCCTTCTCTGCCCACTGACCCTGCTGTGCCCACTGATCCCTGCTTTGCCCACAGACTGTGCTCACTGACCCCTGCTGTGCCCACAGACCCCCTGCTCTGCCCACTGACTCCCCCTCTGCCGACTGACCCTGCTGTGCCAACTGACCCATGCTCTGCCCACTGGCCCCCTGCTCTGCCCGCTGACCCCTGCTCTGCCCACCTACCTCCATTCTGCCCGAGGCCCCCGATCTGCCCACTGAGCCCCCTGCTCTGCCTGCTGACCCCCGCTCTGCCCACTGACCTCTGCTATGCCTACTGACCCTGCCCACTGAACCCCCGGTCTGCCAACTGACCCTCTGCTCTGCCCACTGACCCTACCCATTCACCCCCTGCTCTGTCTACTGCCCCCCTGCTCTGCCCACTGACCTCCTGCTCTGCCCACTGACCGGGCCCACTGATCCCTGCTCTCCCCACCTACCCCCGCTTTGCCCACCATACACAGTGCTTACCACTGAGCCATCGTATACAGTGCTAAGCACTGAGCCACCATATACGGTGCTAACCACTGAGCCACCATACAGTGCTAACCACTGAGCCACCATACAGTGCTAACCACTGAGCCACCATACAGTGCTAACCACTGAGCCACCATACAGTGCTAACCAATGAGCCACCGCACAGTTCTAACCACTGAGCCACTGTATATAGTGCTAACCACTGAGCCACCGTACAATGCTAACCACTAATCCATCATATACAGTGCTAACCACTGAGCCACAGTATACAGTGCTAAACACTGAGCCACCATATACTCTTCTAACCACTGAGCCACAATACAGTGCTGACCACTGAGCCACTATAGAGTGCTAACCACTGAGCCACTGTATACAATGCTAACCACTGAGCCATCGTATACAGTGCTAACCACTGAGCCACTATACAGTGCTAACCACTGAGCCACCATATACAGTGCTAACCATTGAGCCACCATATACAGTGCTAACCACTGAGCCACCATATACAGTGCTAACCACTGAGCCACCATATACAGTGCTAACCATTGAGCCACCATATACAGTGCTAACCACTGAGCCACCATATACAGTGCTAACCACTGAGCCACCATATACAGTGCTAACCATTGAGCCCCCATATACAGTGCTAACCACTGAGCCACCATATACAGTGCTAACCACTGAGCCACCATATACAGTGCTAACCATTGAGCCACCCACCATACAGTGCTAATCTCTGAGCCATCATATCCAGTGCTAAGCACTGAGCCACCATATACTGTTGTAACCACTAAGCCACTGTATACAGTGCTAACCACTGAGCGACAGTATACAGTGCTAACCACTGAGCAGCGCGGGATTCTAATCCCCCGCCGAAGCCGTGCGGTACCGCTCATTGGCTGAGCCAGCTGCCCCGACTGCGGCGACCAATCAGCGAACCAGGATTTAAATCCTGCCTCAACAGTGCTCATTGGTCAGTCAGTGAGCGGTGGCGCACGTCGTTGGCGGGTGAATTGAAATACAGAGATGTTCATTTAACTGCACTCCCGATGCAATAGCATCGGGCCTATTTCTAGTTATTAAATAAAACTTTAAATGGCGGTTACACTTTAAGATCAATGAAGGTCCCAAAGGTTAGCATTCCTATTTTCAAATGTTACTGTTGTATTATATTTCTGTCACCTTTATACAACCAGTGTTTAGCTTCCTAGTAAAAGGCTGGCCGGCTTTGGCCGATTTATCTAATTTGTATGGGGTGGATTTTTCTTAATTCAGATGTCTAAACAAACTGTGCAGAAAGAGCACAGAATAACCTAGCCCGAAAAAACTGGTTCAGGAATGGTGGATCCGTTTCAATCTTTAGTGCCTGTGACATAGTTTTGTTATTAATTTGTGGTATTTCTGTAATACTATCTACATATTAGCATTATATATTAAATTATATGAAAGTCAGCATTGTATATAGTGACGGTAATTCAACATAGCCCCCACCTTTCCAGCATAGTGAATTATGCATAGATCAGCCTTGTCTCTGAGTTGCCTTGGTTTCTGGAATTTGGGATGTGTGCCAAGTTCTTGGATGACCTTCTCTACAAAACTTTTATCAGTGGCCTTTGGAAACCAGCACTCTTCATCTAGAAGTGACAGAACACCTGGAGGATTTGCCTAAATAACAGAAGAGAACCACGATTACAACGGGGGAGGATTTACACCAGCAAAGAAAGAAAAAGAAAGTACTGGAAGTATAAGAAGACAGGAGAACTTTAAATGTAAGAATTAGCATCTGATATACAGGACATATAGCCACTAATTGTACACTACCATTCAAATGTTTGGGGCCAGTTAGAAATGTCCTTATTTTTTAAAGAAAAGCACATTTTTTTTCAATGCAGCTAACATTAAATGAATCAGAAATACACTCTATACATTACACTATGTAACAAATTTTTATTTATTTTTTGTTCCTGGGTACAAAGTGTGTTTTCCTAACCCGTTATGCCTAAAACAAATAGAAAATAGTTGTTGTTCCACAAAAACTTTACTTCTGTGATCAGGACAATGACATTGTCTCAGTATTGAATACGAATCGAGAATTTTCCCGAAAACAGACAAATTTCAAAATTTCATTGTCCTGATCACAGAAGCAAAGTTTTTGTGGAACAACAACTATTTTCTATTTGTTTTAGGCATAGCGGGTTAGGAAAACACACTTTGTACCCAGGAACTAAGAAAAAAAAAAAAAAATTTGTTACATAGTGTAATTTCCTTTTTGACACAATAAATATGAAATTTTTCGCTGCTGTGGTCATAAAATCAAAGTTTGTGCTGAATGTAGTCGTTTTTTCCATAGTCTTTACACAAAAGCAGTTAAAATATTACACTTGGAAGAAATGAACAAAAATTGTGTTACATTGTGTTATTAATGTGCTAAATGAATATTCTAGCTGCAGGGTAAGAGTAGAAGCCGGGTTTCCAACACCGCGCTGACCGAAGAAGGAAAAGCCAAGCAGACTATTTTATAATCTACTTGACTGAAACAAACCTATGCGTTTCTTGGCCGTCCAGCCACTTCCTCTTATCCTAATATCCTTTTATAACAGCGGGGTACCTGCGACGGCCATACTTTCTTCTGTGAATTCGGTTTGTTGTGACCTATACAACCTTGTCAAGTGAGTCTGACTAATTGGGAACGGTGCTACGTTCCTCTCAACCCAACCTTATTACCCTATCTGCGCTTCCTTGTTTTATATCTTTTATTCTAGCTGCAAACATCTGGTTTTTAATGCAATATCTACATAGGTGTATAGAGGTTTATTTCCAAAAACCACCACTCCAGTGTTTTAATGGTACATTGTGCTTGCTAACTGTGTAAGAAGGCTAATGGATGTTTAAAAAACTCTAGAAAACCCTTCTACAAGTACTGTATGTTAGCACAGCTGAAAACAGTTTGGCTGATTAGAGAAACTATAAAACTGACCTTCTTTTGAACTAGTTGAGAATATGGACATTTGTTTGTTTTATGAAACTCTCAAAATGGCCAGAAAAAGAGAACTTTCATGTGAAACTCAACAGTCTATTCTTGTTCTTAGAAATGAAGGCTATTCCATGTGAGACATTGCCAAGAAACTGAAGATTTCCTACAACGGTGTGTACTACTCCCTTCAGAGGAGAGCACACATGCTCTATCAATAGTAGAGAGAGAAGTTGGCGGCCCCGCTGCACAACTGAGCAACCAGATAAGTACATTAAAGTCTAACGTTTGAGAAATCGACGCCTCACAGCTCCTCAACTGGCAGCTTCATTAAATAGTATCTGCAAAACGCCAGTGTCAACGTCTACAGTAAAGAGGCGACTCCGGGATGCTGGTCTTCAGGGCAGAGTGGCAAAGAAAAAGCCATATCTGAGACTGGCTAACAAAAGGAAAATATTAATATGGGCAAAACAACACAGACATTGGACAGAGGAATTGGAAAAAAGTTTTATTGACTGACGAATCAAAGTCTGAGGTGTTTGGACCACACAGAAGAACATTTGTGAGATGCAGAACAACTGAAGAGAAAATTATTATTTCAAATAAAAATCATTATTTCTAACCTTGTCAATGTCTGGACTATATTTTCTATTCATTTTGCAACTCATTTGATAAATAAAAGTATGAGTTTTCATGGCAAACACAAAATTGTCTGGGTGACCCCAAACTTTTGAACGGTAGTGAATGTCATCTTACCGGCCTCTCAATCAGATCAATGCATGGCTGGAGGTCCAGACCAAAGTCTATAAAGTTCCACTCGATGCCTTCACGCTGGTATTCCTCTTGCTCCAGAATGAACATGGTGTGGTTAAAGAGCTGCTGCAGCTTCTCATTGGTGTAATTAATGCAGAGCTGCTCAAATGAGTTAAGCTGTGGATAGTTACAATGTAAGAAACATTCCATAGTTTAGTCAGTGTTTAATACTCCAAAATACAGCGTAATTTTAACATTATATATTCTATTACACAGCTGAATATCTAGACAATACAAATAACTTGCGTATTGGTAAAGGCTGTGACAATTTGTAAAATATTAATAGGCAGGGCCATTTGCAAGTCATCTCTAATGATACAATGAAGAGACGTAAGGAAGCTGTGGATGCACACCAGCATGCCAGGCAATACCTGGGACCAGCCTAAGACCTACTTTTAGTATAGAACATGAAAAGAAAAATTTAAGTAGCAAAAATCATGGTCATTTCCTTCTGTGGTAGGTGTTCATAATTTTCTGTTTTCTCTATTTCTTGTATATTCCTTTTACAAACACACATATTTTTCGGACCATAAGACACACTTTTTAACTTCCAAAGTCTGGAGAAAGTTTGGGGTGTGTCCTATGGTCTGAATGTACTGTGGCTGGCTGTGGGGAGAGGGCAGCGGCAGAGTGGGAGCATGGGGAGGTCTATGTTCTATGGGAGAGAATTGCTATAGATCGGCTGCAAGATCACAGTGACAGCAGCAGTTAATGTAAGTGTAAAAGCCAAGAATGAATTGTAATTGTTAATAAAGTACTGTAGAGCACAACCACTCTACCACTCCTGTGCCGAACTATAATAATTATAATTATGCAGACAGCTAAAAACAACCCAGGGATGCAAAGATAACAATTCAGGAAAAAAACATTGGCATTCCTCTTTGAAAAACTCGAGTAAAGATGTCATGTCCACATATCTTTAGGATCAAAACTGCCTTGTTGTACAATAATTAATCTCTCCCTCCCATGTCCGTATTCAAGAAACCTTATAATGCCTTCCCTGGAGAATTATCTTGGATCATTTCCTTGATCCCCTGTCTGTCTCAGTGATGATGTGATAAGTCATTCATGTAGGAAGCATGTGTAGAGAGACCATCAAGGAACCAGCTACGTAGAGCCATGAAAGTGACAGGGCAGGTGAATATGAGGTTTTATGTTTTTTGTGGACATTCCTGAAGCACAGGTTCAATGGAGAAAATCTGCAACTCTATTTTTATTCAGAAACAGAATGGAGCAAGGTTGATTCCTACAGGACATGGATGAGATAATTGAATCCCCCCCTACTTTGCTGCTACTGAAACCCACTGCAGATTTGCACCTTAAAAAATTTGCAGCATTTGTGGATGCACCCCACAAGAAATAAGTCATTGTTTGTTATCTAGGCAGAGTGTCCTAATCAAGATTCCTCTTAAGTGATAAATCTAGTTTATAAAGCTCAATCATCTTGTCCTCCATTAATGCTGCTGTCGACAGACGCAGAAAAAGTGTTTGATAGGGTTAATTGGATGTTCATGGAGGAGATCCTGGCTCATATTGGCCTGGGTGACCGGATGCGGCGGTGTCACACGCTTAGATGGCGCTGACATTGTTGGATGTTGCTGTTATGTGGTTTGTCTTTAAGAGCTGCATGGTTGATGGTTGTGAAGGTCCTTGCCTCCTGTGGTGTGCTCCAGAACTGCAGTCACTATTATGTTCAATTGCTGGTTCAGGAGTTAATGTGTGACTCACCTTGAATCTTCTCCCCCTGGCTTTAAATAGCCTTCCCTCTCCTCTGTCAGGTGCTGCTGATAGCTATGTGCTCTAGGTCTTGGTGCTGTGCTGATGCTTAGCTGCCGGGCTAAAGTCTTTCCTTGGGAGAAGCTGTGATTACTAACCCGTGGGTGGAGGTAGGGGCCCTCAGCCTAGGACTAATCAGGAGTTTTAGGGCACAGGGTGGCGACTCGGAACTCCTCACCATCAGAGGTACCTCCGAGATCAGGGCAAGCCAGGGACCCCAGCAACAGGGTCAGATTAGGCTCTCCTGACCCCCTTTTGCCCAATTCAACTACCTGTTACCTGATTCCCTTACCTCCCAAGCGTGACAGGCGGTGGGTGTTGGTCCTGTTTTCGACGCCATCAGCCAGGATTCGGGTGAATAGCATTTTATCTGATTCTTTTGATATAAAAAATGGCACTCGACAGAGTTGCCCCTACTAATCTTTGTTTTACCGCTGGAGCCCCTGCTAAGACGAATAAGGGCGAATGCTGCCATTTCTGGGGTAGAGGTGAAATCGACGGTACACAAGGTCGCTGCCTATGCAGATGATCTGCTGTTTTTTATATCGCACCTGAGATCTCCCTCCCCAATCTCTTAAAAGAGATGGGAGTTATACTCCAAGTTCTCAAAGTTTAAGATTAAAGAATCTAAGTCAGAGGCATTGAATATTATTCTCCCTCCCTGGCTTGTGGATAGACTGAAAGATGTTTTTTGTTTTCGTTGGTCCACCCAGGCTTTAGAGTACCTGGGTATACGGATCACGGCTGATGTCCAGGCTCTCTATCAGGCGAATTTCCCAGCACTCATATGGTCGGTTCGCACTGATTGTGAGAGATGGGGGAAGTTAGCTTTTACATGGTTGGGTAGATGCCAACTTTTCAAGATGTCAGTCTTACTAGGATCTTATACTATTTGCAGGCTATACCCATTAGGATCCCCTGTTCATTTTTTAAATCTATATCCCAAATTCAAACTGCCTTTGTTTGGAACAATAAAAGCGTGTGACTTAAAAAATCGATTCTGTTCAGACCCAAAGGGGAGGGAGAAGTAGGTTTACTGAATATCAAAATGTATCACATAGCTGGCCACCTTGTCCAGGTAATCGATTGGTGCAGGCACAAACGCATAAAGCTTGGTGGCGTTGAACAAAGTTACACAACATGTCCCCTTCATAGTGGGATGTAAGTGTTTTTAAATATGTCTAAAAAGTTGCGTCATATGGTCCAGTGCCCTGAATACCTTTATTTTCTGAATATTGGGGCCACCATGTTCAGGTGCCTGGAATCGATGAGTGTTGAGGTGAACAGCTTCTTATTCCCCGCCCCATCAGCTGTGCATTCCCCTTCATACCTGCTTGGGCGCTGTCAGTTCATTGGAGTGCTAAAGGACCATCCTACTATTGGTTCTAACGCTTTATGCCGTCATGCCCTGGTTCGCTCAGAATTGATCCCTGTTTGATCTTCTCTCACACCGATACTTACACACCCAAACTTTAAACCGAGCGTGGCAGATCCGGTGTACGGCTCATGTATTGAGGGAGGGATTAATAGAGTGGACAGCTGGGGTGGAGGAGAGAATTGGCCGTCTTTTGAATTGATGAACTCTATGAGGACGCCTAAACCTTTGGATTTCTGGCGAAGCGTCCAGCTCAACCATAACTTCCACAGCCTCCCTCCTAGATCCGAATTCCGTAGAGCCAAGACAATATTTGAAACATACTGCATCAGTCCGGGTCATTGTAGACATGCCCTCTCCAAGATTTACACTCTACTGATCTCCCCTCTAGGTCAGTCACCGCCACCTTTCATGCTGAAGTGGGAAGCAGATTTAGGTCTGGAGCTTAGTCCTGAACAAAGGACAAGAATAAATACATTAGCGCATAAATCCTCGATTAGTTCTCGGTTCCAGGAGGAGAGCTACAAATTACTAACTCGGTGGGGTATAGGGTTGCTACCCAGTTGCACAAAGTTTTTCCCTCAGCTGACCCGTTGTGTTGGAGGTGTGGCGAGGCAGAGGGTTCTTTTCTCCGCATTTTTTGGGAATGTAGACTTCTTATTCCTTTCTGGTCCAAGGTTTGTGAAGTCACCCGTATGGTAATGGAATATACGGAGGATCTTGGACCTGCCCTATTCTTACTGCATCACTACGAGATTCCTGTTGATAGGTACAAACATACCTTACTAAGATTCTTGATCATGACGGCTTGGTCATGTATTCCTCTCCTGTGGAAAAAGTCGGTTTGTCCCTCGATTTCTTTATGGATTTCGAAAGTGAATGATCTCATGCTCATGGAGAACTTGACTTCTTCGATCCATGACTCATACTCTCAGTTTAGAGATACATGGCTTAGTTGGTTGGTATTCCAACAAACTGAGGTATATAATGAGTGCCGTGGAGTAGGTGAACATTCTGAGAGCTAGTTTTGACAACTATCTGGCCTTGGTGTGTCCCCTCCCTCTTTCTTTTTGATGTTCCTATCTCCTTTCACCCCCTACACACTCTTTTCGTTCTTGCTTCTCCTTCATTTCCTTTTACTTTTGTTTTGCCAAGAATTTGTTGCACTCACTACATTGTGTCTATTTTCATTATTCTCTTCAGGCACGTGGAGTATACTCCTGGATTTATATTTAGAAAAAAAACAAAGATTCCTCTTAAGACTTATTAATGTCTACAAGCATAAAAAACATGTTAGTGATGACTTAGAGGTCCCGTTCAGGAGACCGGCTATACATAGAGACTGAGAGCTGCCTGGTGACCCTCGATGCGCCCCAGAGCCGGGCCTCTGTTTACCGCTGTCTGCCTAAAACACCCGCCTTTTCTGAGAGGCAAATTATATACATGACCTAAACTGGGATAGTTACCTCAAAGATTTCAAAACCAGCTATGTCCAGAATTCCTATGAACGAGGCTCCTTGTCTTTTCGTCCTATCCAGAGCTCTGTTAATGCGATGAACCAGCCATCGGAAAAGCCGCTCATACATGGCTTTAGCGAGTGCTTCCACAGCAAAGTCAGCCTGAAGAGAGGAAGAAACGCGTCAGCGTACAGCATGTAATCAGAGGTATAAGTGCTGTGATTGTCATCAGATACTCGCCTGTTCCTTAGTTTGTGCTTTCTGGACGTAGTCACGGCCCACTTTTATCTTTGGCATCAAGATGGCACGGGTGAATTCTGTGACGTTAAGTCCCAAAAGATGACACAGTTTCTGGGCAGCTAGAAAATCCAAATAACATGGTTACTCTTTCATCATGCAAATTGTGTATGGCTGACAAAGCAGCATGGGGTATATAGCTACACAGAACATACGTTACTTGTCTGAAGGGCCCCAAGCCATGACACAGATGCAGAAGAGTGGATGATACTGCCCAACTAAGCAAATCTGCCCACTGCTAGGAAGACGTCCAGAATGAATCATTCAAGTAGGAAGCATTTTTGAGAAAATTATTGAACAAAGAATTGCTTTTTTTCAGTCATTAGTGCAGGGCTTATTCCCTCTTCGATCTCTAGTGACTGACATATTTGGACCCTCTACTTCATCACCTCTTGTATGCCAGAGATGCTCCCTCTTGGGTTATGCTGCTGATCAGCCCAGATAAAGGTCACCCAGGGTCAGCACACGGCTACATGACCCAACAGGATGGAAGAGAGGAAATCATTTTAAGAAGCAATTTAAAAATAACAGTTAGGCCCCTTTCACACTGGAGTTTTCACCTAAATGCGGAAGATTTACCACATCTGCCGCCTAACGGCTGCACTTGTGGCAGGCACCATGCATTGTCTATGGGGCTGGCGGTAACGTGCGGCAGGTGCAGCAAATGTGGTTGCGGCTGCAAAAAAACCACTGCTGACCGCGTTTTTTTGCGGCCGCACCTGCAGCACCTTACCGCACGACCCATAGACAATGCTTGGGGCTTGCCGCAAGTGCGGATGTTAGGCAGGAGATGCAGTAAATCTGCCGCATTTTGGCGAAAACGTCAATGTAAAAGGGGTCTTACACATATACAGCAATGCTCATATGTTCTGTCAGTGTGTGCAATAACATTTTTCATCCACGTGCTACTTAAAAGGAAATATACTACTCTGCAACCAATACTCATTTAAGTGCAATAAATAAGTAAAACTATCCAGATAGTCTGCACGGCTCTCTACTGCAGGAATGATCATCAACTGAACTCCGGCGCTCAGCCAGCATTCACATTAAGGAAGTCATGATAGTGTCAATGGGCCTCCTATGACCCCTCCCTGTCATGGCAACACATCGGCACTCCATGATCGTGTCATGGGGGTCGCCGACAACGATGGGGAATAGCGTTATCCCTGCTGTGGCATCTTAGATTGTGCTATTAGAGTGACAGTGTGATATAACGGGCTAACAGGAAAGGGTGGCTGATCAAATCAGCTCACATATGCAGGGAATGATGCTAAGGCAGAGGGTGCACCATTCCAAAATTATGGTAAGGGGTGCTCTGGTACCACAAAAACAAGTTAAAGATTATAGTTAGAAAAAATGATTATAAAGAATTAAATCCTAGGTAAGATAGGTTATGCTTGTGCACTATGGCGATTTAAACTCTTTTTCCCCTAACAGTTAGTGTATAGCACTTGTGCTTCCATGGGTTGTTTAATAACATCTACTCCCGTGAATCCAGGTCTGGAAAAAGAAAAGAAAATATCTATGCTTTCCGGAACAGCAGTGGTTAATCCTGTGATTACTTAGTGCTATACCTTCACCCCCATATTGGACCTTCCTGTCCTTGTTGGAACTATATATGCATTGATTTTCAATTGGGAATACCTGGACAATTCTATCCGGGACTAAGTGCCTCCAGGTCCGCGCTGCTGCCCCAAAGGAATATCAAAGACACCGGAATGCTTTGAGTAAAGTAATTTTCTGCTGTATTTTCCGACGCGTTTCGGAGCTCAAAACCCAGCTCCTTCCTCAGGGAATGACCATTGGTCAGTTGATGATATTCATTGGTCATTCCCTGAGGAAGGAGCTGGGTTTTGAGCTCCGAAACGCGTCGGAAAATACAGCAGAAAATGACTTTACTCAAAGCATTCCGGTGTCTTTGATATTCCTTTGGGGCAGCAGCGCGGACCTGGAGGCACTTAGTCCCGAATAGAGTTTCATCCCCACGTTGTGGAAGTGTGGTCCTTGTGGCAGCTGCTGGGTTTGAGCGATCAAGCTGGTTGTGGGCTTCACAACCGAACCAGGTGAGCAGTTTTATGCTATATGTGATTTGTCTCCTAAGTGGGATAAGACCCTATGCGCATTCTCATTTTTTAGATCTTTTATACCTGGACAATTGTCTTCCCTAGGATTTCATTTTTTATAATAATTATTTCTAACTATAATCTTCTGTGGAACCATGAATAATTATTATTTCTCTGTACCTATGTTTGTTTGCACTATGCACTTTTCTGTATTTCAGTGGGGAGTTTTTGGCCGTATGTTCTTGGTATATTTTTAATAATAATAATAATAATAATAATAATTATAATAAAACTTTATTTGTATAGCGCCAACATATTCCGCAGCACTTTACAGTACAGTTGTTCATATACGAAAAATATACAATGTGTTTTTAATGTTATGCACTGTTAAGTATGAATAAAATGTATCCACTTTTGCACACCTTGGGCTGAGTGCTCCGTTCTTTGCTACCAAACTTTTATTTTGAGCCTTTAATGTGCAGAGAATGATGCAAGCTGAGTATGTGAGCTCGCATCAAATATAGGGACACGACCAAGGACGTACCTATAAGTCCTTTCTCATGAAGGGGTTAAAGGAGCTGCAGAAATTTCTGGCAAGTACTGGTTGTGTACTGCATATGACAACAATTTCCTATATTCTTTATATGTCTGGCCTGTGGGGTAGGGTGGCAAGATGGAAGCCATTACTTATAAAGTAATCATCTAGCTATGTTTTGCTAAAGCCTACATTTAGTCTGCCAAAATCCTGTGGTAAAATAAGGTGTAGTCTGATGAGAACAAGGTTGAACTTTTTGGCCGTAATTCCAAAAGGTACCATATTTTGTAGATTTTTGTAGATAAAATGCACCAGATTAAAAGACGCATTGTGTTTACTGTAGATCTATTACATGTGCTGCTCCCCTATATGTAATGATGTGACATTACTATATGATCATGGAGTGTGTGCCCATTCATAATGTATGGACGAGACAACGCCTCCGCTCACACTGCACAAGCGACCATGGCGAAAAACTGGTGGAGCTAGGCTTCCAGCTGGTTGACCACCCACCTTATTCACCAGATCTAGCTCCCTCCGACTATCATATGTTTCCAGACCTGAAAAACCACCTCCAGGGTACCAAATTTCACACAATTTTCTGATGCCATTGCTGCTACGGATGACTGGTTTAAGGCACAACCGAAATCCTTCTTTTTGCAAGGGTTACAGAACTTGGAATACCGGTGTAAGAAGTGTGTTGACATCAGTGGAGACTATGTTGAATAAATGTAAAGTTTCATCTCCCTATCTCGTTTCTTTCTGGGTAAAGCCAAAGACTTATCGGCAGCCCCTCATACACCCCCCTTCCCTAACTGAACGAGAGGTGGTAAGTTCTCATTCAATGGAAGTCTTCACACAGAGGCTGGACAGACATCTGTCTGGGATGATTTAGTGAATCCTGCTTTGAGCAAGGGTTGGACACAATGACTCAGGAGGTCCCTTCCAACTCCACTATTCTATGATTCTTTAGTCCCTAATAAAGTCCAGAAATATCTACAAGTCTACTGAGAAATACACACCTGTGTTATCTGGCATGGAAGCTTGGTCTGTGTTCCTCTCCTTCCGGAATACAATATTGCCAAACTGTAGCACTGCTGACACCATCTTTAGCATAGCTAAAAGGAAATAGAGACATATTCAAGGAGATATATTTATTTTATACCTACATAGTTCGTATGAGATACAATATGTGGCCACTGACAGCTCGTCATGGGTAGGGAAAAAAAGAATCTTTCAAGTTACATCTACACGATTTCAGTCCTTATCTTATGGATGATTGCTTCCCTTTATCTCTCTAAATAAAAAAATAAATACTGATTGCTATGTCCTGGTACTCGGAGCCCTCGCCCATAGGACTATTGTTTCCATGTACTGGAGAAACAATCCATACAGAGCTCTATAGACGTGTACAGCAATGCCTCTATCTTTGCAACAGAAATTTCTCATCTGGAGTTTCGGATATAACAAGGATCTTTTAGGCCCCTTTCACATCAGCGGTTTTTGTAAATCGCGGCAGATGCGTTTTTTTTGCGGCCGCACCTGCCGCAAGCCCGCATAGACATTTTATGGGGCTTGCCGCAACTGTGCCGCAAGTGTCGCGGTTATGCGGTAATCGCGGCAGATGCGTTTTATTCACCGCATCTGCCGCGATTTAAAAAAAATGCTGATGTGAAAGGGGCCTTAGACACACGCGTCTCACGTTTTGTCTGCTGTGTATTTTTAACATAATGCGAATACTGTAAATATCACAAATATAACTCTTAATCTCATAGATGAGATACAATTCATGTAGGAGCCCTTTAAGCCGGTCTGACACGCTCACTACAGAGTCTTCCCCCTCAGTAATGGGAAACGCTCAACAATAGCATTCTTTCAGGAAATCATGCCCATAGACATTCCACTGTCATCAAATTGGGGACAGCTTGTTACTTACACATGATTTCTTCATGATTAATTCCCATGATTTTCATGGACTCCATTGTCTCCTGGAAGATCTCTTTATCTTGCTGTCCAGGAATGGTAATGTTTCCATTGGACAAAAAGCGATACTGATTGAAGCCCTCCAGTAACAAGTCAGCTGGAGACAGAAGCAAGAATACAATCACTGCCATTGCTCCTAGAACATAAACTTATAGAAATCTTTCTGCTAAAGGGAACAGCTCAGCACCACTATTGGACGCGTGTAAATGGAGGTTATTTTCTGCCCATTTTCATCCTGGCAGGCATAGAATTTATTAGGAAAGCATAAAAACACTAAACTTATTTAGGTACTCATGTGTCGTGTACTAAACATTTTGCATGTCTGCTAACTTTTGATCAATTTTAACAACAAAAACTTTCACCACTGCCTTTTAGGGTATGTGCCCACATAGTGGTTTAGTGACGTTCAAACCGTCAGTAAACCGGTGGAAATTTGCAGGAGCCTAGAGTTCTGAGCTCTGAAGTCTCCAGCTGTTTCCCAGCGGTTTCCCAGCAGTTTTTTCAGCGTGTGCACAGCGTTTTTCAGTCGTTTTTTCCGGCGGTTTTCTATGGAGGATTTTGTTCATGAAAACGATCAAAAACCGCTAAGAAGAATTGACATGTTGTATGCTCCTAAACCGCTAGGAAACCGCTCAACCTCTGGCAGATCCGCTCACATAAACCCACTATGTGTGCACAGCGGTTTCTAAATTACATAGGGTTACTTGTAAGTCCTAACGCTGCTTAGGATTTACATAAATTTAAATAAAACCTATGCTAAACCGCCGGCGGTTTTCGCTGCTAAACCGACGTTAAACCACTATGTGGGCACATACCTTTAGTGTTTCTTCAAGGCAGAGAGTTGCCATTAGAAATGACTTTAATTTTGTGCCATGTCTGTGATCTGCTTTTTTTCTACAAAATTAAACAACTGAATGGACATCCCCTGAGCCAGGTGATTCCATCATTTTTGCCAGATCTGTGTTGTAGAGAATGCTGCTATTCGTCATGAATTTGACCATCAGGGGTTGCCATCATAGCTGCCAGCCAAATGATTAACAAAACCATTGTTCAGCCACCAGCTACCTTGTAACATTGATGCATGCACTCACTCACTCTGCCTATAATGGTGCTTTGCCTTTGTTGCTGACAATGCAGAGTGACAATGCAGCAGCTCCATTTCGCTTTCTGTAACGTGATTCTGTCCAGCCAGGGAGATTGTGAGTTGATTCCTCTCACTGTTGTCTTGTTAACTCTCTGCTCTGGGTGGAGCACTACACTATATAAACCCCTACCTCCCTAATTCTGACCCACCCCAGGGCTGTGGGGTACCCGGTCCCAGGCATTTGGTTTCACGGGGGATGTCTCAGGCGGCCTGTGCCTGGGCCCATGGCCCTGGTGGTCGCTGAACAAGGGGTTAAAATAAAAATAGTTTGTGATGCCACCTACGGTTCCCAGTAATGATACAAACGCTGCTTGCAGACGTCCGGGGTGATGGCAACGCAGCAAGATGACTACGCTTCCTGTAGGAGCGGGGTCCCCGGGAAAGTTGTGGATGAATAGGGATTTTACACAGGGAGGCGGCTCGTCAGGTGGAGATGCTGGAAGACACTTTGTGTTGATGGAGCAAGTGTATAGCTCCTCAGGTGCAGGCAAATGAGACACGTCACACTTAAATCTGCAAGGGTTTTAGTGGCACTTCAGGCAGCATACAATTCTTACAGTTCACGGGTACTGCTAGCCTGGATAGTCGCCAGGAGACCGGGACATCTCACTTGGGACCCTTGGTGGTGCGCCTGCCGTTCCTTTCCTTGTCCCTCACTGCGCTCTCCCTGTCTTCTTGTGTTTAGCACTCCCGCGCGCAGAGCCCTTAACCGGCTCCCACGGATCCTTTCTGGAAGGTTCCTCTCCTGGACCTCCAGACCCTCTGCAGGACGTTTTGGGGTTTCGGCCGGGTTTCGGCCACGAATCCCCTGAGAAGCTCGTGTCCCTCTGGTTTGGCAGCTTGGGGATAAACGCCCGCACTGCTCTCTGAGGCTGTTCTCCATTTCTGGACTGGGTCCCTCCGGCCGGTGGTCGTACCAGCCCAGATTTGGGTGCACCTCAACACCCTAGGATCTCCCTTCTTTCCCAACGGCTTTTCCGCTGATTCATTCCTCGCTCCCCACAGGAGCTCACCTCAGCTTCTTTCTGATTGAATTTCTTCCCGCTCTTCCACTACCCACCTAAGCTCCTCCCACCAGGACCGTTTCCCTAGCAACAGGTTAACCCATTGATCTCCTGGCCTAAGGTGTGTGGATGGGTGTAATGAGGGTCCCTTATGTGTCATCCCATCTTCCCTGGCCACAGGGATACCACACACTCTCTTGCGGTGCAGTACCCCTACGTGGTGTCCCGACCAGTGGGGCGTCACACTTCCACTGCTTGTTATAAGTTATCTTACCATGGTTCATGCCTGTTACTCTGCTCTTGCTCAGATAATTTGTTTTCCATTACTGACCTTAGCTCATGAGGTCAGCCTGATGACTTTGCTCTTATCCTGACCTCTTGGTAGGGACATTCTGACCATCCTCTGTCAGCCCACTGCACTGACAAACAGCCTCTCTAGGGACACATCCCAGGCGCCCCAGCTTAAGTAAAGATACCTATACAGGGGTTTAAGGATGAAGGCTACTGTTCCCTTCAGGACCTGCTAGACAACGTTTCTGTCCTTGGAACCCATTTTGAGAGTGGCCAGCCTTCTAGTGACAGTGTCAAAACTAAAGTGTAAGGAGGGCTTTACAATTAACGATTGTCCAAAGTGGACAACTTTATGTGAGGGAATGATAGGTGAGAAATCAGTGCTCACATTCACTGTGAATAGTTGATAAACATATTTGTTATGTAAACCCCTTAAATTAACATGATTATTAATAAAAAATGTCTGGTCATTGCACCGTCTTCTAGCCCACATAAATACGTGTGTACAGTTCTTATTGGTAACGGATAACTAGTAAGACTCCCATTCATGCTCACTAGCCTATGTGTAATCTACAAATTCAGTGATGTGTACAAATAGCTGAGACCCTCTGTTAGGTGTGATCTGATGAGAACAGACATCATAGACGTGGGAGTATATAGGGATGTGAGGAGCAGGTCCATCTGTATCATACGCTTACTTTTCATGTGCTCTCCTGCTCCAGCAAGCATCTGATAAAAAACATGGAAGGTTCTTTCATCCTTGGCTTGGCGGATTGCTCGAGATTTTTCCAGTAAATCTTTGACGTGGATAAGGAATAATCCAACCAGAATGGGTAAGCTCTATCTTATGCAGAAAGGATTTACAAAGACTTTCCGGTCTGATCTAAAATAAAGAACTCCATAACTTTCCTCATATAGCTTGTGCTTTATTTCCTTGCTGTTTATGACCCTTGTTGCCCTTACATGAAAACAAGGTTGTTGTTTTTGTTTGTCCTGAGAACGTTAGGTCCTACATAGCTGAAATATGTTCTAAAACCTTCTGAAGCGGCTGATTTACCTATGTGCCACATTTGATGCAGATTGGTGGAGTTGATTGTGCATAAGGAACAGACTTCAAACAACAGAAATTCATTTTTATACATGTAGAAATATATATTTATAGATTAATATCTACAATGTTTGCAATTGTCGCCAACCCTCAGCAGTTAGCACAACTCCAGGAACTTTTGATAACCAGTTTTCACTATTTTTGACAACAGATACGTTAAAACTGCAGATCTTGTGTTTACAAGATGCTGTGCAGAAAGGATACAGGTTTCGATGTTTGCTCCAACAATGTATCCAGCTACATCAAAATTGATTCTGATAAATTTTCCCTGTAAGAAATAAAGAGAAGTAAATATGATAAAGTGACAATGCAATTAGATTGGGGTGTCTTAAAGAAACATTCCTGTTATTATTTGTATTCCGTAAACCTGTGCACGTTATTGTAGTGTCTGTGTTGCTATACTCGCCCCTCTCTGTCCTCTGCATTGTCCAGCTCCTTCTTCTGAGTCTCATGATTGCCATTCAGGCTCTTCGGATCACACTGGGCTGTGTGTTGAGAATGAGACTCTATATACTTACATTGTGGAGAAGACTACAGGCTTACACATAGAGAGAGGAGAGTGACCAGGAGCGTGGTAATCACCGGCATGTGACTCAGAGGAGCGGCACTGGACACCACAGAGGATGGCGAGGAGTGAGAATATCAACACACATACAACGTTCACATAGGTTTAAGGGCTAAAAATAACAGGAGTGCTTCTGTAGTCAATTCAGCAAGACAATTAGCTTCTTTATCCAGTAGGGGGCACATAGCCCTTATATATACCGTAGTAGGCCAGCACACAAAAAAAAAGAGGCCTTGATGTCTTTATCAACTATCAGAATCTCAAATTAATTGTTCCAGGGATGGGTTGTAAATGTGGGATGTAATGTGAAAACTTGCTGTGCACCATATTGATACTGGTGAGATCCTTTTTTTTTGCCCATTTTTGCAAATAACTAAAAAAAAAAGTATCAAAGTATTATAAAATATTAAGAAGATGTAAAAAATAAGAAGGTGTAGTATTTAACTTCACACTAATATGTAGAAACTGAAAGAAAGTATCCCCTGACCCCCTACAATAGATGGAGCGCTAGCATTAATGCTTCTACAAATAATGATCAATTAAACTATAAGATGGACCAGACCAATGAAATCAGTGTATCATTAAAATCATCACGCATTGCTCTACATGGGATAATGAATGGTGACACCTTGGGAGTTGGCAGTTCTACCTGCAAGCAATATTCATCATGGTGAAGACGGTCGTCACATGTCCGAATGTGTGATAAGCTTAATGCTCTTCAGATTTTTGGGTAAGCTTTTACTGGGTACACACAAATGCGCCTGTTAAAGCTCACCAAACTGAATAAGCCTGATGAACTAACGTTTACTACCGGACCTGACTGTATATTGTACAAGTAAGAAAGAGAGAGATGAAAACATTGTCCACTTACAAATCGTGAAGAGTTGTCATTTTTCACAGTCTTGGCATTGCCAAAAGCCTCCAGTATGGGGTTTGCTTGTAGAAGTTGGTGCTCAAGTTCTCCCTAAGAGTAAGAAATAAGTATTATGGCAAGTCACGAGGCCGTGTATGTAAATCATAGGGCGTTCACAGGGATAGGGCAGGAGGAGTGAGTAAGGGGTTAAAACCAATGCACAGGGAATATACTTTGGATATATAGATAGAACTTTTAGGCATGGAAAAAAACTGTTTTATTAGAAAGCATCAGCACACTAATGAATAGCATTCCATATCCAACAAGTGCAAGACACATAAACCTTACATACTGAGATCTGTAAAGGGTTAAACCAAAGGGTCCAGTATAAAGCTTAAAAATAACTGCAGTATAGAGACCTCCGGCTCTCAGGACAATCAACACCGCTATCATCTATGTGAGAGGCGTCCGATCTCCGACACCCTCCCCATCCGATCCAACAAGGGCCTGTGCCCCCAGAAGCCTATACACCCATTCATACAGCAGTTTGATATCCATTTATTTAGCATGTCCTTGTTCTAGTCGACTGAGTGTCCACAAAAATAAAGACACGTCCTCATTTGATCCGTATTACAGACCTCAGTCGACCAGTCAAGTGATTGGGACGGTGAAAACAGATGGGGTTTGTCTACCGTCTCCATGACGTCTGAGTTATGTCCGTTGAGAAGAAAAGCTTGGAATTTTTTTTTCAGATGAGAAAACGCAAACTAAGCCAATATTTAGGAGATTTAAGGACGTACGAGCAGATTACAATAGTTAAGGACATTTTTATGGTCTCTGAATGGCTATAAGGAAGGTCTGGGGGAACAGCTATTCTCCTTGTGGAGAATATTCTGCCAGCCGGCAGTGAGGAGACTTAAAGCCGCAATGCTCCTCTGGGAAACTGCATAAGCTGCCAGATACAAGGAGAATAGCTAGTCCCCCAGATCTCATCTCAGCCTCTCATACAGCCAGATCAAAATTCCCACACACTGCACTGATGAGGGGCAGTCACCCCGAAACGCAGCTTCTGCAGTTTGAGGTTTGGATCTGGCACAAATCCTAAGTCATATTAAAAGGCTTGTTAAAGAGTCTACTATGACTATATTTAGGATTGCTACTTTATTATGTGGCATTAGAGTTTATCTACTTCCTCAATGAAGTGACAATGTGTATAAGGAGGGTCAGCACTCAAAAACCTCACACAGGCTAAAGCAAACAGAAACACCTGGAGAAGATGTCTGGATGTGCTGCTGAGACACATAACTTACTGCACTGAGCTTCCATCCCACCACCCTGTAACTGAAGAACCAAGCGGGAACCTGACACTGATCCTGGAACCTGACCCTGACCCTGGAACCTGAGTCTATGGGGAGTGACGCTGGTTATTCCACATTGTCCACCCTGCAGTAAGTCCTCAGAGTACAGCACATACACAGCGGTGGGACATAGCATTTATTAGAAAAGCTCAGCCATGCCTATCCATGTGTCTCTCCAACTAACAGGGTTCATCTGCATTTTAGTCATCTCCAAAACTGTGCTTAGGATGCTTTCACATCACTATGTTTGAGGATCTGTGGTTGTCCGTTGTAAAACAGACAACCACGGATCCGATTTGGCCACCATGTTATCCTATGGGCACGGATCGGATTTGGCCTAATTGCCATCCGATTTTTGTCGGATCCGATTTGTGTCCGATTTTTTGCTGTACCCAAAATCGAACACTGCTCCGATTTTGGGCACAGCAAAAAATCGGACACAAATCGAATCCGACCAGATCAGCGGCCTTTAACATGGGGGCCTAGGGAGCACGGGTCCGAGAAAACACAGGATCGTTTCTCGGACACGATTTTAGTGTACTGTGCATGCTCAGTACACTAAAACTGCTCCTAACCATCTAATTTCATTCCGCAATGTATATCCATACATTGTGGAAGTAAAATTAAGTAAAAAGCAAGGGCTTAAAAATAAAAAATCTCTATTCTCACCTTCCACCGATCCCCCGATGCCTCCAGCAAGCTCCGGGTGACTACAACACCTGGCGTTACATCACAACCTGATCAGCTGATCAGGTCACAAGACCGGTTACCGCGGTAAATGCGGTCATGTGACCGATGACGCTGCCGGGTTGTGACGTAATGGTAGGTCCTGTAGACTTCCGGAGCTTGCTGGAGGCGTCGGGGGATCGCTGGAAGGTAAGAAATAGAGTTTTTTTTTTTTTAACCCCTTGCTTTTACTTAATTTCACTTCCGCAATGTATGTATATATACTACGGAAGTGAAAGTGCCCCGCACAGCGCTTTCTGTGTCCGAACCTGTGAAAATCATGGACCTGGACACAGAAATAGCACCAGGAGGCTCCCCTCCGATGCTGTTGTCCGTTCCTGTCCGTGGGGTCCTGCAAAAAGTAGAATCCCACGGACAGGAAAAAAACGCAATGTGAACCCAGCCTTAGGTTTAAATTAATTAACCATTTTACCAACTGCAATATGTCAAAAATACAGTTTATTCTCTCTTGACCAATAGCACATTTTTATAATTAGAGTCTAAGGGCCACGTCACACGGTTCAATTCACTGAACGATATTGTTAGCGATCACATGCACGCGCGATCGCTAAATATCGTTCACATCGTTGGTGAGCTGTCACACAGGCAGACTCACCAACGATGTGGACCAGCGAGAACGCTGGTAACCATGGTACACATCGGGTTACTAGGCGCCGCGCGGCGCTTAGTAACCCTGATGTTTACCATGATACGCAGCTCCCAGAATAGGCTGCAGGCGCTGGGAGCTCGTTCATCGTTGGGTGTCACATGCAGCGATACTGTGTGTCCACTGGCCGACCAACGACAGATTTGTGAACATGTTCACAAATCTACAAACAAACAATTTTTGAAAGAAAAATCGTTTGATTACACACAGCGATGCACAAACGATATCGCTTTAAGCGATCAAAAACGCAGGTCACTTAAACAATATAGTTCAGTAAATTGATGCGTGTGACGTGGCCCTAAGGGGTAACGTTTCTTCTTGTGGAGAGTGAGACTCCAGATCTGGCATGAGAGCGATGAGGAGGCTTAAAAGTCACAATGCTCTTCTGGGAAATAAAATATGCAAATTGCCTCTTCAGAGATGAAGATGAACTCTAGTCCTCACTATTAGAAGTAGCAATATTGACCCTTTAATGAGCCTTGTTATAGACTTCAGATTTGTACCAAATCAGAACCTCAATTTGCAGACAGTGTTTCGGAGTGAATGGCCCTTGTCAATACAAAGTATGAGCTCTGATCTGGCTGAATAAGATGCTAAGTGGGGTCTAAGAGGTAAATTTCTTCTTGTAGAGAGCGACATTGTCAGATAGGGAATGCCAGTCATGACAGTATGCAAGGTAGGAGATATGATCTCCTGTATGAGAGCCTAAGTGGGGTCTAAAGGGTAAGGTTTCTCTTTGTAGACAGTGATACTTTTAGAATTGCTACTCCCAACAGGTGGCATTAGCTTTCAAGTTTGCTTCCTCTCTGAAGAGACAATTTGCGTATTTCGTTGTGAGAATTATGCTGGTCATTATAAGAAATAATGTCATCCTAGACAACCCTTCTAAATACTGTGGAAAATCATTTGGTACTGGAAAAAAACAGGAGGTAAAGCCTGAGGGTAGCCATAAATGGGGGTTCTATAGGGCAACCTCCGTCCCCCATGAAGTCACATCTACAGATGTGAAGACTGGGTATACCTAGCATTGTTATATAAGCCACACCTGTGGTGTATACTCCTGGAGACATCGGCTGTTAGTCACACTGTTAAGTGCATTTACTCTACTTATAACCTTCTACTATGACCATCTATTATGTTGAATATAACCTGTCACAAGCTTCATGAATCAGTCTGCCTGTATGATTGCAGCCAGGTATGTTGTTCTCTGAAATGCTCTGTTGTTTCAGAGATAACATAGAGCAGAGATCCTCCGCTAATTGGACTAATCCGGGGCAACCCCAAACAGACTTCTCTCACCACGGCTCTAGTGGATTGGCCGACCTTTCCTATGTGTGCACAGAGACCTGTCAATCACCTGAGCAGTGCGGTGAGAAGATGGCCGCCAGGGCTGCACCGGACTAGTCTGATCTCTCCTTACCATCCGTTAGGCATCTTCAAACTATACTTTCCCTGCTCCAACTGTGCAGAAGCCTCTTATTGGAGCTGCCGGTGGTCTGGGCAGCATGAAGAGAATAAAGGGCTCACATTAAATTCTCCGGTAGTATCAAAGCTAACTGTAATAAAAGTTAAGGCCACACCACACATGCAGATGTTTACTGAGGCAATCTATTCATGGTCACACACACTAACACACTAACATAACCCAGGAGGCATAAAAAAGGAAAATAGAAGTAGCAAAATTAAACTAAAACAAAATGGGTGTTACTCACATATGTCACAGCACTGGAGTTCTGCAGGGAAACCACACACAACAGGGATGGGGAACATAAAACACATGTTAATGAGAGTGAAAAAGGCAAAGAAATATAAACTCAATGATAAAAAAAGAATAAACTTCTAATTAATGATGTTCATGGTGATGTCTGTGATAAAAAGAACAAAGACAAAACTGGTGACTACATAGTGGAATAGGCAGTATGTTACCTATATATAATACACTAGTGATGGCAAATATAAGTAAGGGCAGATCCTGGGAGCGAAGCCAAAATACTACTACACCCCAAATACCCTCTGTATGACAAAAAGAGCGTACACCCTCCAATAAATGAAGTTCACCCAACTATGCATGGTGGACACTGGAGACTTAAGGTACACACTAGATGCATGTCGGTGGAAAGATGCTTTGGCCGGCAGCTATCAGCCATCTCATCCAACGCTCCCATACACAGGAGCACTCGATTAGTCCACCAAGGTCTCCAATAGAAGATTCTCTAAGAAAACCCGACTGACACATCAGATGGTATCTTATCCCCAGAAGAATAATGCAATCAACAGATTGAAGTCAGACATACCCAATCGATATCTCCCCCGACCATCTGTCGTCAGGCGTCCCATACACATTAGCTAAAGCCATCAATATCAATGGGTTTAACCGGCAGTGATCTAATGTGTATGGGGCCTCTGGACTAATCCTCACAATGGCTGGAGACTGGGCCATAACATACACAAAACATCATTCACAAACCTCACTGGAGGCTTAGGGTCTACTGAAGTGTCCAGGATCACAGCATGATGCAGCTCAGGTGTTTTGTGCCGACTATAACATGGAGGACCATATATAACAGCCATGTATGACATGCTATTTCTAATATGAAAACATTTCTACTATTATTTCATTTTGATGCAGGTTTTTGATCTAAAGTTACAAATAGATCAAGCAAAAACAAAGTATAAATCTTTTCTTCAGATTTTCTATCTCTTAAGAATCCTGGTTTTAGCTCAAAAACAGCATCAAAAATGAAGTCTGACTCCATCCAAAAACCAAACACTATACATGTATATATGTATGTGCACACAAGCCATAGTGGCATGGCTCATAACTGGACCACTGCACACTTTATTGGCATTAATGGGGTCATTTATGAGCTGCCTCATTACTGTGCAGGTACATTATTACATCATGCATTAGGTATGACATGCTGTATGCAGGCAGCTAATCACCTATAGTGTTGTTGAAAAGTCATGTTGGATACCTATATTACACTTTTGCTTGTGATTTATGTTAATATTTGATCTTATTTTTTTTATATATCATGTCCTTGTTTGGCCAGTTATTCATGCAGTTGTGTCTGACCCTTGGATACTCTGTAGGCCGGTTATCGCCATGCTTCCCTATTTTCCACCGATTCTCTTAATTGCTCCATGTTGCTTACTATTTCATTTGTGATGGTGTCCAGACAGCGGGGCTTTGGCCTCTCCGTTTCCTCTGACCACTGGCTTTTATGAGTAACATCTCCTTTTCTAATGAAATTGCTCTCATCACATGTCCAGGCCAGGTCAGGTAAACTTTCTTTTTAAGGACAGCTCTAGGTTTATATGATCAAAACCATCTTTGTTAGTGTTCCTAACTATCTATGGGTTCAAAGATGTCTTCTCCAGCTCAAAAGACATCAATTTTTCTCAAGAAAAAAGAGGGGGGGGACAAGAGGCGCAATAGTGCCCTTATCACTAGACACTGATGGGTGTAATGGTGAGTAATTAAATCTGCTCACCTGGTCCAGTTGTGAGACCCACAACTGGTTTGAAGGCTTATTGGTAATGTCCTGATGGCTGCTGCTGGACTCCCACCGGCCACACTCACGTGTAGGTTGTAACAATGCTTAGGGAAAAAAGGTGTGCTGTAGTCCGCGCTGCCAGGATCACTCACTCCAATAAATACGAGTAGAAAATCTTCATCAAAACCTCCTTTATTCTCCTACGCGTTTCAGTGCCCTCCTGGCACTGTTATCCCTGATGAAGGTGCCAGGAGGGCACTGAAACGCGTAGGAGAATAAAGGAGGTTTTGATGAAGATTTTCTACTCGTATTTATTGGAGTGAGTGATCCTGGCAGCGCGGACTACAGCACACCTTTTTTCCCTAAGCATTGTATCAATTTTTCTCGTCATCTTTTGAGTCCACGTCTCAGCCATATATTGAAATTGGGAATGCAAGTGCAGTCTTTGTAAGATGGTGATTGAGACATCCTTCTACATCCTTGTACGTCTATATTTCACCCATGCTTGCCACATGCTACAGCGCTTATCAACACTTGTTCACTGCTGGTACACTGCCACTGTGATCAATGAGGGACACTAACAAAGCAGGCAATCACTTATTTCTTCATTGTTGGACTTTATGTTGATTTTATTCTATTTTTTAGGTAAAGTCCTATGATCAGCTTCTTCAGGTCTTTCTCACTTTCATTACTTGAATTATAATTGCTGATGGTTCTTCCGCTTATGTTCACACCAAAACTTGCATGATGTAAATTGATCTGTTTCATGATTACTTCTGCATACAAGTTGAAAAGATAAGGAGAGAAGATCCATCATTGTGTTGTGCCTTTTTGATCTTGAAGCATTCTGTATCTCCAAGATACAATTTCCAGAACACTCCCTTGTCTTTTGTATGATCACCTCAGGTTTGTCATGTGATCAAGGATCCCTCTGCCCTTATGGGATCTAGCTTGGGTGTCAGAAAGTTCTCTATCAAGGTTGATGTCCAAGTGCACCTTGCTGGCATGGAAGATCAATGAAATATTTTGAAGGTTTGGAAAGTCCCTGGAATCACCTTTCTTCAGCAATGGGTTGAAACCCAATCTTTTCCATACCTTTGGCCATGTGCAGGTCCTCCAGATGTTCTGGCATAGAGCTGTCACTGCTGGCTCCTGGGACTGGTGTAAGCAGACCTGCTTTGATACCATCAACACTAAGTGTAGTGTCGTTTGGCAGCTGCCTCAGTGTCCAATCCCCTGACCTTTCTAATAGGTCCAGTTCTGGTTCTTCTTGGCTCCTGCACTTCTCATGATGGCCAATGCTGGTGCTGGTATATAGTTCCTTTGTGTATTCTTTCCATTTTCTTTTGATGTTCGGCTGCTCACTACTTCATTCTCATCACGGTCTTGCATGGCTGTTCAGCATGTTACTACTTGCCTTGTTTCACCATAGCATAAACATTTCCTGGTGTGGCCCTTCTAATAGGATTTTCAAGGTTCATGCATAAGGCACTCAGGAAGTTATTCTGGTCTTTCATGGCTTCCTTTTGGAAACTGGAATGGAGTTGCCTCGCCTCGCTCAACCTGCCCTTAAGCCTTGGCTTCTCTCCTTTTTTATTAGTGATCTGGAAGGAGGCTACAGTTAACCAATTCTACTGTGTAATGACTTCTGAGAAGTCTCAGTGATGATTCTTTTGATTTCTGCCGACAATTAGTCTGAGTCCTCTAACTCCTGCCTGAGCAGGTTGAACCTGTTACTCAGTTTAATTGCATAGAGCACAGGGTTCCTACTGACCTCAATCCTCCTTGGTAAGGCTGCATGCCTGATCTTGCATAATCTGACCCTTTCATTAGCTATGAGGAGTTGGTGATCAGACCCACAGTCTACGCCTGGTAGTGTTTTTGCAAAGAAAACTTATCTATTCTATTTTTGCTTGCACTGGATGTGGGCAATCTGGTTATGATGCTGTTTATTTGGGGATGTTCAGCTGTAGAGACACAACTTAGGCTGGGTGAGGAAGGTGTTGGTGATTTTAGGCTTCTTCTCATAACAGGACTGCACAGGGCAGTCTGCAGCTTCATTCCTCTCCCTTGCCTGTGTCTGCTGACCTCTCCTGCATCCTTTCCTTTTTAAATTTTGGTGTTGGTCATCCATAATGAAGATGATGTCCTTTCTTGGAGTACTTATTTGGAAGGACAATCAAGGTCCTGTTTTGATGTGTCTGCCATCGGTGCTTCAACTTGGAGTCACATTTAAAGGTTTGCCTTAAATGTGGTTAGACATGACCCTATAATTGATACTGGGTGCTCTGTGCATACTTCTGATCCTTTTGTTGGCCACAATAGCAAATTCCTGTCCCTTTAATGTCTAATTGGCTGAATATTATGAACATTATGATGTGGTTATCTGAGTTGATGTTCCCAGATTCCCTCCATCACAGGCCCCTCTCACACTTGTGTTTTTGAAAAAATATGGCAGATCCGGTCTAAAAACTGCATCTGCCGCATTTTCTGCCTAACGGCTGCACTTGCGGCACAGTTGCAGCAAGCCCATGCATTGTCTATGTGGCTTACGGTAAGTGTGCGGCAACGCGGCAAGTGCAGTTTCTGCAGTTGCAGCCGCAAAAAAAAAAAAAAAACGCAGGAAAATGCGGCAGGTGCCGTTTTTTGACTGGATCTGCCGCATCTTTCCAAAAACGCCAGTGAAAGCACCGTTAACTGACTCCCTCTAGGTCCACACTTGTTCTTTCCATTTCCCTCTCCATAATATCCATCCAATGTCTTGATATTAGATTATGTTTTTTAACTCAGATTGACCTTTTCATCATGGACTACAACATCAATTTGGCCCCATGTGGATTTTCCTCTCTTGCATCATGTATTGCCACCTTTCCAGTATCGTGAGCCGAAACAAATAGCCTAGCATGGTCACATTTAGACAAACTCTACAAGTCAATGCAGTCCATCTAGTGCCATAGGAGCCAGCCATGTGTTATTAAAGTGCTTGTAACAAACTAAAAATAAATGTATAAATCTATATATCTAACGTATTTATTCATCTACCTAGAAAAAATATAAGGGAGGCAGCAATCCAAAGATGAAGAAAAAAATGGACCTTTATTAGCCCATATGGTGTTGTGACGTTTCGGTTCTTAAGAGCCTTGAAAAAGGTTGAGGAACACTCATTGTACTGTATTTTTGAGATGAAAAACATTACAATATAATCCCCCCACCTTTCTTTGCATATGTGTTGCTGCCTATTTTTCTTTCTTTTCTAGTGAGTGTTATGTTAAACACAATGCTCCTTTCTCTCCCTACACACATAAATATATAAATCTTTGCGCATAAGAGGCTTAATAAAATCATGAAGACATGAATTAAGAACTAAACTACAGCTATAACTCAGGGTAAGTCAAAAGTGAGGATCCACCACTGACATTTTCCGAACTCAAGATGCTCCTACACACTACAAGTCGCATTCAATATTTTGCTTCTTTTTTGTCCTTAATTTTTCATGTTTATAATTTTTGTTTGCACCAAATTCATCTTTCCATTTAGGTTTTGAAGTCAATGTTATATGTTTATTTTATTTCACCACTGTGGGAAGGATTTAAAGTTTTCCACGTTTTTGCCCTAATTCATCATTTGTGACTCTAGAAAAGTTGCAACATTTGTCACAAATGTACTCCAGAATTCATTTCATTTATGTCAGAAACTGTCATGCAATGTGTGCTCTAAAATAAAGACAGAAAAATATTGTGAAAAATATCATGAACCATGCCTGCCATTGTTAAGAATTTGGTGCGATGCTGGCTGTCGGGGGGGGGGGAAGGGAGGGGAAAGGGAGGGTGGGGTTTGGGACTGTAGTCTAAATATTCATGTGAAAATGGGGACATGTTGTCTCGATGCATTTGTGTAATCCGGTTTGGAAACTATTTAATTAATAAAAATTTATCTGATTTAAAAAAAAAAAAATTTGGTGCGAAAAAAGTCAGAATACCACAAGATAACAATAAAAGGTGACTTCAAAAAGTCATGAAATGATGAATTGGGACTAAGATCTTTGCTTTCAGTGATGTAGGGCCTTATTAATGAGGCACCCCATGTTATTGGGGAGGATCGCCAGGAGAGGTGAATGTATCGAGTGCACACCAATCTCTGCTCGCACCAATTCTTGCTTTAGTGAGTCTATCTGGACTTTTGTGAGAGGAGTTCATTTGTCACCAGCCGAGTATGGCTAGGATTGTTAGTGATGAGCGAATAGTGAAATATTCAGGCTCCGATTATTCTAACCGAAGACTTTTTACTATTTGAGTATTTGTCTTGAATACTAGACCTAATGCAAGTCAATGGGAAGTAGAATAGTTTTTAGGGAAATCTTCCAGAAAACTAATTGAGTTCCCCATTGACTTGCAGTAGGCCCTGTATTCGAGACAAATACTCAAATAGTAAAAAGTCTTCGGTTAGAATAATCCGAACCTGAATATTTCACTATTCGCTCATCACTAATTGTTAGAATACTCTCATCACTGTAGATCAGCATATATGCTACACCCGAAGCACATACTGATAGGGAATCTAGATTGAGAGCCCCAATGGGGACAGTGATGATCACTTGTTTAAAGCACTGTTGGAATTAATCGCGCTATATAAGTAGAGTAAGGGCCCTTTCACATCAGCGTTTTTTTAAATTTGCGGCAGATGCGGTGAAAAAAACGCATCTGCCGCAACTGCCGCATAACGGTTCACTTGCGGCACGGTTGCGGTTTTTTCCATAGGAAGTATAGGGGGACTTGCGGCAGATGCGGCAAGTGCGGTATTGCACTTGCGGCAGGTGCGGCAGAGAAAAAAACCGCGGCTTACTGCGGTTTTTTTCGCTGCCGCACCTGCCGCAAGTGCAATACCGCACTTGCCGCATCTGCCGCAAGTCCCCCTATACTTCCTATGGAAAAAACCGCAACCGTGCCGCAAGTGGAACCGTTATGCGGCAAACGCGGCAGATGCGGTTTTTTCACCGCATCTGCCGCAAATTTAAAAAAACGCTGATGTGAAAGGGCCCTAAGATAGATACATTTACACTAGCCTGGCCAGGCATCATATACACTGATAATATTAATACAACTTTAAAGTTTCAAATAAAAACCAATCATGTTCCTAACTTTTGACTTAACCCATAACTAATAGTCATTAAATATCCTGTGTTAGGTTCATATCGAAGAAAATTCATGTAAAATAATTCTACACTGCTAAACTAGTGACAAGATATTGATGGCACGAGTGATATGCTACCATTGTGCTAGTGGCATGCAGTACACAGATCATGCAGGGTGCATACAATGTCCACTTGCCTTGAGTTTGACAGATTTGAAAGACTCCATCTGGTATTAGTAAAGTGCCCAAGATAATCAACAAAGACTGTTAGTAACCCGAAACTGTGGAGCCCAAGTGTGCAGAGCATTGCAGTAGAGCAGGGATCTCCAGCTCAAGTCCTCAGGACCCACCAGCAGTGCAGCTTTGCAGGATTTCCTTAATATTAGGTGTCAGTTGCACTAGTGTGCTAATGAAACTTGTCTCAGACTCTGCTGCGAGTGTGAGCCGAGCGTCAATATACTCATCTGATCCTGCGATCAATCACAGCTGCAGAGGAGAGGGAGACATTCATTTCTCCATGTGTTCCATTGCCGGCCTTGGCGTAGATTTCACTGCAGGTGGATGTCATCATTGCAGTCCGATGTTTCACTCACACCCATAGACTTGTATGGCTGCGTGTGATCCGTGACTCGCTGACAAGCCCAGCACGCTGTCATTTTTTACTCATGCTAATTAGTGCTGAGAATATATTTGCGGATGGGCTCTGCCTCATTATGTTTAACAATGGTGTGGGTGCAATGCAATATTTGATCAGATTGCACTCAGACATAGTAAACTTTAGTGGAACTGAGGCCATACACAGTTGTTGTAATCATCACCTGTGCAGTTAACTAATTTATCACCTGTGCAATACTATGGAAATCCTGAAAACATCCATTGCGTTTTCTCCTGAGGACTGGAGTTGGGGAACACTGCACCAGAGTGTGGGCTGTATCACGTCTATGCACATACTGTAACATTTACATATTCCAATACACAGGTCATGCAGTACGTGTGATCTAACTGTGAGAAGTGCGGATGTAGAAAATTAAAAAAGAATTACTGTTTACACATTAGCGGTTTTCATGTTTGCTGTCTGGCCTGGGGGACTGGTCCCAGAAGAAGCCGGATTCTATGCAGGCTGGGAAACCTTTTACTGGACCAACATAAAGATCATACATTTATTGGGCGAGTATTCGATCATACAGGCTCTTTCCATATATCAACATTAGACTGCGCTCACACGAGCGGTGACTCTCACTTCCATGAGAATCGAACGCTATCTGCTAATGACCCTTGGCTCAAGCTCTGCTGTAAGCGTGATCCGAGTGTCATTATACTGTGATCCATGAATTGTATGACAAGTGCAGGGAAGATGGAGAAATTCATTTCGCCATCTTCTCCATTGTCTGTCGATAATCAGAATACACTCGGATGACATCAGTGCAGGGGTAGGGCACTTCAGGCCTTAGAGCCACACACAGTGCAGGTTTTCAGGATTTCTATAGTATTGCACAGATGATAACATAAACACCCACACAAGTGATGATTCCAACCCCTGTGCAATACTAAAGAAATCCTGAAACCTGCGCTGAGTGTAGGTCTCGAGGCCTGACCCTGCACCAGTGTATTCTATGGTTTCACACGCATATAGACTTGTATGGGTGCACGTGATCTTAATTATGCTGCCAATCACAGCATGCTGACATTTTTTATCACACCGAATCAGCATGAGAAAAAATCACTGCCCCATAGTATAACATTGGTCAGATGGGTATCCAATAAAACATCAGATAGCCCTTATCCGTGTAATACACTACTGTGAGCGAGCCCTTACAATATAACACTGACGGGTTCTGGGCATCTATAACCCCACTGAATTATATGGCTGACACCATTTACCAAAAGTGTTTATATGGGAATCTATTTACGTCTATGCAGACTATGCACATGTAACTAAATGATCCCACTGCCTGCAGTACCATCCCTTCATATAAGGGGCATGGAGGGGTGTGTGCATCCACTAATCTGGCATGGGTTCCCAAGACAATATATGGTTTATTTAGGAGAGTAAGGGTATGTGCACACAGTACATTTTTGGTGCAGTTTTGACACAAATCTACATACCTACCCTGAAGCCAGCTAAGGACAGTTTCACACCACGGTTTTGGTCTATCAAGTTGTGTCCAGTGTTTACTGGAAGCACCGGACAGAACCTGACAGCGCTGCATAGAACAGAAACGGAGGGGGTCCTGTTTTCTGCCGGAATCGGCAGATCGCACGTTTAAGGAGCTGTCCCTGCTGAAATGTCAAAATCGCAACTAGCGGGAGCTGGCCGCGGTCCTAAAATGTCAGCGAGGAGCTCTCCACGGTGCTGAAGTTCAACGGCGGTTGGTGCCAAGCCACAGCACCCGATGTCTGGGAGCCAGATCAATTTTATGTTGGATCCAGCACCATAGACTCCCTTGTTAGGGGGCGCTGGATCCCGCTAGATCCGGGAGGATCGGATTTGTGCAGATTTTTGTCCCTGCCAGAAAATCGCAGCAAGCTGTGATTTTGTGTCTGGGACAAAAATCAGAATTCACCCGGATCCTCCCGGACAGATGGAAACCGGATGACAAATAGCTGCCATCCGGCACCCATAGGAATACTATGGGGCCGAAATCGGATCTGGGGCTGTCCAGTTCACATCGGCCAGCCCTGGATCATGAAAACCGTGGTGTGAAGCTGCCCTAATTCATTGTGAATTTAGAAGTGTTGTGCACATAGTGCTTATTTTTCCTTGCAGATTAGGTGCAGCCTGTCAATTTTGGGGGCATTTTTGTAGCATTTTTTCACCCATTGACTTCAATGTAATAAAGAAAAAACACTGCAAAGCACATGGTTGTTCACACAGTGCATTTCTCGCTGTAGATTTAGTGTGTTTTCCCTATAACAATGCATGGTGCAATAAATGTACTTAATTTACATATTATTACATGGCATTCCCAGAGCTCGCTGAGGATAGGACTCCAAATCATATGCAGAGATTCGGCATAGAGGAGTCAGAGATGCCATCACGTGCTTTCTCTATGGAAGCAGAGTCCTACGTGGATCAGGCTGTCATTTACTATGCCTGGTGGTCCAGAAGGTGTAAGAAACCTGAAGCCAGTAAACCTTTCCTTGAAGGGAATCTGTCAATAGGTGTTTGCTATGTAATCTGACGACAGCGTGCTGTAGGGCTTAAAAAACTAAAATCAACTGTGCCTCTTTTATCAGGCTGTGTGCTATTGGTTACATAAAATAAAGGCTATATCACCTGGTGATTACCATTGCTGGACTACATTGTCACCCGCATGGTAGTCCAAAACGCCCCCTCCTGTGATTGTGTGAGACTGGTGAGGGCAGGAGCATTGCTCTCAGCTCTGCTGCATGACTAAGGCCCCTTTCACATCAGCGTTTTTTTCAAATCGCGGCAGATGCGGTGAAAAAAACGCATTTGCCGCGATTACCGCATACCGGCTGCACTTGCGGCACAGTTGCGGTAAACGCCATACAAGGTATAGGCGGACTTGCGGCAGGTGCGGCAAGTGCGGTTTTGGCACTTGCGGCAGGTGCGGCCGCGAAAAAAAATGCTGTCAACCGCGTTTTTTTCCGCGGCCGCACCTGCCGCAAGTGCCAAAACCGCACTTGCCGCACCTGCCGCAAGTCTGCCTATACCTTGTATGGCGTTTACCGCAATCGAGCCGCAAGTGCAGCCGGTATGCGGTAATCGCGGCAAATGCGTTTTTTCACTGCATCTGCCGCGATTTGAAAAAAAAAAACGCTGATGTGAAAGGGCCCTAAAACTAAATGCTTTGATTGTGTCAAATCCAATGCAGCCTGTAATCTATGTGATACATCTTTGGATTCAGAATCTCTTTGCCTACAACATGCTGCTCTTAGATGAGGTAGCAAAAACCTGCTGACAGATTCCCTTCAAGGACCTACATTAAAGGATTCTCTGATTGTACCAATGTTAGAAGACTGTACTGCACCACTGAGGAATCTCAAAGCAGTTATAACCCTATGTTAAGTTATATGACGCCATGTTGACGATACCTTAGTTTGTCATAGCAGTGCCTACGTAATAAATCATTACTATCAGCGTTTATGGTGGAGAGCCTCTGCTATCTACACTGAGTATAATATCACTGCATAGGTAAAGCTCTTACCGGCGCTGTGTGCTCTTTCCGGCCCTTGTGTGAGGAGGCCACATGAGCCAGGTACTGGATTACTTTCTTTGTGTTCTCGGTTTTTCCAGCTCCTGATTCTCCACTGCGTACATAAAATATAAGAGAAACAGGTGAAACAATAAGTGCATGGATGTAGGCTATACATCAGATTCCCTTAAAGGGTTTGTCCTCTTTTCCCAATATTTAAACACTCAGAGAGGCATACAAGATAAGTAATACCCCGTCAATCCACCGGCTGCTCCACTCTAGTGTTGCCCGGGTTCCCCGCAGGCCTCTACTTTCTGCTCCCATAGGACACACAGGAAATGACTGCTCAGCCAATCACTGGCTGCAGCGGTCACATGTTCTGGCTCGGGATGTCATTTTTGCAGCAGGCAAAACAGACTGTCAGAAACCCGGGTAACATGGTACAGTACAGGAGGAGAGCAGCAGGGTGAGGAGGATTTCTATTTTGACACAGTTTGAGAAATAACCCTTTTGAAGTGTGAACACCAACTTATGTATGAAGTACCCAAACCAATGGTAAGTACAATGTACCCTAGGATGAGTTCATCATCCTTTAGAAAGGATCATGCAGAGATACAACGGCAAATAAATTGTGCAAACACAACATCTTTTCCATTGTTAAATAACGGATTTTTGCAGGATTTTTTTTACATTGGAGTCTATAGAGAACGGATCCGATAACTGATTACTACTTATCTTTCAATTGAAATGGATCCTGTAAGCAAAAAAATAAAAGAAAAACCGAGGCTAAATAGCAATAAGTTACCGGATCTGTTCTCCATAAACTCCAATGATAAAAAACGGATCCTGCAGAAATCAGTTATTTAACAACAGACTTAAAAGTTGTGTTTGCACACAGTTTTTGCCAATGTATCTGTGCAGAATCTGTTCTATCGGACCATTACCGGACATAAGAACTCAGCCTTACACTGACTCTGAGCTTGGCTGCATTTATAATTGGGCAAACTTCACTGCTGAACTCTCCCAGCAATCACTGCTGGTGCAATGGCCTCAAGGACAAATCGTTGTAGCCTCACAATAAGAAAACGTCCAAGGCTATAATGTGGGGTATAGCTCACGTCAGCATGCAAAAAAGTAGTTTTTAAAGTGAGACATAATCTTGTATGCAAAGATGAGAAACTTAAATAATTAAAAAAAAAAAACTCAATTGGAGCTTAGATCAAAACATCACACAAAATGTAAAAAAAGACACCGGTACCATCAGCCGATCATAGACAATGAGGACATGATTAACCCGAGTCACCGCCACCTCCCATAATGTAACATGTGGTAGAGATGGTCACTCACGTGCAAAGGATTGACTGATCCTCCCGATCTAAAGAGAAGAATAGAAGACACAGGTAAATAAATAAATACATCATTACAAATGCCAATAATATTTTTCATTTGCCACATGATGGATTAGTTCTGAGATGAAGCAATCTGGAGGCAGAGGAATATTGACAGAGTCGTGTTTGTTATGTGGGTGTGAAGCTGCAGTCGGTGGTGCCGGCTTAATGTCCTGTAATAGGTCTTTGGCTTTACACGTCAATGTGGACATAATGATCCATGGATCTGATCTGACCTACATAAACGTCTCTGTGACTCAGGGACTCCTCATTACATGATACTGCACGGATTGTTCTAAGCGGATCAGCAAAAATATATGTGGTCCTATACTGAATGAGTGGGTCCCTGTGACTAGCCGGGATCTGGTGCCTCCGACTGGAGGGAGGATCTCATGACACCTGGACTGAACAGGGAATTTTTCATTTTTGCCCTTTCGCTTTTACTACTGTACATCGTGTGCTAAAACATGGGGAACAAAAATCAAACTGTGAAGAGTTCCTCCATTGTTTTTATAATTTACAGAATTCAGTCTGTAATAAAACATACCTGACATCCTTCTCCAGGTCAGTGCGACTGTGGGGATACCAAACTCTAGTATTATTTATTATATATTGGTATTAAAAGGAATTTGACATTTGTTCAAAAAAAAGTTGTTTTTGTCGTCTTTAATATTTCATTTTTGCTTTCAATTAAACAAAGAAAAAAGTTCAGTGGCACTCACCATTGTGATGCTTGGTCCTTTTTATTACACTCTGCCCGGCTGGCTGGAGTGGATTAAAGCGGGGATGAGGGAGTGGGGGACGGCGGACGACGGTAACCGTTTCAAGGTGTCTTGCCACTTCTACGGGTCCAAGCGGCAAGACACCGCAAGACGGTTACAGTCATCCGCCGTCCCCCACTCCCTCTCCCCGCTTTAATCCACTCCAGCCAGCCGGGCAGAGTGTAATAAAAAGGACCAAGCATCACAATGGTGAGTGCCACTGAACTTTTTTCTCTTCCTTTAATTGAAATCTTTAATGCCTATTTGCAACACCGTGCATAAGGGATAAGGGAGGCTGTTTCATGCAGCCTGGGGAGACTGCTCCTGTGTTCCGGAGTGCCCTTTAACCCTATATTGGACAGCTATTTCATTTTTGCATTGATGGAGCTGTGACAGCTTGTAATTTCATGTCTCGATTTATTCTTATTACATTTTTGGGGAAGGTGTAGCCAGAAAATTAAGGCAATTCTGACATGCACATTTTGTTTTGGCAAATACGGTAACTTAAAGGTCAAATAATTTTATGATTTCAGACATCAGACTTTTTTTTGTACAAAAGGATACCAAAAATGTTTATTATTGATATGATTTTGTTACACAAATCCTTTATTTTTAACAAAAAAAGAGGGTGACAAACTTTTGTATATCTTATATAAAACATGTACTTTTTAATTTTTACTCTAATTCTTAGGCCCCTTTAACATCAGTGTTTTTCGCTGATGTGCGCAGATCGGGCAGATTTACCGCATATGCCACCTAACGGCTGACTTGAAGCCCAAATCCGGCAAGCCCCATGCATTTTCTATGGGACTTGCGGTCGGGTGCGGCAAGTGAGGTTGTATTGAATTGGCTGGCAAGCAGCAGTTTTCTTTCGCGGCCACAACTGTCGGATCTGCCGCATCCAGCAGAACCACACTTGCCGCATCGGATCACAAGCCCTTTAGACAATGCATGGGGCTTGCTGGATATGGGCCGCAAATCGGCAGTTAGGCAGCAGATCCAGCAGATCTGGCAGATGCGTCGCCACCTGCTGGATCTGTCGCACATCAGCGAAAAATGCTGATCTGAAAGGGCCTTAGTCTCTCTAGAACACTTGAGCATGTGATTGTTTGATCCAGGGCTGTGCAATTGGAGTTGGAGTCCATTTTGGTGGAGTCGGATTCAGGGAAATTGAGGAGTCGGATGTTTGGCTTACTGACTGCACATCCCTGGTTGTGGAGTTGGGAGTCATGGAGTCGGTGTCCATTTTGGCAGAGGTGGAGTCGGATGTTTGGCTTACTGACTTCACATCCCTGGTTTGATCGCTTATAATATATACTACAAGACCACAATATTGCTATATATAGGGAAATCATGGACCTCCTATGGAGGTCAGCTGCAGCGGCTCTTCATTGAAGACCTAGGTGGCAGAGAAGCTGGCCTTCAGCAGGCCCTGGCTACCACTGTAACCCATCTGTGATTGCAAGCATCGGCAATGTTATAATGTAAATTCCACTCTAAGTCATTAGCAGCAGGATTTAAAGGGAACCTGTCAGGTCTTTTAGCCCTACTAACTTATAAATCCCTTTCCCTGCAGCGTCCAACTACTTTACTATCTATCCCTGTCTGCCATATAAGTGATTTATAATACCTAAGTACAGCAGTTTATAAACTTAGATTCTCCGTGGCAGGTGGGCTTTGCTATGTGCCTTGGCGACGAGATGGGCAGGCTCTCCAGGTCCATGCTCCTCCCACCCGCAGCTAAAATTACACTCTGATGGGCGGCATCATTGTTTGAGGAGCAGGCTGGGGATTAAATTTGCCACCTCTTTCTTCTGGGTTTATGACGCGCGACGGCGGACGCACGTCATTCCCAGATATGCGCAGTGCGCCCGATGTAGTGGGTGCAGAGCGGGCCGCCTTCAATATGCCATCTGGGCATGCTCTGAAGGGGCCCACTCTACGCATGTGCGGGAATGACGCGCATCTGCAGTCGTGCGTCATAAACCCGGAAGAAAGAGGCGGCAAATTTAAATTCCCAGCCTGTTCCTCAAACAATGATGCTGCCCTTCGGGGGCGTAATTTGAGCTGCGAGGTGGAGGGAGTGCGAACCTTGAGACACCGCCTACCTGTCACCAAGGCACATAGGAATGCCCACCCGCCATGGAGGATTTTAGTTTATAAACCGCTGTACTCAGGTATTCTAAATCACTTATAGGTCAGACAGGGATAGATAGTAAAGTAGTTGGGACGCTGCGGGGACAGGTATTTATAGGTTGGGGGGCTAAAAGACCTGACAGGTTCCCTTTAAGTGGTTAAACTACAGCAATTGGAGCGCACTCGTCTCTATAATTACAAATAGATGCTGACTATGTAACAATGAAGCAGGATCAGCTAATGAGCCAGACTCATACTTTGTTCAGTGACCTATGACATGAAAAGATGTGATAGGTCGTTAACTAGTTAAAGGGCCTTCTTAACTGGGCTCCATATCAAAGTCATTTGGAAGGGCCCAATAAAGGGATAGTACTGATTTTTAATGTTGCTACCCCCAATAGGTGGCACTAGAGTCTGTAGCATCTTCCTCTCTGAAGAGGCAATTTGCATATTTAAATTCAAACAGGACAGAACATTATGTAACATAGAAGCTTCTTCATCAGGCAGTTCACAAATGAATGAACATGAGCAGTAAGTACTAATTGAGAGTCACGGTGCAGAGGATGATAGTGTGTCCTTATAATGGCTCGGTACTTGGTAATCCAGTGTGAGGTTCCTTGCGTCATTATCTCTATTTCCCTTCAAGGGTTGGCCCAGCACTTAAATTGTACATCTACTATATAATTGTCTAAGGCGTCTGTCGGTCACAGAAATCGCGCGCCACACAGAGGCCGCTCATTGGTGGCCGTCGGAGGCAGACTATGCAAATAGGGGCGTGAATTCAAAGTTTTGAATTTCGCGCCAATTTGCCAGGATACACGAGTCCGGCCGACAGTGCCCTGCCCACGCTTATTTCCCCCCCCCTTCCCCGCTTCATGCCCCGCTCCTCTGCCCTGCCCATGCTCCAAACCCCGCTCCTCTGCCCTGCCCGCGCTGCCACTCCCCGCGGCCCCCATGCTCCTTAGGGCTACTTCTTTAGTGATTTGATTTCGCAGTGCATTATAAACTGCGAAATAAAATGTAAAAAAAAGACAAATGTATTAAAAATAATAAAGATTGTTATACTTACTCCCCGCCGAGTGATTGGTAACCGGGAGCAGTAGCAGGCAGTGTCCTGCTAGGACCTTGCATGATGTCAGTAATGACATCGACGTCCGCCGCTGTGATTGGCCCGCTCGCGGTCATGTGATATGTGAACGCATATCACATGACTGCGAGCGGGCCAAACACAGCGCCGAACGTCGATGTCATTCTGACATCATGCAAGGTCCTAGCAGGACACTGCCTGCTACTGCTCCCGGTTACCGAGCAGTCCATCAGGCCCCCCCGCCACCATCCTGCCCGCTTGCTCCATCCTGCCCCCCCGCCGGCTCCATCCTGCCCTCTGGCCCCATCCTTTCCCCCCCAGCTCCATTCTGCCCCGCCGGCTCCATTGAGTCCAGACCTGAATCCCATAGAACACCTGTGGAGAGATCTAAAAATGGCAGTTTGGAGAAGGCACCCTTCAAATATCAGGGACATGGATGGTTACCGGAAGCGGTTGATCGCAGTTATTTTGGCTAAAGTTGTGCAACCAAGTATTAGGCTGAGGGTGCCAATACTTTTGTCTGGCCCATTTTTGGAGTTTTGTGTGAAATGATCAATGTTTTGCTTTTTGCTTCATTCTCTTTTGTGTTTTTTCATTGAAGACAAATTAAATGAAGATAATACCAAAGAATTTGTGATTGCAATAATTTTCAGGAAGAAACTGAGTATTATCTGGCAGAATTGCAGGAGTGTCAATACTTTTGGCCAACACTGTATATATATATATATATATATATATATATATATATATATATATATATACACATATATATGTATATGTAGTTCACTTACGTTAACTGAACAAGTTCTGTCAGTCACAGTATGTCAACTACATACATATTCCAGAATACCCGATGCGTTAGAATAGGGCCACCATCTAGTTCTAAATATCTATCATTACCCTCGAACCAATTTTGTAGTTTGCTTTATTACACAATACCCTATCCAGCTAAAACACAAATGTGTTTTCTTTACAGCACTTATTGTGACATTTCGTTTGAGGGAAGTCTTGCGTGAGGTCACAGAAGACTGTGGTTGCAGTCACTCCACTCAATGCCTATGGCGCCTCCTGGAACTGGACTTACTACAATTTCTTACATTATTGTCATCTGAAGTTGTCCTGGATCTATGATGACAAAAATTGTGGGAGATGTGAGAGCAGCGCCGGCACTCAGTTTCCATCTCAAACAAGAGGTCATTGGGGGCAGAGATAGAAGGAGTGAGTGACATCAGCGCTGCCCCACTGCTTCTAACAGTGCCCTCAAAGAAATCCTCGTCAGATGATGTCCTGGCCTGGGAGGGGCGATAGATGCTGAAGGGCAGTGAGTGCAGCCCCGGCCTCTCATGATGTCACAGGAAGTGATGTAAAAAAACACGTTTAGGGATTATCAGGATAGGAGGAAGTGTAGGGTATTGTATAATATAGGTAATTACAAAAAATGGTTAGGGTGCAAAAATAGACCTCTAAAAAGGACATTTTAGGTGCTGGACCATTCCTTTAAATCTCTGTAAAAATTGGGCAAATAATGCCTTTGTTGTTGTTCAGTTGGATTGTATAGGAATTCCTGACAGCTTCACCCCACATGTGCTCTGTTCTGACAACCACCAGATATACATCAGCTCTTCATTAGGAGATGCAGGCTTACAGTGTATGAATGGTCTTTTAAAGAAAGGTTTTCTGTCTCACCTTGAAGCATGCTCCGGTACGCGGTTTCTGATATTGCATATATATGTGGAGGCATTTCATGTCGTTTCTTTCCTCGATACATTTCCACTATTTGCTCAGTATATATGGGCAGGTTCTTGTATGGATTAATCACAACACAGAAGAGACCTGAATATGTCTGGAGGTAAAGGGGAAATAATGTCATCAATACCTTAAAAGCAGATAGCATACAGCTAGATGACATCCATTCTGTACTAATCATTGAGTCATCATTTATATTCTGGAATGTGCGCAGGTTTAGGATTTTTAGGGGATGATCCCACTGTATCTATATCTGCAGTGAAAAATCAGCTCCCGAATCCCTGACAAACATTCTGCAAATTCTGCAGCATCTTTTACCCACTGCAAACAGTGCGATCCTCCGAGACATGTGCCGCAGAATGGACCGGAGGTGGATTTCAGATCCACAGTAAATGGTCAATTCAAGTTGCAAATTGAATACAGCAGATTTTCCATATCTGTATATTCATACATATTCAGAAACAGATTTTAAGCTATGTTTGTTATGTTTGCAGCAAATTATTTTGACTAAATTATGCAATATAACTGAACCAAATGTATCCATATTTTAGACCATAATAACATAATATTTAGTAGTTAATGACAACTTTAAAGCAACGAGAAAAGAAAGCGGGGTTAACTTTTGGAGTGAAGTATGACATAGTTACCATTGCATTGCTACACAAATCTTCCAAAAAAGCTGCATATTCTTGACAGGTCATAACTGAGCTACATGGGACAAATACATTTGTAGTCCAACCCTTTTTCCGTACATGAAAAGTCTGAATTTGCTTTTGGCCCCATGGCCTGCATTGTAAATGAAATGCCAAATCAGAAGCAATGCTTCCCATGGCTGTGTGTCCATTATCACGACCGGTCAATCTCTGCCTCATTCATACGGAGGTCTATTCTGACATATGGTAAGGCTTTAATATTAGGGAGTGTTGGGTGCACCTTGTCACGGTGGAATGGCTTTACACTTTTCTTTATCGAAAATAGTGTTTGCTATTTATATGCACTTGTTTTTTATTTATCTATTTACAGCAGGGTATTTGTTCATATAATTTTCACCTTATAAACTTGATGTATTTGCCAATAAAAGCGTAAAAACCTATTATTTGCAGATAAATGTACTGCAGTAATTGTACCTCTCACACCGATGCGTTTTTGATGAGTTTTTACTTGCCGATTGTAATCAATTCTACAAATGAAAATGCCTCCCAGCAAAGTCTATGGGTTTTCTAAAGTGCTGTGCTGTAAAGTTTTTTATGCAGAAAAAAAAAAGCAACATGCTCCGTCTTTGTGTGTTTTTTCTTGGGTTTTCCCATAGACTGTATGATAGAAACACATGGGAAGAATCACACAGAAAAACACTCTAAAAAAAGCACCAGAAAAAACACATTTTAGGGCCCTTTCACATCAGCATTTTTTGAAATTTGCGGCAGATGCGGTGAAAAAACCGCATCTGCCGCAATTACCGCATACCGGCTGCACTTGCGGCGCGGTTGCGGTAAACGCCATGCAAAGTATAGGCGTACTTGCGGCAGGTGCGGCAAGTGCGGTTTTGCACTTGCGGCAGGTGCGGCAGCGAAAAAAAACGCGGTCAGCCGCGTTTTTTTCACCGCATCTGCCGCAAATTTCAAAAAACGCTGATGTGAAAGGGCCCTAAAATGCCTAAAACGCAGCGTTTTTCCTGCCAAGAAATGCATTTTTGGTGTAGAAATAAACTGCTAGGTGTACAGCCAATAATATAGAAGTGGGCTACAAAAAGCAGTCAATAAAGTAAGAGTGGACCACGAGGAGCAGTTAATAATATAGGAGTGGGCTAAAAAGAGCAGTCAATAATATAGGAGTGGGCTATAAAGAGCAGTCAATAATATAGGAGTGGGCTATAAAGAGCAGTCAATGTAAAGGTACTGTTACATGGCACGACGTTGGAACGATGTCGGCAACGATCTCGTGGGCGCGCAGTCGTTTCAGACATCGTTTTGACATCGTTGGTGAGATGTCACACGTGTAGATATTGTGGACGACGCACCAATGATGTTATGAGCAGGTAACGTTCGCACAACCCAGCGAACGATACCTGCTCATTGCTGTGAATGGGCGAAGTCATAAACGACATCCTAATCGCAGTGTCAAACACAACGATATACCAGGTTGGCTGATCATTGATCGTGTGATTTGAGAACATGTTCTCAAACCTTCGATCAACGATCCAACGATTTATCGTTACAACTTTGAAGAGTCACACGCAACGAGGTCGTAACGATGTCGCTTGAATGATTCCAAATCCGTGATGTTTAAGCGATATCGCTAACGATGTTGTGCCGTGTAACAGGGCCTTAAGAGTGGACCACGAAGAGCAGTCAATAATATAGGACTGGGCTACAAGGAGGAGTCAATAATATAGGACTGGGCTACAAGGAGCAGTCAATAATATAGGACTGGGGTACAAGGAGGAGTCAATAATATAGGACTGGGCTGCAAGGAGGAGCCAATAATATAGCACTGGGCTACAAGGAGGAGTCAATAATATAGGACTGGGCTGCCAGGAGGAGTCAATAATATAGGAATGGGCTACAAGGAGGAGTCAATAATATAGGAGTGGGCTACAATGAGGAGTCAATAAGAAAGGACCGGGCTACAAGGAGGAGTCAATAATATAGGAGTGGGTACAAGTAGGAGTCAATAAGATAGGAGTGGGCTACAAGGAGGAGTCAATAATATAGGACTGGGCTGCCAGGAGGAGTCAATAATATAGGAATGGGCTACAAGGAGGAGTCAATAATATAGGAGTGGGCTACAATGAGGAGTCAATAAGAAAGGACCGGGCTACAAGGAGGAGTCAATAATATAGGAGTGGGTACAAGTAGGAGTCAATAAGATAGGAGTGGGCTACAAAGAGGAGTCAATAATATAGGAGTGGGCTACAAGGAGGAGTCAATAATATAGGACTGGGCTACAAGGAGGAGCCAATAATATAGGACTGGGGTACAAGGAAGAGCCAATAATATAGGACTGAGCTACAAGGAGGAGTCAATAATATAGGACTGGGCTGCAAGGAGGAGTCAATAATATAGGAATGGGCTACAAGAAGGAGTGGGCTACAATGAGGAGTCAATAAGATAGGAGTGGGCTACAAAGAGGAGTCAATAATATAGGAGTGGGCTACAAGGAGGAGTCAATAATATAGGACTGGGCTACAAGAGGAGCCAATAATATAGGACTGGGCTACAAGGAGGAGCCAATAATATAGGACTGGGCTGCAAGGAGGAGTCAATAATATAGGAATGGGCTACAAGGAGGAGTGGGCTACAATGAGGAGTCAATAAGATAGGAGTGGGCTACAAGTAGGAGTCAATAAGATAGGAGTGGGCTACAAAGAGGAGTCAATAATATAGGAGTGGGCTACAAGGAGGAGTCAATAATATAGGACTGGGCTGCAAGGAGGAGTCAATAATATAGGAATGGGCTACAAGGAGGAGTGGGCTACAATGAGGAGTCAATAAGATAGGACCGGGCTACAAGGAGGAGTCAATAATATAGGAGTGGGCTACAAGTAGGAGTCAATAAGATAGAAGTGGGCTACAAAGAGGAGTCAATAATATAGGAGTGGGCTACAAGGAGGAGTCAATAATATAGGACTGGGCTACAAGGAGGAGCCAATAATATAGGACTGGCGTACAAGGAGGAGCCAATAATATAGGACTGTACAAGGAGGAGTCAATAATATAGGACTGGGCTGCAAGGAGGAGTCAATAATATAGGAATGGGCTACAAGGAGGAGTGGGCTACAATGAGGAGTCAATAAGATAGGACCGGGCTACAAGGAGGAGTCAATAATATAGGAGTGGGCTACAAGGAGGAGTCAATAAGATAGGACCGGGCTACAAGGAGGAGTCAATAATACAGGAGTGGGCTACAAAAAGCATTCAATAATATAGCAGCGGACTACAAGGATCAGTCAATAATATAGGAGTGGGCTACAAGGAGGAGTCAATAATAAACGACTGAGCTACAAGGAGGAGTCAATAATATAGGACTGAGCTACAAGGAGGAGTCAATAATATAGGAATGGACTACAATACAAGGAGGAGTCAATAATATAGGACTGGGCTATAAGGAGGAGTCAATAATATAGGACTGGGCTGCAAGGACGAGTCAATAATATCGGACTGGGCTGCAAGGAGGAGTCAATAATATAGGATTGGGCAACAAGGAGCAGTCAGTAATATAGGAGTGGGCTACAAAGAGCAGTCTATACTATAAGAGTGGGCTACAAGGAGGAGTCAATAACATAGGACTGGGCTACAAGGAAGAGTCAATAATACAGGAGTGGGCTACAAAAAGAATTCAATAATATAGCAGCGGACGACAAGGAGCAGTCAATAATATAGGAGTGAGTTACAAAGAGCAGTCAATAATATAGGACTGGGCTACAAGGAGCAGTCAATAATATAGGAGTGGGCTACAAAGAGCAGTCAATAATATAGGAGTGGGCTGCAAAAAGCAGTCTATAATCTAGGAGTGTGATACAAATAGCCGCCAATAATATAGGAGTGGGCTACAACAGGAGCAGTCTATAATATAGTAGTGGGCTACAAAGAGGACTCAATAATATAGGAGTGGGCTACAAGGAGGAGTCAATAATATAGGACTGGGCTACAAGGAGAAGTCATCAATATAGGAGTGGGCTACAAGGAGGAGTCAATAATATAGGACTGGGCTACAAGGAGCAGTCTATAATATAGGAGTGAGCTACAAAGAGAAGTCAATAATATAGGAGTGGGCTACAAAGAGCAGTCTATAATATAGGAGTGAGCTACTAAGAGCAGTCAATAATATAGGAGTGGGCTACAAGGAGCAGTCTATAATATAGGAGTGGGCTACAAAGAGGAGTCAATAATATAGGACTGGGCTACAAGGAGAAGTCATCAATATAGGAGTGGGCTACAAGGAGGAGTCAATAATATAGGACTGGGCTACAAGGAGCAGTCTATAATCTAGGAGTGAGCTACAAAGAGAAGTCAATAATATAGGAGTGGGCTACAAGGAGCAGTCTATAATATAGGAGTGAGCTACAAAGAGCAGTCAATAATATAGGAGTGGGCTACAAAGAGCAGTCAATAATATAGGACTGGGCTACAAGGAGCAGTCTATAATACAGGAGTGAGCTACAAAGAGCAGTCAATAATATAGGAGTGGGCTACAAAGAGCAGTCAATAATATAGGAGTGGGCTACAAGGAGCAGTCTATAATATAGGAGTGAGCTACAAAGAGCAGTCAATAATATAGGAGTGGGCTACAAGGAGCAGTCAATAATACAGGAGTGGGCTGCAAAAAGCAGTCAATAATATAGGAGTGGGCTACAAAGAGCAGTCAATAATATAGGAGTGGGCTACAAGGAGCAGTCTATAATATAGGAGTGAGCTACAAAGAGCAGTCAATAATATAGGAGTGGGCTACAAGGAGCAGTCAATAATACAGGAGTGGGCTGCAAAAAGCAGTCAATAATATAGGACTGGGCTACAAGGAGCAGTCAATAATATAGGAGTGAGCTACAAGGAGCAGTCTATAATATAGGAGTGGGCTACAAGGAGGAGTCAATAATATAGGACTGGGCTACAAGGAGCAGTCAATAATATAGGAGTGGGCTACAAGGAGCAGTCAATAATATAGGAGTGGGCTACAAGGAGGAGTCAATAATATAGGACTGGGCTACAAGGAGAAGTCATCAATATAGGAGTGGGCTACAAGGAGGAGTCAATAATATAGGACTGGGCTACAAGGAGCAGTCTATAATATAGGAGTGAGCTACAAAGAGAAGTCAATAATATAGGAGTGGGCTACAAAGAGCAGTCTATAATATAGGAGTGAGCTACTAAGAGCAGTCAATAATATAGGAGTGGGCTACAAGGAGCAGTCTATAATATAGGAGTGGGCTACAAAGAGGAGTCAATAATATAGGACTGGGCTACAAGGAGAAGTCATCAATATAGGAGTGAGCTACAAGGAGCAGTCAATAATATAGGAGTGGGCTACAAGGAGCAGTCAATAATATAGGAGTGGGCTACAAGGAGGAGTCAATAATATAGGACTGGGCTACAAGGAGCAGTCTATAATCTAGGAGTGAGCTACAAAGAGCAGTCAATAATATAGGAGTGGGCTACAAAGAGCAGTCAATAATATAGGACTGGGCTACAAGGAGCAGTCTATAATACAGGAGTGAGCTACAAAGAGCAGTCAATAATATAGGAGTGGGCTAAAAAGAGCAGTCAATAATATAGGAGTGGGCTACAAGGAGCAGTCTATAATATAGGAGTGAGCTACAAAGAGCAGTCAATAATATAGGAGTGGGCTACAAAGAGCAGTCAATAATATAGGAGTGGGCTACAAAGAGCAGTCAATAATATAGGAGTGGGCTACAAGGAGCAGTCAATAATATAGGAGTGAGCTACAAGGAGCAGTCTATAATATAGGAGTGAGCTACAAGGAGCAGTCAATAATATAGGAGTGGGCTGCAAAAAGCAGTCAATAATATAGGAGTGGGCTACAAGGAGCAGTCTATAATATAGGAGTGAGCTACAAGGAGCAGTCAATAATATAGGAGTGAGCTACAAGGAGCAGTCAATAATATAGGAGTGGGCTGTAAAAAGCAGTCAATAATATAGGAGTGGGCTACAAGGAGCAGTCTATAATATAGGAGTGAGCTACAAAGAGCAGTCAATAATATAGGACTGGGCTACAAAGAGCAGTCAATAATATAGGAGTGGGCTACAAAGAGCAGTCAATAATATAGGAGTGAGCTACAAAGAGAAGTCAATAATATAGGAGTGGGCTACAAAGAGCAGTCAATAATATAGGAGTGAGCTACAAAGAGCAGTCAATAATATAGGAGTGGGCAACAAGGAGCAGTCAATAATATAGGAGTGAGCTACAAAGAGCAGTCAATAATATAGGACTGGGCTACAAAGAGCAGTCAATAATATAGGAGTGGGCTACAAGGAGCAGTCAATAATATAGGAGTGGGCTACAAGGAGCAGTCAATAATATAGGAGTGAGCTACAAAGAGCAGTCAATAATATAGGAGTGGGCTACAAGAGCAGTCAATAATACAGGAGTGGGCTACAAGGAGTGAAGTGTAACCTGGTTAAGTGTCCATCCACCATGTGTCCATGGTTTTGTGAAGAACGACCCGTTTATTAGCAAATTCCTTCTTATCAAAAGAAAATGAATCATTTGCGTTCAACAATGGAGTGGGCAGAAGAAACATCCATGTATGTGCAGACGATAAATAAATCGCTGCTGAGGAAATTACTCTAAAATAAAATAGGAAAGGAAGCGAAACAACGTGAATTTCCTGCAGTAGAAGCCAAAGCGACCACACCTATCCCTCATAAGTCTCCTAAACTCCAAGCCGTGGAACAACTCCTCCAATTACAGGCGTCTGCTCTATTTGGCAGATAATTAGAGAGCGAGGCTCGACCCCAGTAACTCCCAGTGGTAAGACTTTCTGCAATTAATCTACAAGTGTACAAATGCAATGGTACTGCGCTACAGTCTGCGGATGGCACAAAGATGATTCTGATGACAACATGGCACCTAGAATATGGGACGCTGGAGAGATGTAAGAAATTGGGATCCGAAGAGGAGAATCTGCATATGAAGTACAGACATGGCGGCTGGACATGAGATATGGGCCAGCTGGGCAGCTACACAAGATGAGGGGGCAAATGCCACCATAGGAGCTAAGGAGTGTAATGGCTCTCTATACTGGTAGATTGTGATTAAAACGTTTACCTCCGCACACCGCCCTTATGTAGGATGACACAGTCATGCCACAACACTTTTCATCATGGTATTGCAAACCTGTGGCATTCTGACACCACTTCAAAGGCTTATTCAGGCTTGTTTCCCGCTTTGCATAATCTATGCATAATGTCTACATGGGCCAAGAAATCTAGGGCTTTCCTGCTCTTAATGGGAAGACTGGCAAAGCAGAAAGAATATTGGTAATAATAATACTAATAATAAATAGTAATGAATGTGTCACAAGATTAGGATGACGTGTAATGCAATAGTGATGTCTTCTCTAATGAGAAAAAAAAGATGACATTTTCTGCTATGTGGGAAAGATATGGACTATATACTCATCTTATTAATATAGCAGGAGTGGCAGAAAGCATGCTATTCCCACAGAGAGTGGCAGAAAGCATGCTATTCCCACAGAGGTGGCAGAAAGCATGCTATTCCCACAGAGGTGGCAGAAAGCATGCTATTCCCACAGAGGGAACGTCAGCAAACTTAAGTGATAAATTGATCTCCCCAATGTGCACAATCAGCCATTATTATCAGTAAGTGCTATAAGACGATATAGGTCAGTGGCGTAACTAGAAGCTCATGGGGTCTGAGGCGAAAGATATAACGGGGTCCCAAATTATTGCAAATCTTTAATAACACTAGTATTTTTCTACAGGACAAAGGGAATTTTGGGGCTCACTAGGCTACAGGGCCCGGGTGCGATTGCAACCCCTGCACTGCACCTATTGTAGTTGTGCCCCTGGTAAAGGTGCCTTGTTTTGTGTGTCCCTCACTATTCTTACTATAGGCATAATACAAGTGTAAGATATTGGAAGATTATGGGATATGGCCAGGCAATCTTCACCTCGGCCCTGATGTGAGGCTATGTATGATGTTCAATGTGGAGCTTCACGAAAGAAACCCAATGGACTCCACTGTAGCCATAGCTGCCACTGGTGAGCATCCGTCAGGAATCACATCCACTGGTATCCTCAATGTTAAACTTCTGCACCTTCAAAGGTTATTTATTGCTATATTTATATGGTAGACATAGATGTGTAATCTATATGTGTGAGATGAGGAGAAGGAGGCATGGGAGAAGGAATGGCCTAGAATGGTGGTTGGTTCAGATTCTTATCCATCTTTGGACCAAACTCCCTTCTGTCTTCCAGATAAATCCCAATAGATAGAAATAACACAAGCACGTGGGTCATGCTCACAGGGGAACCTTTTGGCAGGAAAACCATTTTTTTAAAGTGTTTTTTTTAGTTGTGGATGTTTAGGTGCCAGCAATAAATCAACACAAGAGAAGCATGAAATAGACCTGTAAATGTTCAACTGCATTTTACTATGTTTTTAAGGAACTCATTGATCTCAATGGCCAAAAAATTGTGCAAAATAGCTGAAAGAGTGAACGTGCTGCACCTTGACAAACGTACAGAAAAAAAATCAATTTGTATGTCAGAAAAATGCTAGAAATAATATGTAACATAGGCAGGACATTTCAGAGGTTTCTTTAATTTGCTGCTACTGAAAAATGCTGAGTTTACTTTTACACATGGAAAAAAAAATCATCAAATCTATACCTGAGTGTGAACAAGTCCCAATAATGTCTGCTGTCATACAGGGAGGGGAAGAGTGAGCCTCAATTGTGACTGGCTTTACAATGCTCTGCACCACTGTCTCCTCTACTAATGTATGGGAATACAACATCATATATGTCAGTGTCAGGTTGACAAAGAAGCCATTGTAACCCTAACCATAGAGCTATTGTGGTCTGTGTATGATTGCATTGTGCACCTCTCATTATCTTGTCCTGTCCTGATGAAGCAGCAGAGCATATACACAGTAGATGGAAGATGTTTGGGATCATGTGAGCGGTCTCCATACAGACCCATGATCATTCTCCAGTCCGCCAGCAAATATAATCATGGCTGAAAGTGGTGGCACTTTTGGAATTGGTCCAGAAAATCAAATGAAGTATGTCTTTCATAACATTATTGTTATTAAACATATTTTGTTATGCAAATATTTATTTTCTTTGTGTATTGGAACAACACAAAAAAACCTAGATACAAAAAGGCAAATTGGACATAATTTCACACAAAACCCCAATAATGGACCGGACAAAATTGTTTATAACAAGAAAAAAAAATATTTTATAGTCAGCTGACCGTCATCATGTCAGTTCAGGGATCCGAGCGTCAGCCAGGGTCATGTATCTGCAGCCGCAGCAACGATATCCAGACAAGAGGTATGTGACCCAGGGATGAAGAGTCTGCTGTCCCCTCAGAGGTCTTAGGCCCCTTTCACATCAGCAGCTTTATTAAATTGTGGCAGATCCAGCAGATTTACCGCATCTGCCGCCTAATGGCCGCACTGGTGGCAAGTCCCATGCATTATCTACGGGGCTTGCGGTCGGGTGAGGCAAGTGCCATTCTTCTGGATGCAGCAGATCTGGCACTTACGGTGGTGATAAAAAAAACGCTGTTGACCGCAGATTTTTTCGCAGCCGCAACTGCCGGATTTGCCACACCCAGCAGAACTACACTTACCGCACCATAGATAGTGCATGGGACTTGCCGCAAGCGTGCCGCAAGGGCAGCCGTTAGGCAGCAGGTGCCGTAAATCTGCTGGATCTGCCGCAATTTTAAAAAACTGCTGATGTGAAAGGGGCCTTATTTGTATAAAACTTCCATTTCACCGAAAAATAGTAAAAATATTGTATAAAAGCACAGTTACATGCAGTCAGGTCAAACCAGTGGACATCTAGAGCAAAATGTTTCGGCTATTAGTCATGGACCATGACTAGTCGTCCACTGGTTTGACCTGACTGCATGTAACTGCTTTTATACATTTTTTTTTACTATTTTTCAACGTAATGGAAATCTTAGAGTACCTTTACACGTTGCAACATTGCATGCAATTTCACTTGCAACTTACTGGTTGCAGTGAAATCATGGACACATTTTTGTTGCTGTGTACAAATGTAACATAGAACAATGTGATTTCACTGCAACCACTAAGTTGCAAGTGAAATTGCATGCAATGTTGCGACGTGTAAAGGTACTCTTATACAAATAAGACTTCTGAGGGTGCGGCAGATAATTTATCGCCGGTTCACATACCTCGTCTGGACAAAATTGTTGGCATCTTTCCAAAATTGTGGGTAGATAACTTTTATCAAGCATGTGATGCTCGTTAAAACTCACCTGTGGCAAATACCAGGTGTGGGCAATATTAAAATCACACCTGAAAACAAAGGGAGAAGTTGACTCATTCTTTGCATTGTGTGCCACACTAAGCGCAGAGAACACAAAGAGGAGAAGAGAACTGTCTAAGGACTTCAGAACCAAAAGTGTGGAGAAATGATCAACAATCTTAAGGTTACAAGTCCATCTCCAGAAATCATGAGGTTTCTTTGTCCACAGTGCGCAACATAATCAAGAAATTTGCAACCCATGACACTCTAGGTAATCTCCCTGGAAGGAGAAGAGTATTCCCATGACTAGTGCTGCAAAATAATATCTGCAGAGGTTGAGGAGTATGCCCAAGACCAGTGCTGCACCATAATATCTGCAGAGGATGAGGAATACACTTATGACGTGTTCTGCATTATAATAGACGCTGGGGATGATGGGTACACCCATTACGTGTGCTGCACCATAATGGCTGCTGGGGATGATGAGTACACCCATGACCTGTGTTGCACCATAATGGTCACTGGGGATGATGAGTACACCCGTAATTTGTGCTGCACCATAATGGCTGCTGGGGATGATGAGTACACCCATGACATGTGCTGCACCATAATGGCTGCTGGGGATGATGGGTACACCCATTACGTGTGCTGAACCATAATGGCTGCTGGGGATGATGAGTACACCCATGACATGTGCTGCACCATAATGGCTGCTGGGGATGATGGGTACACCCATGACGTGTGCTGACCCATAATGACTGCTGGGGATGATGGGTACACCCATGACGTGTGCTGCACCATAATGGCTGCTGGGGATGATGGGTACACCCATTATGTGTGCTGAACCATAATGGCTGCTGGGGATGATGAGTACACCCATGACATGTGCTGCACCATAATGGCTGCTGGGGATGATGGGTACACCCATGACGTGTGCTGACTCATAATGACTGCTGGGGATGATGGGTACACCCATGACGTGTGCTGCACCATAATGACTGCTGGGGATGATGGGTACACCCAAGACGTGTGCTGAACCATAATGGCTAATGGGGGTAATGAGTACACCCATGACCTGTGTTGCATCATAATGGTCACTGGGGATGATGAGTACACCCGTAATTTGTGCTGCATCATAATGGCTGCTGGGGATGATGAGTACACCCATGACATGTGCTGCACCATAATGGCTGCTGGGGATGATGGGTACACCCATGACGTGTGCTGACCCATAATGACTGCTGGGGATGATGGGTACACCCATGACGTGTGCTGCACCATAATGGCTGCTGGGGATGATGGGTACACCCAAGACGTGTGCTGAACCATAATGGCTAATGGGGGTGATGAGTACACCCATGACCTGTGTTGCATCATAATGGTCATTGGGGATGATGAGTACACCCATAATTTGTGCTGCATCATAATGGCTGCTGGGGATGATGAGTACACCCATGACGTGTGCTGCACCATAATGGCTGCTGGGGATGATGGGTACACCCATTACGTGTGCTGAACCATAATGGCTGCTGGGGATGATGGGTACACCCATGACGTGTGCTGCACCATAATGGCTGCTGGGGATGATGGGTACACCAGTGACGTGTGCTGCACCATAATGGCTGCTGGGGATGATGGGTACACCCATTACGTGTGCTGCACCATAATGGCTGCTGGGGATGATGGATACACCAGTGACGTGTGCTGCACCATAATGGCTGCTGGGGATGATGGGTACATCCATGACGTGTGCTGCACCATAATGGCTGCTGGGGATGATGGGTACACCAGTGACGTGTGCTGCACCATAATGGCTGCTGGGGATGATGGGTACACCCATTACGTGTGCTGCACCATAATGGCTGCTGGGGATGATGGGTACACCCATTACGTGTGCTGCACCATAATGGCTGCTGGGGATGATGGGTACACCCATGACGTGTGCTGCACCATAATGGCTGCTGGGGATGATGGGTACACCCATTACGTGTGCTGCACCATAATGGCTGCTGGGGATGATGGGTACACCCATTACGTGTGCTGAACCATAATGGCTGCTGGGGATGATGGGTACACCCATGACATGTGCTGAACCATAATGGCTGCTGGGGATGATGAGTACACCCATGACATGTGCTGAACCATAATGGCTGCTGGGGATGATGGGTACACCAGTGACGTGTGCTGAACCATAATGGCTGCTGAGGGTGATGAGTACACCAGTGACGTGTGCTGCACCATAATGGCTGCTGGGGATGATGGGTACACCAGTGACGTGTGCTGCACCATAATGGCTGCTGGGGATGATGGGTACATCCATGACGTGTGCTGCACCATAATGGCTGCTGGGGATGATGGGTACACCAGTGATGTGTGCTGCACCATAATGGCTGCTGGGGATGATGGGTACACCCATTACGTGTGCTGCACCATAATGGCTGCTGGGGATGATGGGTACACCCATTACGTGTGCTGCACCATAATGGCTGCTGGGGATGATGGGTACACCCATTACGTGTGCTGCACCATAATGGCTGCTGGGGATGATGGGTACACCCATTACGTGTGCTGAACCATAATGGCTGCTGGGGATGATGGGTACACCCATGACATGTGCTGAACCATAATGGCTGCTGGGGATGATGAGTACACCCATGACATGTGCTGAACCATAATGGCTGCTGGGGATGATGGGTACACCAGTGACGTGTGCTGAACCATAATGGCTGCTGAGGGTGATGAGTACACCAGTGACGTGTGCTGCACCATAATGGCTGCTGGGGATGATGGGTACACCAGTGACGTGTGCTGCACCATAATGGCTGCTGGGGATGATGGGTACACCCATTACGTGTGCTGCACCATAATGGCTGCTGGGATGATGGATACACCATTGACGTGTGCTGCACCATAATGGCTGCTGGGGATGATGGTACATCCATGACGTGTGCTGCACCATAATGGCTGCTGGGGATGATGGGTACACCAGTGATGTGTGCTGCACCATAATGAGCTGGGGATGATGGGTACACCCATTACGTGTGCTGCACCATAATGGCTGCTGGGGATGATGGGTACACCCATTACGTGTGCTGCACCATAATGGCTGCTGGGGATGATGGGTACACCCATGACGTGTGCTGCACCATAATGGCTGCTGGGGATGATGGGTACACCCATACGTGTGCTGCACCATAATGGCTGCTGGGGATGATGGGTACACCCATTACGTGTGCTGACCATAATGGCTGCTGGGGATGATGGGTACACCCATGACATGTTGCTGAGAACCATAATGGCTGCTGGGGATGATGAGTACACCCATGACATGTGCTGAACCATAATGGCTGCTGGGGATGATGGGTACACCAGTGACGTGTGCTGAACCATAATGGCTGCTGAGGGTGATGAGTCGCCAGTGACGTGTGCTGCACCATAATGGCTGCTGGGGATGATGGGTACACCAGTGACGTGTGCTGCACCATAATGGCTGCTGGGGATGATGGGTACACCCATTACGTGTGCTGCACCATAATGGCTGCTGGGGATGATGGATACACCAGTGACGTGTGCTGCACCATAATGGCTGCTGGGGATGATGGGTACATCCATGACGTGTGCTGCACCATAATGGCTGCTGGGGATGATGGGTACACCAGTGATGTGTGCTGCACCATAATGGCTGCTGGGGATGATGGGTACACCCATTACGTGTGCTGCACCATAATGGCTGCTGGGGATGATGGGTACACCCATTACGTGTGCTGCACCATAATGGCTGCTGGGGATGATGGGTACACCCATGACGTGTGCTGCACCATAATGGCTGCTGGGGATGATGGGTACACCCATTACGTGTGCTGCACCATAATGGCTGCTGGGGATGATGGGTACACCCATTACGTGTGCTGAACCATAATGGCTGCTGGGGATGATGGGTACACCCATGACATGTGCTGAACCATAATGGCTGCTGGGGATGATGAGTACACCCATGACATGTGCTGAACCATAATGGCTGCTGGGGATGATGGGTACACCAGTGACGTGTGCTGAACCATAATGGCTGCTGAGGTGATGAGTACACCAGTGACGTGTGCTGCACCATAATGGCTGCTGGGGATGATGGGTACACCAGTGACGTGTGCTGCACCATAATGGCTGCTGGGGATGATGGGTACACCCATTACGTGTGCTGCACCATAATGGCTGCTGGGGATGATGGGTACACCCATTACGTGTGCTGCACCATAATGGCTGCTGGGGATGATGGGTACACCCATGACGTGTGCTGCACCATAATGGCTGCTGGGGATGATGGGTACACCCATTACGTGTGCTGCACCATAATGGCTGCTGGGGATGATGGGTACACCCATTACGTGTGCTGAACCATAATGGCTGCTGGGGATGATGGGTACACCCATGACATGTGCTGAACCATAATGGCTGCTGGGGATGATGAGTACACCCATGACATGTGCTGAACCATAATGGCTGCTGGGGATGATGGGTACACCAGTGACGTGTGCTGAACCATAATGGCTGCTGAGGGTGATGAGTACACCCATGACCTGTGATGCACCTTAATGGCTCCTGATTTTTACGTGCTCCGCAAGCTTTGAAACAGGCGGGCAGAGTGGACTGTACGTGATTTAACTCTGTCATAAAAAGCACCAGTCATCATGCTACTGGAAAAAGGCTTTCATCATTCAATCAATCAGTAATGCAAACACATTACAATATTGCAGAGGTGCACTATTAATAATTTACTTTTCTGTTGCTTAGGAGCCACAATGATGGCAGAGAGGACAAAAAAAGGCAGACTTTTGAATGTTACTGGTAATGGGGTTTGTACCGTAGTTGCCCTATGTAGGTGACATGAAGCCACTATTCTATTTCCTCCTTTGTGGAAATATAGTGTTCATCCTACAGATCTGAAATGTTCAGAATATGGTAATATTTCTTCTATAAAGTGGCAGATGATTTTGGCCAGCCCCAGGTGTACGAGGGTCACAGGGTGGCTGTTAGCCAGGGGTGGGCCAGCTATATGGTATAAATGTACCCCCTTCAGTAATCCAGGGGAACCGTCACACAAGTGATAAAAGCAGCAGATTTTCCAGCCTGCTTACACAGTACCAGTGATGTGGATGAGATTTTATTAAACTGATTGGATTTTATTCTTTGCAGATTTTGCTGCTCATTTTCTACTGCAGAAATTAATCAGTGGAAAAGTCCAGTATGAACGTTCCCTAAGAGTATACAAAGTTACCCATCCAATAATCTATTACATAATCATCAAAACATGTGAAACCACATAATGGAGTTATCGTACTGCAAACTTTCTTTATTTATCTCATTAAAATCTAAAAAGAAATTGATCCTCCCACACAGGGGATCTTACTGGGGTGTACAGTTTAGGTCAATGTAATAGGATCAGAATTGTTATATCCATATATCAATCCAAATATCATAGGAAACCACATCTTCAGGTCGAGTGTGTCCTGTTACTTTATACTACAACTCAAACCTGTGTAGAATTTCATCATACAATATCACTATAAGGGAGGTTATCAACAAAGGAATGAACACCTCATTACACATGAGGGTAAAATTGTGACCCCCCCAGTCTGGGAGTAAAAAAACACCGTATACCATTCAATTCCCCACCTCAATAGTATTGCCAGAATGTGAGTGATTACCCCATCTCAAATTCAAGGTCAATTTTATATATTGCACCTACCCATATGTGCTGGATGCTAGGATAAGCAAGACTGTCCTGAGTGCCCAACGCCGTTTCGGTATGGCCTTCTTCAAGGGCAGCTGTTCTTAATGTTTCTCTCTCACATCCCTTTATAGCGCCATTGCTCCCCGCCTCCTACACCACCTGCTACCCCGCGGCACATCCGCGCATTCCAATGTCGTATCCACAACATCCGGCATCGATATGTCATGCAACGACGCTGCAGCGTTTCCCGGACAAGGCCGCTCGTCATGCGCAATAGACACATTAGAGACGCCGGGTGTGTACACCCAAAGGTACGCAGAAGCGTCACTAGGCAAACAGGAGGAGGGGCCAGTGCACAAAGCTGAACCTACCAAGACTTCTAGGAAGCAGCAATAAGGAGTCATCTTGATACAAATGAACTCTATAAAGGGGTGTTACCACCTTACCATGTTACCTACGTGGAAATGATATTGTTCTAGTGTGAAAACAAGAAACATTAGGTGTCCAGTACTCAAACATTATCGAGTCACATTAATGTGTGTGCCCGCAGGCTATATCAACTTATCACCATGTGACATCACATTACATCAATATTATGACTGATATCTGTTACATGAAACACCATCTATGATACGATCAATACTCAGTTCTGATCATGTCCATAAATTCCAATACAAATTCCATCATTCAACTTAATAGAGAGGTCATTGATATAGGTGACGATCGGAGCAGTCATCTTCCTGCTTGATGGAAACACGTACACTGTGAGATTGCTTTATGGCAGCCGGTTGGGTCACAAAGTAATTAGTCATTGACCATATTACTAAAAACAGGGAAACATAAAAACACACAGGTCCCCAGCCCTGATACCACAATGGAGTGCATCAATCCCGATTATGTGTAAACCACTTGGGTCACATCCATGAGCCACCTTAAAGTGTCTGGGTAATGTCCTGAGCAGAGCTACATCAGTGTTTTTAATAGCGTTTTGAATGTCACAGACATGTTCCCGGGCTCCAACTAGTAGTTGTCTGGACATCAAACCGATATACACTTTTTGACAGGAGCATGTCGCATAGTAAATGACATAAGTACTGCTGCAGGAGATGTACTGTTTGATGGAAAAGGATCATTTTCCGTCAGCGGACATAAATGAGTGACCCCCTACAATATTGCCTGAATTACATGCCAGACAGTCACCGCACGTATAGCAGCCAATTCGTTTCGTCCTTTGTTCTATCCCAAATAGGCTCTTTGGTTTAGCCACGTAGTGGCTCTCCACCAACAAATCTTTCAGATTTTTACTTCTGCGGGCTGAGACTGCCGGTCTGTCGGTTATCTTTGCAGCCAAAACTTTGTCGGTCTGTAAAATTGGATTGATGCACCCCATTGTGGTATCAGGGGTGGGGACCTGAAAAGAGAACTCGCAAATAAGGAATGCAGGTGGATAGTGACCTTGGGCACTATGTCGCCTGCAGGCCTTAATGAAAAATTGAGCTTCTCTCCATATCTTTGATGGGGGATGGCCAATTTTAGGGAACTCACTAACATAACTTGTTGGTGTAAGACGAACCTGTATATATTATCATTATGCTGATTTAATTTTGTGTGTTTTTATGTTTCCCTGTTTTTAGTAATATGGTAATGACTAATTACTTTGTGACCCAACCGGCTGCCATAAAGCAATCTCACAGTGTACGTGTTTCCATCAAGTAGGAAGATGACTGCTCCGATCGTCACCTATATCAATGACCTCTCTATTAAGTTGAATGATGGAATTTGTATTGGAATTTATGGACATGATGAGAACTGAGTATTGATCGTATCATAGATGGCGTTTCATGTAACAGATATCAGTCATAATATTGATGTAATGTGATGTCACATGGTGATAAGTTGATATAGCCTGCGGGCACACACATTAATGTGACTCGATAATGTTTGAGTACTGGACACCTAATGTTTCTTGTTTTCACACTAGAACAATATAATTTCCACATAGGTAACATGGTAAGGTGGTAACACCCCTTTATAGAGTTCATTTGTATCAAGATGACTCCTTATTGCTGCTTCCTAGAAGTCTTGGTAGGTTCAGCTTTGTGCACTGGCCCTTTGGGTGTACACACCCGGCGTCTCTAATGTGTCTTTAGCGCATGACGAGCGGTTTCCTATGATATTTGGATTGATATATGGATATAACAATTCTGATCCTATTACATTGGCCTAAACTGTACACCCCAGTAAGATCCCCTGTGTGGGAGTATCAATGTGTCTTTTTATATTTTATATGAGATAAAGTTTGCAGCATGATAACTCCATTGTGTGGTTTCACATGTTTGATGTCTTGAGGAGTGTACATAATAATCCTATAGATGAGGGTGAGGCACGCAGTGCATAATACTTGGGGGCTCCCCTTCTTTTCTGTGATTCTTTTTTCATTTCAATCTATGACATAATCCAGTATCCCTGTTCAGTGGGTTACCGATATGGCACTAATTATGGCTGTACATCTGGAGGCTTGAAATTACTGGCAAGACACATTTTTCTTCTACATTGTCTCCTGAAAGTAGGCATTAATCCGGTATTCCTCACTAATTAGCTTGTAATTGAGCAGTGTCTCCCGTCTCCGGTCTTAGCTCACAGCAATGTCCGTGGCCTGGACGTGCTGCTCCTGCAGTGTGCGGAGATACCGGGCAGGTGCGCTGTGATATCGGAGAACACACCTTCCTCAGATTCTGCCTTTGTGCGAGTCTTTTCCACTGTCTACACCCAAGCAAAAGGGCTCTGCAAAATGGTTTATGACAGCTGAGGACACGCCTCAACAAATGTAGGACAAGGCTTCTAATCTGCAGCCAAAGTGTGAACAACTCCATTTTATGGACTCAGCACAATGGATGATTTAGTGTGGGGACTCTCAGCGTCAGGTCAGACTGCTCAAAGTTGTCGGTACAGCAATTTTGTCAGGGTGTGTGCTGTGAAGCATTTCTAGTCTAACTGTGCACGGATATGGTGAGAAGTTATACATGGAAACAGTCACAGCTACACATTTTTCCCTGAAGATTTTCTCCTGCAGCAGGTGTAAGAGACAAATGTATAATCGCTGGGTGTGCTGTCCATGTGCACAATAGCCTATACACAGATAGCACACTGACCTATTATTGCCAGTATCCCTGTTCACATACAAAAAAAAAAAAATATCAGCGTGAACTACTTTGGTACTTGTTACAGACCAGAATAATGCATGCAATGAAAGTCAGCTTTGTCACCCATGTCACCCATGCACAATGTGGACAAGCAAGTGGAGCTGCACACAGAGGAGAGAGGAGCTGATCACCAGTGGACCAGTAACCATGCTGCCATGACTGGTTGGCAGTTTTCTGTCTATGCACAGTTTACACAGAAAGCTGCTAATGAGTAGTGTGGGCAAGGTGGTACAGAACTCAGCATTCAGAGGAGTGCCAGGTCTGCAACAGATAGAACAATTTGTAATGAAATCTGCAGAAACTGGTAAAGTCAAGTGATACATCACTGGAATCAGGGTTTCTGCTTTTTCATCATGCTGCTCTTGGATGGAGTAACAAAACTATGGGGACTTTAAGAGAAAACAAAGAACAAAACCTAAAGACAGTAAAAGCATGATGGAAATGTGTTTTAAGAACCACATTGACATGTGACGTTTGGAGCGGTAACTCCCGATACCAGCCATGAATTCTTAGTGCAGGTGTTATCTGAGATCCTGTTTTCGTAAAAGCTCATTACATTCCAGAGTATCATAGAGACAACAGCAAACTAATCCACCTGCCTGAAGTACAAGTTTGGGCAGGCATCCACCTGTCTCCTGAGCACAATGCTATCCGGAGGTCACTACGAACCAGCTGTACGAGACCAGTACAGGAATGTGGAAAACAGGTTGTAGGGAAATGATGGAGGACATCAGTAACACAATCAGGACTCTGGCCTTACATCACCCTGGCAAGTCACAGCACACACACTGTAAACCATTGTCTAGATGGGTGTGTGGTTCCTCAGCCTTCACACCAGGGACCGCAGTTATAGAGTGTCCAATGCTTACTTATAGGGACATTCATTTTTATGTAGTGGAGAAAGTTGCAAACTTGGGAGTAGAAATTTTCTGCACAAAAATCTACAACTTCTGTCATTAGAAAACATATACACGCTGCCCTCAGCATTAAAAACCTGGCATAAAGGATAGCACGAAACATGTGACAGGGTCCTCTCCCTCCTGTACCTGTAATGACGACTGACCACATGGAATGTCCTCGTCTACATATATTGTACTCATCCTCGTCTGCCCTTTCCATATGTAAAGCGCCATGGAAACTAATGGCGCCACATAAATAAATAAATAATAGATTAGCTTTTCTACCAGTCAGGGGATAAGGTAACAAATATACCGTATTAGGAGGCTTACGCTCCTTACGCCACATGCACACGTTGAGTATTCGGGGAGTTTGTTACCATTTTACATTTTGTATTATAATGTAGGACTTTGGGGGCATTTTCCCGTCCAGCCTCCATTCCTTCTGTGTACTTGAGGTACATTCGCTACCTTTGCATTTTTCACACATGTAATAAAAACTATTCAATTAGAAATGAGCGAGTGTATTCGCAGGACCCTGGTGTCCCAGTCATGTCGCTGGACACCGCCTCCTGTCTGCCATCATTCACGGCTTCTCCTTTGATTGACTGGCATGACACCATGGTGGCACACAGGCCAGATAATCACGAGAAGATACATGGATGGCACGAGGAGGTTAGCAGGGCTCCCGTTAAGCTGTCCTCTGGACCAAAGTCCTGCTAAGGTATTGCTCATCTCTATGTACAATGTTATATAAAGTGACATTCAATGTAAGCATTACTCACGTAGATGAGCCCGGAATAGTAGCGATCTTTCAGATTGTGCAGGACAGATGCCTCATTCAGACAAGTTAATTCAGCCATGTCCTCCACCTTAGTGAACTTGGGTGGGTTCATCTTCTGGATGTCATCCTTATTGATCACACTTTTTTGCCATTTTCTGCTAGTTCCAGCACCACCTCATCACCCCGCTCTTCTTTAATGCTGGCGGCTTCGAAGCCATGCTTTTCGGAAGGTATCCACACCTGCTTCTTGGCTGTCCAGTCAGCCTGCGTGGCAGTGATACTCATAGGGTTACGGTCCACAAAAAGGTAGCGTTCCGCATCATCTCTGTATGAATTTCGAGAGGACATCTTGGAAGGTGATCAGGGTCCTAGAAGAAAGAGATACAAATCAATCAATGCAGAATAATGTACTATACAGCTGCCGTGATATCATTAGGTTTCCCTCATGTTTTTTCTGAGGATTTTCTGCTATGGCATGATGTTACAGCACAGTCAGAGAGGCAATAAAGTAAACGGTGTTTGGGAGTCTGCCAGACGTACTACATGAGTAGAGGAAGTGATAAAAAAGGCATGGAAAATGAGGAGAAATTTAATGGAAAATCTAACTCAGTCTGTTGTAAGTAGGAAAGTGCGCGTTCCCTCGTGTAACAATGAGCGATGTGTGTGAAGATCAAATAAACGCCAGTGGTTTCTGCAAAATGATATAAGGCAGCAAAGCTGGCATCACATGATGGAAAAGCCAGGTCACATCTGCAGGGTGCCCACACATGGTGGCATCACGGAACGGCAATGTAAAGTAAAACCTTCTGTAATAACAGGTTCCATAAAGATTGCTTTGCTGCAGTTTCTGATCATTACTGTAGCACTTTTCAGGAGTTAGGGCGCCTCTATGACAAGCCTCAGACATAAGCCTCTTCTAGGTATGCTCAATTATCTCTAGTATAATTATCTTACAAGGATTACACCATTAGGGAGACCTTTCATCTCCATGTTGTTGGGGAAGTGAGATTTTTATTGTTCAGTTTTATTTGTCTTTCCACATTGGAGTCAGTGGGTGAACATTAGATTATGTTCACTTATATAGCCCCATCATATTCTACACCACTCTACAGACATAACCTTGTCCCCGTTGGGGCTCACAATCTTTATCATTATGTTTTTGGTGTGGATTGTAAACCATAGAACCTGGAGGAATCCCATGCAAACACAGGGAGAACATACAAACTCCTTGCAGATGTCCTTGGTGGGATTTCAACACAGGACCCCAGTGCTGCAAGACTCCGTGCTAACCAATGAGCACTGTGCCATCCTCTGTTTAAAACCAATCTGGTATATCACATATTACTTCCATCTACATTAATATCTTGTTATAAAAAATGCAGGGCTGTGGAGTCAAAGTCGTGGAGTTGGATACAGGGAAATTGAGGAGTCGGCAGTCAGAGTCGGATGTTTAGCTTACCGACTTCATAGCCCTTGGTTGTGGAGTTGGGGCGTCGAAAGTCCATTTTTGGATTCACGCATGTTGGAGTCGTAGAGTCAGATTTATGGGAAATTATAAGGAGTAGGAGTCAGATGACATGCTGGTGTAAGGAGTCTTATAAACCCTGCAATGCTCCTCGAAGAAAACAAATATCCAAATAGCATCTTCAGAAGGAAAAGTATTTAATCTCTGGAGCCATCTGTTGTATGTAACAATCTTAAAAGTCAATATCAACTCTTTAATAAGCCTTGCTATAGGATTTAGGATAAGAAGGCAAACCAGACAATGCATTAACAAACACATGCATAATGCTCCCGTCACACACAACGAAGCAACAGCGATCCCGACAACACAACGATCCTGTAGGGATCGTTGGTGCGTCATTACCTGGTCGCTGGGGAGCTGTCAAACAGGCAGATCTCTTCAGTGATCAAGGACCAGGGAGCCACCTCCACATCGCTGGAAGCGGGAGGACACTGGTAACTATGATAAACAGGGGTATCTAGGCAGCAGGCGCTGCCTAAATAACTGGTGTTTATCATAGTTACCAGTGTCCTCCCTGCTTAGAGCTGGTAACCATGGTAAACACCAGGTATCTAGGCAGCGCGCTGTTTACCATGGTTACCAGCCTGTGAGGTCGCTGATCGTTGGTCTCTCACTGTCACACCAGCGATGCTGACCCAGAGCACTTTGTAATGATCAGCGATCTCACAGAAGGGCCTGATCGCTAATTGTCACATGTAGCGAGATCACTGTTACGTCACAAAACCTGTGACGTTACAACGATCTCGCTAACGATCTTGTTATGGGAGGGAGGTTTAAGTCTCCTTACACCGGCAGGTCAATCTCCACAAGGATAATGTAATTACGGTATACATTATTTCTCCACTAAGGATTTAGCTTTAATTCATAACATATATAAATGACATATTCCCTGAAGTTCAGAGGTCATATAATACTTACAAATCAGCTCAATGTTTTGTTTCCAAAAGATCCCACTTACATTCCAGGTTAAGTTATTACTATTTATATATTTCAGTGTCTAAAATTTTAATGAAATCTGACTTCACTTGTAAAAGCGTCATTATGTGGGAGCTGTTCGTAGAAATTACTGGCAGGTTATTTTTACTGCTAGAGTGCAATTCTCTGTAGAATAGAAGGTAAATGTTATAAGAAGATATAAACACAAGGCTGGAATCATACATCACCAGTAAGGTATGAATGCAGCTAAAAAAATAGAGCGTACAATGGGGACGTATAATGGGGAGGCACGGTGCTGCACTTGACTGCGCATGACCATACCCTCCCATTCATTTGCCTGTGTGATTTGTACGCACCTGGAATGTGACATGTCTGCGTTCCTGGTGCAGACGACAATGTATGATTTGTACGCAAGCATGCGCATGCGTACAAATCACACAGGCAAATGAATGGGAAGGGTATGGTCATGCGCAGTCAAGCGCAGCACCGTGCGCTCCCATTATAAACATAGGGGCTTGTGGTGGCTGTGCTCACACGGCGGGTCCCCTCCGAAGAACGCTGCGCAGGGAACGCCAATGTGAATCCACCCTAACAGCCATCTTCTCTCTCAGTAATGGGAAAGTCTTCACGGAATACAGATTCTACCTCAGAATTTCTATAATGACGGATCTATTCTGGGAGAGAAAGAAACACTTTTGTCTGATAAGATATAATACAAAGGTGCTTATTTACAGGTGTACTTTTCATTTATGAAATATAAATTAACATGCCAGTTACGCTTTAAATAGGTCATCAACTACCAGACAACCCCGGCTTAATGATTTTGGAGCCAATGTACTTTTGTATTTTTAAGCGTTGTGTTTGGTTACATATAAATTGTTGTGTAATTTATAGAATTTTTTTAGACTCAAATATAAACAAAACATTTTTTTTCTTTTTAGTTTTTTGTTACTGTTCAATAACCAGTTCAATGAAAGCTCCAGATTATTACACAGTAACATAGTAATATAGTGTGGTGCCCCACATGGTCAGGCGTCACAGTGGAGTATTGCACTCGTAAAAGTTAGTGTAATTTTCCCCAGCTGCAAGTGGATACTAGGCTGGTGGGTGGGACCCCTTCCTGCACTCCCACATTAGAATAGGAGAGGGAGGTTACTCCTGGGAGGGAGATATATTCACCTCTAAGGGGAGTAGAGAGTTAGAAAGGTCGGAACAGAGTTAGTGAGGAGAAGGGAGTTGGAAAGGAGTCGAGGAGGAGTGTGGAGCGAGGCGGAAGGTTAATCGGACAGCTCTACGCTGATCCGGAGGAAAGATTAAGAGAGGATTCTGAGGGGGTCCTGAGAGAGGGAGCCTGATGCAGGAGTCTGGGCCCTAGAGAGAAAGGGGGAACTCCAGCAGAGGCCAGACTCAGGAATTTCCCAGTCCACCACGGGAACGCCGGACCCGAGGAAACGGCCAGAGTCTACCTCTGAAGTCGTCAACCAGCTGCTGCGGTCTGTTCACCGGCTGCGGCACCCTGCCAGACGGAGCGGTCTGCCTGACTTCCTCACCACGAGGGAGGGGAATTCCAAGTCTACCTTTAAGGAGCCATTGGGTATAGACTCATCCTAGGCAGGGAAGAGAGGACACGGGTTCGTCAACTAAGGTATACCAAGGGTACCACCATACCACCTGGCATCCACTTGCAGCCACCTGTAGAGCTGTTTCTTTAACAACTTTTGCTGAACTGTGGACTTGTATGCTGATCACTGTTTATAGTAAAGTACCCGGGAGAGTGACTTTGCCTCCGTGTCTTCGTGCTGCAGAATTCAACCTGTATGCTTACAGGACCGCTGTCCTGGAGGACCAGCTCCACCTGTATGGAGCTTTGCCATCCTTGCCGCAATACCATCGCTCTCCGGAGGACTGTGGCAGCGCTGGTGACCCATCACCAGGTACTACAGGGTGGCGTCATGTGACAATAACTCTTATCCCCTGTACATAACTCCTCTATTGAAGTGTCACGCAGGCCACAGGCTCAGGCGCTGCCACCCGTGACATCCCCGTGAAACCCCCTCTGAGCCTGATAGCCGAGAACCCCATGGGCCTGGGGCTCGACAATAGCTTTTAAGATTGAAGGTAGACTAAGGCCACTTTTAGAAATGCTTTCGGGACGCAGCGTATGCGAACACACCCAAAACATGCGTACTGCGTCCCTATATTTAACATGGAGACGCATTGTACCTGCATTTGCCTGCATTGCGTTCGGATGCGCATATTGTCCGCGACTTCCGAACGCAACATGTTGCATTTTTTGTGCAGCGCCGCTGTTTGTTGTCGTACACAAGCAGCCAGACGCGCACAAACAATGAATGGCGCTCAATGTGTACACACTGCCATCTGCAGGTCAGCGCAACGAACGCAGCGTGGTTTATTTTTTTTGTGAACTTGTGATGTAATCCACACCTCCTCCCTTGCTCTCTCCGGACTGCGGTACAATGCAGTCCTATGGCCGCCAATGTATGTCTATGAGGATTAATTATGTCAACGCATGCAGATAATCTACGCTGCGTTGACACAATTAATCATGCAAATGTGAAAGTAGCCTTAGTCAATCTAGTTTAACCTATAGCCGAACATGTTGATCCAGATGAAATAAAAAAAAAAAACAAGTGGCAAACCCTTTTTTTGGTACCGTAAGGGTATGTCCTCACGGTCCGGAGGAGCTGAGGGAAGCCTCCGGACCTGAGGGAAGCCGCAGGTGGCCGCAGGAAGACCGCAGCCGCCCTGTACTCACCGTATGCGGTGGGTGCAGGGCGGCTTCTCCCTGCAGTCACCCGATGGGAGCCGCTTCCGACTCCACCGCATGAACTAAACATGCTGCGGAGGAGCGGACTCCCGGCAACTCGCACCGCAGCTTCAAAGACGCTGCGGGCGGGTTACGCATAGTGAGGATGGGATTTCTTAAAATCCCATCCACTATGCTACTACTGTACTACGCAGCGTTTTGGACGCAGCGCAAAGGCGCTGCGTCCAAAGCGCTACGTCTCTTGATCGTGAGGATGCACCCTTACAAAAGCCCATATACACCACATCCGCTGCATTTCCTTGGTCCAGTCCAGAATTTACCTTTTCATAGAAGCATAGCCGATTAGTTTGACAGCAACGGTCCCTCCCATATTGATACTGGGTCATGAGGTTGTTATTCTTCAGATACTCCAGTATAGCATCTCTTAAGGTGCTGTCACACAGCACGATCTGGCCAGCGATGTCGGAAGCGATGCGCGGGTGCCCGCTCGCTTCCGACATCGCTGGCCAGCTGTCACACAGCATCGCTGCGGCCGGCGACACCGCAGCGATGCGGGCGGTGACATCGCTCGCTGGGCTGGGCTCAGCCCAGCGAGCGATCCGCAGCAACGCTGCGGTTATATATAGGCTGGATCGCGCCGCCAACAGTGTCAGACGGCGCGATCCAGCCTAATCGCTGGTCACAGGTTGACAGGTTTATGAACATGTTCATAAACCTGTCAACCTGCAACCAGCGATAATTTGCAGTTGTGTCGCGCTGTCACACAGCGCGACGCACTTGTGATATCGGCCGCGGGCGACATCGCCACGTGTGACCCCACCTTTAGAAAACCCTCTAGGATTTTACCCACAGTAGAGGTTAAGCTTGCTGGCCTATAATTTCCATGTTCAGTTTTTGTCCCCTTTTTGAATACTGGCACCACATTTGCTATATGCCAGTTCTGTGGTACAAACCAGGTTATTAGAGAATCTTTAAAATTAATAGCCTATCTATGATGGTACTTAATTCCTGCAGTACTCGGGGGTGTATTCCATCCAGGCCCAGGGATTTGTCAACATTAATGATTTTTAGACGGTGCTGTACTTACTGCTGGGTTAAGCAGGTGACATTTCATGGAGAATTTTTGTTATCACTGATCATGTTGTCTGTCATGGGATTTTCTTGTGTAAATACTGTTGAAAAAAGCCATATAGCATATTGGCTTTTTCCTCACGGTCGTGTAGATATCTAATACGTAAATACTAAACTTTACTGTGTATGTCTAGTGATCTCTGTATAGGTACCTTCTTTATTGAAGAGGTGCGGGGAGGGGGTGCATGAAGGTACAGACGACAGGTCCTGTTTCGCGGTTTGCCCGCTTCTACAGGTCTGGGGGAGGTGACGTCATGGCAGAATTTATAGGGAAACTCCCTTAAACGTCACCTCCTCCTTGATACAGGTGTGCAATTAAAAACACTAGAATGAAGTAAAAACATGCTTACAAAAATGTCACCATAGTATATACATGAATAAGTCACAGTAATTACAATTTCATACAGAAATGCAGCCTAATGCTGCACAGAGAGGACACTGCCATTTCTGTCAGCGCCATGACACAGGCAACGCTGAGGTATACTTTATGGCGGAAATGTCGCCTATTAACTGACGACAGGTGTTATCAGGGCAATCGGCTGCAGACTACCAGTGTCTAACAGCCGTGTTTTACAGTAAGGTTATCACCCCCTGATGCCAGGCGTTGTCCAGGCAACCAAACTTGAAGCGCCAGTGTCGTGCGGTTAGAAAGGGCAAGGGTGTGTGGGTCTGTGGGAATTGATCCTAGAGGCGGAATTCACCTATTAAGCCTAGACCTTTATTTCCACAATAATTGAGAACTTGAACCAGATTTTACTCCCCAATGGGGAGGGGGGAAAAAAAAAAAAAAAAAAAAAAAAAAAAAAAAAAAAGAGAAAAGTGTTTTAAAACCATCCCCTTTTCCCCTTTTCCCCTTTCTTTTTCTTCCCTTCTCTTTGTGTCATATTGATTAAATTGATTAACCCTCTAAAATAAAAGCTGAATTTTCAGCAGTATTTCTATACTTGGACTGTAAATGCTTGACTGGCTGATGCAGGCGTAGCACCACCAGGTGGCTGGGGATAAGACAGCGGTCTGTCTTTATGGAGAAATAAGAAAGACCAATAGCCCTGAAGGTGCCCGGTGCCCCTACCTTTCTATACATCTGTATAGGTACCGTTACACACTTCAATTGTTAAATTGATCTCACTAACGATCTTGGGGTGTGCGCGGTCGTTAGGACATAGTTTTGACATCGTTGGTGAGATGTCACACATCTAGATATCGTGGACGACGCACCAACTATCTAGCGAGCAGGTATTGTTCGCACAACCCAGCGAACGCTACTTGTTCACTGATGTGAATGGGCGAAGTTGTGAATGACATCGTTATCGCGATGTCACACAAAACAATGCAGCAGGTTGGCTGATCACGGATCGTGTGATTTGAGAACATGTTCTCAAATCTGTGATGAATGATCCAACGATTTATCATAGTCATATCGTGGTGTTACGCGCAACGACGTACAAACAATGTTGTTTGTACGACTCCAAATGCATGACGTTTATGTGATATCGTTCACGATATCTTATTGTGTAACGGTACCTTTAGACACATCTGAGGTACATACAGGGACACATTGTCCAACAGTGCACTTGTAGCCATAGTTTGCCCTCAGAAAACTATCATGTGAACACCAGGTCCTTCAGAGGCTTTGACATTGAGGGTAAAATAGAAGACAAAAATTATAATAAGCTCCTTCTGTCTTCTCCCCAGGGTCCCCAGCTGATCAGGGACCGGATCTACTCCTGCTAGTTTGCAGGAGCCTGATCTTTAACCCTTAGCAGTACATTTACAATATCGCAGGATTAAAGTCCAGGACCTATTGCTGTAAAATCATGGAGGTGGGTCTTTATAGGTTCAAACATGCTAAATTAGGTGCTATGTATTTCCTCTACATCTACATAATCTTAGGAAATCATTGAGGCCATTAAGACCATGAATAAGCCGTAGACAACTTGACTTGACTGTATTGATCTTTCTTTCTTGACTGGATAGACCCAAGTATCACATGGCACAGGTGATATTAAACTGTCAGCAAAAGGCCACACCTCTGGAGTCCGCAGGAAAAAAAACTATCAGGTAATTGTGGCATTTTGGAAGTCAAAACCTTCCGGCTACCTCAAATGTCTTACTACAGATATTTGAAGATTCTGACATTGTTTTGAAATATTTTAGTTGTTGGCCATCTTCAACGGTTATAGCAGTCTAATACCAAATTCGGAAGTCCATGAGACATGGTCCAAGTGTTTTCTCACAATGTCTGGACTATCCAAAGGTTTCTTGACCCAAGCTCGACGTATACAGTGGGTACGGATAGTATTCAGACCCCTTTAAAGGGAACCTCCGGGAGAAAAAAACTTTTTAGTACAGTTCCTGCCCTGCTCCATGATGAAGCAGAGCTGTACACTGCAGTTCTAGGATGTATAGATCGCTTATAATTCAATAAAATCATATCTGCTCCTTTGATCTCCCCCCTCCCTCATGGGACATAAAATTTCAGCCTGAGAGCTTCATGCAGGAGCAGAGAGCAGGAGGTGTGTCAGGGGTGTGGACCATGGGAGCAGCAGGATCATCCTACATTCCAGTGAGGAGTTATGATGATGATCCATTGAAAGTTAGAGGGATAGGAAGCTACCATGTTCCTATGGGGGAGGGAAGAGCATGCTGAGATGAATACATCAATATAATGATTTGTCTCTACTCCTAGTCTCAAACTACCGATACACATTATGCATCATCATACAACAGAGGATCACAGCATGTATTTGTATCTGCTTGGTGACATTTTTGCTATTTCAAACCTTGACGCCCCTGTCACATAGGATGGTATATCAGGGACAGGATTGTAGTGTGATCATGGGGCCGGCAGCCACGTCTCCTCCCTATACAAAAATGTGAGGGGGCTGGAATGTAAAATGATCCTGCAGCTCCCAGCATCCATGCCCCTGACACCTCCTGCTTTCTGCTCCTACATGAAGCTACCAGGCTGAAAGTTCTCTGTCCCATGAGGAGGGGTCAGAGCTGAGGAGCAGGTATGATTTTATCAATTTATAAGAGATCTATAGATCCTACAACTGCATTGCACAGCTCAGCTTCATCATGTAGCAGGGCAGGAACTGTACAAAAAAACGTTTTCTCTCACTGGAGTTCTCCTTTAAATTATTCACTCTTTGTTTCATTGCAGACATTTGGTAAATTCAAAAATGTTTATTTTTTTCTCATTAATGTACACTGTACACTCCATGTTGACTGGAAAAAAACAGCAATGTAGAAATTTTTGCAAATTTATTAAAAAAGAAAAATTAAAATATCACATGGTCATAAGTATTCAGATTCTTTGCTCAGACACTCAAATTCAAGTCACATGCTGTCCATTTACTTGTGATCCTCCTTGAGATGGTTCTACTCCTTCATTGGAGTTCAGCTGTGTTTAAGTAAACTGATAGGACTTGGTTTGGAAAGGCACACACCTGTCTATATAAGACCTCACAGCTCACAGTGCATGTCAGACCAAATGAGAATCATGAGGTCAAACGAACTGTCCAAAGAGACAGAATTGTGGCAAGGCACCGATCTGGTCAAGGTTACAAAAAAATTTCTGCAGCACTCAAGGTTCCTAAGAGCACAGTGGCCTCCATAATCCATAAATGGAAGAAGTTTGGGACCATCAAAAGTCTTCCTAGACCTGGCCGTCCACCCAAACTGAGCAATCGTTGGAAAAGATCCTTGGTGAGAGAGGTAATGACGAACCCCAAGATCACTGTGGCTAAGCTCCAGAGATGCAGTAGGGAGATGGGAGAAAGTTCCTCAAAGTCAACTATCACGGCAGCCCTCCACCAGTCGGGCCTTTAGGGCAGAATGGCCCGATGGAAGCCTCTCCTCAGTGTAAGACTCGATTTGCAACTCCTCAGTGTAAGGCTGGCTTCACACTTGCAGATGGATCTGCAGCGTTTTGCAGATGCATCTGCAAGTGTGAGCATGCTGACCGCGGCCCCTATGTTTATAATAGGGCGCACGCGGTGTGAAAGCTCTCATTCACTCCTATATGTGTACTGTCAGCAGGCGTATGCCTGCTGACAGATCACACACTCCCGTCCGCACTGTGGACGCGAGATGTAGCGTCCATGCTGCGGGCGGGAGAGTGTGATCTGTAAGCAGGCATACGCCTGCTGACAGTACACATATAGGAGTGAATGAGAGCTTTCACACCGCGTGCGCCCTATTATAAACATAGGGGCCGCGGTCAGCATGCTCACACTTGCAGATGCATCTGCAAAACGCTGCAGATCCATCTGCAAGTGTGAAGGCAGCCTAAGACATGAAAGCCCGCATAGAGTTTGCAAAAAAACACATGAAGGACTCAGGATGGGGAGCAGAGTGTACATTAATGAGAAAAAATGAACTTTTTTGAATTTACCAAATGGCTGCAATGAAACAAAGAGTGAAAAATGTAAAGGGGTCTGAATACTTTCTGTGCATATATGATTGCAAATAGTCACTGCTGTAGTCTGTACTCAGACTGTGTTTCACGGACTTCTGAATTTGGCCTAATATGTGTATGTCAATCCACCGTCTTTATTAAATTTACTAGGAATGTAAATGAGTGAGGGCCATCTGTCCACTACTAGACCGCAATGTGCATGTGTGGCCACACTCTGTTATCTCCAATCTCTCCATGATACATGTGTCCCCACACACCGCCCAACAGTGACCTGCTGCCACTATCAGGTAGAAGAACAGATTAGCGTGTCCTGTAATTCACATTGCTGAACGCTGTCCAGGACATAACAGGTGCTGCATTTCTGAGCCATGCAAGATTAAAGATTACACAATATGGTGTCATTACATTACGATATTGCTGATAAACGTTCAAAATTAGTTTCATCATAAATTAAAAGAATATTCATTGGTCACATATTTCTGACTAACAAGCAGTGAGGGCTTATATAGTGTAGCCAATCAGGAGGTAAGATTGTGGATGGCATTGAGGCATTCCTGGAAATGTTCGCAGCGGTGATCATACATCACAGGTGTTTGGGTGGGAAGGTCACTCCTATACTCTCCACCACCCATGGCCACTGCTAGAAGTAAGGATATGATAACAGAAGATGGATTTTTATCTGCATTTTTTAATCCAAGTTAAATACTGCTTTCTATTAAAGTACCAGCAAAAACAAGAAGATTTCAGAGATCTCATGCACGTTTTTTAACCTGACTGAATTTGAGAACGGCTTATGAAATCTGCAGCATGTCAATCCAGCATTTTTGCAGCATTTTTTGTCATCTTGGAGAAGCAACCACAGATCTTTGTATGAGGCTTGTGCAAATAGTCAGGTCTCCTCCTGAAAACCCAACAATGTTGAGATCAGGGATCGGTGGGGCTCGATCATCACTTTCACGACTGCTTATTCTTCACTCCAGACAGTTCTCAATGACATCGGCTGCCTATGTGTTTGGGGTTGTTGCTGAACATGGAGCCGTTCATACACCTCCCTGATGGAATTGTAGGATGTAAATCAGGGCTGTGGAGTCAGTAACACAAACATCCAATTCGGACTCCGACTCCACCAAAAATGGGCACCGACTCCAACTCCACAGTCCTGAAATATGTGTCTGTATTTCTCAGCACTGACAGATCTCTAACCCTAATAAGGCTGGTGTGCTTATTTTGAAAATTCATGTCAGAATGGCTGTATATTCTTTATAATAAATCAAGCATGTGAAAAAAAGAAATCCTTCATTTTAATTTCAGGATTATACATATATCCGCTCTGCTATGCAGCCTTCCTGTGGTAATGATGCTGAACGCGTAATTTCTGGAACCGCGGGCCCCTTAGCAACCCGATATTTACCTTAGCAGCACATAGTGCAAAGAACCCCGCATAGCATCGCTGTGCAGCCGCTGCTAAGGTAAATATCGGGTTGCTAAGGGACCCGTGGATCCAGAAACGACGCGTTCAGCTACCACAGGAAGGCTGCATAGCAGAGCAGAGGGAGCCAGGCTGGGGGCGCCAAATTTAATTTCAAGATCATGCCCATGGGGGAATGATAAATGATCATTCAGGCTGCAAACCAACACGCCCAGGGGGACAATTGCATATAGCCCCCACTTCATTATTATGCTAATTAGTAAGTATAAAAATGTTTTTAGCAGATTGAAAGTAAGCATTTAGTAGAGACAGGGATAGTTATAATGGTAATAGGAAGGTGCAGGGACATGTATTGATAGGTTCGGTGGCTTTTCGGAGGTGACAGGTTCCCTTTAAACAATCATGTTCTGATGACACATATCCTTTAAAGCAGGGGTCCCCAACCTTTTTTGCTCCGGGGACCAGCGTCAAGCAAGATAATTTTCTGAGGCCCGGTGGGGGGTGTTATAGGGGGTGGGGCTTTGACCATATGGGGTGGGGCCATGTAGAAGGGGTGGGGTTTAGTATTCTGTTTCCCTGAAAGATGCATTACATCTTATTTGCGGAGAATCTCTTATTTCTCTATCTCCTTGCAGTACCAGCCTCCTTTTGCAGCCCCCAGCCTCCTTCTGCAGCCCAGCCTTCTTTTCCAGACCCCAGCCTCCTCTTCCAGCCACAACCTGCTTTTTCAGCCCGCAGTCTCCTTTTTCAGCCCCCAGCCTCCTCTTCCAGCTATAACCTGCTTTTCCATCCCCAGCCTCCTCTTTCAGCCTCCAGCCTCCTCTTTAACCCCCCAGCCTCCTCTTCCAGCCATAACCTGCTTTTCCATCCCCCAGCCTCCTCTTTAACCCCCAGTCTCCTCTTTAACCCCCAGTTTCCTCTTTATCCCCCCAGTTCTCCTCTTTAACCCCCAGTCTCTCCTCTTTAACCCGCAGTCTCCTCTTTAATCCCCAGTCTCCTCTTTAATCCCCAGTCTCCTCTTTAACCCCCAGCCACCTCTTTCAGCCTCCCCTTCCAGCCACAATCTCACACACACACACAGACACACTTCGTTCACCGCCCTCCCCCCAGCACCTGCTGCATCTCGGCCTCTCTCTTCTTTTCCTCAGAGAAGCCATCAGCCAATCACAGTGCAAAAGCCACTATCCAATCAGGGCCCGGCTGCTGCACCGTGATTGGCTGATGGCTTCTCCTGTAGTTCTTTTCTTCAGCTATGTGAATAGAAGAGAGGAATGTAATGAATCATGCAGGGGGCGGTGACATCACTCCGGGAGCGCCGCAGAGCACACAATGTGTACTGCTGGTCTGCGGCGGTGCGGACCGGCACCCAGACCCCCGCGGCCCGGTACTGGGCCCTGCTTTAAAGCACCACTCTATAGTGTTTTTTTTCTCTTTCACCGCTGGAGTGGTGCTTTATACCCAAGACGCCTGTTCCCAGTCTTAGGCTAGAATCACAGTGTCCACGTGACATGCGAGGCAGTCGGACGAGTCTTGGATCAGTCACCTGGAACGGCCACTCCCTGTCAGGACGGGAGCATCAGCTGCTTGTATTTCTATGCAGCTCCACACTCCCCGTCCAGAGAGGGGGAGACTGTTCAGGGTTGATTATCCGACACTAGTCCTAGAGACTCGCATATCACACGGACAGTGTGATAAAAGCCTTATACTGACTCTCGGCATTTTCAGATTTTTTTCAGCACCAGTTCGCCATCTAGTGCCTGTAACTTATGACTGTGCAGAAGTTAGAAGTTACATCACAAGCTCCCAATACAAGTCTATGAAAGTCAGAACAAGGACAGTAGAGTTGCATTGGTTTGTGACATCTGTTGTATGCCATGAAGCAATGCAGGTCATAAATCACAGGAGAAAGGAGCAATGCTAGAAACAGATAGAGACAGCGGCAGGTAAGTATAAAACAGACCTTACATTTGAAGCATCACTCCAGTGGTGAATTAAAAACTGCTGGAGTGCTGCTGTAAGTTTCACATTCCTCTAGAGCAGGGGTGGGGAACTCCAGGCCTCGAGAGCCGCACACAGTGCAGGTTTTCACAATTACCTTAGTATTTGACAGTTGGAATCATCACCTATGCAAGAGATTAAATTACCAACTGTCAAATACTAGGGAAATCCTGAAAAGCTGCACTGTGTGCAGCTCTCAAGGCCTGGAGGACCTATACCCCTGCTCTAGATCAGTGTTTCTCAACTCCAGGCCTCAGGACCCACCAACAGTGCAGGATTTCCTTAGTATTGGAATCACCTGTGCAGGTGATTAAATTATCACCCGGACAATACTAAGGAAATCCTGAAAACCATGAACTGTTGGAGGTTCCTGAGGACTGGAGTTGAGAAAGAGTGCTCTAGATTAAATATGGTTACAAATATTTTATACAGATATTATAGCGGTTTAAAATTCTTATTTAAAAATGTTTTTCAGCCAGCACTGAATTAGATTTTTGGAGAAAATGTATGTGATCGAATGGAGAATAGTGCATACTGAAGAAAAAAACTAAAAGCGTGTGGGAAGGAATGAGGTCTGATCAAACACAAACTGAAGTTTTGAAAATCAATTACTGCAGTGCAAAACATATATAGACAGGTGTCTAAGACATAGCTTTCATGCATTTGTTGTATACAGTCATGTCCTTTGCACAAAGGAATGCAAATATTCACCTTGCGTGCGCACATATTGGAGCTTGCTTTGCAGGGAGAGGCAGATGTGCATAGTTGGAAAACTTACTTTTCTTAAAGGGAACCGTCATCTGATTTATGCTGCCAAAAAGAGGAGCGTCATGAATCAGAGACAAGTGGCGTAATTGCTGCAGCGTTTCAGAGAAGACATAACTTGAAGAGCCGGTCTGCAACTATGGGTCTCAGCGGACTAATCCGAGGCAGTTCCATTCACCTTCTCCCTTACCCATTGCCTCGGACTGACAGGTCTCTCCCCAGACACATAGACCGGTCAGTCAGCTGGAGCTGATTGGTGAGAACTATAGTACCTGGTGGCTCCAAAGTATGTTTTCTCTGCATGGTTGCAATACCTCAGCAATTGTCGGACTCACACGGCTGGTGATTGGGGTCGCATGAATCCAATGACAGGTTCCTTTAAGTGCATTTACCATGTAAAATATTGAGTTGCTTGAGCAAGGTTCTTACTAGTTGTGTAGTGATTGCCTCATGTTTATTGAGGTCTAAACACAGGGATTTTTGTGTTCACACCGTAAAATCCTTTTCTCCAAGCTCATTATTGGGGGATACAGGACCCATGATGGGTGTATGCTTTTCTGCCACTAGGAGGCAACACTAAGTATAAAACGTTAAGTCCTCCTTCCTGCAGTATACACCCATTTGTAGGCGTAGTTAGTCAGTTACGTACTAAAGCAGTAGGAGAGCACGTCCACGTAATAAGGTATAAAAGGCATAAGCCTGTACAGCCTGTACAGACTAATGACGTTTGAGAGGGCGGGTGCTGTGTCCCCCAATGATGAGCTTGGAGAAAAGGATTTTACGGTGAGTACACAAAAATCCCTGTTTCTACTTCGCATCATTGGGGGACACAGGACCATGGGACATCCTAAAGCAGTCCCTGGGTGGGAATTCGTTGAGTAGCAGTCGAACATCATGCGCCAGCCGCTTGCAGAATTTTTCTACCTAGGCTTGCGTCTGCAGAGGCCTGGGTGTTAATGTTATAGTATTTGGTGAAGGTATGCAGGCTGGACCAGGTTGTGTGGCCTTGCAAACCTGAGTTGCCGAGGCCTGGTGACGAATGGCCCTTGAGGCGCCCACTGATCAAGTTCAGTGAGCCTTGATTCCCTGCTGGGATTGGCATGCTTTTGATGTGGTAGGACTCTTTGATTGCTGAGTGGATCCACCTTGCTAATGTGGAGTTAGAAGCAGCCATGCCTTTTTTAGGTCCTTCGGGGATGACGAACAGTGTCTTTGTTTTATGGAATGAGGCTGGTAGGGAGATGTAGCGTTTGAGGGCCCTTACTAGATCTAAGGTATGAAGCTGCTTTGCGAAGCGGTGTACTGGAGCTGTGCAAAGTAATAATAGGATGATGTCCTCATTGAGGTGGAAGTGGGACACCACCTTGGGCAAGAAGGACGGTGACGGACGAAGAACTACTTTATTTTTGTGGAAGGATAGGAAGGGAGAGCGGCAGGATAAGATGGCTAGTTCTGACACGTGGCTGATTGATGTGATTGTGACTAGGAAGGCGACTTTCCATGAGAGGTGGGTTAAAGAAACCTCTTACATTGGTTCATTGGGCGCCCAGAACTGAGTTTAGGTCCCAAGTGGCCACAGGTGTCTTGTAGGGGGGCCGAGTGTGCGAAACCCCTAAGATGAATGGTTTGACCTGTGGCTTATATGCAATCTTGCTTGGAATAGAATGCGATTGGGCCACTAATGGAGCTGAGTGCTAGGCCCGAGTTAAGGCCAGTTTGAATAAAACTCCAGGATTGTAGGGATGGAAAAAAGGAGTGGATTATGGTTGCGGTCTTTGCACCACCGGAAAAAGGTTTTCCAGATGCGGCGATAGATACGCGAGGACGTTGGTTTTCGGGCATCAATCATGGAGGTTATGACCTCTGGTGTAAAAACCTGCTTGGGTCAGAAGCCAGGATTCAATAGCCACACTGTTAAAGACAGGGCCCCCGAGTTCTGGTGGCAAATGGGACCCTGGGTTAGAAGGTCTAGTCGGTTTGGGAGTGGCCAAGGAGCATCGGCGAGGAGCTGTACAAGCTCTGCGTACCATGCCAGTCGTTGCAAGTCTGGGGTGATGAGTATTACTTGAACTCTTTCCACTTTGATCTTTCTGATCACTCGGGGCATCACCGGCAGTAGGGGAAAGATGTATGGGAGTTGGAATTGCGACCAGGGGAGGACTAGCAAGTCCACTGCTAACGCCAGAGGATCCTGGGACCTGGCTACAAAGATTGGGACCTTTGAGTTCATTCTTGATGCCATGAGGTCTATGTTGGGGGTTCCCCAGCGCCGACAGATTTGTAGAAAGACTTCTGGATGTAGAGACTATTCTCCTGACGCCAGTCCCTGGCGGCTCAGGAAGTCTGCTGCCCAGTTGTCCACTCCCGGGATGTGGACTGCAGATATGACCGACTAGGATTTTTCGGTCCAGTATAGGAAATGTTCCGCTTCGCGCATTGCGGATTTGCTGCGTGTGCCACCCTGATGATTGATGTATGCCACTGCCGTTGCGTTGTCTGATTGTATGCGGATGGGGCGACCGGCTAGAATTTGGTGGAAGCATTGGAGCGCTAGGTGGATCGCCCGTATCGCCAGAATGTTGATTGTAAGGTGTGACTCTTGGGGTGTCCAGCGGCCCTGAGCCGTGTGTTGACGATAGACGGCCCTCCCAACCGAGTAGGCTGGCGTTGGTGGTTACAACTAGCCACTGGACTGAAGAAATGGTTTTCCTTGTGTTAGAGAAGATGGCCTTGTCCACCAGGTGCCTTTTTGACTTGTGTGGATAGGCGGTGCTTGCGGTCGAGGCTGAAGTGACTTTTGTCCAAGGCTGAAAGGAGGGCCAGCTGCAAGGGTCGAGAAAGAGTAGTTGAGCAAAGGGAACTGCTTCCATTGCCACTACCATTTTTCCCAGGACTCCCATGCCGAAGCAGATGGATTGAGGTGTACAACTGCAGAGTGCAAACTCCTTTGCAGATCGCCGTGGCTTTGTCTTGAGGAAGTATGACTAGTCCTCGTGCGGTGTCTAAGGTCATGCCTAGAAAGCTTATCCATTGGGCAGGCGTCGGGGACGATTTGTCTAGGTTTATGAGCCTCCCCAGGCGGTAAAGCGTCTAGATAAGCAGGTCATCTAGATAAGGGAGGGCAACCACTGCCCGCGAGTGCAGGATGGTCATGATGGCCGCCATGTCTTTTGTGAATATTCTGGGTACAGTTGCGAGGCCGAAGGGCAGTTCGACAAATTGGAAATAGCGTTTTTGAACTGCGAACCGCAGATATTTTTGGTGTGGGGGAAAAACGGGGATGTGGAGATATGCACCCTGTATGTCGATGGTTGCTAAGAAATCCCCTTTTTCGATTGACGCGATTACTGAGAAGTTTGAGGTCTAGGATAGGACATGTTGTTCCGTCTTTTTTCGGAACGACGAAGAGGTTTGAGTAGAAACCTTTGAACCTTTCGGTGTCTGGTACTGGTGCTATGACACCGGTTTTGAGTAGTGAGTTGATGACCTTGTTTTGGGGGGATGCGAGAGGAAGAAACAAGTCGGGGGCCGGAATGAGAATTCTATTTTATAACCTGACGACGCCAGTTCTGTCACCCAATTGTCATGCACGACAGCGAACCATGAGTGGTGGAAGTGTTGGAGACGTCCGCCTATTATGTTGGTGTCAAGCGGTTGAGGGGGGAGGAGACATGCGCTGAATCTCTGGGGTCTTGTGCCGTTAAAGTGGGTTTGTTAGGGGTGGCTTTTCCAGGTGGAGTTGGTTTTGAATGAGAGCAGGATATTTCTGTCCCCGCGGGTAGGAAGCCCTGTGGTTGTGTTAGCAGTTGAGGTTGGCCATCCCGATGTCCCGTGAGGGATGCGCGATCATGATCGTGGCTGTGGGCAGCAAAAGGGGCGCTTGAACCTTTGTTGGGGAAGAAATTTGCTTTTTCCCATCGTGGCTTCAGAGATGAGTTGGTCAAGCTTTTGACCGAACAGGCGACCACCTTGGTAGGGTTATGAAGGATCTTTTAGAAGCGGATCCACGTGCCAGCCTCTGAGCCAGAGGGTTCAGCGCATGGAGATGGCGTTCACCGCTGCCAACGCGGAACAGTTGGCTATGTCTATGGATGCAAGTAAGAAGTACTCCACGACCAATGACAGTTGGTCGAGTAGGTCGGTTGCGTCTTGTGAGGGTTCGGGGTCTTGTAACAATGAGTGTAGGGAATGTATCCAGGATATGAATGCGACACACGCCGTAGCGAAGGAGGGTAAGAGAGCCGCCTCTGAGGCTTCAAAGACAGAGTGTGCCAGGTTGTCTAATTGGCGGTCGTTGGGGTTTTTGATAGTCAAGCTGTCTGAGAGCATAAGTAGGGTTTTGTTAGCTAGGCGCAATACTGGAGGGTCAACGCGTCCCACTGTTTATTATGATCTGGGGCAAAGGGGTATTTTGCTTTCATAGGTCTGCGACCTGCGAAGTGCTTGTCTGGGTGGTCCCAATGACGTTGAATTATGTTTTTAAAATCGTCATGAGTAGAGACAACTCGACGAGAGCGTTTTGCTTTTGTAAAGAACATCGTGTGCTCTGGGGCGGTGGTCATTGCCTCTTAGGGTACCTTCTCACGCCACAACCGCGGGAGACATTTTTGGCGGCGATATTTCGTCCTGGAAATATCGCTGCCAAATTGCCTACTTACTGCGGCGTGTATTTCGGGAATTTGGCAGTGATAAGACATTTGTCTTATCGCAGCCAAATTCCCGAAATACACGCTGCAATAAGGAGGCAATTTGGCAGCGATATTTCAAGGACAAAATATCGCAGCCAAAAATGTCTCTCGCGTTTGTGGCGTGAGAAGGTACCCTTAGTGTTTTATTAGTGGCCTCGATGAAGCTGTCAACCATTGCCTAGGTGTCTGTTGTCTCACTGTCCTGGTGTGAATCAGGCTCTGAGTTCCCCTTCGGAGGGCGACGGGAAGCGAGATGTGTCACTTATGAGTGACGTGCTAGGGGATCGCCCCTGGGATGGGTTTGTCTTCTGGTTGTCAGGGGGCTGTAGGCTGGGAGCGTTCCCTGCTGCAGTGGGAGCAGTGACATTTATTGTCACTGGCTGTGTGGGCACTGGGAAGTGACTGCATCATTTGGGCTAATGAATCAACCAGTTACGTCAGTGCCAGGGCCCATGGAGGGATTTAAGACATACTGGGTACTGCGTCAGTGGTAGGCTCAGTGGGGCATTGGGGTTCACAATTTAGGCAAAGTTGCGAAGCATGTCCCCTTGGGAGTTCAGTCTGACAGATGGTGCACAATGTCTTGCCCATTGTGCTGTTTTTGTTATTCTTTTTGGATGGTTTGGGGTCCATCATAGTGTACCAGATTACAGCGAAGTAGCGTACTGCAGTGTACTAAGCGGTTTGCTTTGAAGGCAAAGGAGCCAACACTGACCAGGGGGTGAGAATCTGCAGGGGGTCTCCTATTGGAGCTTACTGTGTCCCCTTAGGTGTGCAGTATGTTGAGGTGCTGGGCTGAGGAGCTTCTGCTTCAGAGGCACCGGAAGAAAAAAGCTGTATGGTGGACGTACACTGAGTTAGAGTGTGGGCTTTGTGCAGCCCCCCTTGGTGGTAGAGGAGCCAGGGGAGGGCCAGGTTGTGGCATTGCACACCGTCGGACTGCGTCACCGCAGCGGGCTGTTCCCTCTCAGCCCCATGCCCCGAACTTACCGGCGGTGTGTGTCCCTGCATGGAGCCGCCGCAGGGTGCTGGTGAACTGGGGCTGTGGGAGCTGCAGCGGAGCACCGGATCCTTGGGGCTGGATCGGTGCTATTGTGCCCGGGAATTTTACGGCGATAAGACAAATGTCGCCTGGTTTCGATTTTAGAGCAGATAACTGCAACCATTGCAGGAACCCCTAGAGACCTGGTGAAATCTATAGAACTATTCTGCAGGTAACTCCAAGTATTACAAGTCCATGTTGTGGCACTGTAACATTCCCAAAAAAAAAAAAAATTGTAGTGCCATTTTTTTTAAAAAAGTGCCCATTTTGGAAAATGGCAGTGAATATCTCTCTACAGCCAGGATGCACACAGAGCAATTAGGGTAAGTTCACATTACCCGGCGTGTTGGTCGTCGGCGGCTGGGCGGGACCCGCCAGGAAGCTCCGGCGCCGTGCACCGGCTTCCTGGCGGGTATGTGCGGGCGGTATCCGGCGGCTGCCCAGCGGGTTCTCGGCGGCGATTCTGCAGCGGCTGGAAGCAGCACATGATTCTGCTTGCAGCCGCTGCAGAACCGCCGGTTTTTAGAACATGGTCATTCTTTGCTAACCCGCTGGGAAACCTGCGGGTTAGCAACGGATGACGCTGGGTAACCGCCGGTGTCTGCACAGCCTTGGGCTGTTTACATTAGTTTTAATGTTAATCCAAACGCCGGTTTGGATTAACATAAATTAACATAAAACTAATGTAAACAAAACGGCGGTTTACACAGGTAAACCGCCGAAAACCCGGCCAGTGTGCACTTACCCTTACACTATGTTAGCAGCTTCAGCCCCTATTTACATTGAATGGGGATAAAATTGAGCATTCGGGTCCTACATGTAAAGCCTAAACTGATCTTTGTGCATATACTGTACCATGTAGACAAGCTTGATAATGACTTAGGCCGATAATCATAGCTTTCTAAGAAATACCTACAGCAATTATGTACTAAATAATAGAATCTAGCAGATTTTTATAATCTAATAATAAAATCCACTTGCAACAAAAATATATCTCTAGGTTATGTTCAATAAGGTGACCAGAGGGAGCGCCACTTTATTGGGATGACAATTCACCGGCTGTAACAGCTGTCCCTCATAAATGAATCGCTCTACTGCTAAAGTCCACAAGGTCGGCTGATTAGCATTTATGATGGCGGTCACACGGAGTGCGCTACTATATATGGACCGATACTGAGCAGTCTCACTACACCGAGGCAGACATGACTATCACAATAGGGCTGGGTTCACGGATACAGAGTCTTTGTTTAGGTGTAAAGAAAAAAGTGGTAACTTTTCTGGTGTAATATATTCACAACTGACATTTGGACTTAAAGCTACATAAGGCTACATTCACATGTAGCGTAATTTGCGCGTATTTGTGCAGTGGCGCTTTTTTGCGCATGTATGACACAAAAAAGTGCGACTGCATTCACACACTGCGCTTTTCCCGAGCATATTTTAGAATTTTCCTATGGGAAAAGCGCGCTGAAAAAGGCGCAAAGAATTGACATGTCTATTCTTTTTGCACACGAGCTTTTGCAGTGAAGGTGCGACCACAAAAAGACGCAGTAATACGCGGCGTGTGAACGCATTTCAGCAAAGGCCATAGCTTTTCCTGGAATGTGTTTCCAGAGATGTGTTGTACTGCATTTATACAAGCACTAAAAGCACTGCGTAAATGCCGGAATACGCACAAATGACCCTACGTGTGAATGTAGCCTTATACTGTTTATATAATTAATATTGATAACAATTGATTTATGATTCATTGACAAGTCATCAATACAAGGTCAGTTGCAATCCCCAGTAGAAGATGTAAGAGATGGACTAGACAGGACCAGCAGCCTACACATTGCTCAGTTTGCTGCCAAATTCTGCTGTTTTCATTCACATTCTTTTACTAAACCTTCAGTATCAAGATAATTTTATCTTCTTCACTCATAATTCGATTTGCTATTGTCACATCGCCATTGGACTCGGTGGCCGGTGTTCCTGCCTCGGCCGCTGGGAGGAGCCGGATTCCTTCGGCTGGTGGTGCCGGTGATAGGAGGGCCTGGTCCTCATATGGAACTGCTTCCACGACGTCTGCCTCTGTTGCTGAACGCCGCTGTGTTTCCCCTCTGGGTGGTGTTGGTCGCAGAGGAGCGGGCCCTGCAGAGGTGTCCGTTAGGCGCAGCCTGCGTTCTTCTGTCAGAGGTGGGGTGGGTGGAGCCAGTCGTGCATCTCCATCTGGCCTGGGTCTAGGGGCGGTCCGGATGAGGTCATCAGGCTTTGAGCTCCAGCCTATAGGAGGTAACCGCGCCCTTTAAATACATTGGAGAATGTCTTGCATGCCGCCAGATATAGTTTTGGTTCCCCAGTGATATAGTGTGCGTGTGTAGTTTTGTCTCTGACCTTGGCCTGGATTTCTGACTCTGCCTCTGCCTATCGATTTTGTACCTCAGCTGCCCTTTTGGTTTTTGCCCTTGACCCTTGCCTGGATTTTTGACTCTGCTACTGCCTGATGATTTTGTACCTTAGCTGCCCTCTCGGTTTTGACTCGGACTTCTGACTTTGTTTTTCGGGTCTTGATTTTTTCCCTGGCGACCTTCCCTGCTCTGTTGCTATAGGCAGTTACCCCCTGGGCTTCGCTGTAATTCCAGATCCCTGTATAGGGGTTAAGGGTCTCGGGGTTTCTCGGGGTGCTGTCTTACCAGCAGCTCAGCCTCATAGCGGGTGGTTGTCACAGCTATCTTTGGGTCGAAAGATTTTGTAGACCAAACCCTCAATGTAGATACCCTAAGACAGAGTGAGTTGTTGGCACCCCAACCAACAACAGCGCACATGCCCCCCACAAACACTGTCAGTCTTTTATATGGCTAAATATTTTCCTGTATTCCTGTACATTAAATAAGTGGAGAGGATTTTAAGCAGGCATGATACACAGTGTAAACCAATCTGTAATGGTACATATACCTGATCATGCATGTGTCGTAAATTATAGTAAAAAGTGCACAAAGTAAGGGGTTTTGTAGGATGATAGATGGACCAATTCTACCAAACAGGTGATAATCAGCATCATTTTCATATGTAAGCTGAAACACAGTCATTAACTGAAACAGAAACCTCTGTGTAGGAGGCATAAAACTGTGAGGACCAGCTAAACTCTGCTACAAAGATGAGGCTATGGAAGACAATTTCATGTCACAAGCCATAAAGCACGACAAGATTAAGCACAATGACCCCAAACGTAGGCTGGTTTCACATTTGAACGCATGCATCCTGATGTGAACGCAACGTTGATTATCAGCATGCGTTGACTGTGAAATTGCCATAGGAATCCAAAGTAAAGTGCGTCGCCATTGGAAATAATGATGTGCAGTCCAGAAAGGAGGAGAGAGGAGAAGAGTTTAAACAACGCTTCGTTTGGCTGGGGTGACATTCGGATGGCTGTGCGGCTCCATTAACCCTCATGCATAGTTTGTGTGCTTCAGGACGCTTGTGTAGGAAGCAAGTATCAGGCACACAAAAAATGCAACAAGTTTCGTTCAGAGGGTACCGTACTTAGAAAAAAACGCATGTGAACGCAGCCAAACACAGGTACCATCCATCCTCATGTTAAACATAGGAAGGCAGTACACATGCTTTTGGCTGCATTCACAAACGCTGTGTCGAGGACGCAAATTTGAAACCGGCCATACAGCCAACATCATCAAGCAATATCTTCAGCAAAAATAACAACACCAAATCCTAGAGGTGATGATGCAGCCCCAGAGAGCCCTAATCTCACATCATCCTGTCAGTCAGTCTGGTATTACATGAAAAGACAGACGGATTTCTGCAAGCCTCATCCACAGAAGATCTGTGGTCAGTTCTCCAACAACCTCCCAGCCAGTTTCTTTAAAAACTGCGAGTAAGGCTGGCTTCACACTTGTGTTCCCCGCCACTGCGTATTGCGGCGGGCGAGCGCAAGCCGAGCACATACACCGCACGTCCTTATGTTTAATATGAAGATGCACGGTGTATGCTTTTGGGTGCGCATGGCCATGTGCACCCTTTGCCAGCCATGTGTGATTTGTACGCATGCGGATTCTTGCGTACAAATCATACATTCCCGTCCGTACCGAATCTGCAACATGTTGCGTTCATGTTGCGGACGAGAATGTATGATTTGTACGCAAGCATCCGCATGCGTATATATCACACATGGCGGGCAATGGGTGCGCTTGGCTTGCGCTCACCCGCTGCAATACGAAGCAATTGGATATAATTCCACACCAAACATAAAAAAGGGGGTGGACAAAAGTATTAGCACTGTTAGAAAAATCATGTGATGCTTCTCTAATTTGTGTAATTAACAGCACCTGTAACTTAGTTGACATGGATTAAAGTTGACTCAACCTCTATCCTGTGTCCTTGTGTGTACCACATTGAGCATTGAGAAAAGAAAGAAGACCAAAGAACTGTCTGAGGACTTGAGAAACCAAATTGTGAGGAAGCATGAGCAATCTCAAAGCTACAAGTCCATCTCCAAAGACCTGAATGTTCCTGTGTCTACCGTGCGCAGTGTCATGAAGTTTAAAGCCCATGGCACTGTGGCTAACCTCCCTAGATGTGGACTGAAAAGAAAAATTGACGAGAGATTTCAACGCAAGATTGTGCGGATGGTGAATAAAGAACCTCGACTAACATCCAAACAAGTTCAAGCTGCCCTGCAGTCCAAGGGTACAACAGTGTCAACACGTACTATCCGTCGGCGTCTGAATGAAAAGGAACTGTATGGTAGGAGACCCAGGAAGACTCCACTTCTTACCCAGAGACATAAAAAATCCAGGCTGGAGTTTGCCAAAACTTACCTGAGAAAGCCTAAAACGTTTTGGAAGAATGTTCTCTGGTCAGATGAGACAAAAGTAGAGCTTTTAGGGCAAAGGCATCAACATGGAGTTTACAGGAGAAAAAAAGAGGCATTCAAAGAAAAGAACACGGTCCCTACAGTCAAACATGGCGGAGGTTCCCTGATGTTTTGGGGTTGCTTTGCTGCCTCTGGCACTGAACTGCTTGACCGTGTGCATGGCATTATGAAGTCTGAAGACTACCAACAAATTTTGCAGCATAATGTAGGGCCCAGTGTGAGAAAGCTGGGTCTCCCTCAGAGGTCATGGGTCTTCCAGCAGGACAATGACCCAAAACACACTTCAAAAAGCACTAGAAAATGGTTTGAGAGAAAGCACTGGAGACTTCTAAGGTGGCCAGCAATGAGTCCGGACCTGAATCCCATAGAACACCTGTGGAGAGATCGAAAAATGGCAGTTTGGAGAAGGCACCCTTCAAATATCAGGGACCTGGAGCAGTTTGCCAAAGAAGAATGGTCTAAAATTCCAGCAGAGCATTGTAAGAAACTCATTGATGGTTACCGGAAGCGGTTGATCGCAGTTATTTTGGTTAAAGGTTGTGCAACCAAGTATTAGGCTGAGGGTGCCAATACTTTTGTCTGGCCCATTTTTGGAGTTTTGTGTGAAATGATCAATGTTTTGCTTTTTGCTTCATTCTCTTTGTGTGTTTTTTCATTGAAGACAAATTAAATGAAGATAATAATACCAAAGAATTTGTGATTGCAATCATTTTCAGGAAGAAACTGATTACACAGGTCAACAAAAAAAATTTTTTTTTCTGGTGCCCAAAATATTTTAATGAATTTGGGGTATTTTTGGGGTGCTGATTCTAAATATGCTATCAGTTTTGCCAGATTGGCTCAAGTTTTTGAGATTTTTGGTATCTTATTTATAGCACTTGTTGGTAAATGCGACGCATGATCTCATTAATTTCTTTGGATTAGTACTTGAACTGAGCAGTTCTCAATATAGTTTTGTGTTAATTAGTGTTCTAAAAATTTGTTCATAGCTTGATTTTTGCACTAACTTTATGTTTGTTGTCTGTTGTTCAGTGAAAAGAATGAACTCATCAAGAAGAAGTTGTCTTAACAATCCAGACTCATTCTGTTACATTTGTGGTGAATATACACTGACAAAACATAGAAGAAACATAACAGACTTCGTTAAAAAAGTAGCAAAAAACGTCTTTTTTTTAACACATTTTACGAAAAATCTCAAAAACTTGAGCCAATCTGGCAAAACTGATGACATATTCAGAATCAGCACCCCAAAGTTACCCTAAATTCAATGAAATATCTTTGGCACCAAAAATGCTGTTGACCAGTGTTATTATCTGACCGAATTGCAGGGGTGTCAATACTTTTAGCCACAACTGTAAGTTTACTGAGAATTGATGCTGGTTTGAAGGCAAAGTACGGTCACACCAAATATTAATTTGACGTGGCTTTTTCCTTCTGCATTTTATTATTTGATAAAAATTAACTATTAACACTTGTATTTTTGAAAGCATTCTTACTATGCTGCATTTTGTCAACACAAGCCTACAACAAATGCACAGTACTCAATATATCAATCCTATAAAATCATTACAAGTTAAAAGTTGGTATTACATGTATGCAAATGGAATGTCACAATTAGGTTCATCATAAAAAGGTTGTAGAAAACATCACAGTGTCTGTGTGTGCTTTAGGGGTCACATTTTATACAACGATTAATAAGCACATTGATTAAGATTATGTGGTCTAGTCAACAGGCAGTAAAAGAGTCGATAGTCAAGATGAACGTAGGTATAATACATTCATGATGTAAAGATATTTAAATACCGGTAGAGCTACATGTACACAGGTCGTGAAAAAAGATCAACTTATATGTATGAGTATTATTAGGGAAAGTAAGGAGAAGGAAAGGGAAGTTAGGCATGGAAGGGATGAAGATGTGGGGGAGGGGGTTCTAAAGGACCAGAGAAGACCATGCCTGCTGATTGGGTAGAGAATCATATGACATAGTAACCTGTTTTAGGCTGCTTTCACACTGCAGGATTTTCCCTGATCAGTGTCCATCAGTGTTTGGGTGCCAAAACCAGGAGTGTCTCCAAAACCCAGAACAGGTGTCAATCTTTCAATTATAGTTTTTCTCTGCAAGTTCCTCTCCTGGTCTTGGCACACAAACCTGATCAGGGAAAAAACTGCAGTGTGAATGGGGCCATAGATTGTCGTGAACACATGTGTGTTGGTGTAGCCATGTCTTGTTGTTTTATGTGGCCAACATTTCCTAAACGTAGGAGAGATCACTGATCAAGCTAGTTTCTTTCCATCACTTTTTGCATAGTATATTTCCACAAGGAACATACAGATGTAGCATGAAATACAAATCACCATAATCTGGAGTAAAATACACCTTCAGTGCAAAGTGGAACTGGAGTATCCATTATGAAAATGAGAAATCATATTGTTTGTTCTGAAAATCCAAGCACTATGGAGCATGACCAAGAAGATGAAAGAGAAATAAGCTGCAAAAAGTTCCTGGTGAAAAAGACAAGGAATTTGTCTGTAAAGTCTGGCAGAATGCTGTTACGTTTAGTAATGATGTGCCCTACATGAGCTTTGAGTGATGTGGTTGGAAGAAAGCAGGTCTGGAATTGTCTTATGTCAGTATGTCTGTCCTCCTCAACCAAAGGACCAAGATCCTTCTTCTTCCTTCCCCTGAGAGATGCTACTACCTGGCCCTTTGTGAAAGGAAAGTATAGTCCTGATGTTAAATGACCAGAAGAGAGTGAAAAAGAAAAGCTTGGGTGAGAGAGCCCTTATTTATTTGTCTGACCATAGCCCACTTGTGTTTCAAGGGGCGTTGACCCTTATGGCCACTTTACACGTCCCAATATCGGTGTCCAACTCTGACCAAAAGTCACGTGGTTCGTGCATTGGCCCCGATATCGGTCGTGTGTTGTATGGTGTGAACGTCCAATACGATGCACGAACGATGCCAAAACGATATCGGGGATCGAATGAGACTGCTCTCCAACGGGCCGATATTGGTTGGACATTGTGGCCGGATCGGGCTGTGTAAAAGCTCAACAATGATGTGAAGTACAACTTCCCCTATTCCCTCCCATGTTAAATGGTCGTTCCTGGGTCGGCCGTACAAGGGGTGTGGACATCGTAGTGGCGTTGCCTGTCGATATCGAGCTGTGTAATATCTCCTATGCGATCTTCGAATTCTGCCCAGAAAAAGCGCACTCCTGCGGCATTGGATCCAATATCGGACCAGCGTTGGGACGTGTAAAGTGGCCATTAGGTATTGTATAAGTAGGAGAGATACCAGCAGTCCAGGGAAAGCTCTGCCACAATGGGGGACTAAGTGCCGAGTTGATGTGCCAGATTATAATATGGCGTCTGTCTCAGGATTTGGTGGTTGGGTAATTTACTGCCAGTATGTGTGTTTAGTGCCGCACAACAGTCAAGGTATGACCCAAGAGTAATTGGTGTTGTGGGGGGTTATGATAAATGTATGTGTAAGATAATACAAGAGAACAATGAGCAAAAATACAGAACCTTTATTTCAGGTGTGGAAACATGTCTGGTGATAACACGCAATGTCTTACCATTCCAGACAGCTGAAATAAGTAACCTGATAACGATAGACGAGTGTTATGCAATGTTTTATTGGATAGCCCTCGGACTATAGGGCAGTGCCAACCAGCTTTTTTTTTCCGCATACCAATTCGGCATGAGAAAAAAAATATTGAAGGATCCTACGATTGGCAGCCTATTTGGACGGGGCGCATGCATTCAAGTCAATGGGTGTCTGCAAAACACTGGACTGCACTCGAATGACACCTGAGTGCAGTACGATACACACCGAGACAGACAAGGAAGATGGAGAAATTAAGTTCTCCATCTTCTCTGCACCTGTGATTTTCATGCCAGAGAATCGGAGCACAGTAAATGACACCAGCTCACGCTCTGAGTAGTGTCATCAACATAATAGATCCGATTCTCTCACATTAGAGGAATATACTTGTAACTCCAGCCTTAGACTCTTTTTAAATAAGGATTAAGATAGGGGGAATAATATTTAGTGTCTCAAACGTTATAATCAATATGGAGATTTATTTTCCATGATTAAACTAAACTATTTTGCTATACATCTCGACAACCTATCCTTTCTGCAATTGCAACAAATCTGAAATGCCTCAGCCTTCACTTCTCAGATCTGCGGTAAGGTTTCAGCTGACAATCATCGAATGGGTTATGTCTATCTCCGCACATCTCGCCATGCTACACCATTTTCTTAACCCCATTCACTTCTATGGAATTTATGGACACTGAATAGTAAAGCCCAAATGGCAGCCTCCAGAGCCCTGACACCTGATGCTGGGATATAAATGAATATATTCCTATATTAGCCATGAATGACTAAGGTGGGAATAAACTTTTTCGAAGGCACACCAGATCTATCTAGAGGAAGGATATTGGATTTGGCGCAGTTAATGGCAGGTCCGGACATGGAGCTGAATGCTGTCATAAGCAGTGTGTGACTATACCTCATGCAGTCTGTGATTTATCACATTAGCATTTGAATTAAGCCTTTTTTTTTGCTTCTCTAAATGTGGTGAATGTAAAACAAAGGAGTACAGTATTTTCATGGCAGCAGTATTCATTCCTCACCAGCAATGTATTTATCTCCTGGAGAATAAAGTACAGATCAGTACAAATATCCCAACTATTTATTCCCACTACTAATTTCATTAATTATATAATAGCCAAAATGCATAAAATGTTTTTTTTTCTTATATCCAATGAAATATGTTATGAAGAGTTCATTGTCCATAAAAATAATAAGAACACGTCTACAAAAGCTTAGTGGAACAAAGAATGGTACAGAGCTGGAGGGTCAGCCTGGCATGCGGGCCAGCACTGCAGCCGACATCCAGCCCACAGAGCAATGGCCGGCTGCCAGGCTGTTTACTTTCTTTGGCCTTGCTTGCTGTACTGCAGCTTAGTCAAACAATTCTGCGCCTCCCGGCTCATTCCAGGGACACACATACTATACTGACATACACCAGATCTGCCTGTCCAGCAAATGCTCTACATTTTTTATTCTGTTATACTAGGGAGTCACGGAGCTAAATTGTGTTTCTTCATAAGTCTAAAGGTACCGTCACACGCGGCAATATTGCATGCAATTTCACTGGCAATTTACTGGTTGCAGTGAAATCATGGACACATTGTTCTATTTTGTTGCTGTGTACAATGGAGCAATGTGTCCATGATTTCACTGCAACCAGCAAATTGCATGCAATATTGCCGTGTGTGACGGTACCTTTAGACAATGACTGGAGAAGCTCCTGCTTCATAAATGTTTGCTTTTCACATGTCCTTTCTCATTTCTACATGGCTGCAGATGTTCATCATATCTGCTACAACAATTCTAATCAAGGGGTTACATAAATGTATTTGTATTACTTATATTATGTATATTTCTTTAATTATAAATTATTTTTTCAAGTCATCGATAGTAGTTAAAAAGCTACGAACAACTGTAAAGGTAGTGGGGGAGAGGCCTAACATGAATAGCAATCCATGGGTAGAAAAGAAAAAATGATGGCACTCACCCTGGTTGTTGTTCACATGCAATTTCTCTATTTCATGCAATGGAGTGGGTTACATACAGTTAGGGAGGGAGGGGGTGCGGTGGAGGACGATGGGCGCACCGTTTCGCCTTACTCAGGTTTCTATGGGTCCAACAACCCGTTTTTGTTGTTGGACCCGTAGAAGCCTGAGTAAGGTGAAACGGTTCCCCCATCGTCCTCCACCGCACCCCCCTCCCTCCCTAACTGTATGTAACCCACTCCATTGCATGGAATAGAGAAATTGCATGTGAACAACAACCAGGGTGAGTGCCATTATTTTTTTTTCTACCCATGGATTGCATTTCTAATTGCACTTGATTTGACAACACCCTTGGTTAAAAGCTGGTTTGAGCCGTAACAAATGCCTCTAGTGCCCAGATTTCATGTTTACTTGAGGTCCTAAAGTGAATAGGTCTTCAAATCAGTTCCATGACACCTACTTCTAAAATCATATTCTGTAAACCTCTTAAATACAACTTCAGGAGTAAGTCAATAAATACATAAATCACAGGAAAAGGACCGTCAGAAGCAGACAGTCCGAGCTGTGACCATCCAGTTGTCCCGAAACCGAACAGAGTTTTTATCATAGTTGCGCTTATTTTCAGCACCAAAGAAAAGCCATAGCTTTTGCTGGAAGGCGTATCCAGCTTTCTTTAGCACTGCTTTTATTTGAGCGCTCAAAAGCGCCGCGTAAAAGCACGAATACGCCTGCACTACACTACATGTGAACGTAGCCTAAATCACCTACAATGTCACAAGAGCGACTGTGAGATACATCAGCTCCACCAGATTAGGATATTTGTCAGAAGTGTGAAATCTGCTATTTCTATAATGAGGCCGCTCCACATTTACTGAGCCTCCAACACAAGACACATTCTGCATATGAGCCTAATGTGTGTCTAAGTACAGGCAGATCACCGTGAAGCGTGGAGGGTGTGGTGCGCTCCTTCCCAGGAACAACACACCAGACACAGGTGTGCCTACAATAAAGCAGCCTGGTTAGGGATATAGGAGGTGGGCATATATTTTCTCCATGTCTGTTTTATTCAATTACTGGTTAAATTGCAGGAATATCCAATGTGACAAATACACAATACTAAACCTACTTTTCCTGCCGTCATCCGTATTTGCACCCCAGTGACTCACACACCATGTTTTCTACACTTGAATCATTTTTAACGTGAAGCCAATACCAGGTACTGTCCTGAGAAGAAATGGTCTTAAAGAGCACCAGATAAAAAGTGGCCAGTCATATGTGGGTTCTAGAGATATGTAAGAAAAAGAGAGAGAAGGGGCGCATGTGTAGGATCACTATAGCTCAGTTAATATGGCGTTATTACAGGTGGCCACTCACCTGTTTGGGTTGTGCACGACCTGCACAACCCGGTGTAATAGCCTCTGATATATGGGGGACCCCCGGCAATGTGCACACTCCGCTCCTTCGACCTCGCTGGTCCCCAGCTGTCCGTACAGGACCTTTCCGGTCACGTGGCGCCGGTCCCGGATGTGCGTCACTGCTTTTTATCTAGGGAACGCCAGATCCTTCACCACTGTGCCCTCGCTGTGCTGCTCCAGCCGCTGATCCCTCAGGGGGAATAGAAGCTTGTAAGAATATGATTTAGCGGTCTTGTAGAAGCGCTACTAAAGCTCAGGCACCAGGATGATAAAGTTTATGAACAGCAATCTTTATTTTCCCCTCACAGCTCCACAACATGTTTCAACTGCTCAAGGCAGTCTTCCTCAGGTAGTGTCCTAGACACTACCTGAGGAAGACTGCCTTGAGCAGTTGAAACATGTTGTGGAGCTGTGAGGGGAAAATAAAGATTGCTGTTCATAAACTTTATCATCCTGGTGCCTGAGCTTTAGTAGCGCTTCTACAAGACCGCTAAATCATATTCTTACAAGGTTCTAGAGATATGGACCTTTTTATTTAGCGGATATTTTTATGGTCTTTACACCAATTGGCTGTTCCTCTTAGGGTGATAATGCATAGCAGGCTAAAGATACACTCCAGAGGAACCTGGGAACATTGCCCCTAGGGTAAAGACCCTAAAAACTGGCACTAAATAAAAATCCCACATGTCTGGATCTATGTGGTGGATTTAAGAAACAAAAAATAGAGTAAAATTACTCAGGGGAACAGTGGGAATAATATAAGAGCACAAACTGAACACTTTTCACCTACAAACAGGTCCTCTTCAAAGAGACCATTACTGGTAGCAGTGCGTGCCATAGCACCAGTGAAATCACAGATGAATAGACAAAACTCCAACATAACAGAACATAATCCACAAGGGTCCTGAATTCCCTCTTTTTCCTCAGTATTTCTTAACATAGCATTTTAAATGGATGTGCAGCTAAGACAACCACTTTAAAGGGGAGGAAGTCAGCTAATTCATGCTGTCTGAACCTCCCTAGCAGAGGGCTTCTCCCCATCCAGCTCCCATAGACACACACAGAGGGAAGAGCTATCAGTCTTTAGAAGCAGGGCAGAGAGATGCCACCATGGACCTGCCTAATCCAACATGTAGAGTCCACAGCCGGCTCCCATAGACACACACAGGACGAGCTGTCAGTCATGAGGAGCAGAGCACTGAAAAACCACCATGGACCTGCCTAATCCAACACGTAGAGTCCACAGCCGGCTCCCATAGACACACACAGGACGAGCTGTCAGTCATGAGGAGCAGGGCACAGAGTGGCCACCATAGACCTGTCTAATCCAACACGTAGAGTCCACAGCCGGCTCCCATAGACACACACAGGACGAGCTGTCAGTCATGAGGAGCAGGGCACAGAGTGGCCACCATGGACCTGCCTAATCCAACACGTAGAGTCCACAGCCGGCTCCCATAGACACACACAGGACGAGCTGTCAGTCATGAGGAGCAGGGCACAGAGTGGCCACCATAGACCTGTCTAATCCAACACGTAGAGTCCACAGCCGGCTCCCATAGACACACACAGGACGAGCTGTCAGTCATGAGGAGCAGGGCACAGAGTGGCCACCATAGACCTGTCTAATCCAACATGTAGAGTCCACAGCCGGCTGTGAAGAGTATGTTTTCTCTGAGTATATCATAGTAAACCACACACATCTGTAGAGGTAGTAGTGTGCATGTCATGACAGGTTCCCTTTCAAACAAATTTTGTATAATTTAATAGAAATTGTCCCAATGAAGAGAGGCTAGCCAATTTCCAATATGACTACTAAACAAGGGAAAATGAACAAAGGATCCAGCCCTATATTAGCTCAGAATTGTAGAAAAGGCATATAACAATGGAGAGAGAAGTCCCACTTGGTGGCCCTTTGATGAATGCATTTCAGCTTGCCTACTCCCCAGCTCACTGAAGGCCGGGGCTGTGTATAAGGAATATTCACTTTAAATGTAATAAAACCTATTTGAAGAATACCCTTTTTCCCCAAAGAGAAGCTAAAACTTGTGTAGAATCGTCTTTTCTCCCCCAGAGAAGGAGAACATCAAGAGATGCCTTTCTTTGATGTTAATAATAATACAAAGCCTTGCTGTATAGCCAATTACTGCCACACCTTGTGGAGGCATCTAGGCCCAGATTATCTCGTGGATGTCTCTGCAGCTCTTAGAGAGACTGAGTATAACCCTTACACCTAGATGCTTTGGGCAAATTCCTTTAAATATTAACTAAATTCATATTCATGAATTATTATCTGAAGACTAAAAGGCCAACCGTATGCTGCAATAAATCCAGTATGCTGAGCCATTAGTTTTGTAATATATTGTTTTAGCAGCTGGAGTTACCACGCCCACTGTACCAGAAAGTCAGAAATGTATGACTGCATGCAGTCACCACTAGAGGGAGCTGACATAAAACTATTTCATTACTGTTTGGATAGGTTACACCTCCCCCTAGTGGAGGGTGAAGACAGGGGGAATATGATCCTCTAACTAAAGGCCCAGTTACACGCACAGATAATTGTGCAGATATTGTTCGCAGATCTCTGGTTGCAGTGAAATCATGGACACATTGTTCCATTTTGTGGCCTTGTACAAATGGAACAATGTGTCCATGATTTCACTGCAACCAGAGATCTGCGAACAATCTCTGCACAATTATCTGTGTGTGTAACTGGCCTTAAGGCTGCTTTCACATCAGCAATTTTTGTAATTCGCTGCAGAATCAGATTTTGCCTCATCTGCCGCCTAATGGAACACTTGCGGCACGCCTACGTTTGGCCTCCTTCATTCCCTATGGGACTTGCGGTCATGTGCAGCACTTGCGGTTTTGCACTTGCAGCTAGTCAAAAAAACGCGACTTGCTGCTGGTGTTTTGACTTGCCACAAGTGCAAAACCAAAGTGCCAACATGACCGCAAGTCCCATAGGGAATGAATTAGGCTGAACGCAGGCTTTCCGCAACTAATCTGTTTCGCGGCAGATGCAGAAAACCTGCCGGATCTGCCGTGAATGGCGAAAAACACTGATGTGAAAGTACACTAGGCACAGAAAGTATTCAGATCCCTTTACATTTTTCACTCTTTGTTTCATTGCAGCCATTTGCTAAATTCAAAAAAGTTCATTTTTTTCTCTTAATGTGCACTCTGCACCCCATCATAACTGAAAAAAATAAATAAATGTGGAAATTTTTGCAAATGTATTAAAAAAGAAAAACTTAAATATCACATGGTCATAAGTATTCAGACCCTTTGCTCAGAAACTCATATTTAAGTCACATGCTGTCCATTTCTTGTGATCCTCCTTGAGATGGTTCTACTCCTTCATTGGAGTTCAGCTGTGTTTAATTAAACTGATAGGACTTGATTTGGAAAGGCACACACCTGTCTATATAAGACCTCATAGCTCACAGTGCAAGTCAGACCAAATGAGAATCATGAGGTCAAAGGAACTGTCCAAGGAGCTCAGAGACAGAATTGTGGTAAGGCACAGATCTGGCCAAGCTTACAAAAGAATGTCTGCAGTATTCTTCTAAGGGCACAGTGGCCTCCATAATCCTTAAATGGAAGAAGTGTCGGACCACCAGAAGTCTTCCTTGACCTGGCCGTCCAGCCAAACTGAGCAATCGTGAGAGAAGAGCCTTGGTGAGAGAGGTAAAGACAAACCCCAAGATCACTGTGCCTGAGCTCCAGAGATGCAGTAGGGAGATGGGAGAAAAAAAAAGTTCCACAAAGTACAATTATCACTGCAGCCCTCCAACAGTCGGCCTTTATTGCAGAGTAGCCCAACAGAAGCCTCCCCTCAGGGCAAGACATATGAAAGTCCACATAGAGTTTGCTAAAAAAACACATGAAGGACTCCCAGACTATGAGCAATAAGATTCTCTGGTCAGATGAGATGAGATTGAACATTTTGGTGATAATTCTAAGGCGGCCGTCACACGCTTCAATCTTGTGAGTGATATTGTTAGCGATCACATGCACGCGCGATTTGCTAACAATATCATTCACATCGCTGGTGAGCTGTCACACAGGCAGACTCACCAGCGATGTGGACCAGCGAGATCGCTGGTAACCATGGTACACATCGGGTTACTAGGCGCCGCGCGGCGCTTAGTATAACAGACGTTTACCATAGATACCATCTCCCAGCATAGGCTCTGCCGCTGGGAGATTGTTCATCGGTCACACACCACGATGATGCAGATTGATCAAGCGTTTATCACTTGATATGAGCTCCGGCTCACAAATCTGTGATCACACAATCAAGCGATTTTATATTGTAAAATCGCTTGATTACATGCAGCGACGCACAAACGATATCGCTTAAGCGATCAAAAAGCAGATCACTTAAGCGATATCGTTCAAGAAATTGATGCGTGTGACGGCTGCCTAAGAGGTATGTGTGGAGAAAACCAGGCACTGCTCATCACCTGCCCAATACAATCCCAACAGTAAAACATGATGGTGGCAGCATCATGCCATGGGGGTGTTTTTCAGCTGCAGGGGCAGGACAACTGGTGGCAATTGAAGGAAACATGAATGCGGCCAGAGAGCTCTGGACCTCAGACGTGGCCAAAGATTCACCTTCCAATAAGACAATGACCCTAAGCACACAGCTAAAATAACAAAGGAGTGGCTCCAGAACAACTCTGTGACCATTCTTGACTGGCCCAGCCAGAGCCCTGACCTAAACCCAATTGAGCATCTCTGGAGAGACCTGAAAATGGCTGTCCACTAACATTGAACATCCAACCTGACTGAACTGGAGAGGATCTGCATGGAAGAATGGCTGAGGATCCCCAAATCCAGGGGTGAAAAACATGTTGCATCATTCCCAAGAAGACTCATGGCTGTACTAGCTCCAAAGGTGCAAATACTCAATACTGAACAAAGGGGCTGAATACTTATGACCATGTGATATTTCAGTTTTTCTCTTTTAATAAATTAGCAAAAATGTCTACATTTCTGTTTTTTTTTCAGTAAAGCTGGGGTGCAGAGTGTACATTAATGAAAAAAACAATAACTTCTTCAAATTTACCAAATGGCTGCAATGAAACAAAGAGCGCAAAATTTAAAGGGGTCTGAATACTTTCCATACAGTACTAACCGTAGCTTAAATCTATACAAGATGTAAAATGCTGCTCAGATCCATATAGATCAATAGGCACAAAATTACAGGCCTACAAAACAGGTTTAAAGGACAATAGTTTCAATGAATAAAGACAAATAAAGACCAGAAATTAGTTAAATTTAGATTTTTTAAAATAATTTCAGGTTATTGTAGAATAGTTTTATAACTTGCATATCTCCACATTACTAGTATCATAAATATTCATATGAATGTACGGTATAAAAGGCAGCACCTAATGATAAGAGTTGTTCATAGACACCATATGTCCTGCTACATCTGTTATGCCCCGTCACACTAATCGAGATCGCTGCTAAGTCACAAGTTTGGTGATGCAACAGCGACCTCGCCAGCGATCTCGCTATGTTTGACACTTAGCAGTGACCAGGCCCCTACTGTGAGATCGCTGGTCGTGTCAGAGTCGCCTGGACCATTTTTTGATTGTTGGGATCCCGCTAGGCAGTATGCATCGGTGTGTTTGACTGGGACAATGACCAACGACCTCAATACTACAGGTCTGAGTGACAGGGCCCCAACGACCTCCGTATCATTCCGGATCGATGTTGCGTCGCTGGTGAGATCTGTGTTTGACATCTCACCAGCGATCAAGACAGCGACGCACCAGCGATCCCTACCAGGTCGTATCGCTGTCGGGATCGTTGGTGCATCGCCAAGTGTGACAGTATCCTAACATTCATGGTCCCCACCTATTACTTACACATCACCAATATCTTCTCTACCCTTTATCGGTTTAATACCCCCATAGCAAATAAAGCAACTCTGCAAAAGAATGTTGTAGAATGTGTCCACAGCTCCAAATCAGATGTATGTGCAGCCATAGTGACACATGTATCCATGGGGACGCGGGAGCTTCTGTGCTAGATGTTTGAGGGCAGAGGGGTAGACTTTATTGTTTTTCATATTTACCATTTATTGTGATTTTTTTCATTCTTTTCCAAGGACCAGATAACCCCTATCAGTCCATCATGGTGCTTTCCGTTTACACACGGCTCACGCCATGTTCACATTTGTCAGGTAATTGAGAATGGCCTTGATTTTAGTAGATTATCTTAAAGATTGTTTCTTCAGGAGCACATCGCTGCTCCTGGTTGCTGGGGCGCTCCTGAAGACTGACAGTTTGGGTCGGCGGCGTTATGCTGCCACTGGACTGAGCTCTCACAGGCTGCCAGCACTGATAATGTTATCTCTGCACTGTGGGAGGAGAGCATGGGGGACTGAAAGTGATCAGGTCCAGTACTCTGGCCAGCTTCAGAATGCTGTCAGCATGCTGGACAACAAGCGACAGCCCCTGCTCCACTAAACAGTGTGATGGAGCGCTGGTGGTCCGCTCTGTCCGGTGTGTACATACGGTCGCTGCGGAGAAGCTAGCAGCTGATTGATGGATGCCGGTACCCCAACCAATCTGATATCAGATATGTAACAGATACATCATCAATATCCAAAAGTGGAAAACCCATTAAAATTATCAGTGATTAACAAGGTAGAAGCAGGACTGTCTAACTGTGTAGGCAGAAATATTTACTGGTTTTCCATCACAGTGAGCACTGACACCTAAAAGGGAACTCCCATCTCAGGTATTCATGGCATAACCATTGAATATGTCTGACACATAGGGTGTCATCTTGTTAGACAATTTTCCAAACTTCCAAAAAGCAGAAAGAGCTGTGCAGGTGCCAGAGGTGAGACCACTGGTATCAGATGTAAGGAAAAAAGGTGTGTGACGGTCCGCGCTGCTGTGTCACAAAGTCACGGAGAAGACAGTGCTTCAGTAAAACATCCTTTATTCTTCCTGTCCTACGCGTTTTGAAACCACCTCTGAGCTCCTTCCTCAGGGACATCAGATGTTTTTTCCTTACATCTGATAATTGAAAGATTGACATCTGTTCTGGGTTTTGGAGACACTTCGGGTTTTGGCACACAAAACCTAATGAATCCTGATTAGAAAAAAACTGCAGTGTGAAAGCAGCCTTAGGGCCTTTTCACACTGGGGTTTTTTGAAAAATGCGTCAGTCGCGGAAAAAAAAAAACCGCATCTGCCGCAATTTCTGCCTAACGCGGTGCCTAAGAGGTGGCTTCGAAACGCGTAGGACAGGAAGAATAAAGGATGTTTTACTGAAGCACTGTCTTCTCCATGACTTTGTGACACAGCAGCGCGGACCGTCACACACCTTTTTTCCTTACATCTGATACCAGTGATCCACGTCCTGTGGTAGGTGGAGGTCCAGCAGCAGCTGCTTCTCGCGCTCCAGCCGGTTGTGGTTTGCACAACCCAGCAAGGTGAGTGGCATTTCTCGCGCTCCAGCCGGTTGTGGGTTTGCACAACCCAGCAAGGTGAGTGGCATTACACTTCACCTTTTCCAAAAAGTGTCATCATTGATAGGGCACTATTCTGCGCCTCGTTTTGTCTCCTTGTGTTTACACAGAGGTGAGACCACGTCTATCATACACTGATGGCATGTCCTGGACATGTTATCAGTGCGTGATATAGGAATAATCCTTTAAGTACCTGGTCAAGACCTTTGAGAAAAGCTTGTGTGTCTGCAAGAGCACACAGCTGTCACCAACCTAAAAAACCTACAATGCTGACCCTACACAATAATAATACTAGCTTATTTTTCCATTAATGCAGATCAGAAACCAGACTGGCAGAATACAAAACAGAAATAAACCACGTATGGCCGTCATCCTCTCTAGCCTATCTCTCAAACATCTGGAAAAAGACTCTATCTCCTGCAACCCAGTGACTATTGGAGTTATGTGACATCTTCTCATGTTATGGAGGCACAGGCTGGATGGAGCTAATGTGTCGCCCATTACTCTACAATGTGCTGCACTTGTTAGTCCATCGCTGGATGGAGATAACTTGTCACCCATCACTCTACAGACAATGTGCTGCACTGATTAGTGCATCACCGGATGGAGATAACTTGTCACCCATTACTCTACAGACGATGTGTCACAGTGGTTAGTGATCCCAGCATCGCCGGATGGAGCTAATGTGTCGCCCATCACTCTACAATGTGCTGAACTGGTTGGTCCATCGCCAGATGGAGATAACTTGTCACCCATTAAGGTACCTTTACACGCCGCTACGGAAGGTTAGAAACCACCGGGTGTCTCACGTGCACGAGCACTTTCCAACGGTTCCTAACAGTATCTGATACCGCATTTACACGCCGCTACAAGGTGCTTCACAGTAGGTTGTTTCTATCCCTGGAGGCACCGACGGGTGCCGAAAGTTACCTTCTGTAGAGCACCTTCCCTGATTTACACGCCGCTACCACAAGGCAATATGGGAGGACCTGGGCAGCAGGGACAACACATAGGCTTGCCAGAGTTGTGGATTACGAGACGCTCGTACGGTGATTGGACAATGCAATAGCATCATGATTGGCCAGCCAGCGCAGGAAGGCTGGCTAATACATCATGCTATTGCAATTGTGTAGTGTGACTGGTCAGCTCCTTAAATATGCCGCCCTATGCAGGGACAACCAATTGTAACGCAGGAGCTTCCCCCAATGATCGCTGATGGGGCGCGGTATCCCGGAGGCTGTGTCACGCCCCAGGGAGTTCACTAGGTGACGAAAATACCTTCCTGTTCCTCGATTACACGACACTATCATAGGGTTCAAAACTACCTGTTTTTGAGCACGACTGAAAGACAGGTGTCGACAGTGACCGGTGGCAACAACCTGAATTACACGCCGCTACCTCGCGGTGTTTTGACGGTACAAGATACAATTGTTTCCGACACCCGGTGGTTTCCAACCTTCTGTAGCGGCGTAAAAGGTACCTTTACTCTACAGACAATGTGTCACAGTGGTTAGTGATCCCAGCATCGCCGGATGGAGCTAATGTGTCGCCCATCACTCTACAATGTGCTGAACTGGTTGGTCCATCGCCGGATGGAGATAACTTGTCACCCATACTCACAAACATGTGTTGCAGTGTTCGTGATCCAGCATCGCCGGATGGAGTAGTGCCATACTTACAATGTGATTGTCATCGCCGATGAATACTTCACACTCACAATGTGTTGCAGTGGTTAGTGATCCCGCATCGCCACCACTGCTTCTGTGAGATTTATATTTGGATCTGCTATCTGTAAAACAGAGTCACTCCTGCACATTTCAGCCCTTAATACAGGGTCAAGAAGAAAACATGCCTCCATCGTGTAGCCATGACTAGTGATAGTGCTAATTTATATTCACAGTAACCAATGCTGAATATTTCTACAAGTCCCAGGAGGCAGCAGTCATATCTGTCAATTGTACAATATGAAAGAACAACTTCCAGAAACCTTGACATCTGTTTAACTTATAATGAGAGAATTGATTTTCTCACCTTCATTATTTAATGCTACTATTTATGGGGCAGTGCTCATGGGATCATAATCCAGAGCAACCTAAATACAAGCCCCAGAGGATGCTGTGACATATACCCCAGAGGATCCCATGAGACACGCCCCAGTGGATCCCGTGAGCCGTGATAAAGGTCATAGCAATATGTACTAAATAAACAGGCCCATATCTGGAACAATATGGTAGATTTAAAAAATAAAATAAACAACAACTGAATATTTAGGGGAGCAGGAGAAATAAAACAAGTGTACAAACTGGCCACTTTTGCCTGGTGACAGGTTCCTCTTTAAGTTGGACACTTAACAGATACCTCCCATTTGGATGATGACTTATGGTGTCAGTAATGCACCTTGTATGTAATTGTATGAATCCTTCTTATCTGTAAGGACTTATAGCCTATAATGATATCTATATTAAAGGGACTGCCAGCACAGGATAACTGTACCAACCAAGCACAGGTACTCAGTGCATCATGGCGGGGTCCATCATTTATATACAACTTCCCTCTTGCTTATTTTCCATCTATCTCCACCTCCTCTCCATTGATTGACAGTTTTAGCTTCATAGAGCCTGAGAAGGGAAGAGATAGATGGAAATCAAGCAGAAACATGTGCTCTCCGTATTTAGTAAAGCAATCTGTTGAGTTTGTGTTAATTTCTACACACTGCCATATTGTGCAGAGATTATTCTTTCTATAGGGTCTTCCACAGAAGAAAAAAGAAGCAAGAAGATTTGAGTCAAATTTGAAAATTCTGACGTAAACTTTAGTGCAGATGTTTTTCATATACACCCCATGAAAATGGTTCACTATGGATTTATCAAACTCACATTTAATAGTTAGAACCCATTATGGCTGTACTCCTGGCTGGCACAATTAGAAACACGGCCACCTTAAGTGCCATAGACAACTAACATTTGAAAAGATAAAAAGTGTCAACATCAAGAAAATATTTTTATTAAGCATTATACTTATTAAGAATAATAATCCTTAATTATATAGCGCCAATATATTCTGCAGAGCATCACAATACAGAGATTCATATACAAACAGTCATAAGTAACAGTTATAAAAAAAATATAAAAATTAAAGCAAAATATTGGTGGCCCTGCTCATTAAAGCTTACAATCTACCAATGAGGTGGGGGTGACACAAAGTACAGGGGCTTATTCACAACGATGGTTCAGCTATCTTGAGGAAATGGGGAATAGATAAGAGCTGCATGAGTGGTCACCTGCCATTCTTTGGGTCTGGTGCAGTGAATGGGCTATGTCTTAGCACTATCATACTCCACAGCGCTTTACAGATATCTCCATTACTGCCCCCATTGGGGCTCACAATAGAAATTCCGTATCAGTGTGGGAACAAACATGGTGAGAACATACAAACTCCTTGGGCTGGTGTCACACTGCAGTTTACCTGATCAGGATTCGTCAGATTTTGTGAGCCAAAACCAGGAGTGAAACTTGCAGAGAAAAACTATAATTGAAAGATTCTGTGTAAACACAAGGAGACAAAACGAGGCGCAGAATAGTGCCCTATCAATGATGACACTTTTTTGGAAAAAGGTGATGTGTGCTGGCCACTCACCTTGCTGGGTTGTGCAAACCCACAACCGGCTGGAGCGCGAGAAAAGTAGCTGCTGCTGGACCTCCACCTACCACAGGACGTGGAACACTGGTATCAGATGTAAGGAAAAAAGGTGTGTGACGGTCCGCGCTGCTGTGTCACAAAGTCACGGAGAAGACAGTGCTTCAGTAAAACATCCTTTATTCTTCCTGTCCTACGCGTTTCGAAGCCACCTCTGAGCTCCTTCCTCAGGGACATCAGATGTTTTTTCCTTACATCTGATAATTGAAAGATTGACATCTGTTCTGGGTTTTGAAGACACTTCGGGTTTTGGCACACAAAACCTAATGAATCCTGATTAGAAAAAAACTGCAGTGTGAAAGCAGCCTTAGGGCCTTTTCACACTGGGGTTTTTTGAAAAATGCGTCAGTCGCAGAAAAAAAAAAACGCATCTGCCGCAATTTCTGCCTAACGCCCGCACTTGCGGTGAGGCCCTTTGCAATGTCTAAGGGGCTTGTGGTAAGTGTGCGGCAGGTGCGGCAAGTGCAGTTCTGGCAGTTACGGCCGCGAAAAAAACTGCGGTCAGCGGTGTTTTTTTTTCGCAGCCGCAACTACCGGAAGCACACACTTACCGCAAGCCCCATAGACAATGCATGGGGCTTGCCGCAAGTGCGGCCGTGAGGTGGAAAATGCGGCAGATGCGTTCTTTTTAGTGCGACTGCTACAATTTTCAAAAAACCCCAGTGTGAAAAGGCCCTTACAGGAGTTTTAGGTGGGATTTAAACCCAGGACTTAAGCACTGCAGATTAATAGTGCTAACCACTGAGCCACCATTCCAACCACTAGGCCACCATACAGTACTAACCACTTAGCCACCATACAGTGCTAATCACTGAACCACAATACAATGCTAATCACTGCACCACCATACAGTGCTAACCACTGAGCCACCATATACAGTGCTAACCACTGAGCCACCGTATACAGTGCTAACCACTGAGCCACCATATACAGTGCTAACCACTGAGCCACCATATACAGTGCTAACCACTGAGCCACCATATACAGTGCTAACCACTGAGCCACCATATACAGTGCTAACCACTGAGCCACCATATACAGTGCTAACCACTGAGCCACCATATACTGGGCTATCCACTGACCACCATATACAGTGCTGACCACAGAGCCACCATATACAGTGCTAACCACTGAGCCACCATATACAGTGCTAACCACTGAGCCACCATATACAGTGCTAACCACTGAGCCACCATATACAGTGCTAACCACTGAGCCACCATATACAGTGCTAATCACTGAACCTCAATACAATGCTAATCACTGCGCCACCATACAGTGCTAACCACTGAGCCACCATATACAGTGCTAACCACTGAGCCACCATATACAGTGCTGACCACAGAGCCACCATATACAGTGCTAACCACTGACCACCATATACAGTGCTAACCACTGAGCCACCGTATACAGTGCTAACCACTGAGCCACCATATACAGTGCTAACCACTGAGCCACCGTATACAGTGCTAACCACTGAGCCACCGTATACAGTGCTAACCACTGAGCCACCATATACAGTGCTAACCACTGAGCCACCATATACAGTGCTAACCACTGACCACCATATACAGTGCTGACCACAGAGCCACCATATACAGTGCTAACCACTGAGCCACCGTATACAGTGCTAACCACTGAGCCACCATATAGTGCTAATCACTGAACCTCAATACAATGCTAATCACTGCGCCACCATACAGTGCTAACCACTGAGCCACCATATACAGTGCTAACCACTGAGCCACCATATACAGTGCTAACCACTGACCACCATACTGTGCTAACCACTGAGCCACCGTATACAGTGCTAACCACTGACCACCATGTACAGTGCTAACCACTGAGCCACCATATACAGTGCTAACCACTGAGCCACCATATACAGTGCTAACCACTGACCACCATATACAGTGCTAACCACTGACCACCATATACAGTGCTAACCACTGACCACCATATACAGTGCTAACCACTGAGCCACCATATACAGTGCTAACCACTGACCACCATATGCAGTGCTAACCACTGAGCCACCATATAGTGCTAACCACTGAACCACCATACAGTGCTAACCACTGAGCCACTAAACAGTGCTAACCACGGAGCCACCATACAGTGCTAACCACGGAGCCACCATACAGTGCTAACCATGGAGCCACCATACAGTGCTAACCACTGAGCCACCATACAGTGCTAACAACTGACCCACTGTGCTGCCCTCTACAGTGCTAACCACGGAGCCACCATACAGTGCTAACCACGGAGCCACCATACAAGCTAACCACGGAGCCACCATACAGTGCTAACCACTGAGCCACCATATACAGTGCTAACCACTGAGCCACCATATACAGTGCTAACACTGACCACCGTACACAGTGCTAACCACTGAGCCACCATATACAGTGCTAACCACTGACCACCATATACAGTGCTGACCACAGAGCCACCATATACAGTGCTAACCACTGAGCCACCGTATACAGTGCTAACCACTGAGCCACCATATACAGTGCTAACCACTGAGCCACCGTATACAGTGCTAACCACTGAGCCACCGTATACAGTGCTAACCACTGAGCCACCATATACAGTGCTAACCACTGAGCCACCATATACAGTGCTAACCACTGACCACCATATACAGTGCTGACCACAGAGCCACCATATACAGTGCTAACCACTGAGCCACCGTATACAGTGCTAACCACTGAGCCACCATATAGTGCTAATCACTGAACCTCAATACAATGCTAATCACTGCGCCACCATACAGTGCTAACCACTGAGCCACCATATACAGTGCTAACCACTGAGCCACCATATACAGTGCTACCACAGAGCCACCATATACAGTGCTAACCACTGAGCCACCGTATACAGTGCTAACCACTGACCACCATGTACAGTGCTAACCACTGAGCCACCATATACAGTGCTAACCACTGAGCCACCATATACAGTGCTAACCACTCATGTACGACCACCATATACAGTGCTAACCACTGACCACCATATACAGTGCTAACCACTGACCACCATATACATCAGAAAGCCTAACCACTGAGCCACCATATACAGTGCTAACCACTGACCACCATATGCAGTGCTTAACACTGAGCCACCATATAGTGCTAACCACTGACCAACATCACCATACAGTGCTAACCACTGAGCCACCTAACAGTGCTAAAACACCACGGCTGCCACCATACAGTGCTAACCACGGAGCCACCTACAGGCACCACCCATACATGCTAACCACTGGAGCACATACAGTCTATAGCACAGTGCTAGCAACCACTGAGCCACCATATACAGTGCTAACCACGACACTACACTGTAACCAGCCACATATAAGTGCTACCTGGCCACCATAGTCTAACCACTGACACTATACAGTGCTAACCACGAGCCACCGTATACAGTGCTAACCACTGAGCCACCATTACAGTGCAATCTGAACCCAAACAGACCGAGCCACCATACAGTGCTAACCACTGAGCCACCATATACAGTGCTAACCACTGAGCCACCATATACAGTGCTAACCACTGAGCCACCGTACACAGTGCTAACCACTGACCACCATATACAGTGCTGACCACAGAGCCACCATATACAGTGCTAACCACTGAGCCACCGTATACAGTGCTAACCACTGAGCCACCGTATACAGTGCTAACCACTGAGCCACCATATACAGTGCTAATCACTGAACCTCAATACAATGCTAATCACTGCGCCACCATACAGTGCTAACCACTGAGCCACCATATACCGTGCTAACCACTGAGCCACCATATACCGTGCTAACCACTGAGCCACCATATACAGTCCTGACCACAGAGCCACCATATACAGTGCTAACCACTGAGCCACCGTATACAGTGCTAACCACTGACCACCATATACAGTGCTAACTACTGAGCCACCATATACAGTGCTAACCACTGAGCCACCATATACAGTGCTAACCACTGACCACCATATACAGTGCTAACCACTGACCACCATATACAGTGCTAACCACTGAGCCACCATATACAGTGCTAACCACTGACCACCATATGCAGTGCTAACCACTGAGCCACCATATAGTGCTAACCACTGAACCACCATACAGTGCTAACCACTGAGCCACTATACAGTGCTAACCACTGAGCCACCATACAGTGCTAACTACGGAGCCACCATACAGTGCTAACAACTGACCCACTGTGCTGCCCTCTGCTTTCTAGTTCCTACCACAAAAAAAACAAAAAAAAAAAACCCATGAATTATTTCTTTGTATCTTGCAAATCAACTTTCCTATAAAAAAGGTGTATAGTTGAGAAAAAACAAGTTTTATTAGCATAACGAAGACCACTATACTCAAGCTACATAACTATGGGGCACATGAACTTCAAAGAAGGAGTCCTCTACAAAGGGCCCTGCTATACACCAGAATGGAGGTCCACTAACAGCGCGCAGACCCTTCTCTGAGAACCACATCTATAAATACAGTCATAAGGCCCCTTTCACATCAGCATTTTTCGCTGATGTGCGGCAGATCGGGCAGATTTACCGCACTTGCGGCCCAGATCCGCCAAGCCCCATGCATTGTCTATGGTGCCTGCCGTCCGGTGCGGCAAGTGTGGTTACGCCAGATCGGCCGGATACGGCACTAGCGGCCGTGAAAAAAAAAGCTGCAAGCATCCGGCAGAACCACACTTGCCGCACCGGACCGCAAGCCGCATAGATAATGCATGAGGCTTGCCGGATCCGGGAACAAGTGCGGCCATTAGGCGGCCGATTCGGCAGATGCGGCGCCACCTGCCAGATCGTCCGCACATTAGCGAAGACGCTGATGTGAAAGGGGCCTTACAAGGTCACATTTATTTGGAGAGCTGGAAGGTAACACTACATTTCACCTGCTGCAGAATTTATCATGAACCGCAATGGTGTATCTTGAAATTCTTGGGCCCCGATGTGAAAGCTCCAACGGGGCTCCCAATTATTGCAAATCTTTAATAGCATTAGTCTTTTTCGATAGGCCCAAGGGACTTTTGGGGCCCCCCCTAGCCTGCAGGCCCGGGTGCGAATTCAACCTCTGCACCTATGTAGTTACGACCCTGACGAGACGCATCATCCCCTGACAACAACCGGTAATTGACAGATGTTTCTGACACTGATCCTCATTCAATAAAGAAACATTAGAAATAGTCTTGATTAAAAATCCTCTACTGGATTCATGTGTCTCCAATAAACTGGAGTCGTCTGACCCTGCAGCCACATGTAATGTCATTGACCCTCTCTTCTCAGATGAAGTGGGTCACACCTGCAGGATCGATATCTGTGGATACACAAAGGTACACCAGGGGGTTCACTCTACTCAGGGCGCCATGGGAGAAACAGGGAATTTTCTATATGTTGTGTTGGTGATCACTGTATACATTGAGGTATTTTTATGTAATATGTGTTAAAGACATATAAATAGTATTTTAAATAATGATCTGTTGTGCAGTTTCCCTGTGTCTCCCATGTCTCTCGGAGTACAGAGGTTTTGATGACCTGAAGAATTGAACACATTTGCCTATCTGAACTCTTCTTCTGTTAAGACTATTAACGAAAATCAATGACCTGGAAGAAGAAGGTGTACTCTCTTTACCTTTTGTTTGAACAGCTCATATAAAAGGATCCAATAGTCCAAGTGTACCATAGTAATATTTTATTACTATCTGTTTTAGAAGTAAATTGTAACATGCCTGCAACAGACTTTGAGGCATATTTAAAAAAAGGTAAAATAACATCAAAATGGTGTGAAGACGCCTTTTGTAATGTGTGGTATGATCATGCAAGTAGAAGTCACGCACAGTCTGCCCCACCCTACAGATGGAGCCTCATCTCTAAGTGTGAAGTCAACTGTAACCTACACGTTTCCAAAGACGAGTAACACAGGATCTATGGATAAAAGCCAAGAGACAGCCATGTGAAGGTCTTCTCCACTGCTGCAGGAGGATTCTGGAGGTCTCCTCATCAACCTGCTGATGTGCTCATACAACTTACAGGGGCTTTCCTACTAAAGCCATTCATAAAGTATGATCGCGGGGTGGTCCAAAGAGCTCCAGTGACATGTGTGACCAACGTAAATAACCATCCATCAGTTCAATATAAGTGAACTAGCTGGGTGCCCGATGCACATGCATCGGGATTCTAGCAGAGCGAGTCTGTGACTCGCAATGGCCGCTGCGCGGCCAATGCTTCGGGCGTATCCACATGACCACGCTGACTCGCAGCGTGAGCGGACTCAAAAGGGGCAAAACACCCATTCGTGATTATATAATAGATAGGAAAGTGGTCAGGTGTGTGCACAGCTGCTCCATTCATTCAGAGGACCAACATTGCTGGCATTGGTGGGGTCCCACAGACGTCCAGCTAGCGATCTTACCTTTATCATCTCTGGATAGCTGTGGGGAAACCCAGCTCTAAATATTACACCAATGAAGCGATTTGCTTTGCACCAAGCTGTTGTGACAGGCATGGATGTTACTTGGCCCTAGTACTAAGGTCTATTACTGTTAGGGCCACATTGGCCTATATCTGGAATCAAGATCATTTTTAAAGGTTGGAGGTAGATTTTATATCCATGTAGTTTAACTCCTAATCCAACATATAAGCTATGCATCCATCATTTCCTCCTCCAGTCAGCGTTCATCCACTGAAGCACATGAATGATATCATTTACTATGCCCCTTATGTGATCCAGTGCCCCGTACATGTCTGCCAGCATTGCATAGCTCCTGCTTTTCCCCAGTCCTCCTCATGAAATGGAAACAGAATACGGCTCCTATCCAACAGTCATTAATGGGCTGTCAGCATGTAGCATTGTTAGTTACCACTTACTATTAAGGTTGCGCTCAGGTAGGGACTTGTGTGACAAAGTTTCATGTTTATGGGCTTCATAAATACCCTATTGTCTGGCTTATGTTAAATAGTTGTAATCTATTATTATCAAATAATAAGATACTCACTGCTCTGCCAAGCTAAACATCAGTTACTCACACTCCACGGTGTGCATTGTTTTTTTTTCTCCAAAATGTGCCAAGGAGACAAGTCCATGCCAATGTATCTGTAATGCTTTACCTGGAGTGTCAGGCTGCTGCCATGATGTGGGTGCACAGAAAAACAAGCGCTGCCTGGAACCAGTACTCAGATGTTTCATACATTATTATTATTATTATAGTGCCATTTATTCCATGGGACGTTCCATAGTGAGCAGTCTCTCCATACCATGAAACAATGGAGACAGCTGCTGTATGGGACATTTCTCCAGACAATGACTTCCACTCACTGTACAAACAAATGTAAAATTGTTGTCACCTAGAAGGATTGTGTGATCGGAAAACATTCTGATAATAACCAATAACAAATCATATCATTTCTATACTAAATGGTCTTTACACAATAAGCTAAACTTATTCTCCCCATCATAAGTGGCCCCAACCTGTAATGTCTAGGTGTAAGCCTCACCAAATGCTGGGACTTGTGGTTCCACAAAAGCTGAAGAGCCAGTGTCCTATATAAAGCTAGTAACACAAGTACAATGATAGATCTGCTGCAGAACAGAAGAGCCAGAGGTCACACATCACAAATGATCACCTAGTAAAGCAGCAGATCCCTTCCTTGCCCTGTATGGCTGTTGTACAATATTGTGAACGTCAATATTGTCTTAAAACATTCTACTTGGTAACATGATGCTGAATAAATAAGGAAAGCCTCAGGAATACACCTGTGCCTCAGGACCACATGGTCTCCATACACCCCTCCACACATCCAACATGAGAAGTTGTCTCCTGATGGATCAGATCCTCCAGAATCTGGGGCTGAATCAACTCTTCAGATAGGAATCCTACCTGTACTCCAGGAATGGGCAATTATCCTGCAGAACCACAAAAAGAAGAAATGTATTCCCTTGGCTGCAGAGTGGATGTGTCCGGCAGCCTGCAGTGTATCCAGACACCCTACTGTCAGTGGCAGTCCGGAAGGAGAAGAGGGAGGCAGGTCCTGATGTCACAGTGCAGGAGGGGCCGGGAACCCACATCATACCTACATACAAAGGGTTGGGCTCAACACATTCTTAACCTACAATGACAAAGGTGGAAAAGGTTTCCTCATTATACGGCCAATTCTTACTTTGTTTCACTACTTTCTGCCAAATAAAACTTTCTACATTTCTTTCAATGTTGTGTATTGTGATCGAGAACAGATGGGACTGGACACAGGCGAATTCCTGCGCTCCGCACATGTGCTCGCTCCCACCCCTAATCTAATGCTTTATGGTAGAGAAGTGTTCTGAGGGTCGCAACATTGCAGCAATTTCACTGGCACTATTTGTACACAGCAACAAGATAGAACAATGTGTCCATGATTTCACTGCAACCAGCAAATTGCCAGTGAGATTGCCTACAATATACCACATGTGACTGTACCTGTAGAATCTTCTACAATCAGATGTTCTGTAACCTTCTAATGGCATATTTCAAATCTTAGGGATGTTTTATATATGCAAAAAATGGTCCGTTTCATCAGTGTTTTGATCAGTTTTACGTAGTTTGGGCAGTGTTTTATCACCATAGCTTTGACCAAGTTGATGAGCTCTTCTAGGATGATGATAACAATCTGTATAAAACAGACCGCACATTAATGGCATCAGAGTGCTGCCTGATTTATTTCAGATACATAGACTTGCATGGCCAGTTTGATATGAGACTAGGATCAATATTGAATAAGTCACTGAGCCTTTGTGTGGACAACTTGCTCCAAGTTAAAAATCAGACATGTGCCAGCGTTCTGGACACACCAAGATTTCTCTGGTGGAGACGCTAGTAGTGTCTTGTGAGGGAGAATGCAGCATACAAGCCCATGATCAGGATTCTGGATGCAGCTTATTTTCTTTTGTAGAGATGGCTAATGTCCCATGTGGGAGAATGCAGCAAACAAGCCCATGATCAGGATTCTGGATGCAGCTTATTTTCTTTTGTGAGAGCTAAGTCCAGTGGAAATCAGAACAAGCCCAGTCAGGATTTGGATGCAGCTTTCTTTGTAGAGATGGCTAATGTCCATGGGGGAGAATGCAGCATACAAGCCCACGATCAGGATTCTGGATGCAGCTTTTTCTTTTGTAGAGATGGCTAATGTCCCATGTGGGAGAATGCAGCATACAAGCCCACGGTCAGGATTCTGGATGCAGCTTTTTCTTTTTGTAGAGATGGCTAATGTCCCGTGTGGGAGAATGCAGCATACAAGCCCACGGTCAGGATTCTGGATGCAGCTTTTTCTTTTGTAGAGATGGCTAATGTCCCTGTGGGAGAATGCAGCATACAAGCCCATGTCAGGATTCTGGATGCAGCTTATTTTCTTTTGTAGAGATGCTAATGTCCCGTGTGGGAGAATGCAGCATACAAGCCCACGTCAGGATTCTGGATGCAGCTTTTTTCTTTTGTAGAGATGCTAATGTCCCATGTGGGAGAATACAGCATACAAGCCCATACAGGATTCTGGATGCAGCTTATTTTCTTTTGTAGAGATGGCTAATGTCCCGTGTGGGAGAATGCAGCATACAAGCCCATGATCAGGATTCTGGATGCAGCTTATTTTCTTTTGTAGAGATGCTAATGTCCCGTGTGGGAGAATGCAGCATACAAGCCATGATCAGGATTCTGGATGCAGCTTATTTTCTTTTGTAGAGAGGGCTAATGTCCCGTGTGGGAGAATGCAGCAACAAGCCCATGATCAGGATTCTGGATGCAGCTTATTTTCTTTTGTAGAGATGGCTAATGTCCCGTGTGGGAGAATGCAGCATAACAAGCCCACGATCAGGATTCTGGATGCAGCTTTTTCTTTTGTAGAGATGCTAATGTCCCATGTGGGAGAATGCAGCATACAAGCCCATGATCAGGATTCTGGATGCAGCTTATTTTCTTTTGTAGAGATGCTAATGTCCCATGTGGGAGAATGCAGCATACAAGCCCATGATCCGGATTCTGGATGCAGCATATTTTCTTTTGTAGAGATGCTAATGTCTCCATGTGGGAGAATGCAGCATACATGCCATGATCAAGATTCTGGATGCAGCTATTTTCTTTTGTAGAGATGCTAATGTCCCATGTGGGAGAATACAGCATACAAGCCCATGATCAGGATTCTGGATGCAGCTTATTTTCTTTTGTAGAGATGCTAATGTCCCATGTGGGAGAATACAGCATACAAGCCCATGATCAGGAAGCTCAGAGAGCATGTTTTTCCACAATCCATCACGTCCCTGTATGTACAACATAAGCTCTGAGGAACCAGTGAGATCACAACCACCAACTGTACAACCGCACACACAACGCTGACAACCTGATCGCGGACTCAGGCTTTAAGGCCATGTGCACACGCTGAGTATTTGATGAGTTTTTTATCTCAGGATTTGTAGCCAAAACCAGGAATGGGTGATAAATACATAAGTGGTGCAGGTGTTTCTATTAGACTTTTCCTCTGATTGCTCCCCACTCCTGGTTTTGTCTACAAATCCTGAGTTAAAAATTCATCAAACACTCAGCGCGTGCACGTGGCCTAAAGGCCACTTTACACACACCAACTTATCTGTCCAACTTCTGACCAACTTACTGGTTGCAGTGAAATCATGGATACATTGCTCCATTTTGTGGCTGTGTACAATGGAACAATGTGTCTATGATTTCACTGCAACCAGCAAGTTGGTCAGAAGTTGGACAGATAAGTTGGTGTGTGTAAAGTGGCCCTAATGGTGGGGTTACACGTCCCGATATCGCCGCGATATCGGAGGCAACGCCGCGGGAGCGCGCATTTTTTCAGCCCTTTTCCCGATATCGCATCGCCGGTTTACACGCTGCGATATCGGGAAACAACGTCCCTCCGATGTGTACGCCCACCAACCCAGTAACGACCATTTAACATGGGAGTTAATGGGTGAGGTGCGAGTACAGATCGGAGTTGGGCTGTCACACGCAGCGATGCTGCTACAACGGCAATGCGATATCGGGGAGTTGAATAGCTCGGCTATTCAACTCCGATATCGTTTTGGCATCGTTCCAGCATCGCGTTGTACGCTCAAACCGTACAACGCGCGCCCGATATCGGATCCAACTCGCGACCCACGTGACTTTTTGTCGGAGTTGGGTCGGAGTTGGACGCCGATATTGCGGTGTGTAAACCCACCATAAGAGATTGTGGTTGCTGCAACTGTGCTTGGATTCTTGTGAGTTGGTTGCAACTGTTTTAACAACTTGCTGTCTGAAATTGTCATGACATTCACTTGCTTTATGCCAAGCAGGTGTAGTGATTTTATAGTCTGATTAACACTACAGCTGCCAATATCATTCTTGTGGGATGTAGATAAAAAGCTTGCACCAAGCTGTCATTGAAAACCTTGAGGATGGGAACCCTGCATCAAAGTACAATGGCCAGGAATATATTAGGAAGTTGCCTACCTTTCATTATACAATGGCTATACATTATTTACATAAAGGACTGCATTCCCCTCCGCACTGCACCACTGACTGACAGGGCCATCATGTAAACGTCCGCGGTGCAGCTCTGGTCAGATCACAGTCAGCTGCTGGGTAGGATTTGTGTAAGATAATGAAATCACTGCTTCCTTGGCACTCTGTCAGGTGATTACAACTATGACAATTTGTAAGTTGTCTTGGACTTAAGAAGAAAATCTTTTAACACCATGCATTGGTAGAAAACAGAAAAAACCTCACCTGGTAAATCCCCTGCCTCCCCAATGCCTTTCCAACGTTTTTTTGTGGCTTTGCTACAGTGATCAGGTCCTGCACATCTTTATGACCACTCTAGTAGAGCCCAGCGGAGACCACTGGGACAGCAGGCCTACAACAGTAGGGGATTCAACAGATGAGTAATATTACTGCAGGGTTTGTCCCACCATCCTCAGCAGGAGCGCAGTGCTCTCCATCCTCCCGGCCATCAGTTTGGTACTGCAGGGTTTGTCCCACCATCTTCAGCAGGGACGCAGTACTCTCCAGCCTTCTGTTTGCTTACTGCAGGGTTTGTCCCACCATCTTCAGCAGGGACGCAGTACTCTCCAGCCTTCTGTTTGCTTACTGCAGGGTTTGTCCCACCATATTCAGCAGGGACGCAGTACTCTCCAGCCTTCTGTTTGCTTACTGCAGGGTTTGTCCCACCATCTTCAGCAGGGACGCAGTACTCTCCAGCCTTCTGTTTGCTTACTGCAAGGTTTGTCCCACCATCTTCAGCAGGAGCGCAGTACTCTCCAGCCTTCTGTTTGCTTACTGCAGGGTTTGTCCCACCATCTTCAGCAGGGACGCAGTACTCTCCAGCCTTCTGTTTGCTTACTGCAGGGTTTGTCCCACCATATTCAGCAGGGACGCAGTACTCTCCAGCCTCCCGACCTTCTGTTGGCTTTATGCGGGGTTGTCCCACCATCTTCAGCAGGAGCGCAGTGTTCTCCAGCCTTTCGACCTTCTGTTTTCTGGGGTAGATGAGCGCTCTGGCTTAGGCTGCTTTCACATAACGATTTTTTCAGTTCCGATGCTGTCCGATAAAAATCGGACAGCATCGGACCGATTTTCGGACCCCATGCAGGCCTATGGGCATCGGACCGAATCGGATGTGCACTAAATGCCATCCGATTTGGTCCGATCCGAATCTGTCCGATTTTTTTATCGGTGCAAAAATCGGAGCTTGCTCCGATTTTTGCACCGAAAATAAAATCTGACAGATTCGGATCGGACCAGATCGGATGGCATTTAGTGCACATCCGATCCGACCCGATCAATTTAGCATGGGGCCCTATGGAGCAGGGTCCGAGAAAACATGTGATGTCTCCTCGGACCGATTTTAGTGTACTGAGCATGCTCAGTACACTAAAATAGCTCCTAAAAGTAAATTAAGGGGTTAATAAAAAAAAACAAAACTATGCTCACCTGTCCACGAGGCCCACGTCGTCTCCCGGCGTCTCCGGTGTCTCCAGGTATCTTGCCGTCTGTGCTGATAAGACCTGCCGTGATGTCACAATCACATGACTGCCAGGAACCAATAGCCGGCAGTCATGTGATTGTGACATCACGAGAGGTCCTGGCAGCACTGAGACAGAACAGCAAGGCACCGGAGACGCGCGGGACCGTGCAGGAGTCGTGGACAGGTGAGAGAGGAGGAGAGGAGGGGGAGGACAAGAGGAGGAGGACAAGAGGAGGAGGACAAGAGGAGGAGGACAAGAGGAGGAGGACAAGAGGAGGAGGAGGAGGACGCATAGGAGGACCGGGGGCCAAGAGGGGAGACACAGGGGATGAGAGGACCGGGGCCAAGAGGTGAGACACAGCACCGGGGGCCAAGAGGGGAGACACAGGACCGGGGGCCAAGAGGGGAGACACAGGACCGGGGGCCAAGAGGGGAGACACAGCACCGGGGGCCAAGAGGGGAGACACAGGACCGGGGCCAAGAGGGGAGACACAGGACCGGGGGCCAAGAGGGGAGACACAGGGATAAGAGGAAAGGACCGGGGCCAAGAGGGGAGACACAGGACCGGGGGCCAAGAGGGGAGACACAGGACCGGGGCCAAGAGGGGAGGACCGGGCGATAAGAGGAGAGGACAGGGGGCCAAGAGGGGAGACACAGGGGATAAAGAAGAGGACCGGGGGAGAGACTGACAGCTCTCAGGGAGCGATCTGACAGGAGGGCAGGCATCCTATTTTCTGTCGGAATCGGATGCCTATTTGGCACCCGATTCCAGGCATTAGAAGAATCCGATGCTGTCCGATTTATATCGGACAGCATCGGATTTTACAAAAATCGTAGTGTGAAAGTAGCCTTATTGAGCAACAGTCAGACCAGCACAATCATTGTGCTTGTTCTGCCTTCCATGTAGGGCTGTGGATATCTAGCATACAGCTTAAACCTCTTTCACTTCTCCAAGGAACAGACCGTAGGATTTCTGCAGTCTATATTTATTGAGATGATGAACTTGTGTGAATGATAATGTGTGTGGCAAAATTTAGAATACAAGTACAGAATAATCACAGTCAGTACTGGGTGCATTAAAGGGATCCTGTCACCTCCAAAACACCTCCTAAGCTATCAAAACATGTCCCTGCACCATGCTATCACTAATCTCACACTCCTTTTATCTCCTAAAAGCATTCTGTGATAGTGCATAAAAACGTTTTAATACTTACTCATTAGTGATTATAATTAGCAGGGGCCATATTCTTTACTCACCAGGGGGTGTTCTTTTGCAGCCTCGATGATCCAGCCCTCTCTCTGTCTGTGATGCTGTGAAACTGAAACTGAAGGCAGGACTAATGATTTGCATTCTGTGAGTGATAGAGAGGTGGGGGGGCAATGCCTGCACATCACAGCAGAACACACAGAGACAGGGTGGATCCCTGGAGCTGCACATCAGCCCGCCTTGGTGACTAAAGAATATAGTCACTGCTAATTATAATCACTAATGAGTGAGTATTAAAACGTTTTTATGCACTTTCCCAGGATGCTTTTAGGAGACAAAAGAAGTGTGAGATTAGTGATAGGATGGTGCAGGGACATGTTTTGCTAGCTTAGGAGGCGTTTTGGAGGTGACAGGATCTCTGTAAAAAGCCTGTCACACGCGTCAATGTCGTCAGCGAGATGATTGCTGACGACATTGACGGCTGATCGCTGGTGAGCTGTCACACAGACAGACTCACCAGCGATCAATTGACCAGAAACATCGTGGAAACGATTTAAATATCGTTTCCACGATGTCTTGCTCCCGCTGCCAGGCTGCTGGAAGCGGGAGCAGGCTGGTCTCCAAGGTAAACTGCGGGTATCTAGGCAGCGCGCGCTGCCTAGATACCCGACGTGTACCTTAGTTACCAACCTCCTCCGCTCACCGGCTGGTATCTAAGGTACACAGCGGGTAACTAGGGTCCCTAGGCAGGTCTCCAAGGTAAACTGCGGGTATCTAGGCAGCGCGCGCTGCCTAGATACCCGACGTGTACCTTAGTTACCAGCCTCCTCCGCTCTCCGGCTGGTATCTAAGGTACACAGCGGGTAACTAGGGACCCTAGTTACCCGCTGTGTACCTTAGATACCAGCCGGTGAGCGGAGGAGGTTGGTAACTAAGGTACACGTCGGGTATCTAGGCAGCGCGCGCTGCCTAGATACCCGCAGTTTACCTTAGTTACCAGCTCCCAGCGCTTCTGAGAGGCGCTGGGAGCTGGAATATCGCTACTCCCGGTGTCACACGCAGCGATGCTGCGTGTCCACCGGGCGACAATCGCCAGGTTTTAGGACTGATTCTGAAACCTGGCGAATATCAACCAGCGATTTATCGCTGGTTGATTCAGTATGTCACACGCGTCAATATCGCTGCAACGTCACGTGCAGCCGATATCGTGCAGGCGATATTGACGCGTGTGACAGGCCCTTTAAGAAACTAGCACTAACACAGTGATAACACAGGTTACAGTCAACATGAGTAACTAGGGTAAAGGTCACTGCAGCAGGCTCTATTCTATACAAAATGCACGTATCTATATGCATACAATGCAAAAGACATTAACTCAAATAGTGTATCTCAGAGCACAATACACTTCACTTTACAGTATTCTACACAGAAATACCTTTATCTACTTACAATGCAAACATGCTAGCATGAAGAATTACAGGGTATAACAAATCTCCTATCACACAGGTCTCTCTGTACTAACGGCTGGATTATAACCTGTTCACACAGATTCTACACAAAAACATGTAACTGCATTGCTCTTACGGGAATCATCTGACGAGAGGACAGTTGTAATGAATGGGGAGCCAGAAACACACGTCTTATCTTCTCACTAAAGAACTAGGAAACTGACTACAAGGATCTATTTCTCCCGGAGGAAGAAGGGGGGCGGTCCCTTGGCACACACTATTCTTAAAGGGGACAAACCAAGAGCTCATGTTTAACATCTAAACAATGTAAACAGGTAACTAATGACCTCTACAGGTCGTAACTAGTATAACTCTAGTATAACTTTATGAATATTTTCTTAGCTGCTCATGAATGGGCAGAACAGTACTGTTGGCCCCGATTCCAATGCTGGGTCACTTACTGGGCTTCTTGCTGTAGTTTTGATACAACACACATCTGCTGAAGCTCTTCTAGTCCTCTCAGTGACTCAATAATGAGCTATGTAGTTCTTGATATTCATGAGCTGCCATCTATTCCTCCCCCTTGACCCCCTGCAAGTGATTAGCTGCTTTCTATCTATGCACAGGACAAGATAAAGCTGTAAATCACTGATGTGGGCAACAATAGACATGCTCATCACTGAAAGCATTAGCAGAGCTGCGGCAGTAGAATAGTGCTTTATCAGGGTCTGCGCACAGATTGGGTGGGAAGCTTAAAGCTGGCGAAAGATTCCCTTTAATTCATACTATAAGCAAAACTTTCAAACATTAAAGTCCTTATTCAAAGGGTCATTAACAAATCTGGGGAGATGAGAGCAGCGGAAATCCACAATACTTTACAGCTTTACATACTGCTTTGTGTAACATTTGAATGAATGCCTTGGAGAGTAATATTCTCATCCTCCCCACGTGTGCTGATGATAATATCCACGGTTTACAGGCCATTTTATAGACTATAGCACAGCACCAATGATCCATTATCAGAGCTATATGGCTTGCAGAAATCTTACTAACCATAACACAGGTACATTGGTGAGCAGTGTTTGCACTAGCGCCTAAGTCAACATTATGACAACTTCCACAGAAGGGGACACTGATCCATCACAAAGCAGCTGTGACATTTATATGGCAGAGAGAAAATCAAAGCATAAGTCCAATATGCTGTAAATCCACGGTGATTGGGTGATTGTATGTCCTTTAGAGAAGTCTACAGGTTATCATATTAGGTTATGACATTCCCAGTGTATCCCACAACAGCACTAATAAAAGCACTGAGCGGATTGCACAGGCATAGGGAGGTGATGACTGATTTATAGGAAAGGTCAACAATAGAAGATTGGTGAGGGTGATCAATGAGTGGAACAGGCTGCCATGAGAGGTGGTGAGTTCCCCTTCACACAGAGGCCGGACAGACATCTGTCTGGGATGATTTAGTGAATCCTGCTTTGAGCAGGGCGTTGGATCAGATGACCCAGGAGGTCCCTTCCATCTCTACCTTTCCATTATTTTATGAACACTCTGTGTCCCCATCAATCAGCACCTATGCAAAAATAGGAGCGGTGCGGTAATAAGTCAGAAACAGCTGCTACACCTTGACTGGAGCTGCACTCAGCAGCTGCAGCATTCAAAGGGGTTTTATCCACTCGGTGCTGGCAAAATAGTGGATATGCTCTTAAAGACCTATCATGTTCCCCAAAAATAAGACCTATCCTGAAAATAAGCCCCAGTGTGATTTATAAACTATGGCCCTACTCCGAAAATAAACCCTAGATACAGTCAGGACCAGTGTTAGAGGGGGTTAGGGAAAACCGAGCAATTAGCCAGGGCTCCCACACTATTAGGGGCCCTCAAGGTTTCTATTCCTAGGATAAGACTACTTAAGGATTTTTGGTGACATCACAGTCATGTGACCATATTGTCATCAAAGGTCCTTTAGCTGCAGGAGTCTAGAGAAACTAAACAGGAGACAGGCTGGTATGTGCCGTGTATGTATACATATACATATGTAGTGTGTGTATATACATATGTATGTGCAATGTGTATACATTTGTATATGCAGTGTGTATATACACGTGTATGTGCAGTGTGTGTATGTACATGTGTATGTGCAGTGTGGGTGTATACATGTGCTTGTGCAGAGTGTGTGTATATACATCTGTATTTGCAGTGTGTGTGTATATATATTTGTATGTGCAGTATGGGTGTATACATGTGTATGTGCAGTGTGTGTACACACGTGTATATCCATTGTGTATAAATGTGTATATGCAGTGTGTATACATGTGCAGTGTGTACACGTTGTGAGGCACCGCCGGCATGATCCGCATGGCCGGGTACATCACATGTAGGATCAGAGGATGATCCTGTGCACACTGGCCGGTTTTCCTGTGATGATAATACTGTGTGAACCAACCTGAACACAATGAGGTTTCATGAGCCTAATGAGCGGCAGTGAGAGTGGGATGAGATCCATGAGGAATAGGATGTAATGAGTGAGTGCTGACAACCCGGAACACAGGGAGTTAACCTGAGCTGTGTGACAGGCTGATTACAAGCAGCTGAGGGGTGTGTCCATGTGGGAATGGCTGGCACGATAAGAGCCGGCCACCTGAGTGATTGAGAGATAGATTCTGGAGGCTGAGAGTGATCCTGAAAGCTGAGATTGATTCAGATGGAAGCTGAGACCAGCCAAGTGCAGAGCAGTCTGGAGGCTCTGAGTACATGATGGGAGCATGCTAGCTCCATGCCGGTGCCGAGGTCCGTGGTCGTGTCCGCACCTGGAGGGGGAAGCCGTGGTTGACCCGTGGACGCTAGACCGGACGTGGTTCGTCTCACGTCCGGGAAGGAGCCTGTGGCGATGCCTGGTGGAACCTGTGACACAGGTAGCGAGACCCGGATCCGTGCCCGGTAAGAAAGCAGTTCCCGAGCGATAGTGTGAACTGTGCACCTTGTGTGCGTAAATCATGTTAGGCGAGTATAGACCGCCCTTGGGACCGACTCAGTGGAGTCCGTTAAAGGTCCTGATGAACCGGAATGTATGTAGCCCGTGGAGGCAATTGTATGTAGTGTGCCAGGCGGGCATAGACCGCCTTTGGGTCCGAGTCAGAGTACTCAGTTAAGGGACCCGATGAACTATGTGTATGAGGGCTTAAGTAATGGCCCTGAATGAGAGATGATGGCCTATATGTAAGACCCATGTATAAAGATGTGGGGAGAGAGTGACCCAGCGAGTATGGATGATGTTGGAGGCGTTCCGTCCTTGGGACGAGAGGGAGGCTTGCCCTGCTGCTTGCAGAGGGTACCCGTCCCTCAACCACGACCTCTAATGGTGTGGTGTGCCTGTGGTGCCAGACACAGGGGTAATAGGGCTCCTAGTAGGTAACGGATGTAGAGGTTCCCGTGCACTATGGTTTGCCAGTCCCTGTAATGGGCCATGGAGGGGCCACAGTCCATGGATGTGGGCTGTGAGCAGGTGTGTGATCCATGGACGTTTGAATGATGGATCACATACGGTATGTAAGGACCCGGTCAGGCAGGATTCCTGACTACGGGTGAGTGTTGAGTCATCATGCTGAGTGACTAAAGCCAGGCGGCAGGTACCGCCATTGGGACCCACAGGGCCCGTTGAGGCGTATGTAACGAAGGTCAGAAGTAGGGGTTAAAAGGGCTCCTAGAGTGGGGACACCATGGTTGAACCATGTGGACTCTGACCGGGACGTAGGCGGAGATACGTCCTGGAAGGAGCCCCTTGGGGATACATGATATACCCGGTACTCAGGTTGCTCAATCCCTGTTATGAACCCGGAAGGGTCATCATCGTACTGTAACTTATGTATAGTGTAAGTAGGCCGGAGGCCGTAGCCACCATGGGAGCTATTAGTAGAGCTCCAATGGGGACAGAGATGGCTAAAGGTCCCGGGTTACTATAAAACGTTATGTGCAATATAAGTGTTATGTGATGTTAAATGTAAATGTATGGTGTATTTATGTAAAGTGTTGTTAATCAATGTGATATGGGTCAAACATGCTACCCGGGTTATGTGATTAATATGTGAAAATAAACGGGTAGACATTGGTTAACCTTAGAAACGCGTGTTCTTGTCGTTTTGCAAGCGGGTTCCCCGGTTGCTACCTCACAACGTGTATGTGCAGTGTGTATTCATGTGTATGTGGAGTGTGTGTATATGCAGTGTGTGTACACACGTGTATATCCATTGTGTATACATGTGTATATGCAGTGTGTATACATGTGCAGTGTGTACACATGTGTATGTGCAGTGTGTATTCATGTGTATGTGGAGTGTGTGTGCAGTGTGTGTACACACGTGTATATCCATTGTGTATACATGTGTATATGCAGTGTGTATACATGTGCAGTGTGTACACGTGTATGTGGAGTGTGTGTATGTGCAGTGCGTATACGTGTGTGTGTGTGCAGTGTATGTATACATGGGTATGTGCAATGTGTGTATGTGCCGCGTGTATATACATGTGTATGTGCAATGTGTATGTATACATTTGTATGTGAATTGTGTGTGTATGTGTAGTGTGTGTGTGTGCACATGTGTATTTCACACAAATTCAAACACTGTGAGATTAAATTTGGGGCGATCACAAAAAAAACCTGACCTAGCACAATTTCCCACGATGCTGAAGCATCAGAGAGGGCGCTAATAACATTTTGCATGGTGACACGGGCCTCCCCATAATGCCCTTCAGATGTGACCTCACGTGGTCAATCACATTTTATGAAGTGGACGATCACACCATGTAGGGTGGTGGCCAGCACTGGGGTTATCACAGATTACCAGGCCCTGGAGGTGCACACCTGGCAGGATGGCAAGCAGAATTAGATTACCGTATATACTCGTGTATAAGCCGAGTTTTTCAGCACAAAAAATGTGCTGAAAAGTCCCCCCTCGGCTTATACACAAGTCATATACCATCAGTGGTGTATACAGGGGCCCCCCTTCCCCCTTTCTGTCAGCCACCTGTAAAGAAATAGAATGTTATACTTATCCCTGTCCTGTCGCCGCCGCTCTCCGACACCGCGCGCTCCTCCGTCTTCTTCCTGCTGTGACTGGCGGGCGCAGGCAATGAAGTCATTGTCTGTGCGCCGGTCACAGCAGGAAGAAGACGGAGGAGCGCGCGGTGTCGGAGAGCGGCGGCGACAGGACTGGGATAAGTATAACGATCTATTTCTTTACAGGTGGCTGACAGCAAGGGGGGCCCCTGTATACACCACTGGAGCCCGCCCTGTATACACCACTGCGGCCTGCCTTATACACCACTGGGCCCTGTATACAGCACTGGGGCCCTGTAAACACCACTGGGGCCCTGTATACAGCACTGGGGCCATGTATACACCACTGGGGCCCTGTATACAGCACTGGGGCCCTGTATACACCACTGGGGCCCTGTATACACCACTGGGGCCCTGTATACACCACTGGGGCCCTGTATACACCACTGGGGCCCTGTATACACCACTGGGGCTGCTGTATATACCTCTGGGGCCCTGTATATACCTCTGGGGCCTGTATACTACCACTGGGGCCGCTGTATATACCTCTGGGGCTGCTGTATACTACCATTGGGGCTGCTGTATACTACCACTGGGGCTGCTGTATATACCTGGTGAATCTATACTACCACTGGGGCTGCTGCTGTATATACCACTGGGGAGGCTGCTGTAACACTGCTGGGGCCTGTTATATACCACTTGGGAGGCTGCTGTATACCACACTGCTGGGGGCTGTATACCTCTGCTGGGGTCCACCCTCGGCTTATACACGAGTCAATAGGTTTTCCCAGATTTTGGGGGCCAAAGTAGGGGGGGTCGGCTTATACACGGGTCGGCTTATACACGGTATATACGGTACTTCTCCACAATCACCAGATGTACTATACAGATCATATTAAAAAGATGAAAGTATTCCTGATTGTAGGGGCACTTCCCTTTCCAAGTAGCTCTGTCACATTTGGTAAAAATCCATTTTCTGCTTTGCGTGTTGATTTTATACACACAGAGTTTATTAGAAAAATTAAGTTAAAGAACAATGATGTAAGTACAACACGTTTCGGCTATTTTTTTAGGAACATAACATTTTGTTGTATTTTATGTACCTGAGGAAGGTTATGTTCCTAAAAAACAGCCGAAACGCGTTTTACTTACCGTACATCATTGTTCTTTAACTTAATTTTTCTAATAAACTCTGTGTGTATAAAATCAACATAGAAAACGGAGAACGGATTTTTAGCGAGATTAACGGAGAGGGAGGCGCCACTACAATCAGGAATACTTTCAGCTTTTTATTCACATTGCCTTCGGGGATCTTCTGGATTCATTCTGGGGCATCCTGTTGTGAGCTGCGTACCCTGGGACGCCACGACACCAAGGAGGAATTGGAGAGTCTTGTCTAGTATTTGGTCCAGAATCAATTTTGATGGTGTGTCACCTAAACGTACAGGTGAGAATCTGATTTTAGTATATTATTGAAAACTATCAATCTGTACACTTAGAGTGAGCCCCGCGCTAGTCTCTTTCTCTGTCTCCCTTTTAGGGTTTATCTACTATATAATTGCCGTAGGTATTTTCGTGTCGGCCCCCGGAAACGCCGTGGCTGTGACGTTATATCGTTATATCATCATCATCATCATCATCATCATCATCATCTACTACTACTACCACCAATGGCCACACTGCGCCCCCCCCCCTCAATGGCCACACTGCGCCCCCGCCCCTCAATGGCCACACTGCGCCCCCCCCCCTCAATGGCCACACTGCCCCCCCCCCTCAATGGCCACACTGCGCCCCCCCCCCCCCTCAATGGCCACACTGCGCCCCCCCCCCTCAATGGCCACACTGCGCCCCCCCCCCTCAATGGCCACACTGCGCCCCCCCCCCCTCAATGGCCACACTGCGCCCCCCCTCAATGTCCCAAAGTCAGCTGTGACCGCCTGGCCCTTGGACACTGGCTGCCATGCACACATCAGCTGGTAGGCTCCCATCACTTACCCACTGAGGACGGATCACTTCCAGCACCTCTTCACATGGCAGTGCTCTGAACTTCTGAATCGTCCTCTCCTCACTCAGACACCTGGCAGGTTCCTATCCAGCCTACTCACTCCCAGCTGCAACCCAGTGAGTCAATCAGCACATCTTCACTCCCACACAGACCTGAGATGTGATTAACCCCCTGTGCACCATTCAGGTTTAGCCCAGCAAAGCACTCATCCCCACAGGGTCAGCCGCTCATTAGGCTCATGAATGTATCGGATCTTCAGCACTCACACTCAGCTTTTTTACTCAGCTCATGAAAACCCTTCAGCTGTTAACCCCCTGTACATCGGACAATCAGGAAAACCAGGCCCATGTGAACACAGACCTGCATTGATAACCCGTGTGATGCACCCCGCCAGGGGCCACATCACCACACCTCACTTTCTCCGCACAGCAAAGCACTCATCCCCACAGGTTCAGCCGCTCATTAGGCTCATGAATGTATCGGATCTTCAGCACTCACACTCAGCTGTTTTACTCAGCGAGTCGCTGGCCGAAAATAGAACCAGAGGCTCGGCCACAAACTTAGCGATTTACCGCTGAGAAAGCGCGAGCAATGGCCGCGAGGCCATTGCGAGTCGCTACCTCAGCCGCCGCACCTGCCGCAAGTACCCCTATACTTTCTATGCTGATTACCGCAACCGCGCCGCAAGTGTAACGGTTGCGGCGCGGTTGCGGTAATCCCCATAGAAAGTATAGGGGGACTTGCGGCAGGTGCAGCAAGTGCGGTTTTAATAATAATAAAAATAATAAAAAAAAAAAAATAAATAAATAATATAAATAATACACAATAAAATAAAACATAATAATAAAAAACAACAAAAAATAATATATAAAATTAATATATTAATTACATTAACTAATTAAATTAAAAAAATTAATCTAATACCCCCCCCAAACAGTATTCAACACCCCCCAAAAAGTATTGAACACCCCCCAAAAAGTATTGAACACCCCCCAAAAAGTATTCAACAACCCCCAAAAAGTATTCAACACCCCCCAAAAAGTATTCAACACCACCCAAAAAGTATTCAACACCCCCCCAAAAAGTCCTCACACCCCCCCAAAAAATACTCACACCCCCCCAAAAAGTACTCAGACCAGCTATAACTATTATAAGCAAATTTATGCACGTTCTAGAATCCCGATGCATTTGCATCGGGCTCACAGCTAGTATATTTATACAGATCATATTGAAACAACTCTCCTTTTCTCCTTACAATAATTCAGAGTGTTACACACATATTTTCTAAGCAATTACAAATTTTCCAACAATTTGATTTACAGTGAATTTACACAACACGGATCACATTTTTGGAGAGAATTCTGCAAAGCTTGTAGCTGTGAGTTTCAAACTATAGGCTCATTTCTAAGAAATACTATGTCCAGGGAATCCCTCTAACAAGATGCCAATGTGATTCACAGTATTTGTAATACTCTCAATCACAATTTCACCATCAATCTGATTTGCCTAAGGCTGCCTTCACATCACGATTTTGGGCTGTCCGTGGGGATCCTTCTTTTTGCAGGATCCCCCGGACAGCCTCAGATCCACACAGATCGCTGCATTCAGATGGCAAATAGCCATCCATATCCGAATCTATGCAGGATCAGTGTGGATCCTGTGGTCCCTCTGTCTCTCCCTGTTCTCCGTGCATCTTCCCTGTCTCTCCCTGTTCTCTCTGTCTCTCCCTCCTCCATCTCCTTTCCCCCGTTCGTCTATCCTGCACCCCCTCTCCTCTCCAGTATGTAAAAAATAATAAATCTCCTCCCGGAGGATACTTCACCTTCCTGGCACCACCGGGGATGCGACCGTCTCCATCTGGCTGCAGGACCAGTTGTTATGTCACAGAGCGGATCAGCTGACATGTCAGCTGATCTGCTCGGTGACGTCACAAGAGGTCCTACACCCAGATGGAGACGGTCGCATTCCCGGTGATGCCGGGAAGGTGAAGTATCCTCCGGGAGGAGATTTATTATTTTTTACATACCGGAGGAGGGGAGAGGAGAGGGGACAGGACAGGGGAGAGGACAGGATAGAGGAGAGGGGGAAGAGGAGATGGAGGAAGGAGGAGCAGGGAGAACAGGGAGAGACAGGTTTATGTACTGAGCAATGCTTCTGGGCATGCTCAATACATAACCACGGAGCCGAAATTGGATCCGATGTAGACACGGATCCGATGTCCATAGGCTCCCATTGTAATTTCCTACGGACCATAACGGATGTGTGGTGTCCGATGTTAGTCACGGACACCAAAATCGCAGCAGCCTACGATTTTGGCTCCATTACTAAATTGGACAGCAACGGATGGTGCTAAAATCGGATGCCAATAGGGACACATCCGAGTACATCTGTTGCCCATAGGAATACATGGGAGGAAGAATCGGATCCGTATGTATCCGTTTTGAAACGGATACACATGGATGCTCCAAAATCGTGATGTGAAGGCAGCCTTAGAGAGATTGGAAACAGGTAGGAATTATTTCTACTGTTCAAAGTTATAAATTGTCTCCCATAAGGTTTAGCTATGTATGTGAGGCTGGCTTCACACCACGGTTTGTGTGTGTCAGGGTGGATCCTGTTTATTGCAGGATCCACTGGACAGAACTTGAGAGGCAGTGGCGTAACTTGACGCTCATGGACCCCATGCAAAAGTTCCAATGGAGCCCCCAATTATTGCAAATCTTTAATAGTATTAGTCTTTTTCTATAGGCCCTCTAGGCTCCAGGGCCCAAGTGCGATTGCGACCCCTATACCTGTTGTAGTTACCCCCTGCTGAGAGGATAGGATGTGCAGAAAGTGTAGGCATATACGCCCTCCGATCCTGTTTTTTGCAGGATTCCTTTACTGTTGTTGTCCATGGTCCTGAAGTCTGCCTGTGTCTGCTCTGACGCTATGCAAGGTGATGAATTCACAGGCTGTGCATGAAATACTGCTGTCCATGGTGCTGAGGTTAGAACGGCAGGATTTCTGAGTATGCTCTGTGCAAAAAAAAATGGATCTGGGAAACGATCCAATTTTTTTCACTGATCCGCCACCATAGACTCCCCATTATATGGGCTGGATCCGGTTCTGTCCGGTTTTGTCCGATTTTTGTAAAAGCACCTCATTTGATGTAACGGTATTCTTGTTTTCCTTGTGCAAAATCCCAAGTTTTTCCTGATTATTTATTTAAGGGTTCTCCAGTGGAGGTATGGCTATTACCAAGAGAGACCTGCACATTGTGGTCTCATTGACAAACAGTCTAGAGTCAACAGATAATGTATAATTGTGAAAGTCCTTCATCTACTCCTCTGGTATCCCAGTATCATCCATGTCAGACTGTGCTTGCACTGGGAGTCATTTCTTGGCTGATATGGGTCAGGCAAGTGTAGATAATGGTCTATTGCCATGGACAGATTTAGAAAATGGGATGTTTTTTTTTCTAACAGACCACTATTGTATGAATGCAATAGATAGTAGTGAATGATAACGACTTCACTCCTGACTTATCTTTAGATGTGGGGGGAGGGGCCCATTGGGCAGCAGGTAAGAATATGCAGAGGCGCATCCAATGTTCTGATGCTGCCGGCGCGAGAAACCAGCTGGGGGTGTCATCTGCAGCTGAAAAGAAGCCCAGGATGAAGAAAGGTGAGAATTAGTATCTGGTTTGTGGCCACATATAGTATATGGCCTTTATAGTTTTGGGTGCAGATCTGCATTTATGTCCAGGTATGGCCCTGCATCAATACACGTGGATAGTAGAATCAACATGAATGCTGTAACATACTAATAATAATCATTGGCTGAAGATGGAAATGGCCGATGCTCAGGTTCGGAATAAATTCTGGTATATCAAAGTTTGGTGAATTAGCTTTCTTTTTGTTTGATCTAATATCGTAATTGGAAAAAAAAACCTTTTGGGATTTGCACATACAATAATTTACAGGTTGCTGAGGAAATCTAGAAAAAATGACTAACTCCACATTAGTAGTTCAGCAGAGATTGATGCAAAGTTGCCAATTTTCAAAAGGCTTAAAACACAAATGAAATGATAGAAATAAATGCAGTCTATACCCAATGCCGCTCCTTCACCCACACCCTGCAGATCACGCAAGACTTCTAATATGATTACAAGTAGGAGGAGAGCAAAAACACATGTTTTCCCTACTTCCAAAAAAGGGCAGAAAATGCTCGGCAGAAGCTCACCACCCTTTGGCCCAGTGCCAGGAACAGGAGGTGCCGTCACTCAGGTAGGGTGTGTTCTGTATGTGAAGTGAAATACTTGGACAATGACAGAGAGACAATCTACCGGGGTGGGGCAGGATGATAGCAACGTCTGCCAGAAGTCACACCTTGTGCACAATGTCGCTGGAATTCACGGCAGCAGTCACATAGCCTTGTACGTAAGGAAAGTCAAGGGTTACAGAACTGGAGATACCAAAAAGCTTCATATAAAACAAGAAATACAGACCATAAATAATAATCTTTAATAATGATGTGTCCTACCTGCTCACTTCACAGTCTGGGATTTTTTATTTGGGGTGTTTAGAGTTTTTTTTAATTTCAGTGCATAATAAAAGGAGATATAAATCTACATTATACGGGGACTATATAAAAATAACCAATCCTGCACTGTTATTAAGTGACTATAAAAGGAGAAGACACCAATGGGAACATTTATCGCAAGGGTTCAGCTATTTCACAAGATACAAGAAAGCACGACTATAGCAAATCTACAACCTTGTGTTGCAGGAACTGTCCTCCTAGGAGAGGACACTGCTCAAAAATGACGGGACCACTTGCACATGACAGTATAACTCACATCAATTAAACTTGAGGGCTATTAATCTGCCCACCTAGGAACCAGGGCTGTGGAGTCAGTAAGCCAAACATCCAACACGATCTTCGACTCCTCAATTTCCCTGATACTACTCAGACTTTGACTCCAACTCCACCAAAAATGATGCCGACTCCAACTCTGACTTCACAACCATGGCAGTAAGCCAAACATCTGATTCAGACTACTCAATTTCCCTAAATCTGACTCCATCTCCACCAAAATGGAAACCAACTTCCGACTCCACAACTCTAACTCCTCAGCCTTGCTAGGAACCATAAGTGAATGTGAAAGTGACAACAGGGGCAATGGGGAGGAAGAGCAAGACTAGCTAAAAAAGGGAAGTACTTTGCAGGTGGTGACCACATACAATTATTCTCCCTTTATCCTTCATCACTGAGTTTTCTCTATCTTTGCCAAGAGCATGAGGCGCTGTCACTGGGTGGTATAACAGATAGGGAATCATGAGGCAAGATGATAATGTGGCACCCCTGAGGGGGATTGCCACAGGATCCACCGGTGCAAGGAGAGAATTACGCCTTGGTTCGCACAGCACACAACACCTTCCACCCCAGCTCTACTGGCTGCCTTAAGCCAGTTCCCCTTTAAGAACATCCAGGCCTGAGGGGAGGAGTTAGTCAGTCCCTGAAGTCAGTCTGCAGTGAGGAGAGAAGAGAGAGGAGACGGAGGAACTGGTCGCTGGGAGAGATCCAGGCCCAGGACCAGGGACCACTGACCGCTGTGTGCACCCCAGGGAAAGGGTCGGAGGCAAGTGGAGAAAGCAGGGAACTAAGAAAGGGAACTGGTTACTACAGCCCTTTAGTACACCCGGACACGGAGTCCGACGCTGTAATCATTTATTGCTACAGCCAAAGTCCAGAGGTCTCAGGAGAAGTTCACCCCTGAAGAGAACAAGTAAGAGACGCTAAACTGACCAAATATAGGACCAGGGGCCATAGGAGAAACAGGGACCCCGCAGAAGGACCTCATTGTCAGTTTAGGACAGAGCCCAGAGACGGAGAAGAAGCAGTGGGTTCAGGCTCAGGCAGAACTTACCCCAAACCACAGAGCACAGACACAGAGGAGGCCTCATAACTTTATAAGGTGGAAGTCCCAAGTTGCACCGGGGACCTGGTTATTACTCTGGACTGTACCTGTTACCTTGTCACCTGTAAAAGGTACCGAAACAACAATCACTGTGTGTGTGCCTGTCTAACCGCCGCAATTCACCGCCATGTCTGCAAAGACGCGACTACTATTCCCCTCATCCAACTCCACTGCGCTGAGGTAAAGCTCCACCTGTGGGGAGCTGTACCACACTCTGCTGCACCCACCACCATCTCAGCGGCCGGCTGCAGCGCTAGTATACACTTTACCAGGTACCATAGGTGGTGTCACATTAACAATTCCCTTATCCCCCACCGTTCCCCGCCATTGAGGGTCCAGGGCACGGGATCGGGGATCAACCAGCCGTGATCCCCCCCCATCGAAGCCGCCATCAGCCCCGGTCCCCGAGTACCTGATACCCTGTCGACCGCCTCAGTAAGGTGGGCAAGGGCGTTTAGGGGAGCTAGTCTGGCCCTGGACTTGGGGTCCCTGACTAGCCCTGTTCCTGAAGGTACTTCTGAAGGTGAGGAAGTATAGGCCACAACCCTAGCCCTTCTCTCCTGCTCAACCCTACGTTAAGAGTCCCTACTTCCACACACAGAAAATCAGTCAATGGTAGAAAAAACACAGCTCAGAACAGCATGACTTCACAGCACAAGATCCAAGTAGAAATTAGCTCTATCTGCGACACCTAGTGGAGGGAAGTGGAGCTATTTCAAGGATAGGGGAGTGGAGATCTGAATACTAACACACACCCCTCCACCTAAATACTATGACTCACTCCTCCACCTGCAGATCTGCAGCACACAGAATAAACTAAGGAAAAACTCAATTTAAACACAGAAGCAACACTCATGGATTGCAAAGCAGTCAACATTTGACAGTACAGTACCCCTCCCTTTATGAGAGGGCTCTGGACTGTACACCGGGCACATCCGGAAATGGTCTAACTTTCCTGAGAGATGACCTTAGGAAGATATTATGGGTGTTTAGCACCGGAGGAAGTTCTAGCTAGAACAACACAGGTGTCACGGGGTGATACAGCAGTAAGGAAATCAGGAAGCAAGATGGTAAGGTGGGCAAGGGCGTTCAGGGGAGCTAGTCTGGCCCTGCACTTGGGGTCCCTGACTAGCCCTGTTCCTGAAGGTACCTCTGAAGGTGAGAATTTTCGGGCCGCCACCCTAGCCCTTCGCTCCTGATTAGCCCTAAGCTAAAAGCCCCTACCTCCACCCACGGACCAGGAAAAGACTACCACTCCAGTAGAAGGAAACAGCAGTGGCTCAGCTAACACAACTACACCACATGGATTCCAGAAGAGAAATGAACTCTTTCTGCGACATCTGGTGGAAGGGAGCAGAACTACTTAAGGCCAAGGGGGTGGAGAGCAGAAAGCTCAGACACACCCCTCACCTCCACCTGAGCTATGACTCACTCCCCACCTGCGGTGCCGCACAGTACATTCAGCAACTGCAGCTAAAATCTCACCCTGACTGAGTCAAAGGAAAAAAAAATCTGATTTAAACAGCAGCAGAACTTCAGCACTGCAGTCAATACATGGCAACAGGGTTGCAAATGGTTGATATCCTAACCAATAACTTCAGTATTAAGAGCTACAGCCGCACCTTACATTTTCTGACAACACCCACACATAATCATCTACTTTCAGGTCTGGACCTGGACGTTTATTACCATTCATGCGGTCATAAACAGAGTCCATTCACAGAGGGGCAAACAGTAGAGACGTTCCCAGGTCTCATCTCAGGAAACTTTCTCACAGAAGACTTAGTGGAAGTCACCACTCTCCCACTAACACTCTTCTCCGGATAACACCAGAGCCCAGCATTAGTCTGAAGTGTAGCCTGGGTTTTACCCCTATTGTTTGGCAGGTGTTTAACAACCTCTGCTGGAGACATAAGAGCAGGCCTGACCAACACAGCAGAGACAGTAGTGCTCAAGCGCTTATCCTCAAGGGATTGTCAGTGGCTGAGAAATGGGTTTAGCGCGGTATGGACAGACTCTAATAAAGTGATCAGCTCGACCACAAAAGAAACAAGACCTCCCAACCTGATGAACGACAGATGGGCTAGTACAGGAGATTACATTCCCCAACTGCTTAGGTACATTAGGACCCATACGTGTAACCTCCACAGCAGCGATGGTCACCAGGGGCAGGATTGGTACAGGTCTCTCTCAGGCGTCTGTCCAACCTATTAGCAAGCGCCATAGCAGCCTCCAGCGACTCTGGAGCAGCGTACTGAGTCATGGAGTCATGTAGCCGATTTGACAAGCCCAGGCAGAGCGGACTCCTCAGAGCAGGGTCATTCCTCTGAGTCTCAGTGGCCCACCTCCTGAACTCAGAACAATACTCCTCAGCTGGTCATGCTCCCTGCCTGAGCTTACATAGTTTTGATTCAGCAAAGAAAACGGCATCAGGGTCACCATACACCAGGACAAGAGCTGCAAAAAGCCCTTCCACCAACCCCATAGATGGAGAATCGGTCGACAAAGAGAAGGCCCAAGCCTGGGGATCCCCCTTAAGAAGGGAGAGTATAACCCCCATGCACTGATGCTCATTCCCTGCTGAAGAACAAGGGTAGAGCCTGAAGTATAACTTACAGGCCCCCCTGAAAATAATAAACTTATCTTTCCCTCCCAAAAATCTGTCAGGGAGAGATATATTGGGTTCGGTACAGCCAGAGCATGAGCCGCAGCCAGATACCCAACTACTTATTGAAACTGATGCATCACCTGGTTGTGCAAGGTTGCCATCTCAAAGAATTCCTCCAACAGGCGCGCAAAGGCTCATCCTGAAGCCATAATGACTTTGGGGAATATTGTGGGAAGCAGATGGCACGAGAAGGAATAACGGATAGGAAATCAGAAGGCAAGATGGTAAGGTGGGCAAGGGCGTTCAGGGGAGCTAGTCTGGCCCTGGACTTGGGGTCCCTGACTATCCCACTTCCAGATGGTAACTCTGAAGGTGAGGAGGTTCGGGCCACCACCCTAGCCTTTTGCTGCTGCTCAGCCCTAAGCTAAGAGCCCCTACCTCCACTCACAGACCAGGAAAACCCAGCACCTACAATGGAAGTTAACTACAGCAAAAACACAGCTCAGCACAGCAAGTTAAACAAACAAAATCACCGCTATTGGTCTGACACTACCCCACTATGGATAGATCCCTCCAAAACTGTTGGAACACAAAAATTGATGGTATGGTGAGGTATACGGGGTACAAAGATAGTGGGGCCATTCTTCATTAATGGAAACCTTAATGCCACTTGATATCTGAAATTGCTGCATGATTGAGATATCCAGGGGCATTGAGGATTCCATTGATGAAGAATGGCTCCATTATCTTTGTACCCCATATACCACACCATACAATCAGTTTTTGTGTTACAATAGTCTTGGAGGGATCTATCCACTGTGGGTAAAGGGCCTGTCACACGCGTCAATGTCGTCAGCGAGATGATCGCTGACGACATTGACGGCTGATCGCTGGTGAGCTGTCACACAGGCAGACTCACCAGCGATCAATTGACCAGAAACATCGTGGAAACGATTTAAATATCGTTTCCACGATGTCTTGCTCCCGCTGCCAGCCTGCTGGAAGCGGGAGCAGGCTGGTCTCCAAGGTAAACTGCGGGTATCTAGGCAGCGCGCGCTGCCTAGATACCCGACGTGTACCTTAGTTACCAGCCTCCTCCGCTCACCGGCTGGTATCTAAGGTACAGAGCGGGTAACTAGGGACCCTAGTTACCCGCTCTGTACCTTCGATACCAGCCGGTGAGCCAGGGGCGGACCTTGCTGCCCGGGGGCCCTGGTGCAGCGGCAGAGAGAGGAGGGGCGGGCTCAGCAGGGGGAAGCAGGAAGCTTCCCTGGTTAACCCCCTCTCCTCTGCCACACTGGCACAGGGACAGCAGAGCGGAGGAGGCTGGTAACTAAGGTACACGTCGGGTATCTAGGCAGCGCGCGCTGCCTAGATACCCGCAGTTTACCTTAGTTACCAGCTCCCAGCGCTTGTGAGAGGCGCTGGGAGCTGGAATATCGCTACTCCCGGTGTCACACGCAGCGATGCTGCGTGTCCACCGGGCGACAATCGCCAGGTTTTAGGACTGATTCTGAAACCTGGCGATCATCAACCAGCGATTTATCGCTGGTTGATTCAGTATGTCACACGCGTCAATATCGCTGCAACGTCACGTGCAGCCGATATCGTGCAGGCGATATTGACGCGTGTGACAGGCCCTTTAGTGTCAGACCAATAGCGGTGGTTTTGTTTGTTATCTTCATCATTCACAAAAAAGCTTGCCTCATCACTCATCTGAAGGCAATTGTCTATGCTGTGAAGATACGAGATGGGCAGCATCTGAAACAACGGATACTGGAAGCCTGTGCTAGCATTTCTTCTGTGGTGTTGCTATCAGTGTGTCAAGAGTGGGAGAAGAGGGTTGCATTGTCAATCCAACACAATGGGCAGCACTTTGAACACATTTTATAAGAGGTCATAAACTTGTAAATAACTCATGAAAGAATATAATTATGTTAAAACCAAGCACACCATTTTTCTTATGAAATTCTCAATAACTTTGATGTGTCACATGACCCTCTTCCCATTGAAAAAAATAAAATTGGATCCAAAATGGCCAACTTCAAAATGGCCGCCATGGTCACCACCCATCTGGAAAAGTTTTCCCCCTCCCATATACTAATGTGCCACAAACAGAAAGTTGATATCACCAACCATTCCCATTTTATTTAGGTGCATCCATATAAATCGCCCACCCCGTATAGGCATGACACATCTAGGATTGGCAATCTTCGCCCAGTCTCTAAATCTGTCAGATTGTGAAGTAATCTCCAGTGCACAGCACCTTCTTCAGGTCACCCACAGATTTTCAATTTAATTCAGGGCTCTGGCAGGGCCATTCCGAAACAATGACCTTCCTCTGAGGCAGTCAGTGTTTTGTTGATCTGAAGGTATGCTTAATGTTGTTGTCATGATGAAAGGTGAGATTCGATTGGACTTCCGGTTCTGGGCCTGATGAGAGTGCAGGGACGCGGCTGAGCTCCTAGGGCCCGCAGCTGACAACCCACTACACAGCACAATCACCTGACAAACTCGGCTCCCTGGTTGAACGCTGCATCGGAGGATCACATAGAGAGGTGGCTCCGAAGCTTGGAGAGCGAATCCGGGAACAATGCTACACAAGCAGAGGAGGAGGTACCCGCCAAGATGGCGCAGGGCGAAAAGCTGAAAGACTCAGCCCGCAGGCAATAACAGCAGGAGAAGGAGGGGAGCGGGCAGGCTGAGCCCAGGAGCAGTGGGGAGACAAAGCATATGGAGGAGGACTCCGACCATCGCAAGGAGCCAGTTATAGATTATAGAAAGCTAGCCAGAGAGGTCTCTGCTTTTCTGGCTAGTGAACTTAGACAGACATTTAAGGAGGTCATCAGGAGTCTCTGGCAGGGCTGCAAGCCATCTGACTTGCATGAGACCAAAATCAATACAGTGGAATAGAGGCTGTCTGAAGCAGAAGACAGGGTGGCTCAGCTTGAACGACAAGTGTCTGAGCTTAGAAGACACTCCACATACGCTAAAGACAAATTAGAAGACCTAGAAAACAGGTCAAGATGCAATAACCTAAGAATAGTTGGTCTGCCAGAGTCAATTCCTTTAAGATGTGTCTCCACAAACCCCACAAAATCCGAGTGGTAGGATGTTGCTGCAGACACCAAGAGAGGAGAGACTGGGCCAGACTCCCAAAGACCAGAGAAAGCAGGCAGATCCAAAAGAAGATGACGGTTGACAACCCATAGTGAAGCTGTGACTCAGGATGAGAGTGATGTCTTTTGAGGGACCTTGCTGACACCCTATTGTTTCTTCTCATCGTAAGATGTTGCTCGATAAACAACCCCTGAGTATCCTGGCTCCTGTGGAACTTGAGCGTCTCGTTGCGACAAGGCACCCCTTCTACCCTGGCTTCAAACACTTTTATTTTTTCTCTTTCTTAGATTTAACAAATAGGTGCACACTGGTTGTGAGTCGTTTTAGGACTCTCATACTTCTCCACTAGCTGGGGATAAGGGGAAACCAAGGGGTTGTGGGGAGGTGCTCCATGGCAAAGAATGGATATGTGGAGATACAAAATCAGGTTAATGAGACTATTTCACAAGCTGGAGGGCGGGAGAGATTTGGAGGAGTACACTCATTAGAGTATGGAAGTTGGTGAAATTTTAGTGTTGGAGGCGAGGATTTTGAGAGAGGAGAGGAGAGTTGGGTTGAGTGGGGGTGGAGGGAGGAAGGGGGGATTCCAGTTGATTGAAATGTTATATGCTTGTTCATTTAGAGTGTTATCACAACAGCTGTTGGACCTTTATGTTGACTCGAGATATCTTTATTTCCCAAGAGAGATCCATTTGATCAAGGCAGATAGAAACTGCGGTTATGGTTAGAGTTGCAACCTGGAATGTAAAGGGACTTAGATCTCCCGAGAAAAAGCCTATGGTGTTGAGAAATTTAAAGAGGTTCAAAGTTGATGTTCCTCTACTGCAAGAAACCCATTTGAAACACGAGGAGATGTTTAGAATGCATAGGTTGTGGGTGGGCTCTGTACACGGATCGAATGCAGAGGGGAGAAAGGCAGGTGGTACTGATTTTGATTAGTAAGACCTTCTAACAAATTTCTTTCTGAGACCAGAGATGATAAGGGACGCCTTATACACCTGGTGCTAGAATGCCCAGCTGGCAGACTGAGTGTACAGTGCCTACAAGTAGTCTTCAACCCCCTGCAGATTTAACAGGTTGACACATGCGGAATTAACTTGGCATTGTGACATTTGGACTGTAGATCAGCCTGGAAGTGGGAAATGCAGTGCCACAAAAATTATTATTTTTTTTTTTTTTTAAGCGTTAAAAGTTAATTCAGAGGGTCATTTATTATTCAACCCCTCAAACCACCAGCATTCTGTTTGGTCCCCCTAAAGTATTAAGAAGTAGTTCAGGCACAAAGAACAATGAGCTTCACATGCGTGGATTAATTATCTCTTTTGCCACGCCTTTTCTGACTATTTAACACCCTCCCCAAACTTGTGAACAGTACTCATACATGGTCAACATGGGAAAGACAAAGGAGCATTCCAAGACCATCAGAGACAAGATCGTGGAGGGTCACAAGGCTGGCAAGGGGTACAAAACCCTTTCCAAGGAGTTGGGCCTACCTGTCTCCACTGTTGGGAGCATCATCCGGAAGTGGAAGGCTTATGGAACTACTGTTAGCCTTCCACGGCCTGGACAGCCTTTGAAAGTTTCCTCCCGTGCCGAGGCCAGGCTTGTCTGAAGAGTCAAGGCTAACCCAAGAACAAGGAAGGAGCTCCAGGAAGATCTCATGGCAGTGGGGACATTGGTTTCAGTCACTACCATAAGTAACGTACTCCACCGCAATGGTCTCCGTTCCAGACGAGCCTGTAAGGTACCTTTACTTTCAAAGCATCATGTCAAGGCTCGTCTACAGTTTGCTCATGATCACTTGGAGGACTCTGAGACAGACTGGTTCAAGGTTCTATGGTCTGATGAGACCAAGATCGAGATCTTTGGTGCCAACCACACACGTGACGTTTGGAGACTGGATGGCACTGCATACGACCCCAAGAATACCATCCCTACAGTCAAGCATGGTGGTGGCAGCATCATGCTGTGGGGCTGTTTCTCAGCCAAGGGGCCTGGCCATCTGGTCCGCATCCATGGGAAGATGGATAGCACGGCCTACCTGGAGATTTTGGCCAAGAACCTCCGCTCCTCCATCAAGGATCTTAAGATGGGTCGTAATTTCATCTTCCAACAAGACAACGACCCAAAGCACACAGCCAAGAAAACCAAGGCCTGGTTCAAGAGGGAAAAAATCAAGGTGTTGGAGTGGCCTAGTCAGTCTCCTGACCTTAACCCAATTGAAAACTTGTGGAAGGAGCTCAAGATTAAAGTCCACATGAGACACCCAAAGAACCTAGATAACTTGGAGAAGATCTGCATGGAGGAGTGGGCCAAGATAACTCCAGAGACCTGTGGCGGCGTGATCAGGTCTTATAAAAGACGATTATTAGCTGTAATTGCAAACAAGGGTTATTCCACAAAATATTAAACCTAGGGGTTGAATAAAAATTGACCCACACTTTTATGTTTAAAATTTATTAAAATTCAACTGAGCAACATAACTTTTTGGTTTGTTAGATTTATGCTTTCTGTTAATAAATCCTACTCTCGTTTGCAGTTTGAAGGCTCTAACTTATTTGCATCTTATCAAACCACCTAAATCTGCAGGGGGTTGAAGACTACTTGTAGGCACTGTATATAATGTGTATGCGCCCAACTCGGCTCAGAGAGAATTTTTCACCTCTATTAAATGGACGATTCTGGAGGATAGGGAATGCCACAAAATAGTAGGGGGCGACTTCAACACTGTGCTTTCTGCAGCGGAAGATAGAAGAAAGGGGAGACAGACGGGAACAAGTAAGAGTGGAGGGGATACAGCCATGGGAGAGATCGGGACCTTGGTGGACGTGATCACGTGCTTGAGGTTGCAGGATATTTGGCGATTATATCACCTATTGGAAAGGGAGTTCACGCATTACTCTCACCCTCATGGTTCGTGGTCATGTACTGATATGTTTCTACTTGGGGAGTCATTATTTGACAGAGTGATCAGCATTGAAATTGACAACATGGTTATATCAGTCCAGTCATTCTGGATCTCAAAAAAACATATCCGCGAGAGACTGACTTTGTGGCGCTTTCCAGCGTACTTCAGACGGAACAGAAACTTTGACAAATTATTAGGGGAATGGTGGACAGAATTCACTCTGGACAATGAAGAACATAAATCTGATCCCCAACTGTTTTGGGAGACAGGCAAAGCTGTAATGAGGGGGAAGATCATGTCATATTCAAAGACTCAAAAGCGACAAGCCACTGAGCAGTTTAAGCTAGCCAGTACAGCCGTTAGGTATGCTTACGTGCAGTTTAAGATTCATCAAACAATTGAAGGTGAAGTGGGTGGAAGTAAAGCAAGAATTTGATATTTGGGCTAGACAGAGGGAGCAGCTTTGCAAGGGCCAATGGGAAGTCGATCTACACAGGTTCGGAGATAAGACAGGGAGAATTCTGGACAATCTGGCGAAGGGGAAATGGCCGCTAACAATAATTGTGTCCCTGAAAGGGAAAAACGGGAATATGATATCTAAACCCAGGAATGTAAATTCTCTATTAGGAAAATATTATGCCAACCTCTATAAAAACAGATTAGGCTCAGAGGAGGGAGGTAGAGATTGGCTTAAGAAGGTTAGGCTACCTAACATTGAGGAGGATGAGTTAGAGAGGCTAAATGTGGCAATTACACCGGAAGATGTACGTGCAACAATACGGAACCTGGGGTCCGATAAAACACCAGAACCGGACAGCTTTGCTGGGAATTATTATAAGGCTCTGCGGGACCAGGCCACTCCCTGTTTAGTACCGCTCTTTAAAGGGATCCTGTCACCTCCAAAACGCCTCCTAAGCTAGCAAAACATCTCCCTGCAGCATCCCATCACTAATCTCACACTCCTTTTGTCTCCTAAAAGCATCCTGTGAAAGTGCATAAAAACGTTTTAATACTTACTCATTAGTGATTATAATTAGCAGAGTGACTATTCTTTAGTCACCAAGGCGGGCTGTTGTGCAGCTCCAGGATTCACCCTGTCTCTGTGTGTTCTGCTGTGATGTGCAGGCATTGCCCTCCCCTCTCTCTATCACTCACAGAATGCAAATCATTAGTCCTGCCTTCAGTTTCAGTTTCACTTAAGCACAGACAGAGACAGGCATGGATCCTGGAGCTGCAAAAGAACACCCCCTGGTGACTAAAGAATATGGCCCCTGCTAATTATAATCACTAATGAGTATTAAAACGTTTTTCTCCACTTTCACAGGATGCTTTTAGGAGACAAAAGAAGTGTGAGATTAGTGATAGGATGGTGCAGGGACATGTTTTGATAGCTTATGAGGCGTTTTGGAGGTGACAGGATCCCTTTAATGCCATCATAGGGGGAAGAGGGACATTTATCGGATCAGTGTAACACAGCTTATAATAAGCTTCTGCCCAAGGAAGAGTTGGGGACTACTCACCCCTCAGGATACAGGCCCATCTCCCTGATAAACCAGGACCTTAAAATTCTGTCAAAGATTATGGCTGAACGATTGGCGCAGATTATGCCAAGATATCTAGGAAGACAGCAGACGGATTTTATTAAGGGGAGGTCGGCGGTGGGCAACATTAGAAAGGCTATCATGGTGTTAGATGCAGTTGGGAGAGGGAGTGTACTGCACGGTGATCCTCCAGCAATAATATTGTTGGATGCCGAAAAGGCATTCGACAATGCGAGCTGGGCATGGCTTGGCATTGTCTTAGACGCTATTGGTTTGTAGGGTCCATTTTGGACTTTCCTGAAAATGCTTTACTCTAACACAAGAGCCAGGGTCTACACCCCGGGCTTCTTGTCCGACTCCTTCACCTTGGAGAAGGGAACCCGTCAGGGCTGCCCTCTGTTGCCCTTGCTCTTCAACCTTGCGATTGAACTTCTCTCACGATACCTATACCTAAATGATTGTGATGCATTTGAAGGAATAGCAATAGGAAATAGAACTGTGAGGTCAGCCCGTTTGACGACGATGTAATTTTGTTCATGAATAGACTGGGAAGGGACTTATTGAGGTTACTCCAACAACTAGACGTGTTCGACTCCTTCTCTGGCTTCAAATTGAATAAAACTAAGTGTGAAATTCTGAGGTTGGGCGGGACTCACAGAGAGGGGCTGGCAGGGAGGGGGCATACGAGTTGGGTGGTATCACGGTAAAGTGAGGCCACATAAAATACTTAGGTGTCTATCCAAGTGGAACATCAAGTTCAGTGTACTCCTTGAATTATGGCCCGTTGATTACGAAGATCGAGAAGGAGTTAGAGGGATGGAACGGTTTGCCATTATCTCTGATGGGGAGATGCCACCTGATCAAGATGGTCAGTTTTGCTAGGTTGTTGTACCCATTACAGACAATCCCTCTCTTATTACGACATACAGATCTTAAGAGACTGAATAGGACATTATCCAACTTTTTATGGAAAGGAAAAGGAGCAAGGATCAGTGGTGGTAAATTGATGCTCCCAAAAGATAGAGGGGGGTTGGGTCTCCCAGTCATTAGAGGCTACAATTTGGTATGTATTCTTCACCATGTGATTGACTGGCTGAAGAAAAACTGTAGATATTCTAATTATGAGGATGAGGTGGGAGTTTTGCAAACCTTGGGACCCGGCTAGCCTCTTACACATCTCTTGGTCTAATATCTCACGACATTTGAAAAATACACTGATATACAGGGATACGGCGATGTGCTGGAAAGCAGTGGGGAAAAAACTCAATTTAGCATGGAAGACCTCGAAGTACCTAAACCCCTGGGCCCACGTTGACTTTAGCCTAGGGAGAGAAAATTATTATTTAAGGAATGTCAGGAAAGGGGAATAGCTAGATTGGGCAACCTATTACATGTGCTGGAAAGATGCTGGCTACGAGGCTCGAGGTGATGGAGAAATTCCTCTTGGCAGATTCACATCTTTTGCAGTATAACCAGTTGCAATTTCATATCATGTGGCAATTGCAGGATGTTTCTAAAGAATGTATTGCTACTGTGTGAGACGATTTTTAATATGTTCCACCAGTAAATTGCCTGCAAAACATGTATCAGCTTCATGATCAATACATGACTATCCCACTCAGCTATAGGGCAATAATTAGACAATAATGGGACACTCCACTTCTCTTATTTACTTAGTAGAAACTACTCAGGAGTTACTGTCCAAAAATAATTAACCTTTATTGATTAAAAGCACACATACAAGTAATAACACGTATAGAAAATAAATGGTGAGGAGATTCCAAAGATATGCCACACCAGGGTAATAAGAGGAGACTGGGCTAAGTCTCAGCTATTTCAGATGCACATATTAAGGGCAAAATAGTCACAGAGAATTTTCAAGGTTAGCAACCATTTATCCATCAGACTCACCCATAAGATTGTGAAGAGTGGCTGCTGATTCCGTACCCAATATCACTGCCTAGTACGTGGCGACCCCAACGCACGTTTCGCGTGGATGCTTTTTTGAGGGGAGTCTCCTGTTATTACCCAGGTGTGACATATCTTTGGAATCTCATCACCATTTATTTTCTATACGTGTTATTACTTGTATGTGTGCTTTTAATCAATAAAGGTTAGTTATTTTTGGACAGTAACTCCTGAGTAGTTTCTACTAAGTAAACATGTGTGGGACGATTTGGTGGAGACAAACATTAGTGACATTAATATTTATTACATTTATGGGCGATTAAGGGACATAATGCCAATCATGGGGTCAGGCAATATATTTAAGGGATGGGAGAAACATATATATTGGGACGACATGGAAGAAAAAAATGTGAGTGGGTGGGGGACAGTTAGCAAGTACATTATTAATGAAAAATGGAGAGACGCCCAGTTCAGAATGATACATAGAGCAATCTATGGTTTTACTTTTCCCCCGACTGCCCAGGCCCCAGACAGAATACAACAGTAATTAATATAAAGTCCATCAATGGCATTAGTAAAATCAACCCCTGATGAACGATCTCACCCTTCCGGGGAACTTTTCATACTTTCCACAATTACAACTGTAAATTGGAGGACAGATTGGAGTAAATTGCAATTAAAAATTGATTTTTGTGGACTTCCGGTTCCGGCCCCGGTGCGGATGCCACGAGAGTGACGAGCTCCGTCACCCCGCGGCCGAAATACCCGCAACACACCGCTTCTACTCGGCGTCGCTACAGTGAGAGTCGTGGGGGAACACCTGCGGAGCTCGGTGGTGCCGACGGCGAGTGTCTAAGAGCCCGGAGAGCGCGAGCGCGCAGTCGGCGCGAAGACGGCCACGGCCCCGCCACGAGGAGGGCTGTGGTGGCTGGAGAGGTGACGCGGTTACTCCACCGCCAGGTCAGAGGACAGGTGGCCACGCGACCCGGTGTGGACGCTACACCCGCTCGGGATCCTTGTGCCCTGGGAGTCCTGCCGAGGTGACGGCGACCCCCCGAGCTGACGACATTCCCGCGCCGCCATCTTGCAAGCGGTGAGCGGGAAGAAAGAACGAGGCTGAATACAATGCACTCTGACGGCGAGGCCAGCGACTGAGCATTTACCCCACGGGGGCTCTGGAGGGGACTGGAGGTCGGGAGACAGCGGGATTGGCATCCACAAACCTTTATTACTGACCCTTGGTCCCGGATCGCAATTTCTGGAGCTGCGGGTGACCTGAGGGAACAACCTGGAAGAGAGAGTGCACATGATCTGTCGCCATCACTCCAGCTCAAGGCAAGTACCTCAGATTTGACTTCTGCTGCTGGGGGTGTTAGCTGGATTAAAGTGCAGAGACGCTCCTGGGATCCAGCACAGTTTACAGGAAGCATATTTAGCTACAGGGAGAAATGTAAAGAGGGGCTGGTGAACTCCAATGTACCGCTGGCTGAGAAGCCATAAGTCACAACAGGACCCAGAATCAGACGATTCTAGCACTACTACAATGGCAGGAGTGACCAAAAAAAGAGACAAACCAGCGCTACAGCAGGGTCAGCTGCGCTTAACGGGGAGCAGTCAGGGCCCCCAGGGAGAATCTCAGACCCCATCACATAACAGGGGAGATAAGGCAAGTCCTGGAACGAAAGACGGAGGATCTCTAAGACAAAATGACCTGGGAAAGGCGTTTGCAGACATGGCGGCAGATCTCAGGAAACACCTAACTGACAGCCTCCAGGTGACAGTAAAGGAGGCAATATCTTCGGCTATGGCAGACCTAAAAGCTGAAGTCATTCAACATACTACCAGGCTCTCCGAGACAGAACAGCGCTTGTCTGACGTGGAGGATAGGATTGAGAGACTTGAAATCGAACTACTGGAGGCGGCAAGGGTCTCACGGTGGATGAGGGAAAAGATGGACGATTTGGAGAACAGGTCTCGCCGAAACAATCTGCGGGTGGTCGGCTTGCCTGAAAGCGTCTCCTACGCACATCTTCATGACATTTTTGAGCGAGAAATACCTGAGGCCCTTGGTATAGACTTAACATGTAGGGTCGAGAGGGCCCACAGATTAGGGGCCCCCCCTAGCACCTCACAGCACCCTGGCTCCAACTCAGGGAACAACCTGGGATCTCGAGATTCCTCCAAGTCACGACAATCTATTGCACGTTACTTAGACTTTAAAGAAAAAGAACGGATCTTGCAGTCCTTCCGTAAGAGACGATCACCATTGCTTATTAGAGGACACAAAATTATTATTTTCAATGATTTCTCCCCTGAAGTCTCTAGAAAACAAAAACTCTTTAACCCAGTCTGCAGCATTCTGTACAAAAGAAATGTCCCATTTCAACTGATATATCCTGCCACGTTGAAAGTCACTGACGGTAAAGGTCCGCCGGTATACTTCCGGGACGCTCAGGAGGCTTTGAGAAAATTCACCACTAGTTCCAGAGACTCTCGCAGATCATCTTCACCAGCACGATCAGATGGGGCGGCACCCCGCTCTCCAGCTTCTACCAGAGATTCCCCGAGAAGAGCCACTACCACCGAACCAGTTCATAACATGGATCAGGGCTCTCCGCGAGATAGGAGAGAATCGGTGGTACAAAACATTGGAGACTCTTGAAGCTTTCTCTTGCACATTTTCGGTCGGATTGTTTTTTTTGTTTTTTTTTTCCTTTTCTCTCCTCAGATTTAGTCTCTCATCCCGAACCGCCGGTTGAATGACATCTGCGTAATCTTAACAACTGGCCGCGGGTGGAAGCAAAGGAGGGTGGAGAGGCACCGGAAAAAAGGAAGCACATTGACTTCACTTGTTGTCGAGGGTGATCTAGTCCCCCTTGTTGGACTCCATATGGACGACCAAAGTATATTTCATTTGAATTTATTGGATTGGGGGGTGGGGGAGGGGGCAGGGAAAACTGTTACTTGTTTTTACATTTGTTGGTTTATTATGTTGGGGGAACACTTATTTGCCATTTATGCCATTTGTCTACTTGCAACTGCTGAGCTAGGGTTAGGTCACTCACAAAACAAGACACACAAACAATGGTTAACATTCTAACTTGGAATGTGAAGGGCTTAAAGTCACCGAGCAAAAGGAATAGGGTACTACGCCATCTCAAGAAACTGAAGGGGGACATTGTCCTATTACAGGAAACACACCTTGGCCAGAATGAATTACACCGTATGCATAAAATGTGGGTGGGGGCGGTATTTGGCTCTGGCGCCAAGGGACGCAAGGCGGGAGTGATTATTCTACTACACAAATCCCTAACTTACAGACTGATTTCAACCGACCATGATGACGAGGGGAGACACGCCAGTGTGACCTTAGACATCTCAGGCACAACGTATCACATTCATAACATATATGCCCCCAACTCTGACAGGAAACCGTTCTTTCTAAATATTCAGGAGAAACTACTCACACAAGACCACCGTTCTCTCATCATGGGGGGAGACTTTAACACCACCATGACCAGGAGGGAGGATAGATCGGCAGAACTAGTTGGGACCCCTTTGATAGCGACGAGAGGCAGGGAAAGACCGGATGACTTCACCTTACAGACCTTCGCTAGGGCCACGGGGCTGAGAGACGTCTGGAGACTCAGAAATCCTCTAGAGAGGGAGTTTACGCACTTCTCTCACCCTCATGGGACCTGGTCCAGAATAGATCTTTTTCTGGTGGGTGAGGGGATCGTTCACAAGACAAAACACGTTAACATCGAAAACTTGGTGATTTCAGACCACAGTCCGGTTAGTCTGGAACTCCTTGACAGGTACCCAAGAGGTACAGACTACTTGTGGCGGTTCCCCACCTTTCTACAGAGGGATTCAGACTTCAACAAACTTCTAAGTGAATGGTGGTCAGTCTACGCTTCAGACAACATGGCTCACAGGGATGACGCGGTACTATTTTGGGAAACTGCCAAGGCAGTTTTAAGGGGGAGGATACTTGCGTACACCTCCACCTTGAAAAAGACGATATCTAAAATGTACACAAAATACAGTGACGAAGTCAGAGAGGCCTACTCAACGTTTAAAGACCAACCGTCCCAGACCAACAAAATACATTGGACCCAAACAAAAGACAATTTTGACAAATGGACAAAGATGAAAGACGACATATACAGGACAGAATGGGAATCCAAATTATATCGTCATGGAGACAAGGCGGGGAGGTTGCTGGCAAATCTGGCCAGGGGTAGACGCTCTAGGACAAACATAGCTGCTCTATCTGACACTGATGGGACATTAACTTCAGACCCCAAAAAAATAACAGATATACTTCAAAAATATTACGCCAAGTTATACAAGGCCCCGGGGGAGGAAGGGAGGGATGGGCGACAATGGTTAAACGAGACAAAGATGCCTAAGATTTCAGAGGGCGACTTGGAAATGTTAAACGCGAAATTTGAAATCAATGAGGTGTTAGATACCATCAAAAACCTTAACCCTAACAAAGCGCCAGGCCCAGATGGCTTTGGCGGCGGTTTCTATAGGGCTCTGAAAGACCAGGTGGCTCCGTGCCTGTTGGGAGTTTTCAATGGAGTAAGAGATGGTACTCCATTGGCAGACCAAATGAATTTGGCCCATATCATATTATTGCCGAAAGGGGACAAAAACATGGAAAATCCGTCTAACTACAGACCGATTTCTCTCATCAATACTGATTTGAAAATTGCCTCCAAAATTTTAGCAAACCGCCTGGCCAGGATCCTGCCAGATATCATAGGGGAACATCAATCTGGCTTTGTCAAGGGTCGCTCAGCAACTGGCAACGTCAGAAAGGCGTTGTTAGCGGTAGATGTCGCTGGAAAAGTGAGGAGAGGGGGGGGATCGGGTCCGGCCATGGTCACCCTAGATGCTGAAAAAGCTTTTGACAATGTCAGGTGGCCATGGCTGGATCTGGTCTTAGATAACATTGGTCTGATTGGTCCGACGCGAACATTTTTGAGATGCCTCTATTCCAACCCCAGAGCAAGGATCAGTACTCCGGGTTTCTTGTCAGAGGTCTTTCCCTTGGGCAAGGGCACACGTCAGGGATGCCCGTTATCTCCACTGCTCTTTAACCTGGCAATAGAACCTTTAGCAAGAAAATTATCCTCAGACTCGGTTTTTGAGGGCATCAAGATGGGGCGCAAGATGTTGCGAGCAAGCCTATTTGCAGATGACATAGCATTATATTTTGGAAATGTGCAGAGGGACCTACCGGAAGTCCTGAGGTGCCTGGAAGACTTTGGCACTTTCTCAGGGTTCAAATTAAATAAGTCCAAATCTGAGATCTTGTTTCTGCGGGAGGGAGATGGTGCACGACACACTGGAGGCTCAGACTCTCCCCGGACACTTCACGACATCCCAATAGCTAAAACATTTGTGAAGTACTTAGGGATCAAAATAGCTAGGTCAGGCGGAATCACTTACCAACTTAATTACAACCCTTAATAACCAAAATTGAAACCGAGCTAAAAAGATGGGAGGGACTCCCTTTATCTCTGCTTGGACGGTGCCACCTGGTCAAAATGATCCCTTTTGCTAGATTGCTGTACCCCCTCCAAACCCTCCCTATACTACTGAAACATCTCGACATCAAGAGACTCAACTCTCTTTTCACCAGATTTATTTGGAGGGGTAGGAAGCCGAGGATTAGATTAAGTACACTCATGCTACCAGTGGGAGGAGGGGGCCTCAACTTCCCCAATATTCGGGGTTACAATCTAATGTGTTTGACCAGACATATTCTAGACTGGATGAGGGGGACCAGTAGATATTCTGACTTTCCCTTGGAAAGTGAAGTGTGCAGCCCCTGGAGCTTGGTGTCAGCACTTCATACCCCGATCCCGTCACTACCGCCCATTCTGAAATCAGCCTTAATTTTTAGAGATACCATAGCCTCTTGGAAGGCGGTCCGGAAAAAATTTAACCTTTCTTGGAGAACTTCCAAACACATTGAATTATGGACCTACCCGGCCTTCCCTCAGGGCAGAGAAAATAAACTGTTCAGAGTGTGGGAGGAGAGAGGAGTGGTGAGACTAAAAGATCTATTTCATGATACTGAACCAAGGTGGGCAACATGGGAAGAAACACAGAACAAATTTGGGCTGCCGGGGTCACACACTCTACAATACCTGCAGATCCGCGATCATATCATGACTAACCTGACATCTATTAATGCGGAACACATTACCAATGAATGGGACAACCTGCTGTCTCTAGAACCATCCACCACTAATATTTCTTCCCTGTATGCCACTACAAGAGACAGACTGCTCCCCTCGACTAAAGACATGTTATTTCACAGATGGTCGGAACAACTCCACGACCCAGACATAAAATCCAAACTTCTATCAGGATGGAAACAATTGAGAGACCATATTGTAGACGAGAGGTGGAGGGACACTTTTTTCCGCATCCTTCACGGGGCTATAATGGGCTTCAACCTTAAGGTCACGAAAGACAGACCGAACAGGCTTACACATTGCCCCAAATGCGGTGCTCACAACACTGATATGATCCATGGTCTTTGGTATTGCTCGGCCGTCTTGAAACTCTGGGAGACAACTGCACGACTGGTGAGGGACATAACAGACAAGACTATTCCTTTAGACTTAGTGACATGGATATTGCATGACGCAAGGGGCACGGGCCTGGGCAACGAGGAGTTGGGTATATTTCACATGGCAGCAATGGCGACCAAACGTTTAATTCTGGGGAGATGGATTACAGACTCTCTACCTGGGCTACAAGACATAATAACAACGTTAAAAACATTGCTGACGTGGGAAAAACTGGAGGCTCAGAGAGATGTGGACAGATTGTCTCCCAGATTCTTCAGACGCTGGAGAAAATTTATCTCTACCCAGCTAGCCCCGGAAGAAATCAGACAGATCATGTCTCCATTCTCTCACTCTTCTTGGTACAATATGGAGGATCTGAAAGATACACTGGGTAATCTGAAACTATGAGATAGAGGGGGAGGAGACCTGGGGAGATTCCGAGAAGGTACGCCGGGGTGCTCAGTTAGTCTCTACAGTTTCGCCAACATCACTAGATGGCTAAGCAGAGCCCTAAATCCTCCAGCGGTCCATTTCATGGCATCCTAACTGCTTTAACGACTCAACCTAGTAGATTCATAGATTTCAATGGCAAAAGGGGGAGGGGAGGGAGGGAGGGTAATGGGGTTCAGTCTGTATTATGCTGTTTTATAGTCCAGCTTTATAGTTCTTGATGTTTAATATTTGTACATATTTGACGGATGTCATAATATGGAAAACTGACTGTAATGACTTTATGACTTGTTGTACAACAACCTCAAAACTTGAATAAAAATTATATGTTAAAAAAAAAAAAAAAAATTGATTTTATCATACAAATATGTGACAAAAGTGCAGATAAGGAGATTCCACGTAAAACAGAGATAAAAAGGAAACACTGCTGTTTACATACAATTCTTATGGCTCCCATCCATTTCAAATAATGGCGAAGGATAATTGTGGACATCAAGATGTATAGGATTACTGCAAATACAATGATTTCTATTGGCACAATACACTGCTGTAAATTGTAATATGTACACATTGTCACATACTGGCTTTACATCTAACCCATAACATATTACAGCGCCGCAGTGCCACCTTTATAATCAAAAAGCAACATCCATCATACAGTACAGTGCAATTATAATGCCTCCATTCCCACCATTACACAAAACAGCATTGCTAGTAACCTCATATAAGGTGCTCTTAGGCACTTAGATGGCAAGAGCCCCCAGGAGAAACAGAATAAAGGTCCCTACATGGCCCCAACATGTGTTTCGCTATAATGGCTTCCTGGGGGGGGGGGGGGGGGGGAATTAAGTTTGATGTAACAGGCTGCGCGCCACTGAGTATACACGCCACTGTTAAATAGTGTGCCCGTATGAGCATCTGCCCAGATTTCCAAGTTCGTGACATCACACGCATCCGCATGCGCAGTCCCCATGCCGACACCTCCAATAGATAGCTGTGATTCCAGCATCACCGCGCATGCTCCAGGCCCGGGACGCGTCACCTTGACAACCAGGCATGTGCGGTTGCTCAAATCACATTCATCATCAGCAGGGGGCTGAAACTGCGCGACACAACCCCAAGCCAGCGCAGAAATGGACATTTATGCAGGCTAAGTTTGTGATCACAGTAAATATACGGAGGCTGCAATCAATGTATAATTTTCATGATGCAGCTTCTATTCTAGGAGTCCATATACAACAGGGCAAAACAGCGTCTTTTATGATCCAATCCATTTGGCCAAGGTCTTCAAAGGGCGCAATAATATGGTGTGAACCAGATATATGGTGGGTCGCAGGCTTGTCAACATTGCAGTCCTGAACAAATATATAAAGACCAAAGAGAAGGAAAAGAGAGAACAGATTAAAAGACTACAACGGTGTGCAAAGTGGGATATTCTGAAAACAGACATGTTCCACGAGCTGTGGCTATGTAAGGCTGTATGGAGGATCTGGGCACAGGTAGTGTCATTGTCGCGTGATATTTGTGGTAGAGACCTAACATTGGACCCGCTATCATGGCTGTTCCATTTTTCGACTTTGGGTGTATGGGAGGGGAAGTCTGACAGAATACTTCACATTGTAGCAATGGTAACCAAAAGATAGGAGAATGGCTTAGTAAATCAAACCCTAGTATTGCTGATGCGATACAAGAATTGAAAGGGACCATGCAGATTGAGAAACTTGAGGCAGAGAGAAACAGACATACACACAGAAACATTTGTTAATTCATGGAAATCATTTATTATTTCAGTATTGGCTCCAGATGAGTTGAAACGAATGGTACTTCCATTTAAATACTCAAACTGGTATCTACTAAAAGATCTGTAGGGGACATTGTGGTAAACTAAAGATATAACCACAACATTATGAATATGTGCTGAGAGAATCAATAGGTGGAATGTTGGTAAACCAATGTTTATCTAGGGAAGAATGTGATGGGGATTTCTTTTTGAGTAGACAATCACATGCTTTTAGCCGCTCTGATGTTTTATGTAGGCGTTGTAGTGTTGTTCAGATATCTTGATATACTGAGAGCAAATGTTTCAATTGGCATTAATGTCGATGTATTGATGATAACTTTACCAGCTATGTTTGTGTAACATCTTTGAGTTTGTGTTCATTTTGAAAACCTTAATAAAAAGGATTTTGGAAAAAGAAAGGAGAAATTCCTCTTCAGCTTTTTAGCAGAGGCCTGAAGGTTTTGTTGAAAAACGTCATACTGTTCATATTGCATCCCCCATGACTAACGCCCCAGGTACACCTGTCAAAAAACAATACCAAAGCATAATGTTGCCTCCACCATTCTTCCCTGTGGGTATCGTGTCAAACATTTCTTTTGGAATTATGGCCAAAAAATTCCAACCCTGGTCTCATCAGACCATAACACGTTTTCCCATATGCTTTTGGCAAACTTGATGTAGATTTTGGCAAAACCTAGCTGGATTTTGATGGTTTTTTTTTTTTTTTGCAATCAAGGCTTCCATCTTGCCAAACTACCAGACATATGAATAAAACAGGAGATTGTTGTCACATACAGGGAACAACCAATACTTACCAGAAATTATTGCACCTCCATTAATATACAAATTGTATGCTTGTCTTTTCACCTATTTTTGAGAGGTGTCCACTACTAGGTAATGTCATGGTTGTGCCAAATTTAAGCCACTTGCTGATGATGTCTCCACAGTATTCTAACGAATATCTAAATCCTTGGAAATATTTATGTACCCCTCTCCTGACTGATATATTTCTACAAGGAGATCCCGTTGCTCCCTTATATGCTGTTTATGGACCATGGCTTTTGCTGTAAAATGCAACTAAGAAAATTACGATAGGGAACAAAATGCGTAATAGTGTTATCTGGAGGGAAGGGACATAAATGGGCAGAGAGGTGCTCATCTGGTAAAATTTGGGGCCATGCAACAAAGAATGAAGCGGAATTATCGGCTACTGCATTGCACAGACTAAAAACAAAGATATGCCAGAAAGAAATAGGTGGACTTTCTACAATGCTTGAAAAGATCCCAAACAATTCCCAGGAGATGACATGGATCATTGCAATTTATTGTCAAAGTCATCTGACAAGTTCATCAGGACAGAACACATGCTCCTGTGGTTTGTCCTGATGAAGAAGTCAGATGACTTCAAAAAGCGTTGATAATAAACTGCAATACTCCATCTCCTGGGAAATAATTTGGATATTCTTCAGCAGCGCAGAAAGACCACCTATTTCCTTCTGGCATATCTCAGGTAAATCCTACTAGAACAGTTAAACTGTATATGGGGTGTGACGCGGTCACTGGCCGTGTAGTTGAGGGGAGGTATGTATCACACAGGTTACTAGCCTGTGTGACCTAAAACCTGTAAAAGTTACCCAGCATGTTAAGGCTGTTTTTTTTCTGTGGTTAGAGAGACTGGTGTGTGGAGGCTCCAGACTGTGGAGCTGAGCTGAGGAGTTGCTGCAGTCTGCAGCCAGTCAGTACAGGCGGACCTGTACACATACGGACTGTGTATACTCGTTTGTTTTTTTGTTTTGTTTTACCTTTCAAGCCAGTGAGGCTCCATTGTTTTTGTGCCCAATTCTGCTGGGTTTATTCAGTATCAATAAACCTGCAGCCGAACACATTCCTGTGTCTACGTCTGAATGCAGCCGAGTGAGTCGTCTTGCCACAGGGGTTAATCATGATCCCTGTAAATCAGGGGTGTGGAACCTTTTTCTGCCAGGGGCCGTTTGAAAATTTTTACCTAACTTTGAGGGCCACAAAAAAATTATCAACTTGAAAATTATTTTGCTATATTTGTTTAGCCAATCAACTGCCCCTACGGTGATGGCTGGCGCTAATTCTCTTTGGTGCAACTATAAAGTTTAGCGATATTGATCATGTTCCTTCTCAACTGCTTTTCCAGGTTTGCTAGGGCTATAAGCATCACAGGAGAGGCAGGGGGAATTTACATCACTGGGGAGGCTGAGCTTGGGGCACAGAGATCACTAGGGACCTGGATTTGTAGGGTAGGCAGTCGGCAAAACTTGGCTGAGAGCCTGAGCCCTACCGTCACCAGGAATCTGCCCGGGGGCCGCAGAAAATGTCATCAAGGGCCGCATTAGGCCCTGGGGCCTGAGGTTCCCCACTCTGCTGTAAATGATGGCAGCCGTGCAAATGTGATTGACTAATTCTGAACACAACCACATCCCCGATTATAAGAGGGTGCAAAAACTTATGCAAACCCCCCTCCTGTATCTGTACGACTTGATTGTCCATATATATTGTACTTGTCCTCGTCTGCCCTTTCCATATGTAAAGCACCATGGAATCTAATGGCATCACATAAATTAATAATAATAATAATAATAATAATAATATCTGCATCATTTAAGTTTTGTTATTTTTATTTTCCTGCTGAAAATGATTTCTGCTTAATCGAATCTTACCTAATCTGCTAATTGAATTGTACAATTATGGGAGACAATAAAAGGTAGAAAACGTTCTGACATGATTCCTATTGGTATGATTTTTCTATTCATCTCAAAAACCTGACTTTTCATATCCACTCTCTAGATGTCTGATTGTTTGCCTTACTTTTCTCATTTTCACATGACTCATTATCTAACAAGTTAAATATGGTATTTTTGTAGACCACATGCTAAAAGTAGAATCACATTTGTTAAAGGGCAAAATCACATATTGTGCAATTACACAATGAATTATACATTTGCAAAAGGAAAAGGAAAAAAAATAAGCAACGTCTGGGGACATCGGTGTACAGAGAAAGAGTTCATGGGAAGCTTAGCTCTAAAGGTTCATCACCCATTCACACCGCGGTGTGATCAGGTCCGGGACTGTGCGATGTGAATCGGACAGCCCCGGACCCGATTTGCAAACAGAACCAGAGCCAAATATGCCCTCCGGTCCGGTTTGCAGACGGCTTCCGAAGATGGTAGCTGCTGATTTTTAAAGCTTCCTGCTATCCGCGGTCCTGAAAGCTCAGCAGGGGACAGCTGGTGGTGCTGAAGTTTAGCAGCACTTGCTGCTAAACTTCTGGCGCCGGCGTCCGGTTCCCGGATCCGATGTTTTTGTTGGACCGGGGCGATCCGGCGCCATAGACTCCCATGTTAGGGAGCGTCGGATCCCCCCGGATCCGATTTGGGCAGATTTTAGCTACGGACACAAAAACGTTGCATGTAACGTTTTTTGTCTCGGGAGGAAAATCCGAATACACCCGGATCCTCCCGGACACATGGAAACCCGATGAAACATAGCTGGGGAGCCCTATGGGGGGCTGTATATGACATGGGAGCCCTATGGGGCTGTATATGATGGAATTCCATCTCTCATATACAGCCCCCCCCAATGTCCCATAGGGCTACATCTCATATACAGACCTCCATAGGACCCCATCTCATATACAGCCCCCTATAGGCTCCCATATCATATACAGCCCCCTTATAGGGCTCCCATATCATATATAACCCTGCCATAGGGCACCCAAATCATATTCAGCCCTCATAGGGCTCCTGTATCATATACATCCCCTCCATAGGGCTCCTATCATGAGAGCCCTATGGGGGGTTTTATACGATACGGGAGCCCTAGTGGTGGGCTGTATATGATATGGGAGCCTTATGGGGGGACATTTTTTAACCCGGATAGAAGCGTAAGATTAGATAGGGACCCAGCAAAGCGACATGCCTTGTCACTGGCTGTTGGGCTTACATAAAATTGGCCTTTTCTAATACGCCAAGTGTTTACATTTTTAAATGCATTTCCTTAGCAGTAATGCATCTCCATATTACTATATACAACACTGGCAAAAATTAAGAAACCACTGCACAGTTTTCAAAAAATCATCATCTCTACATGTCGCACCTCCACTGACAGGTGTGCCACTTGATCTTATGGTGGGTTTACACACACCAACTTATCTGTCCAACTTCTGAACAACTTACTGGTTGCAGTGAAATCATGGACACATTGTAACATTTTGTGGCTTTGTACAATGGAGCAATGTGTCCATGATTTCACTGCAACCAGCAAGTTGGTCAGAAGTTGGACAGATAAGTTGGTGTGTGTAAACCCACCATCAATGTTAACATCTCTACATGTCTGACAGCCATTCCATTCTAGTGTCAGTTCAATTCCAACCAAAGTACACCTCATTCTAATTAATGTGCTTCTAATTAGGCGATCACCTGAACCAAATCTTATTTAACAGGGGAAAGTATAAAAAACACTGTTGTGGTCTTCATAATCCTCTTGCAATAGGACAAGCTGGAAGGTAAAACAAGTGCTAGGAATAGCCCAAAGTAATTTGAATGAAAAAATAACTTTTAACCATGGCAAAGGAGTTGAAAAGAAAAGTCTTGAGTGAGGAAAAGAAGGGCTCAATTCTGGCTTTACTAGCAGAGGGATACAGTAAGTGTCATGTTACCTCCATCCTTAAAATTTTGAAGACGGTAGCCATTACAAGGCCAAGCAGTAGACATTGGGGCAACAAAGCTGCAGAGCGGCAGAGGGCAAGAGTGACTCTCCACTGACCGGGATGTCACTTAGCAACCACAGCATGACATCAAGTGACGTACAAAAGGAATGGCAAATGGCAGCTTGGGTGATGTGCATGGCAAGAACAGTTCATAACAGACTCCTAGAGGCAGGGTTTAAGTCATGTAAAGCTAGAAAAAAGCCTTTCGTCAATGAGAAGCAAAGGAGAGCCAGGCTGAAGTTTGCCAAAGACCATAAGGATCGGACCATAGAGGACTGGAGTAAGTAATCTTCTCTGAGGAGTCTAATTTTCAGCTTTACCCAACACCTGGTTCGTCTAATGGTTAGATGAGATCTGGAGAGGCCTACAAGCCACATGCTTGCACCCACTGTGAAATTTGATGGAGGATCGATGATGATCTGGGGATGCTTCAGCAAGGCTGGAATTGGGCAGGTTAATCTTTGCGAAGGATGTATGACTGAAGCCGCATACTAGTTATTCTTGAAAAACACTTGCTTCCTTCTGCTCAGGCAATGTTCCCCAACTCTGAGGACTGTTTTTCTACAGCAGAACAATGCCCCATGCCATACAGCTACACTACCATTCAAAAGTTTGGGGTCATTTAGAAATTTCCCTATTTTTGAAAAAAAAATATAAAATAAAAATCGTATTTTTTTCACTAAAGCTAACATTAAATGAATCAGAAATACACTCTATACATTGTTAATGTGGTAAATGACTATTCTAGCTGAAACGTCTGTTTTTAATGCAATATATACATAGGTGTATAGAGGCCCATTTCCAACAACCACCACTCCAGTGTTTTAATGGTACATTGTGTTTGCTAACTGTGTAAGAAGGCTAATGGATGTTTAGAAAACCCTTGTACAAGTATGTTAGTACAGCTGAAAACGGTTGGGCTGAGTATTGAAGCTATAAAATTTACCTTCCTTCGAGCTAGTTGAGAATCTGGAGCATTACATTTGTTTGTTCTATGAAACTCTCAAAATAGCAAGAAAAAGAAAACTTTCATGTGAAACTCGACAGTCTATTCTTGTTCTTAGAAATTAAGGCTATTCCATGCGAGAAGTTGCCAAGAAACTGACGATTTCCTACAACGGTGTGTACTACTCCCTTCAGAGGAGAGCACAAACAGGCTCTAACCAGAGTAGAAAGAGAAGTGGGAGGCCCCGCTGTACAACTGAGCAACAAGACAAGTACATTAGAGTCTCTTGTTTGAGAAATTGATGCCTCACATCTCCTCAACTGGCAGCTTCAATAGTACCCGCAAAACGCCAGTGTCAACGTTACTGAAGAAGCGACTCGGGATGCTGGCATTCAAAGCCATATCTGAGACTGACTAATAAAAGGAAAAGATGAATATGGGCAAAAGAACACAGACATTGACAGAGGAAGATTGGAAAAAAGTTTTGTGGACAGACAGATCAAGGTCTGAGGTGTTTGGATCACACAGAACATTTGTGAGAGGCAGAGCAATTGAAAAGATGCTGGAAGAGTGCCTGACGCCATCTGTCAAGCATGGTGGAGGTAATGTGATAGTCTGAGGTTGCTTTGGTGCTTGTAAAGTGGGAGATTTGTACAAGGTAAAAGGCATTTTGAATAAGGAAGGCTATCATCCATTTTGCAATGCCATACCCTGTGGACAGCGCTTGGAGCCAATTTCATCCTACAATAGGACAATGACCCAAAGCACACCTCAAAATTACACATGAACTATTTAGGGAAGAAGCAGGCAGTTGGTATTCTATCTGTAATGAAGTGGCCAGTGCAGTCACCAGATCTCAACCCCACTGAGCTGTTGTGGGAGCAGCTTGACTGTATGGTACGCAAAAAGTGCCCATCAAGCCAATCCAACTTGTGGGAGCGGCTTCAGGAAGCATAGGGTGAGATTTCTCAAGATTATCTCAGCAAATTAACAGCTAGAATGCCAAAGGACTGCAATGCTGGAATTGCTGCAAAGGGAGCATTCTTTGACAAAAGCAAAGTTTGAAGGAGAAAATTATTATTTCAAATAAAAATCATTATTTCTAACTTGTCAATGTCTGGACTATATTTTCTATTCATTTTGCAGCTCATTTGATAAATAAAAGTATGAGTTTTCATGGAAAACACAAAATTGTCAGGGTGACCCAAACTTTTGAACCATAGTGTAGGTCAATCAATGTGTTGTTTTTTTTTTTAAATCAGATTTATTTTATTAGAAACAGTAAAGTCTTACAAAATAATGTGCATATACACTACGTTTTCCCATTTTCGTATAACATTCCAATAACGTTCCTTTATCCCCTTCCCTCTCACCCCAATGAAAAAGAATGAACTCTTTCCCTCCCCTAAACCAGCCAGCGATTCCATATTATATACATACGTTTCACATTTGCATGTTATAGAAATTATTGATTCTTTTTAGTATCAAGTATCAGTACCTAATCCTTTCTATACAGTACCAAATTTAACACTCTGCTACTATCGATAGTACGATTCTTTCCATGGCCGTCTCTCTTGAAACTCAGGTTTCTTTCTTTTATAATAAATTCTTTCCTCCATTTGCCACATAATTGACCTGCCTAATAAACTCCTGTCTAGAAGGCTGGTCCTTTTGAATCCAATATTCAGCTATTAATTTCCTAACTATGTATAAAAGGTGGGCAATGGCTATTTTCCCAATATTGTCTATCACAACTTCTTCTACATATCCCAGTACGCAGACTACTGGGTCTTCGTGGGATGACACATTTATATTCCCTTCTATCAGGGTAAGGACTACTATCCAAAAGGATGCAAGTCTCGGGCATCCCAAATCATATGTAAGATACCCGCCGCCTCAGACCCACATCTCGGACACCCTGAATCCGTGCGTACCCCTATTTTGTATAGAGATTCCGGAGACCTATATGCCCTGTAAATTAAGCAAAAGCTGGGACATCCTCCCCGGTTCACTTATCGACAATTTGGGGATGTACTCAATACGGTTTCCCATTTATCATCTGATATAGGTCCCACATCCGCCTCCCACGTTTCCCCTTGCCATCATAGGATGTTTCATGAGAAATGTATGAAGGAGGTCCGCATATACCTAGAAATCACTCCTTTCGTTCTTCCGACATGCAAATGAAATCCAAAACAATATCTCTCGAAACACACAAACCCCCCATTCTCTTCTGCTTTGTGAAAGCGTGGTTCATTTGCGCATACTGAAACCCATTTCTGTCAGTCAGTTGGAACTCCGACTACAAATTATCAAATGATTGAGGACATGGCGGTCAATCAGCTGATGAAAGTACACTATCCCTCTCCGTATCCAATCCTTTAATTCCCACAGTTTATGGAATTCGCTTAAAAGCTCATTACCCCAAATAGCGTGTATTCCGTCATCCCTGCAATCCCTCTAAGTTTTTTCACCCTCACCCACAACCTGTGCAAATGTCGGGCACATCCTTCCACCTTTCCCAAACAGACCCATCTCCAATCCCTGCACCAAGGGTCTCCTATTGATACATACTTCAAGTATTGCTTGCAATGAACCTTTACGCGCCCTCTCTGCCCATCCCCTTATATGCTGGGATTGTGCTGCTAGGAAGTATATCCATGGATTAGGTAAAACAAGCCCTCCCTCCTCCTTGGGTCTTTGTAGGGTCTCTAATTTTATTCTCGGCTGCCCACCTTCCCACACTAGATCTATGCTCAAGCAGCAGGAATCAACTGATAAGTTCCCTACAATTAATGGGTTCCCCACAATGATCAAAAGTACAAGGCCCTTGTTCACCAGACAAAACTATAAGGTACATATGTGTGTATACACTGTGTTTGAGAGTATGCAGTGTTGTGTATTTTTTTGTATTGTGATGTAAAAAATGTATGCCTGTTGTGATTGTGTCATAAATGTTGTGTTATTTATATGTATATGTTTGCACTGGTGTGATTGTGTGCACTATGTGTGTGTGTATGTATGTTTGTATTATGTATATGTTTGCACTGTATGTGATTGTGTGCACTATATGTTGTGGGTATGTAGTTTATATTATTGTTTGCCTGTGTGTGATTGTGTGCACTATTGTTGTTGTATGTATGTTTGTATTATGTATATGTTTGCACTGTATGTGATTGTGTGCACTATGTGTGTGTGTGTATGTATGTTTGTATTATGTATATGTTTGCACTGTATGTGATTGTGTGCACTGTTGTGTGTGTGTGTATGTATGTTTGTATTATGTATATTTGCACTTTGCACTGTTATGTTGATTTTCGTGATGTGCACTATATGTGTGTGTGTATGTATGTTTGTATTATGTATATGTTTGCACTGTATGTGATTGTGTGCACTTGTGTGTGTGTTGTATGTATGTTTGTATTATGTATATGTTTGCACTGTATGTGATTGTGTGCACTATATGTGTGTGTATGTATGTTTGTATTATGTATATGTTTGCACTGTATGTGATTGTGTGCACTATATGTGTGTGTGGTTGTGTTGTAACTATCACTGATTGATTGTGCACTATGGTTGTGTTGACCACTTCCCCTATAACATTGTTGCTGCAATACCATTCGCCGAATATCATGAATACCATACTATCTGTGCGAGTAACGAATAGTAACGATACACTCACTCATCACTAGTAATAATGCCCCTAAACTGTAATTTATGCCTAAAACACAAAAAATTGCAACAAGTAATATCAGGGATCCTAAACATTCATGTGTCCCTCGGGCAGTGTTCCCCAACCTGCAGTTCAGGAGCCATATTTTGCTCGCGGGCCGTGATGTGTGGCTCGCGGCTGTCTTCCAGCTTGGTCCATAAGTATCATGTCAAGCAAACAGCTATAAAAGGTCTCCAGTTGGTGACTTCTAGGTGTATCTCCACATAGAAGAGAAAATTATGAAGAGATAAATATGGTATACTGGAGATAGGATGAAACTGCCAGCTAGGGGGGAGCTTGAAGGTGCATGCAATAATTAGAAGGGTGAGCTTGATGTGAGAATAGCAGATGGGGTAGAGTAGTAGTATATTGCCTATAAGGTACGAGGGCACATAGATTTGGTGTCCTTTCTATGGGAACATTTGTCTGCTATCATACTGATAATGGGGGCTCTGGAGAGCAGCAAGGCGCTAGATGTGTCTCACAAGCATCTCTCAAGGTACCTTTACACGCCGCGACGGCAGGCTGGATACATCCCGCTACTTCACGTGCACGAGCACGCTCAAACGGTTACAAACGGTCAACGCATCACCTTTACACGCCGCCACAAGGTTCGCTACGCCACGCTACATCTATAGCTAGCTACATCGCCGGGTGTCTCAAGTAGCCAGCTGTAGCTCATTTACACACCGCTATAACCAGCTACTATGGGCGTACCTGGTGCAGCAGGGACAGCACATAGGCGTGCCACAATTGTGGATTACGAGCCGTCCATACGCTGATAGGACGAAGCAATAACATCCTGATTGGGCAGGCAACGCAGGAGGCTGAGTAATACAGCACGCTCGAGCGATTGTGTAGTGTGACTCGTCAGCTCCTTTAAATATGCCGCCCTATGCAGCGACTACCAATCGTCATGCAGCAGCTTCCACCAATGATCGCACATGGGGCGCGGTAACACGGAGCCAGGGTCACGCCTTAGCTACATTGCAGCTACATCGCAGGCTGTCCCGAGTTCCCTTCCGTTGCCTCTTTACACGCCGATACAGCTCGCTACCATCGGCGTTGTAGCCATCAGTTTTCGAGCAGACCTAGGAAACAGATGTATCTGTTGCCGGCTGTATCGTCACGTCTTCAGACGCCGCTACAACGGGCTACATTGGCGCTACAAGCTACATTTGTAGCCTGTAGCGGGATGTATCCAGCCTGCCGTCGCGGCGTGTAAAGGTACCTTTAGAGCTGAATGTGGCTGGAGACCTCTGACATATGTCAACAAAGGGGACACAACAATTAAACCGTTGCAAATAAGGTACACATGATTTAATTTCTTTTAGATGTATAGTGCAGCTATTTAATTATTTTTGACAACCCTTTAGGAGGATCTGTCCTGATAATAGATGAATAATGATTTCCAGCAATGCAGTGAGCAGACACCTCCTTCCCTTATGGTTTTTTAGATATTTATGAAAAGCAAAAAAATAAAGCTTGAAGTTATCCAAAAGTTGTCTGCATGGCTGAACATACATGGCTATCTCCACTAATTACAGTACCAAATAATGGCTTTTCACTAGTAAATGGCCTCAATCAGCATAGAATGACTGTACAGAAGTCAGACAGGCGCTCGGTGCACCATGGTGAAGACAATCATTTATATACACCTTCCATGTGATTGTTTTCCCTCTATCTCTGCCCTTCCCTTGCTCTATATAAAGTCAGAGCCGTCAATCAAAGAGAAAACGAGGGTGAAGATAGATGGAAAACGAGCAGGTGGGAAGGTGTGTATCAATAGTTAGCCCCTGCCATGGTGCACTGAGCAGCTGGACTTGGCTTGTACATTCATTCTGTGCTGACAGAGTCCCTTTAACACTCAACATCCAATCCTTGTATCATCTTGACTACTTTCTCAACAATAACATGATTGACGTAATGATCTCCTTTCTGGTTCTCACATGTATGTACACATTACACCTATGCTTTCATAAATAATTACTGACTACTTACTGCCGTTTGCTTTTACTTGTTAGAACAGGTGACTCAGTGGTTAGATCATCCCTTTTTCTCAAGTGCATGAAATGACAGTACAGTACAGAAGATCTCTGCCTGATCGCACTTGTTGGACAGTTCTTATTAGGATCGGATATTCAGAAACATAGTGGAAGCACGATAGTAATGACAGGCGGGTGACAGCACAACTAAGGGTTAGAATCATGGCTATCCAGTCATGCTCCAATGTCAGTCCGCTGCTCTGCTCCTGGCAGTGATGCTGAGGGCAGAACCATGTACACCACACGCAGACTATTTCACTGACAGAGCTAAAAGTTTTACTTACAGTCCTGCTGATGTCCAATAGCAAAAAACAGTCAGTAGACCAATCTGCTGCCCCTGCATACTCATGGAGCCCTATTTAAGGGAATCTGTCACCAGGTTTTTGCCATATAATCTGACAGCAGCATGATGTAGAGATAGAGACATCGATTCAAGCAATGTACCATATGGTGAGCAGTTTGCTGTAGTTTTGATAAAATTAGTTTTATCAGCTTAAGATTATCAATAGAGAACTAGAAGTCCGCCCCGTCTTCACCACTGATTGGCAGCTTTCTGCCTATGCCCAGTGTACACAAAGCGCCAATCAGTGGTGTGGGTGAGGTTATACAGAGCTCAGCATTCAGTGAACAGGTAGATCTGCAGCAGATAAAACTGTGATTTCATAAAAAACTGCAACAAGCAGCCTAGAAAGTGACATATCGCTATAATCATGATATCTGCCCTTACATCAAGATGCTGTCATGGTGTAGGGAGAATATTGATGAGGGAATAGCAGTTATGGGCAGGGTGACCAGGGAAGACTAGTCTGACCCTAGTCTAGGAACCCTGAATGGCCCTGATCCCAAAGGTATCTCTGAAGGTGAGAAGGTTCGGGCCTTCAGCCTCTCCCTAAAACTTCTCCACCAGCCCTGCACTATTACCCCCTCACCTCCCTCCACAGAACCAAGATACAGCAACTCCAAAGGAAAGAACTTCAGCCACACAAACACACAAGTCAGCACAGCACGGATTCCAGGCATACAGTGAAACTCTATCAGCAGCACCACCTGGTGGAAGGAGAGGCTACTTAAAGGCTAGGGAGAGGGGAGTTCAGGTGAGTCACACATTAACCCCTCAACCAGCAAATGAACCTAATAGTGAATGCAGTTCTGGAGGACAACACAGGAGGCCCAGGACCTTCACAACTATCAACCATGCAGCTCTTAAAGACAAACATACACAACAGCATCCAGCAATGTCAGTGCCATCTAAGCCTGTGACATATGACTTGGCCTGCCCCTACTCTGTGCCTAATATTTCTACTTCACCACCTAACCAGAACATGGTTTTCCTTGGCTACCTTCTTTGACAATATTGTCTTTATCCCATCTCTCTGATTATGGTGCAGCAGGTTTACTTTAAGGCTGAAGTCACACTGGCGTGAGACTCACGCAAGTGCAATGCGTGAAAAAATCGCATTGCACTCAGACCAATGTTAAGCAATGCTGCAGGGCATATTGGTGCGTTTTTCTCGTGTCGAACACGCATTGCGAGGGCAATGCGAGAACAAACGCAGCATGCTGCGATTCCACACGTTTTTCACGTGCGAGAGCCCAATGTAAGTCGATGGATGTGTGAAAAAAACGCACCATTGTAACACACCAGGCACGCGCTCCGTTTTTAACGCTTGTAGTGTGCCTTCAGCCTAAATACTTAAATTGCTTCCTTGGCAGCTACTCTGTATCTACAACCATAGGCCCCTGCAGTGATACCCAAAGATGGCTATACAGGTGAAAACCAGGTTGCTCTTGTAATCTGTGGAGTGGACAATGCACATTCTGCCCATTGGCATCAATTTTTGAATTGACATGTTCCTAGCAAGAAAAAATACTTGATTATGACTGCAATCATAAACACTTGATTATTGGTTAAACAACATATTTGATGGAAGGACATTTTGGTTTTAAAAATCTATGAAGCTTTCTACCTGTTTGCTTCATGTAGATAATACAAAATACACTATAGATACACCAAGATTACCCTTTCCAGTTGTTTTTATGGTGGTCAAATTGTCACAATGAGGCCTTCAGCAGACAGGTGTGATGAAACAATGTGGCTTGCTATGCTTTAATGCTAGCCATCAATGTGATGAGACAATGTGGCTCCCTATGCTTCAATGATAGCCATCAACAGGTAGTCCAAGCTACTAGCACTGCTAGGTCTAGTCCTGTCCACACCCATACAAACTATTGCACTTCAGTCTGATCGCCTGGCAGCAACTCATGAAATGTTAGCCTGGCTTCACACCATGTTTTTTGGGATCCTGTTCTGTCCATTTTGAAAAGAACAGGATCCGTTTTTTGCCTCCCATAATCCCTATGGTGCCGGATTGGCCATAAATGACCATGGATTCTGCCTGTTCAGTCCTGGATTCATTTCTGTCCTGTTTTTTCCTGGCCCCAAAATCAGAGACTGCTCCGTTTTTGGGCTCTAGTGAAAAAAACAGACTAATCCGGACATAAAATAATCCGGGGCGACCCAGCACACTTAATAAGGGAGCTTATGGGCACCGGATCCGGGAAATAACAGGATTGTTTCCCGGATCCGGTTTTACTGTACTGAGCATGCTCAAAACACAGACTGCTCTGTTCCCATAATTTCCTTTAGCAGTATACCTACATACTTGCTCAAGTGAAATTATAGAAAGGAATGGTTAAAAATAAAAAAAATTAATGCTCACCTCTCCGCTGAGTGTCCCACGATGTGAGGCATCCACCTCCGATGGCTGGAATACCTTTATCAGCTGAACGGGCGGGGCAACCCGATCAGCTGATGTGTCACATAACCACATCAGTGCAGTTTAAATCGCCCAGTAAGAACGATCGGCAGGTGGGTGATTGAAACCGCTCAGCTGATGCGGTCATGTGACACATCAGCTGATCGGGTTGCTGCCCCTCCGGTCAGCTGATTAAGATCCTGCAGCCATCGGAGGTGGATGCATCGCAGGACACTTGGCGGAGAGGCGAGCATTTACTTATTTTTAACCATTCCTTTCTTTAATTTCACTTTAGCAGTGTATGTAGATAGTGTATGTAGATACACTGCTAAAGTGTAAGTGAACAGCACAGACACCACTTGCCTGACTCGGCCCCTCTCAGCTCTGTGTCCGGATCCCTCAAAATCCTGGATCCCGTCACAGAAATGGCATCCGGAGTTTACAATCCGGACCTGTCTGTTCCTGTCTGTGTGGTCCTGCAAAAAACAGGATCCCTACGGACAGGAACAAAACCATGGTGTGAAGCCAACATTAATGTCGCTGTTTCATTAGCCAATTATCCCATTCTCTGTGGTTCTTGGCAGGAATGACAGACACAATGCACACAAATGTTTACACTATCCTATACTGCGTATAATGAGGTCCCATGGACTGAACCGAGAGCCAAAAGGTCCACACTTTGTGCGTGCTCACCATAAATAATATCTCTGTACTTTGCTATCATGGGTGAAATTTGAAGAATCTCCTTCCTGGGTCAGCATAGATAAGGTTGGAATTTTTACAAGGAAATATGAGAAAACAACATAAAACACTTGCAGTATCACAGTTAGGTCCAAAGGTCAAGTGTATAAATACTGACCTACTCACTAAGCTATATTTCTATGTAGACTCATGATATTTACTCAATGGAACAGAGCCGGTAAAATCCTTGCAGCCAGGTAGCCAAACCAGAAATGTGGAGTAAGAGTCGGTGCCCATTTTGGTGAAGTCAGAGTTGAAGTTGGTATAATAGGGACTGACTCCAACTCCTAAATATATAATAAATTGGGTACAGTGGTTCAATGCAGAATGTGCTGAATACAATATAACACATTTTTATTTATTTTTTGTTCCTGGGTACAAAGTGTGTTTTCCTAACCCGTTATGCCTAAAACACACAGAGCATAGATGTTGTTCCACAAACACTTTGCTTCTGTGATCAGGACAATGACATTTTTAAATTTGTCTGTTTTGGGGAAAATTCTCGATTCGTATTCAATACGGAATAGCCTTCTACAATATTCTTGAACTGCTAGAATTGTGGAGAGGTTTCTACAATTCTCCAGAATTATCTAGACGTTTCTAGAAACTTTTAGAACTTTCTCGGACTGTTCAACAGTAGTCATACAAGAATAAACTCACAGGTGACTCCAACCAACATTTGGGTTTATGTTATTGCTGAGTAAGAGAATAGCGAATCGTACTTAAAGAGCAATTATTTGTTTGAGATGGCATCAAGAGGTTGTTTGTGCCCAGCAGATGCATTTTGCTACATGTGAGGACAATTTATAAAGACAAGAGCGAGACAGTATTCTGTGAAAGCATGTCAAGATGTGTGAGGCCTACAAGCAGGGCCGCACCGTCCATTGGACAGTGTGAGCCCTGTCATTCAGGCGGCAGCAGGCAGGGGGAGCGGCAGTGCAGAAGGGGGCGGCGCCTCATGCACACAGCCTCCCCCTGTCATGGCGCCGGCCGCTCACCCCGCGCGCACCGCAGGTAAGCGGCAACCGCCGGGGGAGAGTCACAATAGGGGCGGCAGCGCCCCGGGCTTTTGTGTAAAATCTTGCATTAGTATAACTGATATAAAGAGTTTATAAACTTACTAGCCTGGTGACTTCTGGGCGTATCCCTCCTTCTGTTATACTTCAGGGCTGTGCATTGCATGTCTGTGCTCCCCTCCCTCCGTGCCTGCTGCCCTGCCCTGATGGGTGTGATCATTATCTCCTCTGCACAGAGGGAGGGGGAGCACAGCCATGCAATGAATGCACAGCCCTGAAGTATAACAGAAGGAGGGATACGCCCAGAAGTCACCAGGCTAGTAAGTTTATAAAACTCTTTATATGAGTTATACTAATGCAAGATTTTACACAAAAACAGTGCTGTAAAGGTATCCTTAGGGTGCAGGGACATGTACTAACTGTGTATTAAGGTACCTTTACACGCCGCGACGGCAAGCTGGATACATCCCGCTACAGGCTACAAATGTAGCTTGTAGCGCCAATGTAGCCCGTCGTAGCGGCGTCTGAAGACGTGACGATACAGCCGGCAACAGATACATCTGTTTCCTAGGTCTGCTCGAAAACTGATGGCTACAACGCCGATGGTAGCGAGCTGTATCGGCGTGTAAAGAGGCAACGGAAGGGAACTCGGGACAGCCTGCGATGTAGCTGCAATGTAGCTAAGACGTGACCCTGGCTCCGTGTTACCGCGCCCCATGTGCGATCATTGGTGGAAGCTGCTGCATGACGATTGGTAGTCGCTGCATAGGGAGGCATATTTAAAGGAGCTGACGAGTCACACTACACAATCGCTCGAGCGTGCTGTATTACTCAGCCTCCTGCGTTGCCTGCCCAATCAGGATGTTATTGCTTCGTCCTATCAGCGTACGGACGGCTCGTAATCCACAATTGTGGCACGCCTATGTGCTGTCCCTGCTGCACCAGGTACGCCCATAGTAGCTGGTTATAGCGGTGTGTAAATGAGCTACAGCTGGCTACTTGAGACACCCGGCGATGTAGCTAGCTATAGATGTAGCGTGGCGTAGCGAACCTTGTGGCGGCGTGTGAAGAGGGTGCGTTGACCGTTTGTAACCGTTTGAGCGTGCTCGTGCACGTGAAGTAGCGGGATGTATCCAGCCTGCCATCGCGGCGTGTAAAGGTACCTTTAGGGTGATCTGAGGTGGTTGGTTCCCTTTAAAGCTGGTGTTTTTGTTGGCCCTCAAATCAAGATCCTTGGTGTACATCTTGATAGATTGAAACAGAACATGGGTGTCTTTACCAAAATGGGCTGCAATATACAGTGCCTTGTGAAAGTATTTGGCCCCCTTGAACTTTTCAACCTTTTGCCACATTTCAGGCTTCAAACATAAAGATATAAATTATACATTTTTTGTGAAGAATCAACAAGTGGGACACAATCGTGAAGTGGAACGAAATTTATTGGATACTAGCTGTAGTACCCGGCTACGCCCGGGTTAATAAAGAACTGCTGTTAGCTATAACAAAATAGAACTTGAATATGTCATATTAATGACCTGTAGTAAAAAATAGAAACTGAGCTCTGATTGGTTGCTATAGGCAGCCTGATAAATCTCCAGCCAACAGTAAGCCCTCCTCCGGCCGAGCAGTACATGTTACCTCACACATACACATAATAGACAGCTCATGTGACTGACATCTGCCTTAATTCCCTAGATGGCACATGTGTTGCACATTGGCTGTTTTAAATCAGATGTTATTGTGGGAAATTAAAGATAGCACACGTATGAGGCGAGTTGTGTGAGGTGATTTGTGCACATCTGTGTCTGTGTGGTGTGTGTGTCCCTGGGGTGTGTGTATGTGTGTGTGTGTATGTCCCTATAGGGTGTGTACATGTGTGAGTCCCTGTGGGGGGTCTATGTGGTGTGTGTGTCTCTGTGTTGTGTGTGTCTCTTTGTGGTGTGTGTGTGTCCCTGTGGAGTGAGTGCATGTGTCCCTATAGGGTGTGTGTGTCCCTGTGGGGGGGGGTTCTATGTGGTGTGTGTGTGTCTCTGTGTTGTTGTGTGTCTCTTTGTGGTGTGTGTGTGTCCCTGTGGGGTGAGTACATGTGTCCCTATAGGGTGTGTGTGTATGTGTGTGTCCCTGTGGGGGGGTCTGTGTGGTGTGTGTGTCTCTGTGTTGTGTGTGTCTCTTTGTGGTGTGTGTGTCCCTGTGGGGTGAGTGCATGTGTCGCTATAAGGTGTGTGTCTCTGTGTTGTGTGTGTCTCTTTGTGGTGTTTGTGTTCGGGTGCGTGGTGAGTATCCAATGTTGGGGCTGCACCTTAGCGACTATACACTTGCTGTTACTCTTTGTGTGCGTGTGGTGTGTATACATGTCTCCATGCGTGGTGAATATCCCATGTTGGGGCCCCACCTTAGTGACTATATGCAGGTATATGCTGTTAGTCTTTGACGCGGTCTTTAAGCCCCTCTCATTCACAACTGTCAACTGGTATCTGTCTCTTTTTCCCCATTATGTAGATAGGGCCAAAATTGGTGAATTGGAACGCTCGGGGTTAAAATTTCACCTCACAACATAACCTATGACGCTCTCGCGGTCCAGACGTGTGACTGTGCAAAATTTTGTGGCTGTAGTTGCGACGGTGTAGATGCCAATCCTGGATATACATACACACATACATACATACACACATTCAGCTTTATATATTAGATTTTAAACTTTTTTAACAAATAAAAAGCTGCAAAGTGGTGCGTGTAATATTATTCGGCCCCCTTGAGTTAATACTTTGTAGCACCACCTTTGGCTGCGATTACAGCTGCAAGTCACTTGGGGCATGTCTCTATCAGTTTTGCACATCGAGAGACTGAAATTCTAACCCAATTTTCCTTGCAACACAGCTGGAGCTCAGTGAGGTTGGATGGAGAGCGTTTGTGAACAGAGGTTTTCAGCTCTTTCCACAGATTCTCGATTGGATTCAGGTCTGGATGTGACTTGGCCATTCTAACACCTGGATACGTTTATTTTTGAACCATTCCATTGTAGATTTTGCTTTATGTTTGGGATCATTGTCTTGTTGGAAGATAAATCTCCGTCCCAGTCTCAGGTGTTTTGCAGACTCCAACAACTTTTCTTCCAGAATGGTCCTGTATTTGGCTCCATCCATCTTCCCATCAATTTTAACCATCTTCCCTGTCCCTGCTGAAGAAAACCAGGCCCAAACCATGATGATGCCACCACCATGTTTGACAGTGGGGATGGTGTTTTGAGGGTGATAAGATGTGTTGCCTTTACGCCAAACATATCGTTTTGCATTGTGGTCAAAAAGTTAGATTTTGGTTTCATCTGACCAGAGCACCTTATTCCACATGTTTGGTGTGTCTCCCAGGTGGCTTGTGGCAAACTTCAAACAAGACTTTTTATGGATATCTTTGAGAAATGGATTTCTTCTTGCCACTCTTCCATAAAGGCCAGATTTGTGCAGTGTACAACTGATTGTTGTCCTATGGACAGACTCTCCCACCTCAGCTGTAGATCTCTGCAGTTCATCCAGAGTGATCATGGGCCTTTTGGCTGCATCTCTGATCAGTCTTCTCCTTGTTCGAGATGAACGTTTAGAGGGACGGCCGGGTCTTGGTAGATTTGCAGTGGTTTGATACTCCTTCCATTTCAATATGATCGCTTGCACAATGCTCCTTGAGATGTTTAAAACTTGGGAAATCTTTTTGTATCTAAATCTGGCTTTAAACTTTGCCACAACAGTATCTCGGACCTGCCTGGTGTGTTCCTTGGTCTTCATGATGCTCTCTGCACTTGAAACAGAACCCTGAAACTATCACAGAGCAGGTGCATTATACGGAGACTTGATTACACACAGGTGGATTCTATTTATCATTACCAGTCATTTAGGACAACATTGGATCATTCAGAGATCCTCACTGAACTTCTGGAGTGAGTTTGCTGCACTGAAACTAAAGGGGCCGAATAATATTGCACACTACTTTTCAGTTTTTTATTTGTTAAAAAAGATTAAAATATGCAATAAATTTCGTTCCACTTCACGATTGTGTCCCACTTGCTGTCGATTCTTCACAAAAAAAAATATAATTTATATCTTTATGTTTGAAGCCTGAAATGTGGCAAAAGATGGAAAAGTTCAAGGGAGCCAAATACTTTCACAACGCATGGTATCCTCTAAAAGTCCATATCGATAGATTCAAACAGAACAAGGGAGCCTATTCAGATGAGCAACGAGAGCGCTTTCATCAAGAAACCAGGGAAACTACAATGAAAACATGATGGGGGACTACATTTGGGGATTAATGCATGTAAGTAGTCTGACATACCCTTGGAAATCTTGCAAAAGTAAAAAGTTCTTGGTTCCTTTTCATCAATTTGTAGCAATTTGATTTTAAAGTATACAAATACTTTGAAATACATTTTTATGATGAACTTAAACCCAAACATTTGTAATTTTCCTTAAAGGGATCCTGTCACCCCCAAAACACCTGCTAACCTATTAAAACCTGTCCCTAGAGCATATTAACACTTTCCCTACACTATTTCTACCTCCTAAATGCAGTAAGTGACATTGACTAAAAACGTTTTATAAGTACCTGCTTAGTGATGATAATGAGTGACTATCTATTCATAGTCACTCATGAAGACTGTCCCTCTGCTTCATAGCACGCCTCCATAGGCGTGATCGTCCTCCTAGATTCAAATTGCAGCCTCCCCGCTGTGCCCTGTGTCGTAGGAGGCTGCTGTGTGGCTTGTGACGCGATCCGCGTCATTCCCGGCGCCCTGTGACGTATTTACAGCGGCGCCGCGCTGTTAGCTTCAAAATGCGCACTGCGCATGCCCAATGCGCATGCGCAGTGCACATTTTGAAGCTAACAGCGCGGCACCGCTGTAAATACGTCACAGGGCGCCGGGAATGACGCGGATCGCGTCACAAGCCACACTGCAGCCTCCTACGACACAGGGCACAGCGGGGAGGCTGCAATTTTAATCTAGGAGGACGATCACGCCTATGGAGGCGTGCTATGAAGCAGAGGGGCAGCCTGGATGAGTGACTATGAATAGATAGTCACTCATTATCATCACTAATCAGGTACTTATAAAACGTTTTTAGTCAATGTCATTTACTGCATTTAGGAGGTAGAAATAGTGTAGGGAAAGTGTTAATATGCTCTAGGGACAGGTTTTAATAGGTTTACAGGTGTTTTGGGGGTGACAGGATCCCTTTAAAGACAGTTTTCCAATTTCAACTTGTCACTGTCCTGAACACAAAATCAAAGTTTTTTGAAGTCTAATACATTTTAACCATGTTTTTATGATAAAACCAATTAAAGGGAACCTGTCACCAGAAAAATGCAGTGCAATCTGCAGGCACTATGTTATAGAGCAGGGGGAACTGAGTAGACTGATATAACGTTTTGTGAGAAAAGATTCAGTATAACCTGTGACTTCGTCATTTAAACCTCTGCTCTTTCTGAGATTTTGGGTCCAGTGGGCAGTCCTATCAGTTAGTGACAGCTGTTCTCTATACACACTTATAAAAGGATAGCTGCCAGTCACTGATAGCCCCGCCCACTGGACCCAACATCTCAGAAAGAGCAGAGGTATAAATGATGAAGTCACAGGTTATACTGAATCTTTTCTCACAAAACTATATATCAATATACTCAGTTCCTTCTGCTCTATAACATGGTGCCTGCAGATTGCACTGCATTTTCATGGTGATGGGTTCTCTTTAAGAGATTACATTTATTCCCTGGGAACAAAACTCATGTTACATAATAATATTATTATGAATTATTATTATGTTCCATTTAAATACATTGATTATTGTATTATAATAATGATTAAAGCCTGATGTTCACACATAAGCCATGTATGAGGGAGTCAGAGTCGTATTCAGGGAAATTGAGAAGTCGGTGTCAGAGGTTTGGCTTACAGACTCTACAGCCCTGAGCCAAACACCTAAGAATTGCTGCTGAAGTTATAGGACTAATGTACAAGACCATTGTTTCAGCCCATGTGCTGTATATTAGCACAATACACTACATATGGACCACAATAAAATTGCATAATTCACAAGAACTATTTTCCACATGGCCCACAAGACCTTGTGCATGAAATCACAGCAGGTACCATCAGTCTAAACTTTGACGATGGGAATCTGAAGGGTGACATTGTGCCAAATGATGTACCACACCAAACCCTTCCAAATCAGAAATCAGACGGACTGTCCTCACATCCACAATTATGCCTGGGCCCAAAAAAAAAACAGTCATGCAAATTCAAACTACCGTATATACTCGTGTACAAGCCGAGTTTTTTAGCACATAAAATGTGCTGAAAAGTTCCCCCTCGGCTTATACACGGGTATATACGGTAGCCCCAGCTGTATACAGCCCCCCCGTGGTATCCAGGGCCCCCCTTGCTGCACCTGTAAAGGAAGATGTCAGTATACTTATCGCTGCCGCCGCCGCTCCGCTGCTCCGTCACCGCGCTGCTCCGGGTCTTCATGCTTCCTGTTCCTTCTCCGGCGCTCAGGAAATGACGTCATTGTTCGAGCGCCGGAGAAGGAACAGGAAGCATGAAGACCCGGAGCAGTGCGGTGACCGAACAGCGGAGCGGCGGCGGCAGCGATAAGTATACTGACATCTTCCTTTACAGGTGCAGCAAGGGGGGCCCTGGATACCACGGGGGGGGGCTGTATACAGCTGGGGCATTAGTATACAGCTGGGGCCCCTGTATACTAATGGGGGGGGGTCTGTATACCTCTGGGGCTGCTGCTGTATATACCCCCTGGGGATGCTGCTGTATATACCCCCTGGGGCTGCTGCTGTATATACCCCCTGGGGCTGCTGCTGTATATACCCCCTGGGGCTGCTGCTGTATACTACTACTGGGGCTGCTGTATACTACTACTGGGGCTGCTGTATACTACCACTGGGGCTTCTGTATACTACTACTGGGGCTGCTGCTGTATATACCACTGAGGCTGCTGTATACTACTACTGGGGCTGCTGTATACTACCTCTGGGGCTTCTGTATACTACCACTGGGGCTGCTGTATATACCTCTGGGGCTGCTGTATACTACCACTGGGGCTGCTGTATATATCTCTGGGGCTGCTGTATACTACCACTGGGGCTGATGCTGTATATACCACTGGGGAGGCTGCTGTATATACCTCTGGGGCTGCTGTATACTACCACTGGGGCTGCTGTATATATCTCTGGGGCTGCTGTATACTACCACTGGGGCTGCTGCTGTATATACCACTGGGGAGGCTGCTGTAACACTGCTGGGGCCTGTATGTACCACTGGGGAGGCTGCTGTATACCACACTTCTGGGGGCTGTATACTACCACTGGGGAGGCCTGTATACCACTGCGGGGGCCTGTATACCACACTGCTGGGGGCTGTATACCTGTGCTGGGGTCCACCCTCGGCTTATACACGAGTCAATAGGTTTTCCCAGATTTTGGGGGCAAAAGTAGGGGGGTCGGCTTATACACGGGTCGGCTTATACACGAGTATATACGGTAATTTTTATTTCTGCAATGCATCACGACTTCGCTGACGTAACAGACGTTTGTCCTGATAAGTTTTAATCTATGAAGTCCTTTTATCTTCCTATATAATGTGCAGGATAGACACTGACATCACAAACTAGCGGATGCCTGCAGCATGTTACACAGCCAATTTACTAAAGGGTTATAACCGCAGGAACTTTTTTCAAGTAGATCTGTAAATGAATATGCTGCATGCTGTAATTTTGCATTTATTATGTATTTATGGGAGGAGGGAAGAGCTGGAGGCAAAGGGAGGCGATAGAGACAGAACTCCACTGTCAGGAAAATATGAATTCTTGTCATTGTTTTAAAATGTTTGAAAGGACAGCCAAAGATGGCTTCACTCTCCGCCCCTTGTTCGTTCATAACGGAGATACATAGATCTCCGCTCTGCTTCCCCCCAGTCAGGAATTTTTTTTTTCATAACTATAATTTTTATTAACGTTTTCAAGATACAAAAGAGAAAACAAATCATTAAATCATATCAATACAATACATTACGGTGTAAAATATGAATTAGAAAGCCTGGGTTATTGTATTTTTGTCTGAAAAGCCCCAAGGGGCTCCATGCCCAAGTTATAGTCTTCCTCTCCGGTCTTCGTATATATTGATTGGTGTCTACCCGGACAGCAATCTGAGTCCATTGTAAAGTCCTTAGGAGGAACTTCCAGGCGCGAAAAGGTAAAGATACAAAGCACCTTCCCTGACAATTATCAACAAATAAACAGATAGGCAAAACCAGGATAAGAATAACCAAGAAGATGTCAAGTAGGAGGGAAAAAGAAAGAAAGGGGGGGAAGAAAAGAGGTAGGTAAGGTAAAGCAGGGGGTGAGGTAAAGGAGAATGATGGAGCAAAGCCCTCCAGGACCGGAAGAAGCCCCGCCCTGCTACATACCCTCTTGGGCTACAAAGTAATCCCTATGGAGCCCAGACCTGGTTAAATTGGTCTACCCTAGCTGTCATCAGGGCCGTCAGGTACTCCATCCGTCTAACATCAGTCAGCCTGGTGTACAGATCTCTAAGGGAAGGCGGTTCCAGTCTCCTCCAGAAGAGGGCGATTAAGCATCTAGCCGCAGTGAGAATGTGTAGAAGGAGTTTAGAAGCTAGTTTGCCCACCCGTCCAGTATGTGCGTTAAGAAGGTACACCAATGGGTCCAGCTCCATTTCTACAAAGAGAACTTTCATAATAAGATCTCTAATAGATTTCTAGTAGCCCCAAGCCTCGGGCAGGACCAGAAAATATGGAGTAGGTCGCCCACTTCTGAGCTACACCTCCAGCATGTATCAGGGAGGAGAGGATTTGGCTTGTGAAGGAATTCATGGGTATGGTACCAGAACATCATAAGCTTGTATTGGTTTTCTTTATATAACGTGCAAATGGAGGTCTTGGCCGCCCTGTCCCAAATATATTGCCAAGTTTGGGGAGTGATCTGTCTACCCAGCAAGCCCTCCCATTTCTTCATATATGGAAAGCTCTCAAGACCTCCATCCGCAGAAAAAGTGAGGATTTGGTAGATCTCTGAGATCAAACCTTTGGTACTCGTTCCCCTCCTGCATAGTTTCCCAGTCAGGAATTTTTACAACCAGCCATCACCTCTGAGCTCAGAGGGACTCAGCTAGCTTCATCTGGTGTGGTCCTTACTGAATTCACAGTCTTTTAACGTCAAATTTCATAAAACCGGTTCATACCACAAATACATAAATCATATTTTGGAATGTTTACCTTTTTTCCGTTATGATAGTATATCTTTTATATCTATGTAACAATCAGAAATCTGGGAAATGGGTTCTGACCTTCTGAACATCATAGATATATATGTGATATCAATCTTCATGTAAATTCCCAAAGGAAAACAAGATGTCCATGGATTTGACGTGCGAGCGGCCAAACCAAAGAGATGAAAAATGGAGGTTTTTGAGAATTGCGAAAGAGGTGGGTTTCAGAGAAGCAGCCCACCAGAGAGGTGAACACAAGTGGGAGTTCCTGGATTTTATGTGTCATTACATGAAACCAAAGCGTCCATTTTGGGCTCATTCCAACTTGGGACGTCAGATGCAGCACCACTCTCGCTGCGTGGAGGAATCATACACCATTTCTGCGGAGCCGTGTCCCCCACAGATTCTACGATTGTCACCGTGTGGCACAGGTTTTGTACCTTTCTTATTCAATTCTTTTTAACTGTTTTATGCATATATGTAAATTGTCTCTTTTGTAATATCTTGTATATCTTTTGTAAACACTGCCAACTTTCTGGAGTAAACTTTATCAATTTACTTAGTTTCGTTCTTCCTGTTCTAATGGTGGGTTTACACACACCAATCATTGTATCCAATATCTGAACCAATCTCTGGTTGCAGTGAAATCATGGACAGATTGCTCCATGTTGTACACAGCCACAAAATGGAACTACCGTATATACTCGTGTATAAGCCGAGTTTTTCAGCACAAAAAATGTGCTGAAAAGTCCCCCCTCGGCTTATACACGAGTATATACGGTAATAATAAAAAAAAATATATATATACCCGGCTGTATACAGCCCCCCCCCGTGGTATACCGGGCCCCCACTGTGGCAACCTGTAAAGGAAGCGATGATTATACTTATCGGGTCGCTGTCGCCGAAGCCGCCGCTCTGTCACCGTCCGTCACCGCGCTGCTCCTGGTCTTCATGCTTCCTTCACCGTCGCACAGGAAATGACGTCATTTTCTGTGCGCCGGTGAAGGAAGCATGAAGACGGGAAGGAGCGCGGTGACGGACGGTGACAGAGCGGCGGCGGCGGCGACAGCGACCCGATAAGTATAATCATCGCTTCCTTTACAGGTTGCCACAGGGGGGGCCCGGTATACCACGGGGGGAGTGCTGTATACAGCCGGGTACCGCTGTATACAGCGGGAGCTGCTGTATACAGCGGGAGCTGCTGTATACAGCGGGGGCTGCTGTATACCCCTCTGGGGCTGCTAAATACCCCTCTGGGGCTGCTATATACCCCTCTGGGGCTGCTGTATACCCCTCTGGGGCTGCTGTATACAGCTCTGGGGCTGCTGTATACAGCTCTGGGGCTGCTGTATACAGCTCTGGGGCTGCTGTATACCCCTCTGGGGCTGCTGTATACAGCTCTGGGGCTGCTGTATACAGCTCTGGGGCTGCTGTATACCCCTCTGGGGCTGCTATATACCCCTCTGGGGCTGCTGTATACCCCTCTGGGGCTGCTGTATACAGCTCTGGGGCTGCTGTATACAGCTCTGGGGCTGCTGTATACCCCTCTGGGGCTGCTGTATACAGCTCTGGGACTGCTGTATACAGCTCTAGGGCTGCTGTATACCCCTCTGGGGCTGCTGTATACCCCTCTGGGGCTGCTATATACCCTCTGGGGCTGCTGTATACCCCTCTGGGGCTGCTGTATACCCCTCTGGGGCTGCTGTATACAGCTCTGGGGCTGCTGTATACAGCTCTGGGGCTGCTGTATACCCCTCTGGGGCTGCTGTATACCCCTCTGGGGCTGCTTTATACCCCTCTGGGGCTGCTGTATACCCCTCTGGGGCTGCTGTATACCCTCTGGGGCTGCTATATACCCCTCTGGGGCTGCTGTATATACCCCTCTGGGGCTGCTATATACCTCTCTGGGGCTGCTGTATACCCCTCTGGGGCTGCTGTATACAGCTCTGGGGCTGCTGTATACAGCTCTGGGGCTGCTGTATACAGCTCTGGGGCTGCTGTATACCCCTCTGGGGCTGCTGTATACCCCTCTGGGGCTGCTGTATACCCCTCTGGGGCTGCTGTATACAGCTCTGGGGCTGCTGTATACAGCTCTGGGGCTGCTGTATACCCCTCTGGGGCTGCTGTATACAGCTCTGGGGCTGCTGTATACAGCTCTAGGGCTGCTGTATACCCCTCTGGGGCTGCTATATACCCCTCTGGGGCTGCTGTATACCCCTCTGGGGCTGCTGTATACCCCTCTGGGGCTGCTATATACCCCTCTGGGGCTGCTATATACCCCTCTGGGGCTGCTATATACCCCTCTGGGGCTGCTGTATACCCCTCTGGGGCTGCTGTATACAGCTCTGGGGCTGCTATATACCCCTCTGGGGCTGCTATATACCCCTCTGGGGCTGCTGTATACCCCTCTGGGGCTGCTATATACCCCTCTGGGGCTGCTATATACCTCTCTGGGGCTGCTGTATACCCCTCTGGGGCTGCTGTATACCCCTCTGGGGCTGCTGTATACCCCTCTGGGGCTGCTGTATACAGCTCTAGGGCTGCTGTATACCCCTCTGGGGCTGCTGTATACAGCTCTGGGGCTGCTGTATACCCCTCTGGGGCTGCTGTATATACCACTGGGGAGGCTACTGTATACTACCACTGGGGAGGCTGCTGTATACTACCACTGGGGAGGCTGCTGTATACCACTGAGGGGGCCTGTATACCACACTGCTGGGGGCTGTATACCTCTGCTGGGGTCCACCCTCGGCTTATACACGAGTCAATAGGTTTTCCCAGGTTTTGGGGGCAAAAGTAGGGGGGTCGGCTTATACACGGGTCGGCTTATACACGAGTATATACGGTATGTGTCCATGATTTCACTGCAACCAGAGATCTGTTCAGATATTGGATACAATGATTGGTGTGTGTAAACCCACCATCAGACGAGCGGATACGCTCCTTGCTATTTACATGTTACCAAACAGGTTACTAATCCACCTGAAAGAGATTGGTGGTGGCAGCATAATTTTTGTATTTATGTGATATTGTGGACCTGAGGGTGACTGGATCGAGGTATATATACATCCCGTCGCATCACGTGCCGCAGTAGACGACATAAATTAGAGCAGCTGGGCTCCTTTTCTTATTCTCTGGCAATACCGGGTTTGGCCAGCAGAATAAGGGGGCGCCAGAGAGCTGCATGTCTTGACTAAGTTTTCCTGACCACCTTCTCCTCCATCTTCTATCTACATAGACACATCAGTAACAACTAACAACTGCCACCTCCTATCTCAGTAATGGGAAAGTCTTTACAGAGTACAGATTTTAGCTCAGAATTCAGAATTTTGATGAGCTTCATAGAACTATTTTTGATAATAAATTTGTGAACGAAGGTGTGTGGGGGAGTCTTTAACCCCTTCACCACCCCGCCATTTATTTCGTTTTCCATTTTCGTTTCTTGCTCCAGTGCTTCCAAAAGCCATAACATTTTTATTTTTCTATCAATATAGACCTATGAGGGCTTGTTTTTTGCGGGGATGAGTGTTACTTTCAGATGAAATTATTTATTTTAGTACAGTTTATTGAAAAATGGGAAACAAATTTGAGGTGCGGTGAAATTGCAAAAAAAAGTGCAATTTCACATCTATTTTTGTTTTGTTTTTATTCACCATGTTCGTTATATGGTAAAACTGACATGTCAGTATGATGAATCAGGTCTGCACGAGTTTGTAGATACCAAACATGTATACTTTTACTGGTATCTAAGTGGTGAAAAAAAATTCAGAAGTTTGAAAAAAAGAGAAATCACACTTTTTGCGCCATGTTCTGCGACCCGTAGCGACCTCAGTTTTCAGGATCTGGGGTTGTGTGACGGCTTATTTTTTGCGGCTTGAGCTGATGTTTCTAATGATACCATTTTTGGGTGGATACGCTGTTTTGATCGCCCGTTGGATTTTATAGCAATGTTGTGGGGACCAAAAAATGTAGTTTTGGTGTTTGGACCTTTTTTTCCGTTATGTAGTTTACAGCTCTCATTGATTGATTTTATATGTTGATAGATAGGGCATTTCTGAACGCAGCAATACCAAATATGTGTATTTTTTTTCAATACTTTTATTTTGAATGGGGGAAAAGGGGGGCGATTTGAACTTTTGTGGTTTTTTTCATATGTTTAAAAATTTTATTTTTACGTGCATTATTTTACACAGCTCCATAAAGCGCCAGAGTGCTGCAGTGGCTGATCACTTGTGCCATGTCCTGATGAGCTGCAGGACATCGGTACATGGCACAAATGATCACAGAGTGGTTGGCAGCGCTTGAAGCTGCAGAGGGAGAGACAGGGGGATGCGGTGGACAGGTATGTACACCGTTTATTGTTTTAGTGTGTGCGGCAGCAAGGGGGGATATCCAGTGATGGGGGCTGCTATGTCCCAGGATGGGGGGCATATACAGTGGTTGGGGTGCTATATCCCAGGATGGGGGGCATATACAGTGATGGGAGGAGCAATATCCCAGGTGGGGGGGGTGCAATATCCCAGTATAGAGGCTATATACCAGAATTGGGGGGTATATACCAGGATGGGAGGCTATATACCAGGATGAGAGGCTATATACCACGAAGGAATGCTATATACCAGGATGGGAGACTATATATCAAGATGGGAAGCTATATACCAGGGTGGGAGGTTATAGCCAGGATGGGAGACTATATCCAGGATGGGGGGACATATATTACCTGGACGGGCCCAGTGATAGGGACATTACCCCCATGACAGTGTCAGCAGCAGATCTCCCCTCCCTCATAACAATTGATTATAACCACATTTTTTACTTACCGTATATACTCGTGTATAAGCCGACCCGTGTATAAGCCGACCCCCCTACTTTTGCCCCCAAAACCTGAGAAAACCTATTCACTCATGTATAAGCGAGGGTGGACCCCAGCACAGGTATACAGCCCCCAGCAGTGTGGTATACAGCAGCCTCCCCAGTGGTATATACAGCAGCAGCCCCAGTGGTAGTATACAGCAGCAGCCCCAGTGGTATATACAGCAGCAGCCCCAGTGGTAGTATACAGCAGCCCTTAGGTAGTATACAGCAGCCCCAGAGGTATATACAGCCCCAGAGGTATATACAGCAGCCCCAGTGGTAGTATACAGCAGCCCCAGAGGTATATACAGCCCCAGAGGTATATACAGCCCCAGTGGTAGTATACAGCAGCCCCAGTGGTAGTATACAGCAGCCCCAGAGGTAGTATACAGCAGCCCCAGAGGTATATACAGCCCCAGAGGTATATACAGCAGCCCCAGTGGTAGTATACAGCAGCCCCAGTGGTAGTATACAGCAGCCCCAGAGGTAGTATACAGCAGCCCCAGAGGTATATACAGCCCCAGAGGTATATACAGCCCAGAGGTATATACAGCCCCAGAGGTATATACAGCAGCCCCAGTGGTAGTATACAGCAGCCCCAGTGGTAGTATACAGCAGCCCCAGAGGTATACCAGCCCCAGAGGTATATAAGCAGCCCCAGAGGTATATAGCAGCCCCAGAGGTATACAGCAGCCCCAGAGGTATACAGCAGCCCCAGAGGTATATACAGCAGCCCCAGTGGTAGTATACAGCAGCCCCAGTGGTAGTATACAGCAGCCCCAGTGGTAGTATACAGCAGCCCCAGTGGTAGTATACAGCAGCCCCAGTGGTAGTATACAGCAGCCCCAGAGGTATACAGCAGCCCCAGAGGTATATACAGCCCCAGAGGTATATACAGCCCCAGAGGTATATACAGCCCCAGAGGTATATACAGCCCCAGAGGTATATACAGCCCCAGAGGTATACAGCAGCCCCAGAGGTATATACAGCAGCCCCAGTGGTAGTATACAGCAGCCCTTAGGTAGTATACAGCAGCCCCAGAGGTATATACAGCCCCAGAGATATATACAGCCCCAGAGGTATATACAGCCCCAGAGATATATACAGCCCCAGAGATATATACAGCCCCAGAGATATATACAGCCCCAGAGATATATACAGCCCCAGAGATATATACAGCCCCAGAGATATATACAGCCCCAGAGATATATACAGCCCCAGAGGTATATACAGCCCCAGAGATATATACAGCCCCAGAGATATATACAGCCCCAGAGATATATACAGCCCCAGAGATATATACAGCCCCAGAGATATATACAGCCCCAGAGGTATATACAGCAGCCCCCCCATATCAGTATACAGGCCCCCCCCCTTGGGTAGTAATCCTGTAAAGGAAGAGATTAGTATACTTATCAATCTGCTGTCCCGCTGCCGCTGTCCCGCAGCCGCCATCGCGCTCTTCCGTCTTCATCCAGCGTCTTCCGTCTTCCTCCTCTGGCGCGCAATGACGTCATTGCCTGCGCCCACCGGAGGAAGCCGGAAGAAGCCGGAAGACGCTGGATGAAGACGGAAGAGCGCGATGGCGGCGGCGGGACAGCGGCAGCGGGACAGCGGAGGGATAAGTATACTAATCTCTTCCTTTACAGGATTACTACCCAAGGGGGGGGCCTGTATACTGATATGGGGGGGGGCACTGTATACTGTATACATTGTATACAGTATACAGTGACTCGCGTATAAGCCGAGGGGGGGACTTTTCAGCCCAATTTTTGGGCTGAAAAACTCGGCTTATACGAGAGTATATACGGTAATTTCTTTTTCTGATGTGTCCTATAGTCCGAAAAATACGGTAAATGAATGTTTTAAAAAAAAGTCAAACCTCATCTCCAATAGCGATGTTGGGAACAGGTCAACGGTGTCTATAAGCACTATTCTTTGCTTTAGCCATGGCTGCAGCCAAATTGGTTTGCACCTAATTTCAGATGTTATGAATGACCTGAGGCATACTGTTCACGACAGGTGACTTTTAGATGCAAATGGAAGAGAAGACAAGGCTTTTGAGCATACACTGTAAAAAAGGGAGATTTCTCAGAAGACTTGGATTGTTGTATGGCCCTAATTAATTGAATAACATATGTAGATACTGTTCCATGGACGAATTGATTCTCACAGTTTGCTTATTACTTTGGGTGTGATAAGCTGAGAAATCTAAAGGGGATTTTTTTAATTCATGCATAGTGTCTTTTGCACAGCAATAGAGGAGGTTGTCAGTCAGTGCAGGGGGGGTCGACAGTAATAGCCGCTGCTCTTGATACACAGATGGGTGACTGAACCCGCACCCACGGCACTCCCATGACTGAAACTCGAACGCCGCCAGGAGGATTAATGTTCATTTCCTCTGGTAGCATGGTTCAAAGTGCATACACCGGGCCATTACCAAACACTATTAACTTGCAGATTAACCCCATGTCTGCAGGTTGATAGTGTTTTTTTCACCCGCCCATGGAAGGCTTGAAAAGCAGGACCCAGCAAGCAATTTCCAGAATTCCCACCCTTCCAAGTAAAGGCTGTATAAAGAGTAACCGCTTGAACAGTAATTTTTTATGAACTGGCAGTAATAAAAATAATCTTTGGAGGTCATTGAGGGTCGTGGCCAATACAAAATAGCAGAAACTTTCTTTGGATCCTTGCACAAACCTCCAGATGATATAATATATCTAAGAAACCGCAGTTCATGAAGCTCAAAGACACATTTTCTAGGTTGGCAAAAAGAAAGTTTTGAAGCAGTCCTTTCAGAATGGAGCAGACATGAAGACGATGTGACTACAGATGTCTGGAGAAGATTAGCATCACATCCGGATGGACTAGGATATACTTGTACAGGACAACATGAAAGATCTCATTAACAAAGTGCTGGAAAATAGCCAATGTGTGGCATAATCTGACAGGCATGGCAAAATATTCACAGTGACTATAACAGGTATTGAACCTTGGATGTATGACTCATGAGTGCGCTTAGGTTATAAACTTCATGCAGGTCTAATCAGGTGAAGATGGTAGCACGTTTATCTGTCGATCAGTGCCAAGATAAGGGGTAATGGATAGTGGTATTTCAGTGTGATGTTATTCAGCCCCCAATAGTCTATACATGATCCCAAAAATCTGTCTTTTTCTGTGAAGACGTCTGCCTTGCCCAGAGATGTAAACTTAGAATGAACACCTTTTCCAGACTCAAATGTAAACCATAGAGAAACGTCTGTGTTAACCTCGACACACTTTCAAGAAGACGAGTTGGAGAAAGTGTTTCTTTTTTCAGGTTTTCATTTAGCAGTGACAAGTGCAAAATAAAAACCTGAAAAAAGAAACACTTTTTCCAACTTGTCTTCTTGAAAGTGGTGTCGAGGTTAAAGGGAACCAACCACCCCAAATGACCCCCCCGGACTGTTAATATGTGTCCCTACACCCAGCACACACATTTGGGGCAATCGTTTTTGCTAAAAAAAACTGTTTAGTAGAAGCTAAGATATAGTTTATAAAGTTTAATAAATTGAGCCTAATGGGTGTTACCTAGCTTTGTCCTCCGTGCCTGTCAGCCTCCTCTCCCCTCCTCCCTTCAGTGAAGCCGTTCTGTGCAAGCGAAAATGCCCCGCCTGTCTACTGCTGCCTGATAAATTATGCACGCCCATCTCTGCACCTAAGAGCCTGGCCGCGTCATGAAAGGGGCGTGGCTAAATAGCGTCATGAAAAGGGGCGGGGCTCCGCGATTAAGCCCCACCTCTTTCATGACGCGGCCAGGTTCTTAGGTGCAGAGATGGGCGTGCATAATTTATCAGGCAGCAGTAGACAGGCGGGGCATTTTCGCTTGCACAGAACGACTTCACTGAAGGGAGGAGGGGAGAGGAGGCTGACAGGCACGGAGGACAAAGCTAGGTAACACCCATTCGGCTCAATTTATTAAACTTTATAAACATATATCTTAGCTTCTACTAAACAGTTTTTTTAGCAAAAACGATTGCCCCAAATGTGTGTGCTGGGTGTAGGGACACATATTAACAGTCCGGGGGGGTCATTTGGGGTGGTTGGTTCCCTTTAAGTTGGAAAAAGTGTTTCTTTTTTCAGGTTTTTATTTTGCACTTGTCACTGCTAAATGAAAACCTGAAAAAGAAACACTTTCTCCAACTTGTCTTGAAAGTGTGTCGGGGGTAACATAAGACTTTTCTCTAGAGTTATTTTTCCCCCCAGAGCACCTAAGTGGTGGAGCCAGACCATAACCCTTTTTGATCAAATGTAAACATAGTCTCAAGGTACCGTTACACGATGCAATATCGATTGCAATATCGCCTCAAAGTCACGTGGTGTGGTCAATTGCAATCAATATATCGTGAGTGCGTTGTGTCGTGTAACAGGGCGTTGCGACTACAATTTATCGATGGATCGACATTGCCTGATTTATGTGCAGACAATTAAATCCAGCGATGTTGCATAAGCGATGTGGCATGATCGTGCAGTGTGACGCCGCAATAACAAAATTGTTGGCGATTTAACTGGTCGCACAACCAAGGCCGTTGGCGTGCCTGTGGGTTGTGTTTTCGGCACCCCATCTACGCCGACTGGTGCCTAGTATTTTCTGGCGATTGGATGGCCCTGGTAAAGGCACAATCTTTGATTATCTGTGCTTACACATTTAATTTTCTTCATCTTGTGATTAGTACCAAATGCATGTATACAAGGGTTCTTTTTGAGAAATCACTTTACTATGATTACTATATTTTACTATAACACTGGGGAACAATTTGAAAAGAATTTTCTGTTGAGTTAGGCTTTTGAACTGATTTACACTAAAATTGGCATGCTGATTCCAAAAGTGTAGTCTGTTTTTTTCTAGCACGTCAAGTTTTTCCTCCACAACTTACCTGCCACAGATGCACAATTGCACTGATATCTGTAATAAGACTTGTTATCTGATTACAATTCGATATATATCCTTTGTAAAAAACATGATAGTGTTAAAAAACATATTTGTCATGCCTATTTCTTATATATTTAATTTTTTTGTTCATATTTGTACTATTTAAAAAAAACAAAACACTTTTTAGGTACAGTAGTTTACATATTTTTGAGAAGACAAAAATCCTATAGTTCAAAAACTTGACGTGATAGAGAAAAACTGAGATCATTTCTGGATTCAGCATCCAAAAATTAATTAAGAACAGTTGTCTGACCTAACTCCTAAAAAAATTGTGTTCCCCAGTGTAATCTTTTACTATGGTTGCTTACCTAGGCGCGTATTTGCGCCGATAAAAACATAGTGTGTGAACGCACAATGTTTTTACAGCGAAAAAGTACAATGCCAGGATGTCAAGTCATCATTGATGCTAGCTGCAATCTTCCATCCTAGATGTCGCACAGATATCAAAATGCAGACTCATGTCAAACCCCTTATTATAATAATTGTCACATGTCTGCCATGTGCGATGCATGAGCGTTGCGGTGTTGCATGTTATGGGATGCCGCTGCGTTTCTTGTGGTCACCCACTATGTGCAGGCAACTCTTTTGCGGAGGTTCAAGTCTCCTCAGCGTACATACCGGGCGTCGTGACTCAGTGCGTCATTAGACGTCCAACCCTGCCTTCTAGGTGCTTTCCAGTCCCCTGCATAAAGATGGCTGCCGCACAGCGCTCTGCAACATGGGGAGAACCAGAACTCCTCATTATGTTTGATCTGCTGGACAGCCTGGACTACTGGCGCGAGTTCCCGCATCAGCACCCACGGCTGCATAAGATGCAGATTGTATGTCAACTGCAGAGGGCCCTGCATAGGAGACTGGGAGTGGAGTGTCAGCCAAGCAGATCATCAAGAAGGTGGCAAACCTGAAATATAAGGCGAGGGACCGCATTGCCACCATCCGCACCCGCATCCAGACACTGAGTGGTGAGTATTATTTGACGGCCCATACACACGTGTACTTACAACACAATGTACATGAGTTTGACAACATGGAAGTGCACCCTGTCAGATAGTGTGGCAGAAGTCATGATGCCTGTTCATGTGCTGGGGCTGCAGATACATGCTTGATTGGCCATTCCACAGTAATGTGTGTAGCATGTCCTACCAGCAGCATTGTTGTGGACACTTTACAAAAAAAAAACACATAGGTGTGTACCAAGCATCAAGGCATCATGTGCATATCACACATAATGTTAAAAGGTCCCACCACCCCTACATATAGCACCCCATAGCCGTCTGGTGATTGTAGATTTAATAACTATAGTCCACATAACGTCAATGTTGTCTACGTCATGTGAAACTAAACACCCACTCACTGTTACCTCATGTTCTTCACATGTTCTGTTTCTCTCACCAATGATGGATGAGTATGTTGACAAATATCCTGTCAGTGTGGGCTGTAATTGTGGCACCATGTCTATTGTCCAGTGATGATCCAATTTTTATGCTGACCAAGCTTGATGTGATGTGTCACCACTACATATTGGCCCTACATTTCGAACCTTTGTTGACTGTGTGCCAATGACACTAGTACTACTGGCACATACATATATGACCGTGCTATCATTGTTCACATGATATTGCAGTCCCCTTGGACCCCCCCAAAAAAATGTGTCAACACATTATGTCATTGCGGCACAAAGTCCCTTTGGCTGACATACAGTTGTGGCCAAAAGTATTGACACCCCTGCAATTCTGTCAGATAATACTCAGTTGCAATCACAAATTCTTTGGTATTATTATCTTCATTTAATTTGTCTTCAATGAAAAAACACAAAAGAGAATGAAGCAAAAAGCAAAACATTGATCATTTCACACAAAACTCCAAAAATGGCCCGGACAAAAGTATTGGCACCATCAGCCTAATACTTGGTTGCACAACCTTTAGCCAAAATAGCTGCGATCAACCGCTTCCGGTAACCATCAATGAGTTTCTTACAATGCTCTGCTGGAATTTTAGACCATTCTTCTTTGGCAAACTGCTCCAGGTCCCTGATATTTGAAGGGTGCTTCTTCAAACTGCCATTTTTAGATCTCTCCACAGGTGTTCTATGGGATTCAGGTCTGGACTCATTGCTGGCCACCTTAGAAGTCTCCAGTGCTTTCTCTCAAACCATTTTCTAGTGCTTTTTAAAGTGTGTTTTGGGTCATTGTCCTGCTGGAAGACCCATGACCTCTGAGGGAGACCCAGCTTTCTCACACTGGGCCCAGGGCCGGCGTCAGGGGGGGCAGCCTGGGCATTTGCCTAGGGCCCCACAGGGCCCGGATTATAGGCGGGGCTTCATCCGGCTTCTTCCTGGTGACCGGCGCCGGGCGCAGCCGCAGGCGATAACGTCACACTGCCTGTGCGCCAGCAGAGGAGGAAGCAGGAAGAAGCCGGAGCGCGGTGCAGAGCGGCGACAGCGGCAGCCGGCAGGGATAAGTAAGTATAATGATGCATCATGATCTGTATTCCTTTACAGGTGTGCAGGGGGGGGGGGTACTGTATACACCACCACTGGGGCCCTGTATACCACCACTGGGGCTGCCTGTATACACCACCACTGGGGTTGCCTGTATACCACCACTGGGGCTGCCTGTATACACCACTACTGGGGCCCTGTATAAACCACCACTGGGGCCCTGTTATACCACCACTGGGGCTGCCTGTATACACCACCACTGGGGCTGCCTGTATACACCACCACTGGGGCTGCCTGTATACACCACCACTGGGGCTGCCTGTATACACTACCACTGGGGCCCTGTATACACCACCACTGGGGCTGCCTGTATACACCACCACTGGGGCTGCCTGTATACACCACCACTGGGGCCCTGTATACCACCACTGGGGCCCTGTATACACCACCACTGGGGCTGCCTAGTATACACCACCACTGGGGCTGCCTGTATACACCACCACTGGGGCCCTGTATACCACCACTGGGGCTGCCTGTATACACCACCACTGGGGCCCTGTATACCACCACCACTGTGCGTGTGTGTGTGTATGTGTGTGTCATGTATGTGGGGCGTGCTGCTGGCCTGTATATACTATATTGAGGGTGCTGCTGACCATCATGTAGATAAATTCTGCCTGTATAGGATGCTGTGTGTGTGTATGTATGTGTGTGTGTGTGTCATGTATGTCATATCATATGGGGATGCTCTGTGTGTCATGTATGTGGGGCATGCTGCTGGCCTATATTATATTGAGGGTGCTGACGTGCTGTAAATAGTATATGGGGGGGCTGTATTTTATATATATTAGTTCTGTATATTGTTTATGGGGTGCTGTATGTTGTACATGGGTGCTCAGCTGTCATGTATATGGGGGATGCTGCTGTATGTTGTATATGGGCCAGGTGCTGTCATGTATATGGGGGCTCAGGCTGTATATATTATATGGGTGTGCTGTCAAGTATGGTGGGGGTGCTGTGTACAGTATGTGTGGGTGCTGTATATAGTATGTGGGTGCTATATATAGCATATGGGAGAGCTTTGTATTGTATATGGGGGTGCTATATTCTATATAGGGCAGTGTATATAGTATTGCACTGATAAAATTTTATATTTAATCTGAAATTTGGCTATGATCCCAGTCCATATATACACACTTTCTTTGCCTTTTTCCTTTGAGGAGATCCCGAGTCACGTGATCGCAACACGTGACCGCTGCCCGGGCGGAAGACGGAAAGGAAGACACCTCTATCTGCGAAAATTGCTCCTGTCCCGGGTCCTCCTTGAGTCCTGCTTGTTGCCATACACTGGGGTTGTGCAGAGGTGCACAGTGACAACCCCAATAGGTGAGTGGCCATTTGGCCCAATACTTACCCCCCAATTGCGCCCCTTCTCTTTGTGTTTTAGTATAGTAGTTATATTCTTGTATATAGGACTCCTGTATACAAGAATATAACTACTATACTCGACTGACCCTATGTACAAGAATATAACTACTATAATACTGCCCCTATATTCAAGAATATATCTACTATAATACTGCTCCTATATACAAGAATATAACTACTATAATACGACCAAAGGGGCGGCAAATTTTTTGACCACCCCAGGCGCCACAAACAGTTGGGGCCCCACTCTCAATCTCGCCCAGGGCCCCACTTGGTCTAAAACCGGCCCTGACTGAGCCCTGCATTATGCTGCAAAATTTGTTGGTAGTCTTCAGGCTTCATAATGCCATGCACACGGTCAAGCAGTCCAGTACCAGAGGCAGCAAAGCAACCCCAAAACATCAGGGAAACTCCGCCATGTTTGACTGTAGGGACCAGGTTCTTTTCTTTGAATGCCTCTTTTTTTCTCCTGTAAACTCTATGTTGATGCCTTTGCCCAAAAAGCTCTACTTTTGTCTCATCTGACCAAAGAACATTCTTCCAAAACGTTTTAGGCTTTCTCAGGTAAGTTTTGGCAAACTCCAGCCTGTCTTTTTTATGTCTCGGGGTAAGAAGTGGGGTCTTCCTGGGTCTCCTACCATACAGTCCCTTTTCATTCAGACGCTGACGGATAGTACGGGTTGACACTGTTGTACCCTCGGACTGCAGGGCAGCTTGAACTTGTTTGGATGTTAGTCGAGGTTCTTTATCCACCATCCGCACAATCTTGCGTTGAAATCTCTCAGCAATTTTTCTTTTTCGTCCACATCTAGGGAGGTTAGCCACAGTGCCATGGGCTTTAAACATCTTGATGACACTGCGCACGGTAGACACAGGAACATTCAAGTCTTTGGAGATGGACTTGTAGCCTTGAGATTGCTCATGCTTCCTCACAATTTGGTTTCTCAAGTCCTCAGACAGTTCTTTGGTCTTCTTTCTTTTCACCATGCTCAATGTGGTACACACAAGGCCACAGGACAGAGGTTGAGTCAAGTGTGATTTAGTTATTGCCAACACCTGTTAGGTGCCACAGGTAAGTTACAGGTGCTGTTAATTACACAAATTAGAGAAGCATCACATGATTTTTCTAACAGTGCCAATACTTTTGTCCACCCCCGTTTTTATGTTTGGTGTGGAACTACATCACAATTCTTTTTGTGATTTTTTTCATTGAAGACAAATTAAATGAAGATAATAATACCAAAGAATTTGTGATTGCACTCATTTTCAGGAAGAAACTGAGTATTATCTGACAGAATTGCAGGGGTGTCAATACTTTTGGCCAACACTGTAGTTACAGGAGACTGGCACAGCAACGGGAAGCCAAATGGCACCAAAGTATGCAAATCTTTTCATGGCCAAGCTTTAAGGTGACTTTTTAGCTTCTTGTCCTATCAGGCCTCTGGCCTACTACCGGTATATCAATGACATTTTAATCATCTGAACGGAGTCTGAGCAACAGCTGAAGACGTTCCATGAACACTTTAGCACTTTAATCAGTTTCATCACACCATCAACTTAACACTCAACTACTAACACACTGAAATCAGCTTTCTGGACACCATCATTAAGCTACAGAACATCCTTGTACCAGAAACCAATTGATCGTCCAACATATCTCCGATGGGACAGTTTTCATCCAAAACACATAAAAAACTCTATTGTGTACAGCCAGGCCATCAGATACAATCGGATATGTTCCAACCCTACCAATAGAGACAATCACCTTGAGGACCTCAGAAAGACATTTTTGAACCAGTGCTACCAACCAAGAGCAATCGAGAACCAGATTACAAGAGCCACCAGAATATCAAGGAATCATCTCCTACATTAAAAAACTAGAGAAGAAAACAACAGAGTTCCTCTCGTAGTCACCTACAATCCAAGTCTGGAGGTGCTAAGAGGAGCCGCACGGAAACTGCAACCACTCCTACAAAAAGATGCCAGACTAAAATCAATACTTCCGGACCCCCCACTCTTGTGTTTTAGACAACCTCCGAAACTAAAAAACATCATTGTCAGAAGCACCCTGTCCTCTCCAGCAGCAACAGGAACCTTTCCCTGCAACCAGAACAGTTGTAAAGCCAGTCCATCTATAATGGCAATGGACAAGATAAAGATTCCTGGGACAGATCAGGACTACAAGATCCCAGGTAGCTTCAGTTGCACCACAAGTAATGTGGTGTATTTAATTATATGTACCAAATGTCCAACAGGTGGCATGTACGTAGGGGAGACGGGGCAAACATTAAAAACAAGAATGAATTCTCATCGCCACTCAATAACAGAAAAGCGTACGGATCTACCTGTAGTAAAACATTTTTCCAGCCCTGACCACAGTGTAACCGATATGGGGCTGCTCATCTTAAAAAGCAACTTCAAATCTCAGAGAGAGAGAAGAATTTGGGAATACAAATTGATAACAACCTTTGACACATTCAAAACAGGATTAAATGTATCACATGGATTCATGGCTTTTCATATAACTTTAATGGACATTTGGGGACATCACAGATTTATGCGTTTTCTATATACCGTATATACAAATATTGGGCTGAAAAGTCCCCTCCTCGGCTTATACGTGAGTCACTGTATACTGTATACACAGTATACAGTGTATACAGAGTATACAGTGTATACAGTATACAGGCCCGCACCCATCAGTATACAGGCCCCCCTTGCAGCACAAACCTGTAAAGGAAGAGATTAGTATACTTATCACTGTCCTGCTGCCGCTGTCCCGCCGCCGTCATCGCGCTCCTCCGTCTTCATCAGTCTTCCTCCGGTCGGCGCAGGCAATGACGTCATTGTCTGCGCGCCAGAGGATGTCGGAAGATGCTGCATGAAGACGGAGGAGCGCGATGACGGCAGCGGGACAGTGGCAGCGATAAGTATACTAATCTCTTCCTTTACAGGTTTGTGCTGCAAGGGGGGGCCTGTATACTGATGGGGGGGGCTGTATACACCTCTGGGGCTGCGTGTATACTACCACTGGGGCTGCTGTATACACCACTGGGGCTGCTGTATACTACCACTGGGGCTGTATATACCTCTGGGGCTGCTGTATACTACCACTGGGGCTGTATATACCTCTGGGGCTGCTGTATACTACCACTGGGGCTGCTGTATACTACCGCTGGGGCTGCTGTATATACCTCTGGGGCTTGTGTATACTAACCACTGGGGCTGCTGCTGTATATACCACTGGGGCTGCTGCTGTATATACCACTGGGGCTGCTGTATATACCACTGGGGCTGCTGCTATATACTACCACTGGGGCTGCTGCTGTATACTACCACTGGGGCTGCTGCTGTATACTACTACTGGGGCTGCTGTATATACCTCTGGGGCTGCTGTATACCACACTGCAGGGGGCTGTATACCTGTGCTGGGGTCCACCCTCGGCTTATACACGAGTCAATAGGTTTTCTCAGGTTTTGGGGGCAAAAGTAGGGGGGTCGGCTTATACACGGGTCGGCTTATACACGAGTATATACGGTAAATTGAAAAGACATTTGGGGATATTACATCTCCAACAAACTCCATTTTTAGGACAATGAACTTTTGACAAGAACACCCTCGCTTCCTTTTATTGCTTTCCGCAACTCATTTAAGTATTTTCAATTCTCCCCAGACCAGCACCATATAATCATTATACAATTTGTTCCGCTTATCTTAGACTTTTAGTTTCAATTCCCCAGCCCCTCTCTTCCTCCCTAGCCAGATTCTGTTTTACGCCACCGGTCACATTTACTATAACATCTAAGGGCCCTTTCACATCAGCGGTAATTTGAAATCGCGGCAGATGCGGTGAAAAAACTGCATCTGCCGCGATTGCCGCATAGCCGCCGCATAACCGCTGCACTTGCGGCGCGGTTGTGGTAATCGCCATAGTAAGTATAGGGGGACTTGCGGCAGGTGCGGCAAGTGCAGTTTTGCACTTGCGGCAGGTGCGGCTGCGAAAAAAACCGCGGTCAGCCACGTTTTTTTTTTCGCGGCCGCACCTGCCGCAAGTGCAAAACCGCACTTGCCGCAAGTCCCCCTATACTCACTATGGCGATTACCGCAACCGCGCCGCAAGTGCAGCGGTTATGCGGCGGCTATGCGGCAATCGCGGCAGATGCGGTTTTTTCACCGCATCTGCCGCGATTTCAAATTACCGCTGATGTGAAAGGGCCCTAAGACTGTTGTTTTTTTGTTTTGTTTCGTTGTTGTTTGTTTCATTTGCTTATATTTATATGTATGTGTCTTCAGAATCTGTGTCATTATGAGCCTGACGAAGGGGCCATAGTGTCCATAAAGCTTGATATGTTTACCATCTATTCAGTTAGCCATTAAAAGGTATCAACCACTGAGGACTCACAGATTCTAATATTTTTGTATCTATTGGCTAACACAGTACAAACATTTTTTACCTTGTACATATCAGGGAGTCCTGGCTGAACAGGGGCCAGATGTTAGTTTAGATTGCTAGCTCTTGTTTCATTTCCAAATTAGAAGCCATAAATTGATCCTCTTTTGCCATTATTTTATCACAAGTTGGCTATTTTTACAGCAGATGATGGACTAGTTGCATGTCGAATGGATTGTAGAAACAAACAAAAGTTTGCTGAGATGATTGCCAGATGAGAGAACTAGTGAGATAGACTTCAAAGACAGATGTATTTTGTGTTCAAACCTCTGCACCCAGCACTTTCTCTCTGCCTCTTGGGAACTCCTTTCTCCCTGGTCTTTAGCTTCCCGTTGACTGCCAGCTGCATTCTACACGTCTAGAGAGTATAGTATGTGGGCCACAGTCACTATCTCCATCTCCTGCTGTAATACCAGCTGTTGTCCATTGCACCAATCTAGTCAGGAGTTTAACATGCCATGAGAATAATAAAGGCACTCGAAGCACACGAATGAAGCGTAAAGATCACGTTGTACCACAATTACCACATAACTAGGCAGCCTACAGTATGTACTCCACTATTCATTACTAGGCTTGGGCACCTTAGTGACATCTTAAAATACTATTACATCCTAGTTCTGGTCATTATTAGTGCTATAACATGCTCATTCATACTAATGATCGTGAGCAAAGGCCGTTGCTGACACCACAAGAAGTTTGCTTCAGTTAATGAGCGATCGTTAATCCCGCACATGAATGAGGTCATTCTTTTCCTTGGCTAAATGTAATTGTGTGTACATAGTCTGGCAGAGGACCAATACAGTTAAAGGTTAACAATATGCAAGAATCACTCTCCCTGGAAGAAAAAGAAAACACCTCCAGAGTTATCTAACAAAAAGCAAAATAATCATTTACAAAATATCAACTGTATTATTAGCACAAGACCACACATCTACAGCAGTGTGTCTGCTTCTTTTATTTATGTACAATTTTACATATTGTAGGGGAACCTCAGAACACATCCTAAATAGCAAAGTACAAAGCTAAGTTTACAGAGGTTGGCACTGGCATATGAAAAATATTATTTTCCCTTCACCCATGACAGCACACTTGAGAGAGGGGTCCTGCAACCAAGGACAGGAAACCTACTGAAATAAAAGGGCGGCTCATCTCCATTGCATCAGTTGGTTTCTTGCCTTTGGTGGGAGCCGCATGCTGAAATCCACCATGAAAACTAAAGTGCTTATGTGGCACCCCACTGGTCAGGCTTCACAATTGGGGTACTACACTCATAAATGAGTGTGCGGTCACCCCTGTCACAGTGGGAATGCAGGGTTTGTAGGAGGCTCCCATACCAGCACTTCCACACACCTACCTAGAAAAATGGTTTGGGCCCATAACCCTAGGTGGGGAGTTAGGGGAGGAGGCATACTCCGGGCATACTCTCCCCAGGTCAGCGCTCCCCAGATCAGCGAGGAGGACTAGGCGGCCCGACAACGCCGCCGGTAGGAGTGGTGGCAACTTGAGATGGGGTGCCACCATGCGAGAGATGAAGCCTGTCGACAACCCCCATTACAAACAGAGGAAGGCGGAGATGGAGGCCTTATATAAAGAAATAGCAGGACTACAAACCCAACATCAGAAAACATTCGTCCAGCCCACTATGCTAAAACTTACCGAATGTAGATAGCGTCTTAAAGACTTACTTAATAGATGAGCGGCAAAGTATTTTACAAATTGGCGGAACCGCCTCTTGGTCCACGGGGATAGAGCCTCTAAACTCATGGTCTCCCTGATCAAGAGGAGTCAGTCCCGTACGTTTATCCATAAGGTGAAGACCGAATCGGGCCAACTAACGCAAAATTATGATCAAATAATTTCGGAATTCTTGACTTTCTACAAAAGCTTGTACCAGTTGAGACCGCACGAATCGGAGGCAGCCTTCACCCAAAGGAGAGCAGATATTGATTCATTCCTATCCTCTCTATCCCTTCCTAAACTGACCACAAGTCAACAGGCCTGGTTGATTAGGCCCTTTGAACCAGCGGAACTCCAGTCCATCCTGTCGAGGGGCCCGACCGGTAAATCGCCTGGGCCAGATGGTTTACCCTTTCCTCTACTACAAGACATTCTACACAGAATTGCCCCAGGTCCCAGAGAAAGAAAGAGGAGGGGGATTTTATTCTCCCCTCTTTTTGATAAAAAAAACACCGATGGTTAATTCAGAACCATCATCAACCTGAAAAATCTCAGTCGCTGAATAAAAAATTAAACCTTTAAGATGGAATCAGTGAGCATGGCCATAAAACTGCTCTATCGCAATGGTTTCATGGTGGTCGTCGATTTAAAGGATGCCTATTACCACATCCTGATTCATCCAGACCATGAGAGGTTCCTGAGAGTAGCCCTCTACATGCAGCGTGAAATTAAGCATTATCAATTCAGAGCCCTTCCATTTGGGTTGTCAGTGGCTCAGAGGATCTTTACCAAGGCAATAGCAGAAATGAGTGCCTACCTTCGAATCTGGAATGTAGGTATTGTTCCTTAATTAGATGAATTCCTCATAGTTGGAAAATCAGAAGACCACTGCACAACGCAAGTGAGTGATTGGAGGGTCGTCTTAGAAGATCTCGGCAGTCGAGGCTAGAGCAAGTAAATGTACAGTCATTCCTGAGCATTGTTCTAATTCCAAACTTCAGGCTTGTCTCTTACCCGAGGACAAAGTGGACAAGGTAGTAAACCTTGCCTTGGTAGCAATAGATCTCCCAAAAATGACCATAAGGAAGGTAATATCCCTGTTAGAAACCATCCAGTGGTGAAATTGGCACAGCTGCAGACAAGGCAACTTCAGTGGGAAATTCTGTCTCCACTGAGGTTGCTAAAAAGACATTTAGAAGAAAAGGAAGAACTTTCTTTAGGCTATGTGCACATCTGACGTTTGTGCATCTCTGCAGAACGTCCAAAAACCTGGGTTTTTTTAGCAGAAACTGAGTTTTCTGTGCTCAGCAGTGTCCCTCGTTTTTTGCTCGTTTTACACCGGGTTTTCCAGCGTTTTTCTCGGCTGTTTTCTCGGCTGTTTTGAAAACTGAGTTTTTAGTGCACTTGATCAGCTGGAAGCGCTGGAAAAACGGAGGAAAGAAGTCACTTGCTCTATTCTTTGAAAAACGTTGTAAAAACTCAGTTTTGACTGAAAACGACCAGAAGAATAATTCGCTCATGGTAGTTGCCGCAAATAGACTTGTTGCCAACAAACAGAACAGGAAAGTAAAAAAGTTCTGTTCGATAAATCCAAGGGAAACCCCTTTTGCAGTAGATGCCCTTCATGTCTCCTAGACCTTCAGGATTGCTTATGCCTTCCCTCCAAAAGCGATGGCCCCAAAAGCTGTGAAAAAGATCAGGGAGGATCAGGTGAGAGTGATTCTAATTGCCCCTTTCAGGCAAAAACGACCATGTTTTTCCTATTGAGGACAATGTCAGTGTCAGTTCCATGGATCCTGCCAGAGTTCCCAGACTTTCTTACTCAGGGTCCAGTTTTCCACTCTGAAGTAAAGGGCTTTCATCTAACAGCATAGAATTTTACAGGACAATACTGAGTTGGAAGGGGTTTTCTCCAGGGTTAGTCTCCACCTTAAGAAGTAGAAAGCCTGTAACAACAAAAACCTATGGCAGGACATAGAAAAAATGTGTAGATTGTTTCAGGGGAGGCATTGAGAGAAAAAGTTCCAGTTGGTTCCAACCTACAGTTTCTCCAGAAGGGGGTGAGCTAGGGTTAGCTGCTAGTACCCTCAGTCAAGGTTCAGGTGTCAGCCTTGGGGACATTACACAATTATAATCTCACTGTCAATAAGTGGATATCAAGATTCGTAAGATCTTGTAAAAGGTCCAGGCCAGTCCCCATTCCAAAGGATTCTCCATGGCATCTAAAGCTAGTACTAGAGGCAATGACTAAATAACTCCTGTAAGGCTTCAAAAGGGTATCAGTTAAGTATCTTACACTTAAAACTATTATATTGGTAGTGCTGACATCTGCCTGCAGGGTTAGTAATATACAGGTCCTTTCTATAACCTGCAGATATAGGAGGATAGGGTTATACTGAGACCTGACCCAGCCTATCTTTCCAAGATAGCCTTAAGGTTTCATGGGACTCAAGATATCATCCTGCCCTCCTTTTGTAATAACCCTAAGAATCCAGGGGAGAAAATAATTTCACAATTTAGATGTTAGAAGAAGACTGTTACAGTAGGTCTATCACTAGCTAGTGGAAGAAAGCTCAGTTCCTGTTTGTGGCCTTACAGGCTAACAGGAAGGATATGGGATATCCAAAAGTACCATTGCAAGAAGGATCAGGGAGGCCATTAGTTTAGCCTACTCTGCTAGTGGTGCTCTGGTTTCTGAGAGCTTCAAAGCTCACTCTACCAGAGCTGTGGCGACCTCCTGGGCAGAGAAAGAGCAGGTATCGCTTGATCAGATTTGTAAGAACGCTACCAGGTCCTCGCCATCTACTTTCTTTAGGCACTACAGACTGGATCTATCTTCCTTTGCTGACTTTACCTTTGGTAAAAGGGTGATGCAAGTGGTAGACCCTCCCTAAGGTGTTTCAAGTCTCCATAAATCTCTCAGGTTTGCTGTCATGGGTGAAGGAAAAAAACACCGGGGTTACTTACCAGTAAATGTTTTTCCGGAACCCATGACAACACTCATGTATTGCCCCACTTTTCTCACCATATGGGTGTGCAGTGCACTGTAGATTGGGTGTTTTGTTAACTGGTGTCGGTTATGTGTATACTTTTTGGAGGTCATCTCATGACCTGTAACCCAATTGATGCAGTGAGAGGGGCTGCCCTTTTTTTTTCAGTCGGTTTCCTGTCCTTAGTGGGTGGATCCCTTTCTCAAGAGTGCTTTCATGGGTTCTGGAAAAAATGGCTACTGGTAAATAACCTTGGTGTTTTCTATCCACAGGATAGGAGGTAATTGTGTGTTGGCAGGGGTACCAGCAATTTACTAAAAATAATTTTGGAGAAGAGTGATTAGAGTGGGTGGAGGAATCACACAAGCACAACACCACTATTTCTATGCCAGAGACAGCTGGGCCCAAAACATCACTGCATTTACACCTTTTTTGTGCCTTCTGCCTGTTTTTCATTTGCATGTCATTCTTCTTTTATTTTGCGCCTTTTGTTTGTGATTACACGCTGGTGTTGTGGTTCTTGGATGATTTGTGATTAGTAATTAATTGCGACTTTTTAAAAAGCTGCAAAATGTTTGTGAAAATGCGCTCCAGTCTAACAGGAGTGATTTTATACATACTAGAAAAAAGGAAAAGCCGCTCACTCACATATGAAGAAGGCCACAGAAGACTAAATGCTGAGAGCGAATATCAATGAAGAAAAGCAATCCGGCATCCAGACTTCATAAAACATCTTCCTTTATTAAATTCCATTAAAATCGCAGATCGTTATTATGAAACAAGGAGTGGGGGGTTACATGCAATCCCCGATGGAAGCAGACGTATTTCGGACACCACGCCCTTCCTTACTCGTTGCAACAGTCTGAGATTTTAATGGATTTTAATAAAGGAAGATGTTTTATGAAGTCTGGATGCTGGAACGATTTTCATTGATTTTATATTGACACAAAATTTGCTGCAAAATGTGCAACATTTTAGCAGGCAAGCCAACTTTTTGTGATAAAGATTTTCAAAGCAAGATAAACAAGTTTTTTTAATTTGTGCTAAATTCATGAAATGTGGACCATTTTAAAGAATTCAGTCCTCTTGCTTTGCACTGATGAGGACGAACATCCCGAAACACTTCAAGCTGTTGCACTGTTAAAGGGAACCAACCACCTCAGATGACGTGTATAAGCTGTTAATACATGTCCCTGGACCCTATGTACACCATTGCAGCTATCTTTTTGCTAAGAATATTGATAACAGCAAACCGAAATAAACAGTTTATAAACTTACATGATTTAGTACTTGAGGGCGTCTCCCTCGGGCTTTAGTACGAGAGGGCTGTGTCTTATGCAGCCTGAGTGGCTTTCCTCCCCCTCCCTCTCTGTTTGCAGGACGTCACATTAGGGCGTGATATTATCTTGGTGTGGGCGGGCACCCAAGGCAGCTCCCGTCCGTGCACGTCTTCTCAGTGACGTCCTGCAAACAGAGAGGGAGGGGGAGGAAAGCCACTCAGGCTGCTGGAGACACAGCCCTCTCGTACTAAAGCCCGAGGGAGACGCCCTCAAGTACTAAATCATGTAAGTTTATAAACTGTTTATTTCGGTTTGCTGTTATCAATATTCTTAGCAAAAACATAGCTGCAATGGTGTACATAGGGTCCAGGGACATGTATTAACAGCTTATACACGTCATCTGAGGTGGTTGGTTCCCTTTAATATGGATATGGTAATTACCGTATATACTCGTGTATAAGCCGACCCGTGTATAAGCCGACCCCCCTACTTTTGCCCCCAAAAACTGGGAAAACTTATTGACTCGCGTATAAGCCGAGGGTGGACTCCAGCACAGGTATACAACCCCCAGCAGTGAGGTATACAGCAGCCTCCCCAGTGGTAGTATACAGCAGCAGCCCCAGTGGTAGTATACAGCAGCCCCAGAGGTATATGCAGCCCCAGAGGTATATGCAGCCCCATATGCAGCCCCAGAGGTATATGCAGCCCCAGAGGTATATGCAGCCCCAGAAGTATATGCAGCCCCATATGCAACCCCAGAGGTATATGCAGCCCCATAGGTATATGCAGCCCCATATGCAGCCCCAGAGGTATATGCAGCCCCAGAGGTATATGCAGGCCCAGAGGTATATGCAGCCCCAGAGGTATATGCAGCCCCAGAGGTATATGCAGCCCCATATGCAGCCCCATATGCAGCCCCATAGGTATATACAGCAGCCCTTAGGTAGTATACAGCAGCAGCAGCAGCAGCCCCAGGGCTGTATACAGCCGCAGCCCCGGGGCTGTATACAGCCGCAGCACCGGGGCTGTATACAGCCGCAGCCCTGGGGCTGTATACAGCCGCAGCCCCGGGGCTGTATACAGCCGCAGCCCCGGGGCTGTATACAGCCGCAGCCCCGGGGCTGTATACAGCCGCAGCCCCGGGGCTGTATACAGGCCCCCCATCAAGTTCCAGGGCCCCCCTTCCCCTTGCGCGCCAGCCTGTAAATTAAAATCATACTTACCAGTGTCCTGTCGCGCCGTCCGCAGCTGCCGACACGCGATCCCGGGCTTCAATCCGCGTCTTCCGGCTTCCTGTGGTCGCGGGCAATGACGTCATTGCCCGCGACTACAGGAAATGCGGAAGACGCGGAATGAAGCCGGGGATCGCGTGTCGGCAGCTGCGGACGGCGCGACAGGACACTGGTAAGTATGATTTTAATTTACAGGCTGGCGCGCAAGGGGGAAGGGGGGCCCTGGAACTTGATGGGGGGCCTGTATACCTCCGGGGCTGCTGCGGTATTTTTTATATACTCGCGTATAAGCCGAGGGGGGACTTTTCAGCCCAAATTTTGGGCTGAAAAACTCGGCTTATACGCAAGTATATACGGTATATGAAATAAGCTTTACGAGGTGCACTTTTGGCCATGACTGAAATGGCCACTTTACACACACCAACTTATCTGTCCAACTTCTGACCAACTTACTGGTTGCAGTGAAATCATGGACACATTGTTCCATTGTACACAGTCACAAAATGGAACAATGTGTCCATGATTTCACTGCAACCAGTAAGTTGTTCAGAAGTTGGACAGATAAGTTGGTGTGTGTAAAGTGGCCCAAAGGCAGAGGTTCATTGGCGTTTACACTTATATAAACTGGGCTATAAATTGCATACTTTTAGATGGAAATAACGGTACCAGTATTATTTTTTTATTGTATGATCTGATATAATCCTGAATTTATCACACAAAATTTACAACACTTTAGTGGAACATGGAATTAAATTTAAGAGCATTTTTCATTTTTAGCAAAGTGAATGAACCACGTGGAAGTGTGACTGCTGCCATAGACTGTAGTAACAGCAGGTATAGGACAAGAAGTAATGGAGATCTCCCCGGAACAGTATTATGTCATGTGAAGAAGAATCACAGAGCTGACTTGTTGACAGGGCTGTGGAGTCGGTAAGCTGAACCTCCGACTCCTAAATTTTCATGAATCCTACACAACTCCGACTCCTTCATACACAGCTCATATTTAAGTGATTCAATTTATTGTAGTACAATGTGAACACCAGGCCTTAGCCATTATTATAATACAATAATCAAGATATTTAGATAGAATATAACAGGAATTCATAACAATAATATTCAATACAATTTATTACATATTTTAGGAGTCGGAGGCGGTCCATTTTATACCGACTCCAACTCCACACACGGCTTGTTGGTCTCCATTACAGCATGGGAATCCTCCTTTGTGCAAAGGAAATAAAATATACCACTAATATAAAGCCGTGGTTGCCGCTCAATTAAAATTACCGTAGTTATACTTCTGCTATACAACAATTCATTATACCGCTATGACTGTTGGGATCATTCTAGTCATGGAGCCCTATACATTCTTTGGTACTTTGGTATTATTCCTTTCCTAGTGCCTAATAACCACATTCAGACATCTTTTTTCATGTACATGGTTCTGTCCAGAGCTGTGGAGTCAGTAAGCCAAAACACCCGACTTCTTTCTAGTAAGCCAAAACACCTGACTCAGACAATTTCCTTGAATCTGACTCCACCAAAATGGACACTGACTCCGACTCCTCAACTCTTAAGGGCCCGTTACACACAACAATATTGCTAACAATATCGTTGCAATGTCACTGTTTTTGTGATGTTGCAGTGATGTCAAAACGACATCGTTGTGTGTGACACGTATTAACAATCAACGATAAATCTACCATCAATGATCAATGACTTATGGCCAGGGCCATAAATCTGTCATTGGTCGTCTGCTTGTCAACACGCATCAGTGCGTGTGACAGGGGCCAGACAACCAGCGATAAGCGGAGCAAACTGGTAACCATGGTAAACAGCAGGTATCTAGGGAGCGCGCAGCGCCTACTTACCCAATGTATACCCTGGTTACCTCCTTCTCCGATTACAGGCTGGTATTCAAGGTACACAGCGGGTAACTAGGGACAGCGATGTCCCTAGTTACCCGTTGTGTACATTGGATACCAGCCTGTAAGCAGAGAAGGCTGGTAACCAGAGTATACAACCAGGGTATACATCGGGTAACTAGGCGCTGCGCGCTGCCTAGATACCCGCTGTTTACTATGGTTACCAGCCTGCTCCTGCTTACCACAGCCTGGCAGCGGGAGATAGACATCGTGGAAAGAATATTTTATTCTTTTCCACAATGTCGTTGGTCCTCTGGTCGCTGGTGAGTCTGCCTGTGTGACAGCTCACCAGCGATCAGTTCCCGATGTGGCAGCAATCCACATCATTGGTCGGATCGCTGCCACATCGCAGCGTGTAACGGGGCCTTTAATCCGCAGCCCTGATTTTCTCCATGGTTTTCTCATCTAGATCCCTCACCCATTATAGATCCCTGATGAAGGTGCCAGGAGGGCACTGAAACGCGTAGGAGAATAAAGGAGGTTTTGATGAAGATTTTCTACTCGTATTTATTGGAGTGAGTTATCCTGGCAGCGCGGACTACAGCACACCTTTTTTCCCTAAGCATTGTTACAACCTACACGTGAGTGTGGCCGGTGGGAGTCCAGCAGCAGCCATCAGGACATTACCAATAAGCCTTCAAACCAGTTGTGGGTCTCACAACGACAGTGGCAGTTAATACTCACCTTAACCACATGTTGTGTGGCACGTTTTTTTTTAATTAACATCACACATAATACTACCCATCAGCAGACTTTTACATAAATCATGTACATTTGTAGTTTCATGTATCACATTTAGACCTGCAGAAAGATGTCATTAGTCATCTCCTTATAAGCAGGACATTATTATGTGCTGTATAAACTTATGTAGTTAGCATTCCATGTTCCTCTTCTACCTGCAACAGTTCAGTGCAGGTTTCACTCTGATCCATTGGTTTTGGCATCCGTGCTGTCCATTGTAAAGGTACGACAGTCGAATATGGCCATGTATCCCATGAGCCGATGGCTGCTCTATATGCATCCAGTTTGTCAACTGAGCGATTCGCTGATTGTTTTTTGGTACGTCCATGTAACACAGACTGCGTTGGATTTTAGGCACAGTTGACAAAGATCGACTGATCGATTCTGTCCCTGGTTTCTCTGTCAGCAATCAAGATGTGGTGCATAATGGAGCACCGGTCCGAGATATACATGCATTGTTATCACCGTGACGCAAATCATTATGTGCTGGCATGCTCGTACACTAAAACTGCTCTGTTCCTGTGAATTTCACTTCTGCAAAAATGTATGTTATAGATTCGAAGTGATAATTAACTAAAGCAAGTGTTAAAAATGAAAAAAAAATATCGTTACCTCTCCGGCAAGTCCGCGATGCGCGCCATCTAGTTCCGAGGGCATAAGGACCTGGCGGGTGGGGCTAACCAAAGCCCTCAGAACTAGATGCGTGCATCACGGGACACGCCAGAGAGGCGAGGGATTTTTTTTTTACATTTTTAACACTTGCTTTAGTTAATTTCACTTCCACAATGTATGTACATTGCGAAAGTGAAAGTGCCCGCTTTCCTCCTCCCAGCTCTTTCTGTGTCCGAATCCGTGAAAATCATGGACCCGGACACAGAAATGGCATCTGGAGGCCACATCCGATCCTGTCCTTTCCTGTTCGTGGGTTCCTGCAAAAAATAGAATCCCCACGGACAGGAAAATATTGCAATGTGAAAGCAGCCTTTCACATCATGATATTTGCACATCCGTGGTGATCCTTGAATTCCAAGGATCACACGGACAGACATGGATCTATGCTAACAGATACCACTCATGCCCACGGATCCGTCATCAGTTAGCAGAGATAGGGCTGTACCTTGCTTCTGAGAATGCACAGTACAGCATATCGGATCCGTTTTGATGGATTCGTTTTGATCAGTCACCATAGAGCTCCATGTTATTTGAAACAGACAGCAACGGATCTGTTTCTGTCCGATTTTTTTTAAGGCAGGCCAAAATCGGAGAAGGCTCCGATTTTGGGGACGGGAAAAAATCTGACACAAACGGAAACGGATCCACCACAAAAATGACATAATCGGATGCCAATAAGGACCAATCTGTGCACATCCGTGCCCATAGGGATACATGGAGACCAAATCAGATCCATGGCTATCCGTTTTATAACGGTAGCCATGGTTGAACAAAAATCGTGATGTGAAAGCAGCCTTACAAGTCTGTTCAGTTGATATCACCACGGAGGGAGAGAGCTACTACAGGTCTGCCTTATCTACACTCCATTTGTTTCTGTAAAGCAGATACCCTGCTGTGCTGTGACAGTTTCTGTGTCACCTCTTGTGATGCAGCACACAGAGAGCAGAGAGGAGAATACAGCCCCTTCCAGTGATCTCCTGTGCAGTGATGTGGTGTATGCAGGCCCGGACTGGCAGGCGGGAGGACCGGGACTTCTCCCTATGGGCCGGCCGGTGGCGGGGTGCGGGGGCCGCCCGCTCCTCCCGCCGCAGCTGGTCTGCCTGTTTGTTTATAATTGATTTTGCGGCCGCCGCCTCCCGCCGGTATAGCGGGGTCCGGGGAGCGGGGCCGGCCGCCAAGTTGCCCCGGTCCCGCCGGTATTATGCGTCATGATGAGGAGAGGAGAGAGAGAGACTCAGTCTCAGAGTCAGGAGGAGAGTGAGTCACTGTCAGTGACTCACTCGTCGCCAGCCGCAGTGTCGCACACTGAAGCGCTGTCACGCTGGCACACACGCACACCAATCAGCGGCTGAGGGGCGGACGCGGACCACGCAATATACGGCAGTGCTGTGCTGTGTGTGATGACATCAAGACAGCGACAGCACAGCACGTTCTCTGGATCCAGCAGTCAGCTCAGCAGCCGGCAACTTCTCTCTCTCCTCTCTCTCCTCCTACCTCAGCTGCAGACCCGGGGCTGCCACCAGTGCGGGACACAGACAGCAGGAAAAGCACTTTCACTTTCATCTGCTCTGTAAGTCTGAATGGGCTGGGGCTGGGCTGTGTATATTATGTGTCCTATATGGGCCTGTGGGGGCTGGGCTGTGTATATTATGTGTCCTATATGGGCCTGTGGGGGCTGGGCTGTGTATATTATGTGTCCTATATGGGCCTGTGGGGGCTGGGCTGTGTATATTATGTGTCCTATATGGGCCTGTGGGGGCTGGGCTGTGTATATTATGTGTCCTATATGGGCCTGTGGGGGCTGGGCTGTGTATATTATGTGTCCTATATGGGCCTGTGGGGGCTGGGCTGTGTATATTATGTGTCCTATATGGGCCTGTGGGGGCTGGGCTGTGTATATTATGTGTCCTATATGGGCCTGTGGGGGCTGGGCTGTGTATATTATGTGTCCTATATGGGCCTGTGGGGGCTGGGCTGTGTATATTATGTGTCCTATATGGGCCTGTGGGGGCTGGGCTGTGTATATTATGTGTCCTATATGGGCCTGTGGGGGCTGGGCTGTGTATATTATGTGTCCTATATGGGCCTGTGGGGGCTGGGCTGTGTATATTATGTGTCCTATATGGGCCTGTGGGGGCTGGGCTGTGTATATTATGTGTCCTATATGGGCCTGTGGGGGCTGGGCTGTGTATATTATGTGTCCTATATGGGCCTGTGGGGGCTGGGCTGTGTATATTATGTGTCCTATATGGGCCTGTGGGGGCTGGGCTGTGTATATTATGTGTCCTATATGGGCCTGTGGGGGCTGGGCTGTGTATGTGCACTATATGGGCCTGTGGGGGCTGGGCTGTGTATGTGCACTATATGGGCCTGTGGGGGCTGGGCTGTGTATGTGCACTATATAGGCCTATGCTCTTATTGGGGCTGGGCTGGTGAAGCTGGGATGTAGACGCTTGCCCTGCACTGGTGAAGCCGGGGTGCAGATGCTCGCCCTGCGCTGGTGAAGCCGGGGTGCAGACCCTCGCCCTGCGCTGGTGAAGCCGGGGTGCAGACGCTCGCCCTGCGCTGGTGAAGCCAGGGTGCAGACGCTCGCCCTGCGCTGGTGAAGCCGGGGTGCAGACGCTCGCCCTGCGCTGGTGAAGCCGGGGTGCAGACGTTCGCCCTGCGCTGGTGAAGCCGGGGTGCAGACCCTCGCCCTGCGCTGGTGAAGCCGGGGTGCAGACGCTCGCTCTGCGCTGGTGAAGCCGGGGTGCAGACCCTCGCCCTGCGCTGGTGAAGCCGGGGTGCAGACGCTCGCCCTGCGCTGGTGAAGCCGGGGTGCAGACGCTCGCCCTGCGCTGGTGAAGCCGGGGTGCAGACGCTCGCTCTGCGCTGGTGAAGCCGGGGTGCAGACGCTCGCCCTGCGCTGGTGAAGCCGGGGTGCAGACGCTTGCCCTGCGCTGGTGAAGCCGGGGTGCAGACGCTCACCCTGCGCTGGTGAAGCCGGGGTGCAGACATTTGCCCTGTATTCATCAAGGAAGGCAGAGCTGGTGGTGACGCGGCTATTGTAAATCTTGACACACACTGGGACATAACATTAGTGGGAACACTTAAGGCTATGTTCATACTGGGCATTTTTGCTGATTTTTTTTCTGCAGCTAAACCACAGACTATTGACGCTCATTCTTTTAAAAATGCAGCAAAACCCTGTGGAGCAGCAATATGCGCGCTCAACCTCTCCGGAATCACACAGGCTTTGCTGGGAATGAAAAAATGCAAGTTTATATGTGCAAAAAACAAGGTAAAAAACACAACAAAACATTCACCAAAACCACAGGAAACACACCCTGTGTGAACATGGCCTAGGTCCGGGGTAACAAATCTTCCATGACTAGTCACCACTGATTATGCGGGATTAGGGGTTAAACGGGAATTTTATCCGCTTGCTGTGCCTGACACCGTTCACCACTGTTGAGCCCCGCCACAGCCCGCTCCTGCCAGCAACAGCACTGGTCTGTGGAAGTGACGGGACAGCCTGCTGATGGACAGCCGGCTCCTTACTACCTGACTGGGGGAACTGACTGTCAACCAGCGTGACGTCAGTGGAAGCTGCAAAATCACTGACAGGAGCGGCCAGTGACAGCTCAGGACAGCGGTGACTGGTGCCGAGCACATCAGGCAGGTCGGGGTCAGCCTCATGTGCTCGTGCTTACACACAATTTATTTTTTTAGATAAATCCCGGATATCTTCTTTAATGTCACAGGTGCAGTTTTGAAATGTATTTTAGGCACATTCAAAAACATATAAAGAACAAAAGGCGACTTGTTAGGAAGGTGACAACACACAGTATATACACAGCTCCTCTGAGGCACTTTCACTATCATCATCTAAGCCTCAGATGATAGTGCAAATGCTTCAGATGATAGTGCAAATGCTTCAGATGATAGTGCAAATGCTTCAGATGATAGTGAATGTGCCTCAGATGATAGTGAAAGTGCCTCAGATGATATAGAAAGTGCCTCAGATGACAGTGAAAGTGCCTCAGATGATAGTGAATGTGCCTCAGATGATAGTGAATGTGCCTCAGATGATAGTGAATGTGCCTCAGATGATAGTGAAAGTGCCTCAGATGATATAGAAAGTGCCTCAGATGACAGTGAATGTGCCTCAGATGATAGTGAATGTGCCTCAGATGATAGTGAATGTGCCTCAGATGATAGTGAATGTGCCTCAGATGATATAGAAAGTGCCTCAGATGACAGTGAAAGTGCCTCAGATGATAGTGAATGTGCCTCAGATGATATAGAAAGTGCCTCAGATGACAGTGAAAGTGCCTCAGATGATAGTGAAAGTGCCTCAGATGATATAGAAAGTGCCTCAGATGACAGTGAAAGTGCCTCAGATGATAGTGAAAGTGCCTCAGATGATAGTGAATGTGCCTCAGATGATAGTGAATGTGCCTCAGATGATAGTGAAAGTGCCTCAGATGATAGTGAAAGTGCCTCAGATGACAGTGAAAGTGCCTCAGATGATAGTGAATGTGCCTCAGATGATAGTGAATGTGCCTCAGATGATAGTGAATGTGCCTCAGATGATATAGAAAGTGCCTCAGATGACAGTGAAAGTGCCTCAGATGATAGTGAATGTGCCTCAGATGATATAGAAAGTGCCTCAGATGACAGTGAAAGTGCCTCAGATGATAGTGAATGTGCCTCAGATGATATAGAAAGTGCCTCAGATGACAGTGAAAGTGCCTCAGATGATAGTGAATGTGCCTCAGATGATATAGAAAAAGAGAATTTTGTTTACGTACCGTAAATTCTTTTTTCTTGAATCATCAATGGGAGACCCAGACAATGGGGTTTAGGGCGCTGCCCTCCGGAGGTCACACTAGGTACTACAAGTTTGTAGCACCGCCTCCTCCGCTTATAAACCCCCACCGTAGGAGACATCCTCAGTTTAGTCCATAAGCTGCGAGGAGAAATAAACCACACCCGAAACATCGGGAAGAATGCCGTGCACAGACGGTGGAACAACCCGGAAACACTGTCTCAACAGAGAACAGATCAAATGCAAACATGCAACGGAACAACTGGGTGGGTGCTGGGTCTCCCATTGATGATTCAAGAAAAAAGAATTTACGGTACGTAAACAAAATTCTCTTTTTCTGATCATCATAATGGGAGACCCAGACAATGGGGATGTCCTAAAGCAATACCCCAGGGCGGGAAGAGTTCCTCAACAAGACGGATAACACCTGGTTCCCTTTTAAAGGTGGGCAACCCCGCCTGGAGAACCCGCCTGCCCAAACTCGCATCCGCAGAGGCATGGGCATGCACCATATAGTGCTTAGAGAAAGTGTGCAGGCTGGACCAAGTGGCCGCTTGACACACCTGTAGAGCAGAAGCTCGATGTCGCAAGGCCCAAGAGGCACCTACAGCTCTAGTAGAGTGTGCCTTCAAACCCACCGGGAGAGGCAAACCAGAAGACCGGTAAGCCTCCTGAATGGGAGCCTTGATCCATCTGGCCAAGGTCGACTTTGAAGCCGCGGACCCCTTACAGCGACCCATCGTGAGGACAAATAAGGAATCCGAACTCCTAAAGGAGGCGGTCCTGGACACATAAATGCGTACAGCTCTCACGAGATCCAGAGTATGGAGGTCGCGCTCAACCTGATGAACGGGAGCGGGGCAAAATGATGGGAGAACAATCTCCTGGTTCAAGTGGAATGTTGAAACCACCTTCGGCAAAAATTCAGGCCGTGGGCGCAACACCACCTTGTCCTGGTGAACCACCAGAAAGGGTGACTTGCACGAAAGTGCAGCCAATTCTGAGACCCTTCTCAGAGACGTAATCGCCACCAGAAAGACCACTTTCTGGGACAGACGAGAGAGAGAGATGTCTCTCAGTGGCTCAAACGGCGGTTTCTGCAGTGTCGTCAGGACCATGTTTAGGTCCCAAGGGTCCAGAGGTCGTCTATAGGGCGGGACCACCCGAGACACCCCCTGCAGAAATTGACGTACCTTCGGGAGGAGCGCCAAGCACCTGTCAAACAACACTGAAAGTGCTGATACTTGACCTTTCAGAGAGCCAAGGGATAATCCCAACTCCAACCCCGACTGTAGGAAGGCCAGCAATGTCGGGATAGACAAAGGCCACGGTGAGCGGCCACCAGAGGCACACCAGGTAAAAAAGATTTTCCACGTTCTGTGGTATATCTTCCTGGAAACAGGTTTCCTTGCCCGATTCATAGTGGCAACCACTGTAGGAGAGAAACCTCTGGATGTCAGCAGCCAGGCCTCAAGAGCCATGCAGTCAATCTGAGGGCCCTGGAATTGAGGTGGAAGAATGGTCCTTGCGCGAGTAGATCTGCGCGTTCTGGAAGAGCCCACCTGTGTCCGCCTGACAGTTGCCACAGGTCCGGGTACCAAGACCTCCTGGGCCAATCTGGAGCCACTAGAATGGCCACTCTGCATTCTGTCCTGATCTTCCACAGGACCCTGGGAATCAGAGCCAGAGGCGGAAACACATATGGCAGCTGGAATCTGGACCAGCTCAGAATCAGGGCGTCCGCCCCCAGAGACTGGGGATCCCAAGATCTTGCCATGTATTGGGGCACCTGATGATTCAGCCGTGAGGCCATCAGATCCACGTCCGGAGTGCCCCACCTGCCGCAGATGTCCCGGAAGACGTCTGGATGTAGAGACCACTCTCCGGCGTCCATCCCCTGTCTGCTCAGATAGTCGGCCTCCCAGTTCTCGACCCCTGGGATGTGAACTGCGGAGATCAGGCAGCCGTTTTCCTCCACCCAGAGTAGAATGCGGTGGACTTCGGCGAGGGCCTGAGCACTTCTGGTCCCTCCCTGATGATTTATGTAGGCGACGGCCGTCGCATTGTCGGACTGTACCCGAATGGGCTGTCCTGACAGGAATTTCTGAAACGCCAGTAGCGCCAGATAGACCGCCTTGATCTCCAGCACGTTGATCTGCAACGCCGACTCCGACTGAGTCCAGAGGCCTTGAGCCCTGTGGTGCAAGAACACCGCCCCCCAGCCCTTCAGACTGGCGTCGGTGGTCACCACTAACCATGACGGTTTTAGGAAGGACCGGCCCCGTGACAGGTGAAGTGGCTGGAGCCACCACTGTAGAGAGTCCCTGGTTGGTTGTGACAGTGTCACCAGCCGATTCAGAGAGATCGTCCTCTTGTCCCATCTGCGAAGAATCTCCAGCTGGAGAGGACGGAGGCGAAACTGTGCGAACGGCACCGCCTCTATCGCCGCTACCATGCGACCCACCAGTCTCATCAATACCCGTAGGGATGACTGTGGAGACAGGAGGACATTCTGCACTCCTGATTGGATCGCAAGCTGCTTGGCTTGAGGTAGGGACACCAGGGCCGAGTCCGTGTGGAAGTCCATGCCCAGATATGTCAATGACTGGGTCGGAACCAGGGTCGACTTCTGAATGTTGATAAGCCACCCGAACCGTTCCAGGGACTTCATGGTCACCTCCAGGCTTACCCGACAAAGGTCTTCCGATGGCGCCCTGACCAACAGGTCGTCCAAATAGGGTATGACGGCGTGTCCCTGCGCATGCAGGAGAGCCATCATGGAGGCCATCACCTTTGTGAACACCCGTGGTGCTGAGGCTAGCCCGAATGGCAGTGCCACAAATTGGAAATGCTCTTCCCCCACTGCGAATCTCAACCAGCGCTGATGAGCTGGTGCAATGGGGACGTGAAGGTAAGCGTCCCTGATATCGATGGACGCTAGGAAGTCTCCCTGTGACACAGCCGCGATCACTGAGCGCAGGGATTCCATGCGGAACTTCCGAACCAACACGTGACGGTTGAACAACTTGAGGTCCAAAACCGGGCGAAAAGAGCCGTCCTTCTTTGGGACAATAAAGAGGTTGGAGTAAAAACCCCTGAACCTCTCTTCCGTGGGCACAGGGACCACCACTCCGTCTCTGCGGAGTCCCTCCAACACCAGGTAAAAAGCCTGAGCCTTTTCTGGAGAAGGAACCGACCGATGGAATCGGTGTATTGGTTGTGACGTCAGCTCTATCCTGTAACCTCTTGAGACTACGTCTCGAACCCACTGATCTTGAATGTGAAGAAGCCACTCGCCCTGAAAGCGGGACAGGCGGCCCCCCACCTGTGGGGAGGCAGGATGAGATAGCGAGTCATGTTGAGGCGGGCTTGGGGGTGGCAGCCGCTGCCCCCGCCGGCTTTTTCTGACGACTCTTGGAACGCCACTGAGTAGCAGGCTTGCCCCCTCGGTCTGAGCGAGTGGACGCCGTTGATGACTGTGAACCGGAGCGAAAGGACCACTGCTTAGGGTTCCTTTTCACGGTGTACCGTGGCTTAGGCTTATTCTGCGGTATCTTAGACTCAGCAGAATCCTTTATCAATTTGTCCAGTTCGGTGCCAAAAAGCCTGTCACCAGCGAACGGAAGATTTTGTAAAATCTTCTTAGATGTGGCATCTGAGTCCCAGAGACGCAGCCACAATAGCCTGCGGATCGCAATTGCATTGGCCGAGGCCACAGCAGAGCGAGTGGCAGTTTCCAAAGATGCCGTCCTGGCATAGTCCGCATAGGCCCTTGCTCTCTCAGTGAGAGCCAGGACCTCTGGACTGGACCTAGCTAGATCAGTGATACCATCCAAACAGATAGTGATCGCTTGTAGGGTCCAGACTGCGGCAAAATTAGGGGCAAACGAAGACCCCACAGCCTCATAGGAAGACTTGGCGAGTTGCTCGACCTGTCTATCAGTAGCATCCTTCAACGAGGAGCTATCAGAGGCAGAAAACAAGGAGCGCGCAGCAATCCTAGTCATGGAAGCATCCACCTTGGGAGACTGCGACCATTCCTGGAGCGCCTCCTGGGGAAAGGGAAAGCGATTGTCCTTAGTTTTACGGACATAACTCCGCCCAGGATGCAACCTGGGAGCTTTAATCACCCTTCCGAAATTAGTGTGGTCCATGAAGGAGCCACTTGGTCTAGCCTCTGGCCGCAGCCATTGATAGATCTCCTTGGGGTGTACAGTCACCTCCTCAGGAGGAGTGACAAGACGCAATGTCTCATTGATGGAGGACACCAGATCCTCCACCCCATCTGGAGGTTCAGACATAGACCCAAGAGTAGAACCCCCATCATCTTCCTCACCATCAGAGGAACGCTCCTCCTCAGAGAGAGTCTGGAGCTCAGGAGAAGCCTCACGGGCTCGCTTAGGGGGTCTTACAGCAGAAGTAAGAGACACCCGGGGGTAACTAGGAGGAGTAGCTGGGTTCTCCAGTCTCCTATGCAGTGCCTCCAGGGTTTGCGACATGGAGGACATCTGGGACAGCAGAGATTCATTGATCTTATTCTGCGTTTCCCATGGCCCTGGGATCACCTGAACCTCAGGGTATAATCCCGGATTTGCAGACTCAATAGTAGCAGATCGGGCCTCTGGGCGTCCGCAGTTATTGCAGGACCCCTCCACCAGTGTCCCGTTGCATGTAGTACAGACAATGGTGGCCACCGCCGCCTTAGCAGCATGCTTCCCAGCTGAGGACATCTCCACAGTGAGGGGAATATAAGCCAAAGTTCACAAACAAACCGGGAATCCCGGTGGCTTACCGACCGCAGTAAAGCGGTAGGAGGAAGCGGTGTGTGTGTGTGACCTCCGCGAGTTCCGGTCTCCCTTGCAAGTGCAGACACGCGCTGTAGTTCAGATCCCAGCCGGGAAGTGAGGGAGAAGATGGCCGCCGACAGTGAAGATGTGGGCGGAGCCAGGAACACGCGGGAAGAACACACAACACGCCCAGCGGTGATGTCACCATAAGGGCTGCCTCCTCCTCCTCCAGACTGCCTCAGCAATGGAGGTGCCGGAGCCCGCAGCGCGGGAAACGAGAGTGAATATCACCACACACACTCTCAGACTGCATGTACACATAAAACACCCGCAGTCTACAGCCTCAGCCCCTGTGAAACACAGGGCGGTCAGCCAGGGAGACCCCAGCACAGGGCCACCGCCAGAACCGCGGACCCGAGGGTAACCGCGCGGTCTGAGTGTCATGACACCACAGTGACAGACACTACCCCCAGGCACACAGGAGACACACCAGGTGCCTCAGTGCCGGTCCGGTCTGTAAGCACCTTTAGGGAGGCCTCGGACGGGGGTACAGCACCAGTCCGGAGTGTAAGCACCATTTAGGGAGGCCTCGGACTGGGCTGGCTCCGTCCGGTCTGTAAGCACCATTTAGGGAGGCCTCGGACGGAGCGGAGCTGTGCAAGGCTCCAGGCTCCCCCTATCCAGAGCCTCCATGGAGGGATGGAAAGGACAGGAGCACGACAGCGTACCGGGAGAACACTAAAGTGTCCAGGCTAAAAGCCCTCCGGTACCTCCACCAGCGTGTTCCACAAGGGTGAGCGGGGAGGCTGTCGAGGGTCCCGAATGGGACCATTTTACCTTGTCTTCATACGCCATCACGTAAGTTGTGAGAATGCAGTGAAGTGCAAGCAAAGCGTGATCCTCCGAGCACACTAAGTTTAAAACTGAGGATGTCTCCTACGGTGGGGGTTTATAAGCGGAGGAGGCGGTGCTACAAACTTGTAGTACCTAGTGTGACCTCCGGAGGGCAGCGCCCTAAACCCCATTGTCTGGGTCTCCCATTATGATGATCAGAAAAGTGCCTATCACTATCATATGAGGCACATTCTCTATCATCTAAGGCACATTCTCTATCATCTGAGGCACTTTTACTATCATATGAGGCACTTTCTCTATCATCTGAGGCACATTCACTATCATCTGAAGCATTTGCACTATCATCTGAGGCTTAGATGATGATAGTGCCTCAGATGATAAAGTTTCCAATAGGACAAAGTACCTCGTGGTCCGAGCTGCTGTGTTCGTATGATGTAAAAACCAGATACAGCGGAATGTCTGGGTATAGTAGTAGCTGTTTATTTTCCGACACGTTTCAGAGTCATATCCCAAACTCCTTCCTGCAGGTCCTGTACAGAAGCACCTCCAGCGCGAAACGGTGTACCGTCGTCCTCCTCTGCACCCCCACCCTCCCTGCACAATGACCCTTGAATTGGAATAAATCCAGACACGTTCTTCAAGACCGGTGAGTGCGGCTTTTTCTTCGATATTTGATTAGCATATATTATATGGGCCACCACCGGTCCCTATAGTAGGCCCATATAGAATATGGCATATACACAGCCAGCCCAAGCCTAGGCTGTGGTAGTTCCATATACTATATGGACCTAATACAGCCTAGGCTGAGGCTGGTTGTGTAAATGGCATATACTCTATGAGGCAGGCCTACTACTGGCATACATAGGGGCTGTGGCTAGATGTGTATATGTATATATATATATATATATATATATATATATAATATATATATGTAAAGCGATTTTGCATGTGGGCTGCTTTGGTTTGAGTTCCAGCGCTGAATTTCAGTCCCAGTCCGGCCCTGGGTGTATGTGACATACATATTCATGGGGAAAGGACAGCAGAGAACTAAGTGGATCACTCACTGTGAGTGACAGATGGAATGATTCTTGTTATTTGAAGATTACAGAAGATAGGAGGAGCATATAAATAAAAAACATACATGAAGAGAGAGTTTAGAGAGAGGAATTAGAAAATTATAGCAGTTACATGTGGATTTTTGACCTGACAGTTTTCCTTTAACAAGTTCATTCTGAAGCAATTTACACATCAAAATTATCAATGCAAGTCTCTGGATCTGTGAAAACGTTCCATCATGCCTTGTCGTCTAGGTGCCATCCATGATCAACATTGTAATAGATAGGAGAAACTTTTCCAATTTTTTCTCATATGAAAAAGATCACCAATGATCCAAACACTAAGGAACTGGTGATTGCTGCCTCACCACACCGTCATAAAACGGTCCATTACACAGGAGTGAGGGGGAAAAATGCTTTTCATGAATATAATGGACTTATAGGTTCTTTATATTTCTGGTAATTAACAATTGCAGTCTTTAAAGTAAAAAGAGTTGTCAGCTCACCACGGTATGCTAATGAAAGAAGAGAAGAAAATGCCAATATTGGGCGCTGCAGATTTTTTTGTGTCGGACAATGGATCTGTATCAATAATATGCTGACTTTAAATGGTCAGTCATGTACCTAAAATGTCCTTCCCATATATCTACCCTTACACCCTAGCCACATTTGTAATTAGCAATTCCCAACACTTCTCCTATCCTGCTAATCCCTACATGTGTTTTTTTTACTTCCTGCAACATTTTGTTTGAGTGGAGTCTCACGTGATGTTACAGGAGGCCGGGGCTGCACTCACTTCCTCACAGCATCTTTGGCCCCTTCTGGAACAGGACTTCACCAGGGACAGCACTGCAGTTACTGACTAGTGTTTAGTCTCTGGAGACGTCCTGCATCCATGATAGTAGACAATATGAGAAGTGCAGAGCCACCACTCTGCTTCTATCTCCGCCATCGCTGTAGGTTCTGTGAAAGAAGTCATGGGGTGAGTGAAGCAGCTCCCTCAAACGAATCATCATCAGGGTGAATGTGTGTTCACATTCCATGTTCAGGAATCCTATACTCTTTATTAACCTGTTAATAGGATCAAACCTCAGTGTGAGACATGTAATGACTGACAGTCTGCTCTCCTTATCTACATGTCTCTCACTGGTAACATTACCTTTCAGGAGGCAAAAATTGTTATGGAAATTTATATCCGGCCCAAAGATAATAGCATTTACATATAAAAAAAATGAAAGTGTAGAATGAGAAGTCGGATTTCATGGTATCATTTTATACAGCTTCCTATGATCTACATTCCCATATAAATAGATTGGTAGGGTTGGTCCTACTGACAGATTCCCCTTAACTTTCTTACTATTTTCTTCATTTCTTTTGTTTATTCTTTTTAGTATGTAAAAACCATCAGAAATTCAGGTAAGTCATATGGCATTTCTCTCTGCCCATAAATATTACATGTAGCTAAACCATAACCAAAAATACAAAGAACAGGGCTTACATAATCAACACTTCGCTTCATTTATCTAATACAAGGGCGGGGAACCTTTTTCTTCCAAGGGCCATTTGGAAATTTCTATCATCCTTCTGGGGGCTACACAAAATTAGGAGCGGCTTCTCTTTGGCGTGGCTGTGATGTTAGGTGATAGAGATGATGTTGCTGCTCAACTGCTTTTCCAGATTTGCTAGATCCCTAGACATCACAGGAGAGGCTGGGAGCATATACACCACTGAGGGGGCTGAGGCAAGGGCATAGAGATCACTGGGGAGCTGGAACTAAAGAGCGGACAGTTGGCAAAACACGGCAGCCAGCCCAAGCACTGCAATCCCCAGGAATCTGTCCGAGGGCCGCAGAAAAGGTCATCGAGGGCCGCAGAGCAGGTCATCGAGGGCCGCAGAGCAGGTCATCGAGGGCCGCAGAGCAGGTCATCGAGGGCCGCAGAGCAGGTCATCGAGGGCCGCAGAGCAGGTCATCGAGGGCCGCAGAGCAGGTCATCGAGGGCCGCAGAGCAGGTCATCGAGGGCTGCAGAGCAGATCGAGGGCCGCATTCAGCCCTGGGTCTGAGGTTCCCCACCCCTGATCTAACATGTACATCCACATTTTGGAGTGGTACCTGGAGTTTCATTTATAAGTTTACTCTAATTTGCTATATATCTCTTCGGGACTTGATCTTCTACTACAAACTACTCACCAAACTGAATTGCCTCTCGTCCGGTCAGTATTTTAATATCTCTATCACGATCGTATGATCCTAGAAAAATATACTGCAAGTAAAGTCTGGGATGGAAGAGAAACCGCAACTCAAGCTCAAGTGAGAACACTCCTTAATCCTTTGTGACTAAATAAAAGATGAAGAATAAGGCCAACACACCTGAAGAGAATCTGCTGCCAACACAAATACGACACATGAGCTGATATTACCACATCGTGAGGCCAATCCTCAGGAATGCGAGCGCGCTTAACAAGCAGAACCTATTATAAAAGGCACAAAACGTCGCCTTACATAGAAAACATTTTTTTGGCTGACAAATGTCTGGAACGATAAACTCAAAATCCTGCTAACTTTCCCTTTAGAAATCGCCTGAAACTCATTACTGGCAACACAATCCCACAATGTTCCCGCTGGGTGGTCTGTGATGCACATTGTGTATGATGCCTCCCCCACACAGAGACAACTTTTCACAGTTAAACTTGTTTCCGATTCTGGGAGTTTCAGAAAAGATCATGTTATAAATAGTTCTTATGTCACTGCAGTAACATTGCTATGGACAAGCACTACATGTTCCAGCTTGTCCTCCATTGCCAATAATTGAAGGCAGGTGACGGGTATAGAAATTGGGCCAACACCTGCAGATGTATGCAGAAGTGTCCTGCTTCTTGTAGAGTACTCACATGTACTTACTATAGAGCATTGGACCACTTAAGAGCAGCAGAAACTCCATAGAGATTCTATATACCATTATACATACACTACCGTTCAAACGTTTCGGGTTATTTAGAAATGTCCTTATTTTTTAAAGAAAAGCACATTTTTTTCAATGAAGCCAACATTAAATGAATAAGAAATACACTCTATTTATTGTTGATGTGGTAAACGATTAAAAAATAGACAGTTGCAGCTAGAATAATGCAATATCTACATAAGTGTATAGAGGTCAATTTCCAACAACCACCACTCTAGTATTTTAATGGTACATTGTAATTGCCAACTGTGTAAGAAGGCTAATGGATGTTTAGAAAACCCTTGTACAAGTATGTTAGTACATCTGAAAACGGTTGGGCTGAGTATAGAAGCTATAAAATTTACCTTCCTTCGTGCTAGTTGAGAATCTGGAGCATTACATTTGTTTGTTCTATGAAACTCTCAAAATAGCCAGAAAAAGAAAACTTTCATGTGAAACTCGACAGTCTATTCTTGTTCTTAGAAATGAAGGCTATTCCATGCGAGAAGTTGCCAAGAAACTAATGATTTCCTACAACGGTGTGTACTACTCTCTTCAGAGGAGAGCACAAACAGGCTCTAACCAGAGTAGATAGAGGAAGTGGGAGGTCCTGCTGCACAACCGAGCAACAAGACAAGTACATTAGAGTCTCTAGTTTGAGAAATCAACGCCTCACAGCTCCTCAACTGGCAGCTTCATTAAATAGTATCTGCAAAACGCCAGTGTCAACAGCTACAATGAAGAGGCGACTCCGGGATGTTGGCTTTCAGGGCAGAGTGGCAAAGAAAAAGCCATATCTGAGACTGGCTAATAAAAGAAAAAGATTAATATGGGCAAACAACACAGACATTGGAAAGAGGAAGATTGGAAAAAAGTTTTATGGACCAACAAGTCAAAGTCTGAGGTGTCTGGATTACACAGAAGAACATTTGTGAGAAGAACAACAACTGAAAAGATGCTGGAAGAGAGCCTGACGCCATCTGTCAAGCATGGTGGAGGTAATGTGATGGTCTGGGGTTGCTTTGGTGCTGGTAAAATGGGAGATTTGTACAAGGTAGAAGGCATTTTGAATAAGGAAGGCTATCATGCCATTTTGCCATGCCATACCCTGTGGACAGCGCTTGATTGGAGCCAATTTCATCCTACAATAGGACAATGACCCAAAGCACACCTCCAAATTATGCATGAACTATTTAGAATAGTAGCTGCCTGATTCTTCCCTAACTGTAATGGAGTGGCCAGTGCAGTCACCAGATCTCAACCCCATTGAGCTGTTGTTGGAGCAGCTTGACCGTATGGTACGCAAAAAGTGCTCATCAAGCCAATCCAACTTGTGGGAGCGGCTTCAGGAAGCATAGGGTGAGATTTCTCAAGATTACCTCAGCAAATTAACAGCTAGAATGCCAAAGGTCTGCAATGCTGGAATTCTGCAAAGGGAGCATTCTTTGACAAAAGCAAGTTTGAAGGAGAAAATTATTATTCAAATAAAAATCATTATTTCTAACCTGGTCAATGTCTGGACTATATTTTCTATTCATTTTGCAACTCAATTGATAAATAAAAGTATGGGTTTTCACGGAAAACACAAAATTGTCTGGGTGACCCCAAACTTTTGAATGGTAGTGTATACAGTGTACTATGTACCATCACATCTAATATATAAATCTGAATGTATGTATGTATGTCTACTAAAGGAATTTGCACTGTCCCATCTAAAATCACAAAATTTTGCACAGACAACACATTTGACTCAGGGAACGTCATAGACTATGTTTTGAATAGAAATGTTAACCCCACACTTTATAGTCATTGGCCAAAAAAAGGCTTATACTGTTTGTATGTGTGAGGTAATTGATACTGCCTTGGCTGTTTTGACAGTTGGCCTGGATGTTTATCAGGAGACCTATAGCAACCAATCACAGCTCAGCTTCTGATTGGTTACTATAGGTAACAAAGGACATTCATAGTATAACACAGCTTATGCGTGTGTGAAACATTCAGGGAAACGTGCCAAACTCAAGGACTTCTGGAAAATACCGCAGACTGGGACATGACTCTCAGTGAAGCAGCAGCTACACAAACCAAAAAGTGACTAAGGGCCCTTTCACATCAGCGTTTTTCTTTACTCTGATGGACAGTCCTGTGTGCTAATCATACGCAACCTATCACATGAGTTTCAAAAGTTCATTCATCGTGAATGTCAAATAATACTTGGGGTTGCGGCAGATGCGGCAAGTGCGGTTTTGCACTTGCGGCAGGTGCGGCAGCAAAAAAAACCGCGGTCAGCCGCAAGTGCAAAACCGCACTTGCCGCATCTGCCGCAAGTCCCCCTATACTTCCTATGGGAAAAACCGCAACCGCGCCGCAAGTGGAACGGTTATGCGGCAAACGCGGCAGATGCGGTTTTTTCACCGCATCTGCCGCGAATTACGAAAAACGCTGATGTGAAAGGGCCCTAAGACACCTCTTTGCTATTCTTCTAACAACCTGTAACATTTCAAATCCATTGGACAAAGTAAAAAACTGATCTCAGTGAGGGACTGGGGGCAGATTAAAAGTAGACATGACTGTTTAGAAGACAAGTGCCCCCCAACCCCAAGTATTATTTGACATTTCACATGATCAACTTTTGAAACATCATGTGATAGGTTGCATGATTAGCACACAGGGACAGATCCATAGAGGTAAAAGAAGAACAATAGCGTGGGTACCACCTAGTCCCCAGTATATAGCAGGAGCCCACACACAGCCCCAGAACACTGCAGGAGGCCACACACAGGCCCCTGTATACAGCATGACAGGGACCCTTCAGATTTAAGGTCACCTTGCCGTGGTTGAAGGACAGGCATTTATTGGCCAAAACATGAGCTAAGAACCTTATTATAGGAAGAGCAGTTTTTTATTAAAAAAAAAAAAAAAAAAAAAAATGAATTTCCATCTGAGTTTTTTTTTTTTTTAAAACTTTTGGTTTTTATTTTTTCTCAAGAAAAACTCCTACTAACATCATCCGGGAACATCATTGTTTGCATGGGATTGGCATTACCAGTGTGCTGCTATTGTTTTGATATATATATACACACTGTACACTATACATCACCACATATATACTCTGTGCAATGTATACCATCACATGCATATACAGACCGTGCACTATATACCATGTATATATCACGTAGGAGACACAAACTTTGCTATGTACATTAGAACCAAAACATTATGATGAAATTCTGCATAATGGAAATAGTCTGCATTAGAGGAACCATATCAGAGGGGTAGAAATACTCAAGATGTCAGACAACCCAGAAATGACACAAACTAACAGGTATACAGAAAAAATGCTATAAGGCTGGCTTCACATTTGCGTTCCCCTCTGCAGCGTTCTGTGGAGGGAACCGCAATGTGTGTGCAGCCACCGCAATCTCCTATGTTTATAATGGGAGCGCACGGTGCTACGCTTGACTGCGCATGAATGCGCTCCCATTCATCTGCCTGTGTGATTTGTACGCATGCACATGCTTGCATACAAATCACTCTTTCTCGTCCGCACCAAGAACACGACATGTCGCGTTCCTGGTGCTGACGACAATGTATGATTTGTACGCAATCATGTGCATGCGTACAAATCACACAGGCAAATGAATGGGAGGGCATGGTCATGCGGTCAAGCGCAGCACCGTGCGCTCCCATTATAAACATAGGGGCTTGCGGTGGCTGCGCTTACATTGCGGTTACCCTCAGCAGAACGCTGTGGAGGGGAATGCAAATGTGAAGCCAGGCTAATATTCTTCATGCCTATCCTGCACTACAATTAGATAATATTCTGGAAAGCTTCTTTAATGGGATATGCACAATTATGCAAAGATCTTAGCACTGCTTGCTTGCTTGCCTCCTGCAATAATGCAAAAACTCAAAAATTCAATTTACAAAGCCTTTACTGTAAATCGGTGAAAGGTTTATAGGACGTCCATTCCCAAAGCAGAGGTCGGATTATGTTTAATTTTAGAGGCACTGAGTAAGGAAAAAAAACTGCTAAGGTGGACACGGCCTGAAATCACACATTGCTAGAATGTTGTAACATGCAAAGAGATTTAGCAATAAAGGCGATGGAAGCAGGCAAAGGCTGAGGGTAAACAAACCCTGTGGGATTGAGTTTCATTCCAAGAAAAGCAAAACTTAATTGAAGCGTTTCTTCCTTCACAGTCTAATGCTGCTATACTAAATGTTTATTAATGAACACAAGGACACATCTCTGGAATATCTGGACCTTACTATTCCCTGTATTCTTAACATGTATCAATTGCTACAGAAATGGCGTTAATGGAAACCCTCGAGGACCTTTCACCAAATTTTTCATGTTGATATAACAACCCCTGCAGTCAATCAGCGACGGCTTCAGACTACTCTTCATCGGACAAATCAGACATCTGGAGGAAGTGAGAAGGAAGCCGCAGTTCTCATTTCTCCCGGATTTCCAAAAGAGCGAGAGTGAAATCGCAGTTGATTAGCTACAGGGATCGCAAGACATAACAATGCCACGAGATCCCTGGGAGAGCAAGTGTCGTCATTGCTGGCACAGTGGCCGTACCAGAGGCGAGTCACGAGATCCCTGGGAGAACCAGTGCTGTCACTGTTGGCACAGCAGCCGTACCAGAGGTCAGTCACGAGATGCCCGAGGGATCCAGTGCTGTCATGGATGGCATGGCGGTCATACGAGAGGCGAGTATTAGGCTATGTGCTTAATTGCATAATTGCTGTTTTTTTGGGGGCGGGCATATTTCCTGCATTTTGCGGCCGTGCTATTTAGCGCTGGTAAAGAAGCGCGGTGCATTCATACACCACGTTTTTTTACTGCCACATTTTTCCCCCCAAGAGCGCAGGAGGAAGTGATGTCACACAGAAAGGAAGAATCCTGTTCATGTGTGTACTTTCGCACTGTATACTAAAAGAAAGCAATAGGTATAAAAAATAAAAAAAAAAACCTCTCCACCGAGTGTCCTGGGATGCGAGGCGTCCATGTCCGATCACTGCAGGACCTTAATCAGCTGACTGGCGGCAACCAATCGGCTGATGTGTCACCTGACAGCATCAGCTGAGTGATTTAAACCGCCCACCGAAACCGATCAGCTAATATGTCACGTGACGGGCGGGTATAAGCAGTGACATCACTGCAGGGGCGGGGCAAAGCGGCCATCACTGCAACAAGCTCTGTGTTATGCTGCAGGCGAGGAAGACAATGATTGGCATCAGGGAGGTGGCGGTGGGCGGATTAAACATACAGAGGGTGTGAAACTGACCTTTGGCTCCAGCCACAAACCACCTCCTATTTGGCTCCACAATGTAAGTTTTCAAAGTGTATTATCTCGGGGTACAGGGGGGCTCAAAAGCTGGGGGACCCCTTGCCTGGATGCAGCAGACATGCTGCATTCAGTGCTGTAATTAGATCACCATGTGTGGTTGGTGACAGGCCCTCTTTAACTTTTAGTTCACTTTTGCAGTGTATGTAGATACACTTCGAAAACGAAATTCTAGACCAGATATGTCACATGGGGGAGGAACACAGGATTCTTCCTCCCCTCGTGTGACATCACTTCCCCAGCGCCTGCGACTATAGGCACTGGAATAGGCATTGTCTGAAAGACATTCACTTTGCCAAGAAACACAGACGCAGATGCGCTTTAAAGGATGCAAAAAGTACGCTGTGTGTGAACGCAGCCTAAGTGTTATCATTTGATAAGGGGGAAACCTGTGTGGGGCCCCTATGGCTAGGCACCACAGGGAGGTACTGCACCCCAAATAGAAGGTGTAGTACCTCCGTAGTTAAGGGTTTGGGATTTGCTTATGGAGTCTGTATTAGCACCCAACACTAGGCCACCTTAGTATAGAGGGACTGATATACAGTAAGTCCCAGGGGGAGGAGCCTAGGCTAGAGTGGGAAAACCAGGAAGTAGAGAGATTTTCAGTCAGTTTTGGGAAGGCAGTCAGTTAGGACACGCCTGACAGCTGAGTGACCATCATCCATCTGTGACCCGGGACAGAAGGGGACGAATCAGTACTGGTTGGAGCCAGCTGGTTTAGTCTGGGGAAAACACCGGCAACACGGAAGCTGAGGCGGTCAGCGGTTCATCCCTGACCGTAAACCGACGAGCCGAGGGCCCTCTAAAACCAGGTAGCCGTAGGCACCACAAGACGGTACCTCACTCCTGAGGCCCATAATCGGTCCAAGACTACGAAGGTAACGGTCCGGATTCCGGTGGCAGGAGAGATAGTGCGTTCCTGCTGCTCCCGTCCGTACCGGTGAAGGATAACCCGTGCCTAACCGTATAAGACCAGGGGACTGGCGAGAGAGCTCTGCAAAGGTGGTAAAAGACAGAGAGGAAGATTAGACTTAAGCCCCGAAAGATACAAAGGAAAGGAACATCTTCAGACTCCATAGGGGCTCCCTGAACCTGCAGCTACGTCCCTGTTCTTCCAGACTGTACCGTGTATTGTATGACATCTGCTGGTACCAGGGGAAAATGATAATTAAGGCTGGTTTCACACTGGCGAATGCCTGCGCACAAATCACAAACTCTCGTCCGCACCAGGAATGCAACATGTCGCTTCCCTGGTGTGGACGAGAGTGTGTGATTTGTGTGCACGCATCTGCCTGCGTACAAATCACATATTGCAGTGAATGGGAGCGCACGGTCATGCGCAGTCAAACGCAGCACCGTGCGTGTCTATTATAAACCTAGGGGCTTGCGCTGGCTGTGCTCACATGGCGGTTCCCCTCCGCTGAACGCTGCGGAGGGAAACGCCAATGTGAAGCCAGCCTAAATGACTTGGTGAACAACACATTGACTTTTACCTTCTCAGATCTCAATTGCATTGAGAACCTGTGGTGAATACTCAAAACATGGGATTGTGATAAACTCCAAGCTCATAAACTCATCAGTCAAGAATCAGATATCCAGGTGCCAGAGGGAAGAACAGACATCAAAAAATAGAACCCGGTAAACATTGAGTCTTTGTATAAGCTTGATGAATTGGTCAATAAACGTTCTAAATGTATGAAATGCTGATAATTGTACTGCAATAACCGTAGAAACATCAGACTAAGATCTAATAAAATTGCAGCAGAAACCTGTGGAAAGCAAAATTAGTGTTAAGCCCCATCACACTAAGTGAGATCGCTAGCGAGATCACTGCTAAAGGTCCAGTTACACATAATGACGCACCAGCGTCCCGATAACGATGTGCAGAGATCACTGGTGCGTCGTTTTTCACATCTCTGGTAAGATGTCAAACAGGAATCTCACCAGCAATGTGAAAAACAATGCACCATCAATCCAGAATTATACCGAGGTTGTTGGGAATTGTCACTCCATAGCGTAGCATTGAGATCGTTGGTCATTATTACTGTCAAACACACCGATGTAGCGCTGCCAGCGGGAGCGCAACGACGTAGAATGAAATAGCCCCATTGAATAAAATGAGGGCTATCTTGAGGTAACAGGATCATTATACTTATATGGTCTCTGTTTATGTTTATGAAAATGCTCTGGATGTCCAGGAGCTGCTTTAGACCAGTCTGAACTGGTTTTTGAGCGCCACAATTTGGTGTGACCTGATTGGTCTTTAGTGGTCTGAGGTGACTGGCCAGGGCTATAAATACCTGTGTCTGTGGGCTGCTGGTCAGTCACCTCAGGATCCTGTGAAGAATCCAGATGGAAGCCCTCTTGGAGCGCCTGGTGCTGAGAGCTGCTGAGTCTGGAGAGGCTTGGCTGAGGCAGTGCCTTGAAGCTCCAGTGCCCACTGCTTTGGGTGAAGATTCTTCAGCCCGGATGGAGAGGAGCGGAAGGGGAGGAAGATCCCCCAGGCCGCCGGAGGAGTCAGAGGATCAAGAGAAGCCGTCGGGCTGCCTACTCCCCGCCTGTACAGCGCCATTCTAGTGCGGGCTGCAGTCAAGTGGCCGGCCAGGAGGGAGGAAGCGGCTCCTGCTGAGAGGCCCTCCTGCAGCATCGCAAGACATCACAGTCGGATGGCGGCCGGACGGAGCAGGCAGCAGGAGTCCAGCGGTGTTATAGCCAGCACCCCTGATCCTAGGCAGCGCACTAGCAGTGTGAGTGTCAGCTGTTTGTCACAGCAAAAGAGGTTTCCGGTGGCAGCAGCAGTGCTCACTGCTTGGGGCACAAGCATGGATGTGGATCAGGAGGTGGATGCCCAGCTGTTGCCTCCTGCAACTGTAATGCCAGATGACGCCAGAAGACTACCACCGTCCCGCCAGGATGGGTCTTGCCCGATGGATCACAACTCAGCGTCGGTGAACGGTGAGCATGATATAGTATTAGTAGATAGTCCCTCTCCCCTTGTGCCCTTAATGGTACATTTACACGCGGCCACAGGCAGGCATCGGACACAATTGTGCCTGTTGCCTTGAAAAGACCACGATGTGGCGGCGTGTAATTCAGGACTTTCCTTCCTTCAGGGAAGACACAGGAAGGAAAGTCCTGAATTACACGCAGCCACATCGTGGTCTTTTCAAGGCAACAGGCACAATTGTGTCCGATGCCTGCCTGTTCCTACCTTCCTGTGGCCGCGTGTAAATGTACCATAACAGATGTGCAAGATATTATAAATGCTGCTGTGACGGCAGCCCTTAAGGCTGTTCATGAGCCTAATGTTGAGGTGACAAGGGGTAGTTCTTCTGTGCCTAGTGTAGCTGGGTTACCTGCACATACTATAGCGGGGTTACCTGCATATGCTTGGAAAGAGGCATTGCCTTGTGCAATGTCTCCGCTCGGATTTCATCTCTCTCCATCTGTTAAAGATAAGATCTGTGCTGGGGAGTATATAGACATTTTTTCATTGCTCCCAGCCTGGATTCTTATAGATGGGAGAGAAAGGATGATAAGCCTGAGGATGAGAAAAAGAAGGTTTTTAAGTCATTTACTGCATGGTTGCAGTGTTTTAATATTTATGCGGCGGTTTTGGGAGAAATATCGCCTGAATTATGTTCCGGTCTTTTTCAGCACGTTGATGCTGTCCTAGAAGTGCACCACCATTTCGTGGTACAGCATGGCTGGCGTACGATGAATTGTTTCCCCAAAAACTTGCTGTACAGCCCTCTCTGAAGTGGGGATTCCAAGGATGTGGGGCTCTGGCTGCACATGACGGTGCCGAAGAGACAACCCACTTTTCGGCAGCCTTCTGCACAGCCCTTGCATAAAGGTTGCTGTTTCGCTTTCAATGAAGGTTTTTGTAAATGGCTACACAACTGTAGGTATAGACATGAATGTAGCCATTGTGCAGGGGCTCACCCGGCAGTAAAATGTTTCAAAAAGAATGGGCAAGGACTGGTAGTCTCTAAGGAGTCGTTTCTCAAAAGCGGCGACTCCAGTGAGGCTGCCAAAACTGCTCCCATGGCTAAAAATGTACCCCGACAAGCAGACGGCAGAACTGTTTAGGAAGGGTTTTGAATCTGGATTTTTTGTTCCGTCTTTTGAGGGTTCAGGTTGTGTGATAGTTAATAATTTACCGTCGGCTCGTAATTACCCCTCAGTTATTTATGAAAAAATATTGAAAGAGATCGAATTGGGAAGGTGTGCGGGTCCGTTTTTTCTTCCGCCGTTTCCAAATTTTAGGACATCTCCGCTTGGGGTTGTTCCTAAAAAAGATCCTGGGGAATTCAGAATGATACACCATCTGTCGAATCCATCCGGGTCTTCACTCAATGACCAGGTGGATACGAAGCTGTCTTCGGTGCAATACGTCTTTTGATCTCACTATTGATTTGTTGCAATCTGTTGGGTGAAACACCTTTTTAGCTTAAACGGACATTAAACCGGTGTTTCGCCTATTACCTGTATCCCCTTCAGGTTTTAATTCACTTGGTTTTTCGTTTGAGGGTCTTTATTTTTTCTATAAGTGTTTGCCCATGGGTTTTTCCAGCTCATGTTTCTATTTTGAAGCATTTGCTTCATTTTTACAATGGTGTGTGGAGTCAGCGTGCCCCTTTGGTTACATGACTCACTACCTGGATGACTTCCATTTTATTGGTCATTCCGAGTCTGATGATTGTTTCCGGATTTTTTCGTCATTTTTGCGCCTAATGAGTAGTTTTGGGTTCCCAATAGCAGATGAAAAGACAGTGTCATAGTCTAGAATATTTGGGTATTGTTATTGATGCAGCTAAGATGGAGTGTCGCCTTCCGGTGGAGAAACTCCAAAAGGTTTATAAATTTAGTGTCTGATTTTTTATGCAGAGATTTTGCTTCTTTGAAGGAGTTTCAGTCCCTAATTGGATCTCTTCATTTTTGTTTAAGGGTCATGCCTATGGGTCAAGCATTTTTGTGCTCCCTCTATGACCTATTTGCTAGAGCTGAAATTGCAGTGTCAGCTGTTGTCAAACAGGATTTACATATTTGGTCTCAATTTTTTATTCATTTCTATGGGGTGACATGCAGGCAAAGTAAATTCTCTTTGGCATCTGCCATCTCGTTGTTCTGCATGCCTACCGATGCTGGTTTTCGTTTGTATTGCTTGTCCCAAAGTGTGTGTGAAGTTTGGCTGCTTCGCAGTCATCCTCAGGTTCTTACCAATGTTATTGTACAAGAGGTGTTTTTTGCCTTGGTTTCATTCTCACTTTGGGGTGAGCAATTACAAAGCCGTCGCATCGTTTTTGAAGTTCGCTCTCCTGGATCAGCATTGGCTGTTGATACGCTGTCCTCTAAAAATGAGTTGGTATCTCGTTTGTTGAGGGATCTTGTCTTGGTGCTTCTGAGACACAACATATGGTTGAAAAGTAGAGTTAGTGATGTGTCTTTATCTGAAGAATTCATTGTCTCTCATCAGCTTTGCCGAGGAAATGTCCAGGACTGTATCCAATACAACAAAGAGGGCAGGCGGTCTTGTCCAGTGCAGCTGTGGGACCTGATTTGCATCTAGTGCCACTTTATATTGTTAATTCGTTGGCCCCTCGCACTTGGGCTGACTATTCCTCATCCTGGAGTCATTGGGTGCAATTTTGCAATGATAAAAATTTTCATTGCTATGGTGATTCCGCTCATGCGGCGTTGCCTTATCTGGAGAAGTTAGCCAGTGAAGGCATGTCATATTCATCTATAGCTAAGTCGATAGCCGGGTGTCATTTTTTCTGAAATTACAGGGCGATGTCCCGATTTCTCTGCTCTTTTCAGTGAGGCAATTTTTGAAGGGTTATAGGAAACGTTTCTTTACAAAAGATGACAGATGCCCGATAACTTTAGACATTTTATTCTAACTATGGTTCATTCTTGGCCAGATCTGTTTTGATGCTTATGAGTCATGCATGTTTCATGCCATTTTTACTTTATTATTTTTCGCAGCGTTTCGAGTAGGTGAGGTCTTGTCCTCCAGAGGGAAGTCGGTCTCTGGTCTCTCGCTGGATGATGTGAAGCTCAGTAGGCGTAACATGACTGTATGTTTAGGCAAATCGAAAACTGATCAGTTTGGTCGCGGCTCCTCCATTTTCTTACAAACATCTGAGGGAGCGGTTATTTGCCCGGTATCCAATATGTCACATTATCTTCGCCTTTGTGGGACTTAAGCCGGCCCCCTTTTTATTCATAGGAATGGCACCCCGGCTATGATTTTTCAGTTTAGAGCCGTTTTAAGAAGTGCTTAGAAGCTTTACATTTATATGACTTGAAAATAACGTCACATTTATTTAGAATTGCTGCGGCAACGGATGCCGGGTATGCCGACGGCTGATATTAAGCGGATAGGCAGATGGAAATCTGATACCTATAAGGCATATATTCGTCCTGGTTTAATCTTTCATTCATAATTGAGGTTAACTTGTTTTTTTCTTTAATTTTTAGGGCCTATGATAATTTGGATCCTCGGCCATTCTTTTTTATTTTTTGGGCTCGAAAAAGGGCAGCGAATCGAAGGTATTCTGAGAACTTATCATTTTCGGATGAAGAAGCTCAGTTTTTTTGTCATGGGGTAAGGGGCCTTCAATGGGGTATGGTATGTGATTTAGTTTTAACTCTGTTATCCAAATTCCCCTCCCCGGATGTCATTGTCGTGCATGCTTCCGGCAATGACATTGGGAAGTTTAGGACTGTTGATTTGTTGTGGAATATGAGAAAAGATCTTTTCTGGATTTCTCAACCAATTCCTGGTAATACTTTGGTGTTTTCTGAAGTCATATCTCGCCTGTCTTGGCGTTCCGGCGAGCATATGTTTTTGGAAAAGATCAAAAAGAAGGTGAATAGGTATATGGCCAAGTTTTTGGCTACCATACGTGGCTTTTCCTTCCGTCATCGGGAATTGGAAGGTTTTGTTCAAGGCCTTTATAGATACGACAGAGTACATCTGTCCGATATTGGTTTGGACATTTTTAACGTAGGATTACAGAGCATTGTGGAGGAATGTTTTAGGCGTTGGTTGGGGGGGACCTCGACTTGTTAAGTCTTGGCCCGGTTGGGCCTGTTTGACATTTTAAATGGTTATGGTGGTTATTTAACTATTTATTTATTTATGTTTGATTTTATATAGCTCTTTGAAGCACTTGATTTATATGAATTTTATTGAAGAAAAGATAATATTTATCTTATATATAATTCTCATAACGCACTTCCGTAAGTTTCGGCGCTACTTCTGTCGTCGTGGACGTAGCTGCTCAGCAGCCACGCGACCCACGAAGCATTGCCCGCATTGCGAGCCGTTGCAGCACCTCACTTACAGCGGTAAATTTAAAACTCAAAGTCCTCCATTATATCTCAATGGGAAGTGAGGCGCTATTCTCATTGGTCGGGCCAGCACACAGCGACCAATGAGAATAGCGCCTCACTTACAGCGGTAAATTTGAAACTCAAAGTCCTCCATTATATCTCAATGGGAAGTGAGGCGCTATTCTCATTGGTCGCTGTGTGCTGGCGCCGACCAATGAGAATAGCGCCTCACTTACAGCGGTAAATTTGAAATTCAAAGTCCTCCATTATATCTCAATGGGAAGTGAGGCGCTATTCTCATTGGTCGCTGTGTGCTGGCGCCGACCAATGACAATAGCGCCTCACTTACAGCGGTAAATTTGAAATTCAAAGTCCTCCATTATATCTCAATGGTAAGTGAGGCGCTATTCTCATTGGTCGGGGCCAGCACACAGCGACCAATGAGAATAGCGCCTCACTTACAGCGGTAAATTTGAAACTCAAAGTCCTCCATTATATCTCAATGGGAAGTGAGGCGCTATTCTCATTGGTCGCTGTGTGCTGGCGCCGACCAATGAGAATAGCGCCTCACTTACAGCGGTAAATTTGAAATTCAAAGTCCTCCATTATATCTCAATGGGAAGTGAGGCGCTATTCTCATTGGTCGGGGCCAGCACAGCGACCAATGAGAATAGCGCCTCACTTACAGCGGTAAATTTGAAACTCAAAGTCCTCCATTATATCTCAATGGGAAGTGAGGCGCTATTCTCATTGGTCGCTGTGTGCGCGCCCGACCAATGAGAATAGCGCCTCACTTACAGCGGTAAATTTGAAATCAAAGTCCTCCATTATATCTCAATGGGAAGTGAGGCGCTATTCTCATTGGTCGCTGTGTGCTGGCGCCGACCAATGACAATAGCGCCTCACTTACAGCGGTAAATTTGAAATTCAAAGTCCTCCATTATATCTCAATGGGAAGTGAGGCGCTTTGCTCATTGGTCGGCGCCAGCACACAGCGACCAATGAGAATAGCGCCTCACTTCCCATTGAGATATAATGGAGGATTTTGAGTTTCAAATTTACCGCTGTAAGTGAGGCGCTATTCTCATTGGTCGGCGCCAGCACACAGTGACCAATGAGCATAGCGCCTCACTTCCCATTGAGATACATGGAGGACTTTGAGTTTCAAATTTACTAAAAATCAAACTTAAAGTCCTCCATGTATCTCAATGGCCAGTGAGGCGCTTCTCTCATTGTACTCATGACAGTAGCAACATTAACCCCTTACATTCCGTTTTATCTGTAATTTCTATAACACAGTGTGTAGTTGTACTGCCACTGCGAAGTTAACCCCTTATATACCATTTCTGCCTTAACTCCATACTTTGTAGTCTCTATTACTACTGCCAGTAGGAACATTAACCCCTTATATTCTATTATTGATGTTATTTCTATTACACAGTGTATAGTTGTAATGACACTGCGAAATTAACCCATTATATACCAGTTCAGCATTAACTGCATATTTGGTAGTGTTTATAACTACTGCCACTGCTACATTAACCCCTTGAACACCATTTTGGATATAATTTACAGCGCTGAGTCTGTTGTGGGAGTGCCTGTGGGACATTAACTCCTTCAATAACATTTTTAATATCATTATAAGTTCCTACTCTGTTATAGTCCTGTTAGTCAGACATTAACTCTTTCTACACCTCCACTATATTGCTACCCTCACAGTTCTGCCTACATCGGCTACTTAGTCATATATCTTATTATTTAAAACTCTTAAAAAAATTATATACAGATTCTAGACTCCCGATTCTGTAGAATCGGGCTCACAGCTAGTTCTTTAATAATTTTAAAGCCTTAATAAAGTACCTAATTATTTTTCTCACAATGTTCTGGTAGTAGTGTCTATTTATATTCATTTAAGGGATAGGTTAATGGTTATTATGGGGTTTAATTGGGCCTTGTTGCCTCAATGGTGCGTGTCACACAGAACAACATCGCTAACGGGATCGCTGTTGCGTCACAAAATCTGTGACGTTACAGCGATCTCGTTATGTGTGACAGGGCCTTAAGTCACAAGTTTGGTGACGCAACAGCGACCTCGCCAGTGATCTCGCTATGTTTGACACTTATCAGCAACCAGGCCCCTGCTGTGAGATCGCTGGTCGTGTCAGAGTCACCTGGACCATTTTTTGATAGTTGGGGTCCCGCTGGGCAGCATGCATCGGTGTGTTTGACAGGGACAATGACCTCAATACTACAGGTCTGAGAAACAGGGTCCCAACGACCTCCGTATCTTTCCGGATCATTGATGCATCGCTGGTGAGATCTGTGTTTGACATCTTACCAGCAATCCCAACAATGACACACTAGTGATCCCTACCAGGTCGTATCGCTGTCGGGATCGCTGGTGCGTCGCCAAGTGTGACGGTACCCTTAGTCTGAAGCCTTTGGCCATAACTGTACGAGGTAGTCCGGCTAGCTGACTCTGTATGCTCTACTAGTAGAGGCCCGGAGTTGTAATAATAATTTGTAATAATGTATGTAAGGTAGGCATTAGTTGCTGAGGGGTAAGAGGCTTTGGGGGGCCTCAATCAAGGGCTTTCTCTGGGGCCCATGGATCTCCAGTTACACCACTGGTCGTCAATATGAGATTGGTGGGGGCTGACACCCGCACTTCAGTCAATCAGATGCTGTTTACCCAAGAGATGGCTGGATATAAAGATGGGAAAGATGCTGCAGGGTGCGGATCCAATCAATGTGTAGTGACCCCTGCTGATTATTGCAGAATCTCCTATTGAAAGAAATGAACAGGACGTGTTTTGAGTGTCCATCAGTCACCACTACAATACTTTTTATCTCAGTATTTCTAAAACAAAACTAGGAGAGGAACAATCAGAGAAATAAGTAGAATAGTAACACGTCCCCACTTCTGGATTATCATCCACTCCTGGTATTGGATTACAAATCCTGAAGTAAAAAATCACCAAATACTGAGTATGTGCATGAGGCCTAATACGGAAAAAAGTGCCCAAATATCCAATTGTGGAACTAATTATCATTTGAAGATCTATTGATTGCAATGAACTTTGTGGGAAAACCCCTTTAAATGTGCAATAAATGCACCATATTTTCCTTTATAGGTTTCAGGTAAGTATTTGACTGTTGAACTGTAATGTTGATACCATGCAACACTATGTATTCTTTAATATAGTTAATCTTATCAGTGACATGGGAGAAGTAACCTTTGCCCTTCTCGGTTAACCTTTAACTAAAAACGTAAGAGGATCAATTGTTTCACAGAAAGGAATTCCATGTACAATCTTCCAGGACAGAGTCACACAGCACAGTTTGGGCTTTTTTGGACACATTTGTCATTGCTTTATTATGAAGGGCCTAGGAGGCCTGACGTCTCGGCTGTGCTGTGCAGGGTCAGGTTTGCTTTTCACACAGAGGTGACATGACACATTCTGGAGGAACATGTCAAAGTTTTGCTCCTAGTTTCAGCTGTATCTGAAGAAACAATAGAAACCTGCAGCTAATATTCACCAGACACCCAACAAAGACTCAAGGTGTCTGGGCAGAGAAGGCAGTGATTGTGCATTACAGTGATTCATCCTTAACATGTAACTGACAGTGAAAACCAACATGTACAAAAACACACAGGCACTGTCTATTCTGAGACACTGGAGCGCTCCCTGCAGGAGGCAGGCCGCAGCAGTGGATGGCACCGGGTACAGAGGCAGTGCCATCATCAAGATGTGTATATCCCATCATGGAGCAATGATTAACAAGTGCTCACAATAGCTAATTACATCAATGATTGCAAAAAAGAACCTATCAGATCCCCCAAAGCTTTTGGGCTAACCTTATGATCTTTTAGTCCTTGATCCTTATCATGGGCGGCAAGGTGGCTCAGTGGTTATAAGCTCTGTTGCTTTGCAGTGTTGGGGTCCTGTATTCTACACCCACAAAGGACATATTCTGCAAGGAGTTAGTATGTTCTTCCTTTGTTTGCGTGGGTTTTCACTTGGTTCCTCCAACATTCCAAAGACATTGAATTTAGATTGTGATCCACTTTGGGGATAGAGATAATAATGTATATAAAGTTCTATGAAACATGATGGTGTTATATAAGCAATGCATAATAAATATTACTGTAATGGTTTTTATTACTTTGAAGAACAGCACATATTTGAGTAAAATCTAAAACACATCAGCTCAAAATATGTAAATGAACCAGGGCCGGTCAAGTGAGGCATTTCCTCTAAAGGCCCTGTCACACGGGGTAACATCTCCGGCAACTGAGGGGCGTGGATAAGTTGCGGCGACATCAACAGAGAGTTGCCCTGTAAGACAGGGTGATTTCAACAGCGATAGTTGCTTCAGCAACATCGCCTGGTTTCCCAACAATGTTGTGAAACCAGACGGTGTTGCTCAGGCGATGTGCCTGCATCACTTGGTCTGACGCGGCAACTGTCATGTTTAAGGCAACTTACCCTATAGACTCCCATGTTAAGGATCGCTGCCAGGGTTGAGTTTAACCCTGGCAGCGATAGTTGCTAGCAACATCGCTGATGAGTTGCCGGCGATGTCTCCTCATCTGACAAGCTCATCAGTGATGTTGGAGAGTGGCCAAAAACGTGCGTGCTCCCGGGAGTTGACCGCGATGTTGCCGAAAATGTTGCCCCGTGTAACGGGGCCTTTAGTGACCGGTCCAAATTCAGGACCTGTGGTCACACCCCTGGTCGTGATTGGGATCAGCTTTATTCTCAATTGCACAAGGAAAGACTAGAAGCAATGGGATGAAACTGAATGAGAGGAGACAAAATAGATATTAGAAGAAAATGTTTTGACAGTGAGGGCAGTCAGTGAGTGGAACAGGCGATCACGTGAGGTGGCGAGTTCTTCAATGAATGTCTTTCCAGCCTCTGTATGAAGACATCTGTCTGGGATGATTTAGTGAATCCTGCTTTGAGCAGGGGGATGGAGCAGATGATCCAGGAGGACCCTTCCAATTCCACCATTCTATGATTCCATGATTTGGACATAGATAAAACATCTGCATCAATTATACTTCCATTCAAGTCGGAAATATTACTGCCATACAATACTCATGTATAACTGCCTCAGAGTATATACACTTCTTTTTCAAGTATATCCTGCTGGAACCTACCTGAAAAGGGCTAAAAAAAAGAGACATGAATTATAATGCACAGCAATGTCAAAACAACTTGCAGTGCACAGTGTGTCTTTTCCAACTTATTTTATCCACTTTAGGCTTTGAAAGAGGTGAAGGGGCTAAGGCTGGTTTCACATCGCGATTTTGGAGGATCCGTGGCTGTCCATTGTAAAATAGACAGCCAAGGATCCGATTTGGCCCCCATGTTATCCTTTGGGGATCGGATTTGGCCTAATTGGCATCCGATTTTGTCGGATCCGATTTGTGCCGGATTTTTTGCTGTACCCAAAATCAGAGACTGCTCCGATTTTGGGCACAGAAAAAAAATCGGACACAAATTGGATGGCAATTAGGCCAAATCCGACTCAATCCGCAGCCTTTAACCTGGGGGCCAATGGAGCACGGGTCCGAGAAAACACAGGATCGTTTCTTGGACACGATTTTAGTGTACTAAGCATGCTCAGTACACTAAAACTGTTCCTAACTATTTAATTTCACTTCCGCAATGTATATACATGCATTGTGGAAGTGAAATTTAGTAAAATAAAGGGTTAAAAATAAAAAATATGTATGCTCACCTGTCGAGCGAGTCCACCGACGCCTCCAGCAAGCTTTGGACGGGACCTGCAGATATGTCACAACTCGGCATCGTCATCAGGTCACATGCGGCAACTGCGGTCATGTGACCTGATCAGCTGATAAGGTTGTGATGTAACCGCAGGTCCTATAAGCATCCGGACCTTGCTGGAGGAGCCGGGGGACTCGCTGGAAGGTGAGCATATATATTTTTTATTTTTAATCTTTCTTTTACTAAATTTCACTTCCACAATGTATATTATACATTCCGGAAGTGAAAGTGCCCCGCTGCCTCCTCAGCTGTTTTTTCTGTGTCCAAACCCGTGATAATTGTGGCGCCCCACCTGGTCAGGCGTTACAGTTGGGGTACTGCACCCATAAATGAGTGTACGGTTATCCCTGTCACAGTGGGAAGGCAGATGTCTGTGGGAGGATCCAAACCCAGAACTCCCACACAACCACCTACAATAGATGGTTTTGCTGCCACCACCATGTTTGGGATTGTATTGGGCAGGTGATGAGCAGTGCCTGGTTTTCTCCTCACATACCACTTAGAATTATCACCAAAAAGTTCTATCTTCATCTCATCAGGCCAGAGAATCTTATTTCTCATAGTCATCATGTGTTTTCTTGCAAACTCTATTCGGGTTTTCATGTGCCTTGCACTGAGGAGAGGCTTCCGTCAGGCCACTCTGCCTTAAAAAGGCCCGACTTGTGGAGGGGGGGGGGGGGTTGGCAGTGATATTTGATTTTGTGGAACTTTCTCCCATCTTCCTACAGCATCTCTGGAGCTTAGCCACAGTGATCTTGGGGTCTTCTTTACCTCTCTCACCAAGGCTCTTCTCCCACGACTGCTCAGTTTGGCTGGACGGCCAGATCTAGGAAGACTTCTGGTGATCCCAATCTTCTTCCATTTAAGGATTATGGCGGCCACTGTGCTCTCAGGAACCTTGACTACTGCAGAACTTCTTCTGTAACCTGGGCCAGATCTATATCTTGCCACACTTCTGTCTCTGAGCTTCTTGGGCAGTTCCTTTGACCTCATAATTCCCATTTGGTCTGACATGCACTGTGAGCTGTGAGGTCTTATATAGACAGGTGTGTGCCTTTCCAAATCAAGTCCTATCAGTTTAATTAAACACAGCTGGACTCCAGCAGAAGGAGTAGAACCATCTTAAGGAGTATCACAAGGAAATAGACAGCATGTGACTTAAATATGAGTGTCTGAGCAAAGGGTCTGAATACGAATGACCATATGATATGATATTTCAGTTTTTCTTTTTTAATACATTTGCACAAATATCTACATTCCTGTTTTTTTCAGTCATGATGGGGTGCAGAGTGTATAATAATGAGAAAAAAAATGAACTTTTGTGAATTTACCAAACGGCTGCAATGAAACAAAGAGTAAAAAATGTAAAGGGATCTGAATACTTTATGTACCCACTATATATATATAGCGCCCGTAAACATAATTTCCCCTGTGCTCTGTCTTGCTCCCTTGGTGCACTCTCCCTTACCCGGTGGGTTTTCTCTTGCCCTGTGTGATGTCTCCCCTCTTCCATTTCTCCCCGGCAGCGAGAACGCAAATGGAAGGAACTAGTAAAGACCGCGGTGAGGTGAGGATGGGGGCAGGTGCAATTAATATGCATGCGAGCGCCATGTTTGGACACCCGGTCCGATTCTGAGCAGGACTGTGTGTAAAAACACGGCTTATGCACACTCATGTCACCACCATGTTTGTTCACCCTGTTATGAGCAGTAACAGTGCTGGTGTCCAAACATGGCGACTGCATGAATAGGGCTCTGAGGCTATGAAGACGCTGGCAGTGGAGTTAACGGAGGAGGAGGCAGCGGAGGACCCGGAGGACAGCAGCAGAGTGCGGCCTGCATATTGCCACAATCTAAACTTGGGTGTGTCAATATAGCGGACACTTTTTTTCTGTCTTTCAGGTGCCGGATCCAAACTTATGTCAGAAAACAAACTACAGGGAAAATACAGACGACATAGTCCTGAAGAGTCGTCTTACTTCAAACTCAGCAGAAGCACTGGAGTATAAGACATGTTGTGTGACATGACCTTACAGTGCCCCAATAATCTTACCAGGAGGGTCAACACAATGTCCCCCAAAGGACAAATGGGAAACATATTTGGGGATGGCACTAAGGACGCGATATGGAGAGGCAGAGAGATGTGCATAAGAACTGGTGCTATCCAGTGTTACTGGGCACAGTGCAAAATATCCAACTATCAGGGCCCTGTATTAATACCAGTTATGTCACCTGTGGCCTCATGTGCAGGACATTGCAGCATAGGTATCTATGGAAATGACCACAGCATCTAAATAATTAACTGTCACTATACGAGCGGTCGTAACCATGGATACCTAAGCTGCAACGTCCTGCACATGAGGAAAGACACAGCTAATCAGGAGAACTAGACTACATCTCTAATTGGAGGGATTTGGTAATATTATTACACCTACTTCATATTGGGATAGGATCTTGGAGATGGGAATACCCCTTTAAGTTATCATTTATTATGCATTGCTTATATAGTGCCATCATATTCCACAGCGCTGTTACACAGATCATCACTGTCCCCATGGGGGCTCACAATCTAAACTCCATATCGTTATGTCTTTGGACTGGTGCCATGTACTTCTACATTTCCACTTATTGTCATTCTAAAAAAACCTCTTGTCATTCCACTACTTGATTTTGTATTCCTGTTCATAAATGGTCTATTTGTGTAATATAAAATATATAGAAGAAAATGTCAGCATTTATTTAAATATAAAATATAATAACAAAACAATTGCCATCTGCTCAGTGAGTACAGGCAGTGCTGTGGTCCCTGCGCTCAGCACTAGTGCTTCCTGGATTGGTCAGAGGATCTATTATCACAACTAGTGTTTCCTGTATTAGACATGATGTATAAGCCAGCACTAGAGCGCCCCCTACCTATTATTCTACAAACTGTACAGGAGGGAGCACTAGGAATGCATGGGACTTTACTGAGCCATATGGAGGAAACACCAAACAAGCCATGTGTCAAGTCTGAGCTTATCCGGTAATAATGGTGAAGGGAGTCAACACGTATAGGATAGCTCACATCACCAATTCATTCATCAATCTCCTGACAGCCAAAATCACATTGCAGACATATAGGAATGCATCAACGATTAGAAGGGACACAAATGTAACCAACTCATATACAGTGCATCATTCACTATGTAACTATATCCCATAAATATGTCTAAACACATACAAATGACTCCCATCAGTTTAATAGCACTGTGCTTTACTTACTGTCCATTCCTACTTGTAGTGCACCATATGGGTGGGGAGCTCCAGCCGCGGGTCCGGTGTGCGGCCATCTCCTCTCTCACCCAAGAGTCCAATCTGGAGTCAGCAGAGCGCGCTGTGGGGCCCCATGTTCCTATTGTCTGCCAACCTCACAGTCTCTGGGTGCTTGACCCTAATGGTGGGTTTACACACACCAATTTATCTGTTCAATATCTGAACCAATCTCTGGTTGCAGTGAAATCATGGATACATTGCTCCATGTTGTACACAGCCACAAAATGGAGCAATGTATCCATGATTTCACTGCAACCAGAGATCGGTTCAGATATTGAACAGATAAATTGGTGTGTGTAAACCCGCCATAATGCTGTGAGTGTCCCCATGCACACTGCTGCTCCATTTAGGAGACTTAGGCCATGTTCACACATTTTGCAGTGTTTTGGTTTTTTTTTTGCAGCATTCTTTCATGAGTTTTATACAATTTAAAAGTTGGTTTTACATTACCAGCAAAAGCTATGAGATTTCAGATGTTTTCTGAAGAGGATTCTATGGGAAGCCTGAAAACAAATCTAAATCAATGCTTTTCTGCACCAAAAATGAGTCCAAAATCACGGCTTCAAATCTGCACCAAGAGGCATCAAATAAGGCCACATGCACACGCTGAGTATTTGATGAGTTTTTTACCTCAGGATCTGTAGACAAAACCAGCAGTGGAGCAATCAGAGGCAAAGTCTAATAGAAACACCTGCACCACTTCTGTATTTAATCATCCACTCCTGGTTTTGGCTACAAATCCTGAGGTAAAAAACTCATCAAATACTCAACGTGTGCACATGGCCTTATGGTGGGTTTACACACACCAATCATTGTATCCAATCTCTGAACCAATCTCTGGTTGCAGTGAAATCATGGACACATAGTTCCATTTTGTGGCTATGTACAACATGGAGCAATCTGTCCATGATTTCACTGCAACCAGAGATTGGTTCAGAGATTGGATACAATGATTGGTGTGTGTAAACCCACCATTAGGGTGCTTGCACACGGTCGGAGGAGCTGCGTGTTGGACGCAGCTCCTCCGGACCTGAGGGGAAGAGCCGCGGGTGGCCGCAGGGAGACCGCAGCCGCCCTGTACTCACCATGTGCGGCAGGTGCAGGGCGGCTTCTCCCTACAGTCACACGATGGCAGCCGCTTCCAACTTCGCAGCATGAAATAAACATGCGGAGGAGGAGCGGACTCCCGGCAACCCGCACCGCAGCTCCAAACACGCTGCAGGCGGGTTACGCATAGTGAGGATGGGATTTCTTGAAATCCCATCCACTATGCTAGTACTGTATGACGCAGCGTTTTGGACGCAGCGGCAAGACACTGCGTCCAAAACGCTGCGTACACTGATCGTGTGCACGCACCCTAAAGGGAAAAAGCAGCCCAAGTGCATTAATCCTAGAGAACTGGTATTGAGTATTACAGTGTAGACACCTGAGAATACATGCAGATAAAGAGCAGCACAAGTGCATTAATCATAGAGAACTGGTATTGAGTATTACACCTGCTGAGGTGAGGACCCGCAACTGCTGCTGAGGAGGACCCGCTACTGCTGCTGAGGTGGACCTGCTGCTGAGAAGGACCCGCCTCTGCTTCTGCTGAGGAGGACCCGCCACTGCAGCTGCTGCTGAGGAGGAGGACCCGCCACTGCAGCTGCTGCTGAGGAGAACCCGCCACTGCTGCTGAGGTGGACCTGCTGCTGAGAGGACCCGCCTCTGCTGCTGCTGAGGAGGAGGACCCGCCACTGCAGCTGCTGCTGAGGAGGAGGACCGCCACTGCAGCTGCTGCTGAGGAGAACCCGCCACTGCTGCTGAGGTGGACCTGCTGCTGAGAAGGACCCGCCTCTGCTGCTGCTGAGGAGGAGGACCCGCCACTGCAGCTGCTGCTGAGGAGAACCCGCCACTGCTGCTGAGTGGACTGCTGCGTGAGGAGGAGACCACCCACTGCAGCTGCTGCTGAGGAGAGGACCCGCCACTGCAGCTGAGAACTCCCCACTGCAGCTGCGCTGAGGAGAACCCCCACTGCTGCTGCTGAGAGACCCGCCATGCAGCGCTGCTGAGGAGACCCACCACTGCTGAGGACCCGCCACTGAGGAGGACCACAAACTACCGCTGAGAAACCACCCCTGAGGAGGACCCGCCACTGCTGCTGAGGAGGACCCGCCGCTGCTGCTGAGGACCTGCCACTGCTGCTAAAGAGAACCCACCACTGCCGCTGAAGACCCGCCCCTGAGAAGGACTCGCCATTGCTGCTGAGGACGACCTGCAGCTGAGGAGGACCCACCACTGCTGCTGAGGAGGACCCGCCACTGCTACTGAGGTGGATCTGCCACTGCATGCTGCTGGAGACACCTGCTGCTGCTGAGGAGGACCCGCCACTGCAGCTGCTGCTAAGGAGGACCTACCGCTGAGGAGGACCTCCAACTGCTGCTGAGAACTCACCCCTGAGGAGGACCGCTCCTGCTGAGGAGACCCGCCACTGCTGCTGAAGAGACCGCCACTTCCGCTGAAGAGGACCCACCTGCCACTGAGGAGGACCCGCATTGCTGCTGAGAGGACCCGCCCCTGAGGAGGACCCGCTGCTGGCTGCTGAGGAGGACCTGCAGCTGAGGAGGACCCGCCGCGGCGAACACTGCACTCACAATCTTTACAAACTACTAGAGACTCAAGAAATAAGTGAAATATGGGAAAATTAACTTTAAAAAGTATAAATAATAAAACATTTTTAATACTCACATTTTCTCCATGTAAAAGTAAATATGAACATATTTGTCCACACAAGGCTGATGTATGTAATAATAAAACGAATTAACCCATTCAGTAAAACACGTAAGGAAACACATTGAAACACCAGAATTGCTGTTATTCTCCCAATTAATTGCAATTAAAATGTCAGATTTACCCCAAAATGAATTTGTTTTTTAACCATTTCACTGCACTTGGCTTTTCCCCTATTTTTCAGTACATGATATGGTAAAATAAAGTCCGGTCCTTACAGACATAGATCCACAGGCCGCCCGGACCAATGGGGCTGAGGAGATACCCGGCCGGCACACAGCGGGGCACACAGCCGGCACCAGGCCTGGCACTGCCTGCAGGCTGAGCTCCGGGGGACATCAGGCCCGCACTGTGCACAGCGCTCTGCAGGCAGGTGCCGCACTGTGTGATTACATTACTATGGCCGCACACTGCGGGATCACGTGACGCGGTACCTGCTACTGCTGCTCCGGATTCCGCCTCCTCTGGACACCAACTTCACCGCAATGAAACAACGGACAGTGGAGCGGCGGCTGCCCGTGATCCGGGAGGGCGGACAGCTCAGCAGATCAGCCCGGCACACTGCGCGTCACAGCGCCCCCTGCTGGAGGCTGGGAGGTAACACTGCTGGAGTCTGGAGGTAGGAGGATGTGCGGCATCAGGTGCGGGGAGGAGGGAGCGGCGGCACTGCAGGGGCGACTGCAAACACATGGGGTCCTAGGGGTCCCCACCAGCAAGGTGGTGTCCATTGATAATGACCTCATCCTGTAAAAATGTCCTCCATCCTGCCCCATATGGCCCCCACTCATGTAATAATGTCCTCCATACGTCCCTATCTGTAATAATGTCCCCTGCCCTATACGTCTTATCCTAATAATGTCCCTGCCAGTACATGTCCTCCATCCTGGCCCATCATGTAATAATGTCCCCTGCCATGTACTAATGTCCTCCATCTTGGCCTCCATTATGCAATAATGTCCCCTGCCATGTACTAATTTCCTCCATCCTGGCCCCATCATGTAATAATGTCCCCTGCCCTGTACTAATGTCCTCCATCATGTAATAATGTCCCCTTCCCTCTTCTAATGTCCTCTATCCTGGCCCCATCATGTAATAATGTCCCCTGCCATGTACTAATGTCCTCCATCCTGGCCCCATCATGTAATAATGTCCCCTGCCTGTACTAATGTCCTCTATCCTGGCCCCATCATGCAATAATGTCCCCTGCCATGTACTAATGTCCTCTATCCTGGCCCCATCATGCAATAATGTCCCCTGCCCTGTACTAATGTCCTCCATCCTGGCCCCATCATGTAATAATGTCCCCTGCCCTGTACTAATGTCCTCTATCCTGGCCCCATCATGCAATAATGTCCCCTGCCCTGTACTAATGTCCTCTATCCTGGCCCCATCATGCAATAATGTCCCCTGCCCTGTACTAATGTCCTCCATCCTGGCCCCATCATGTAATAATGTCCCCTGCCCTGTACTAATGTCCTCTATCCTGGCCCCATCATGCAATAATGTCCCCTGCCCTGTACTAATGTCCTCCATCTGGCCCCATTCATGTAATAATGTCCCCTGCCTGTACTAATGTCCTCTATCCTGGCCCCATCATGCAATAATGTCCCCTGCCCTGTTACTAATGTCCTCCATCCTGGCCCCATCATGGAATAATGTCCCCTGCCCTGTACTAATGTCCTCCATCCTGGCCCCATCATGTAATAATGTCCCCTGCCCTGTACTAATGTCCTCTATTCTGGCCCCATCATGTAATAATGTCCCCTGCCCTGTACTAATGTCCTCTATCCTGGCCCCATCATGCAATAATGTCCCCTGCCCTGTACTAATGTCCTCCATCCTGGCCCCATCATGTAATAATGTCCCTGCCCTGTACTAATGTCCTCTATTCTGGCCCCATCATGCAATAATGTCCCCTGCCCTGTACTAATGTCCTCATCCTGGCCCCATCATGTAATAATGTCCCCTGCCCTGTACTAATGTCCTCTATTCTGGCCCCATCATGTAATAATGTCCCCTGCCATGTACTAATGTCCTCTATCCTGGCCCCATCATGCAATAATGTCCCCTGCCCTGTACTAATGTCCTCCATCCTGGCCCCATCATGTAATAATGTCCCCTGCCCTGTACTAATGTCCTCTATTCTGGCCCCATCATGCAATAATGTCCCCTGCCCTGTACTAATGTCCTCCATCCTGGCCCCATCATGGAATAATGTCCCCTGCCCTGTACTAATGTCCTCTATCCTGGCCCCATCATGTAATAATGTCCCCTGCCCTGTACTAATGTCCTCTATTCTGGCCCCATCATGTAATAATGTCCGCTGTTCTGTACAATACGTCTGGCTAGTAGGTTTCTGGGGAACAGTAATTATATTAAGGCATCCAAAAATATTCTAGCCTTATGGTACCGTCACACGTGGCGATCTCTCAGGCGATGTTGCAGGCAACTCCGGGGCATGGCGAAGTTGACGCAACCCAGCAACCGAGTTGCCGCGTGTAACAGGGCGATTTTTACAGCTATAAGTTGTCTGAGCAGAGTTGCCAGGTTTCCCAACATGTTGGGAAACCTGTCACTGTTGCTCAGACGATCTGCCTGCATCGCCCTGTGTAACGCCGCAACTGTGATGTTGGCGGCAACTTCCCCCATAGACTCCCATGTTATGGATCACTGCCAGGGTAGAGTTTAACCCTGGCTGCTATAGTTGCCAGCAAGATCGCAGATGAGATCGATGCTTGTGACATTGCGACAGCAACCATGGCAGTGCGCCTAAAAAGTGCACGCTCCCGTGAGTTGCCGGTAAGATCGTCGCAGAGATCGCCACGTGTGACAGTACCATTAGGTATTGGCTTTCACTAGCTGGAGGCGGCCACACATGGTCAGTGACACATCAGATCAGGGCTGCCACTACGAATTTCGGGGCCCCTGACTGCCAAAATATTGGGGCCCCCTGAGACTCTGCCCAGCCTTCACCTGGCTCCGCCTCCACCTATGCTCCGCCTCCACCCATGCTCCACCTCCACCCAAACATATATTATATTTAAATTGAAAAATTGGAACAGCACCAAAAATTACCTCAATTTATGTGCAAAGCTTTCCCAACCAGCAATCCAGATGGTTCCTTACAATAGAGTAAAAAAAGGAAAAACAGCACAAAAAATAGAAATAAGTGGACTTTATTGACCAATGTGTGTCCATGCCATTGGGCAATAAAGTCCACTTGGGGTGCTTTCACACTGGCGGTTTTGAAAAAATGTGGCAGATCCGGTCAAAAAAAACCATCTGCCACATTTTCCGCCTAACGGCTGCACTTGCGGCAAGCCCCATGCATTGTCTATGGGGATTGCAGTAAGTGTTCGGCAGACGCGGCAAGTGCGGTTTTGGCAGATGTGGCCGCAAATAAAAACGCGGTCAGCTGCATTTTTTTTCGCGGCCACATCTGACGCAACTGCCAAAACTGCACACTTACTGCAAGCCCCATAGACAATGCATGGGGCCTGCCGCAAGTGCTGCCGTTAGGCGGTACTTGCGGCTGATACGTTTTTTATTCCGGATCCACCTGATCCGGGCAAAACCGCCAATGTGAAAGCAGCCTTTTTCTATATATTTTTGTGCTTTTTTCCTTTTTTTACACTATCTCTTTCTATAGTACACCCCGATAGTCCTCCATATAGTATACATTGTGTTCCAAATTAATATGCAAATTGGTTTTAAGCGTCGTTAGGGTTTTTTTTTTTTTTTATGAAACCCATTGATGGTATTGTGTCTAAAGGTGGGTTTACACGCTTCAATTGCGATCCGATATCGCAGTTCAATGGCGCGGGAGCGCGCATTTAGTGCACGTTTCTCCCGCATCGCATTGAATGTTTAGACGCTGCGATATCGGAATACAACGTCCGTGCTATGTCTCCGCCTCCCAATCCAGGATCGCATAGTTAACATGGGAGTGAATGGGTGACGCTTCAAATCGCATCGTAGTTGAGAGTTTACACAGCACGATCCGGCTTCAATCGCTATGCAATATCGGGGCATTGAATAGCACGCTCATTCAATCCCCGATATCACATTGACATCGTGCCTGCATCGTATTGGACGTTCACACCATACAACGCAGGCACGATTTCGGCTCCGACGATTCAACCACGTGACTTTTGATTGAAATCGTACTACGATATCACGACGTGTAAACTCGCCATCAGAGTTCTTTGGATCACTGAAATCAATCTCAGATCCCTGTGATAATTAGTTTGGCAGGTGAGACCAATAAAAGGAAAACTGGGTGTTCCACAATATTATGCAGGCCACAGTTTTCAAGTAACATGGGAAAGAAAAAGGATGTCTCTGCTGCCGAAAAGCAACAAATAGTGCAATGCCTTGACCAAGGGATGAAAACATTAGATATTTCACGAAAACTTAAGCGTGATCATCGTACTGTGAAGAGATTTGTGGCTGATTCTGAGCACAGACGTGGTCATGCAGATAAAGGTAGAATGAGGAAGGTTTCTGCCAGGCAAGTTCATCGGATTAAGACAGCAGCTGCTAAAAAAGCCTTATAAACCAGCAAACAGATATTTGAAGTTGCTGCTGCCTCTGGAGTTCCTCGAACCTCAAGGTGAAGGATCCTTCAAAGGCTTGCTGTGGTGCATAAACCTACTATTCGGCCACCCAAGCAGAAACGGTTGCAGTGGGTCCAGACATACATGAAGACTAATTTTCAACCGGTTTTGTTTACTGATGAGTGCCGAGCAACCCTGGAAGGTCCAGATGGATGGAGTAGTGGATGGTTGGTGGATGGCCACCATGTCCCAACAAGGCTGCGATGTCAGCAAGGAGGCGAAGGAGTCATGTTTTGGGTTGGAATCATGGGGAAACAGCTGGTAGGCCCCTTTAAGGTTCCTGAAGGTGTGAAAATGATCTCTGCAAAGTATATAGAGTTTCTGACTTATAACTTTCTTCCATGGTACAAAAAGCAGAAAAGAAGGGTTCCTATGTTAACATGTAACTTGGCCTGTTAGGATGTTTTGGAGTTAAATAACTCTTTATTTCAGTGAATGTGACCTCCTAATGCTGCAAATTCAACAAATGAGCATTTTCAGTTCTTTAAAACATATCAAATATTTAGAAACTCTACTGTGCCTAATAATTTGGAACAGTGCATTTAGAGTTTTTTTAATTTTTAAGATTATACTGCTATCATTGGGAGGTTTCTTCAATAAAATTTGATGTATACTCTAACGGGTGATGACTTTTATTACAGTGACTGTCATTTGCACTGACCATTTAGGAAAATCAGAGAAAAAGAACATTTGCATAATAATTTGGAACACAGTGTAGTGCACCCCGATAGTCCTCCATATATCATATTGCAGCCCCATAGTCCTCCTATATTATATTGCACATTACATAGTTTCCCACCAGTGTACTCACTGATTAAAAAAAAAAGTAAATACTCACCTCTCTTCTTGCTGCTCCAGTCTCCTCAGCATCTGCTGAGTTGCAGGTGGCAGACAGCGACAGCCAGGACTCTGGAGAAGAATGCTGCCAGCAGAGACAGCCGGGATTATAGGAGCGGCATCCGCGGGGTGCTACCACTGGTACACACGCCTTGTACACCAGGGCTGGCTCCAGGTCTTTGTGGGCCCCTGGCGAAACAGTCTCAGTGGGCCCCTTTAACACATACCACGATTCATAAATATAATATAGAAGCTGCGGGCTGCATATATATAATGTAGAGGGCAGGGCTGCATATATAATAGAGGCTTCTGGGCTGTATATGTAATATGGAGACTGCAGAGCTGTACAAATAGTATAGAGGCTGCTGCTGGGCTCTATATATAATATAGAGGTTGCGGGCTGTATATATTTGGAGGCTGTTCTGGGTTGTATAAACATAATAAAGAGGCTCTGAGCTATGTATATTATTTGGAGGCTGCTGCTGGACTGTATATATTATTTGGAGGCTATATTGGGCTGTATATATTATTTGGATGCTTTGGCAGTCCAGCAGCATCCTCCAATATATACAGCCCAATGCCCAGCACAGCATCCAAATAATAAATATAGTCTTACAAGCACAGCCTCCATATTATATATACAGCACAGCCTCCAAATACTATATACAGCACAGCAGCAGTCTCCATATTATATATACAGCACAACACAGCCTCCAAATAATATATACAGGCAGCATCAAAATAATATATACAGCAAAGCACAGCCACCATATTATATATACGGTACATCAAAGCACTGTCTCCAAATAATATATACAACACAGCCTCCATTTTATATGTATATTATAGCCTCCAAATAGCATATACAGCACAGCAAACACTCCTTATTATATATACAGCCCAGCACAGCCTCCTAATAATATATACAGCCCAGCACAGCCTCCAAATAATATATACAGCTCAGCGCATCCTCCAAATTCTATATACAGCACAACCTCAAAAAATATATACAGCACAGCCTCTATCTACTATATAATTGTCTAAGGCGTCTGTCACTCACAGAAATCGCGCGCCAGACAGAGGCCGCTTATTGGTGCCACCAGTGAGCGCAGACTATGCAAATAGGCGCGAATTCAAAGTTCGAATTTCGCTTCAATTTGCAGCAGCCGCATCGACCAATCAGAAGAGTACTGTGGCTTGGCGCACGGTTTGAATGCAAACCCCATCCTTGCAGCCTTCTCCGTCCTGACAGCCTCCTCCATCCCCTCAGCTTCCCCATCCTCACAGCCTCCTCCATCCTCACAGCTTCCTCCATCCCCTCAGCCTCCCCATCCTCACAGCTCCTCCATCCTTCAGCCTCCTCCATCCCTCAGCATCCCATCCTCACAGCCTCCTCCATCCTCACAGCCTCCTCCATCCTCACAGCCTCCTCCATCCTGAATGCCTCCTCAATCCCCTCAGCCTCCCCATCCTCACAGCCTCCTCCATCCTAACAGCCTCCCCATCCTCACAGACTCCTCCATCCCCTCACCCTCCTCCATCCCCTCACCCTCCTCCATCTCCACAGCCTCCTCCATCCTCACAGCCTCCTCCATCCTCACAGCCTCCTCCATCCTCACAGCCTCCTCCATCCCCATCAGCCTCCTCCATCCTCTCAGCCTCCTCCATCCCCTCAGCCTCCCCATCCTCACAGCCTCCTCCATCCACTCCAGGCAGACGGAATGGAACGCCGGTGAGTGTCCCCGCAGCGTGCGGGCTCCATCCCCTCAGCCACCCCATCCTCACAGCCTCCCCATCCTCACAGCCTCCATCCCCTCAGCCTCCCCATCCTCACAGCCTCCCCATCCTCACAGCCTCCTCCATCCTCACAGCCTCCCCATCCTCACAGCCTCCTCCATCCCCTCAGCCTCCCCTAACCCCTCAGCCTCCCCATCCTCACAGCCTCCTCCATCCCCTTAGCCTCCTTCATCCTCACAGCCTCCTCCAACCCCTCAGCCTCCCCACCTTTACACCCTCCCCATCCTCACAGCCTCCTCTACCCTCACAGCCTCCCCATCCTCACAGCCTCCTCCATCCCCTCAGCCTCCTCCATCCTCACAGCCTCCCCATCCTCACAGCTTCCTCCATCCCCTCAGCTTCCTCCATCCTCACAGCCTCTTCCATCCTCACAGCCTCCTCATTCTCATAGCCTCCTCATCCTCACTCCTGTCTATTAGGTCTGTCAGTCAGTGTGACACAGTTTACTCCTGTCTACAAGGTCTGTCAGTCAGTGTGATGAACTTCACTCCTGTTTATAATGCTGTCAGTCAGTGTGAAGAACTTCACTCCTGTCTACAAGGCTGTCAGTCAGTGTAATACAGTTCACTCCTGTCTACAAAGCTGTCAGTCAGTGTGACGAACTTCATTCCTGTATATAAGGCTGTCAGTCAGTGTGACGCACTTCACTCCTGTCTACAAGGCTGTCAGTCAGTGTGACGCAGTTAACTCCTGTCTATAAGGCTGTCAGTCAGTGTCACGAACTTTACTCCTGCCTACAAGGCTGTCAGTCATTGTGACGAACTTCACTCCTGTCTACAAGGCTGTCAGTGTCACGAACTTCACTCCTGTCTTCAAGGCTCTCAGTCAGTGTGACGCACTTCACTCCTGTCTACAAGGCTGTCAGTCAGTGTGACGTCCTTCACTTCTGTCGACAAGGCTGTCAGTCAGTGTGATGCACTTCACTCCTGTTTACAAGGTATTCTAGAATACCCGATGCTTTAGAATCGGGCCACCATCTAGTATTATATATATAGCTCAGCAGCAGCCTCCATATAGCCCAGCAGAAGCCTCCATAGCACAGTCTCCATAACCCAGCAGCAGCCTCCATAGCACAGTCTCCATAACTCAGCAGCAGCCTCTATATCCCAGCAGCAGCCTCCATAGCACAACCTCCATATACCCCAGCAGCAGCCATCATAACACAGCCTCCATATACCTTAGCAGCAGCCTCCATAGCACAGCCTCCATAACCCAACAGTTGCCTCTATGTCGTGGCAGCAGCTCCATAGCACAGACTCCATATACCGCAGCAGCAGCCTCCATAGCACAGGCTCCATAACCCAGCAGCAGCCTCAATATCACAGCCTCCATAACCCAACAGTTGCCTCTATGTCGGGCAGCAGCCTCCATAGCACAGACTCCATATACCGCAGCAGCAGCCTCCATAGCACAGGCTCCATAACCCAGCAGCAGCCTCAATATCACAGCCTCCATAACCCAGCAGTAGCCTCTATGTCCCAGCAGCAGCCTCCATAGTACAGCCTCCATATACTGCAGCAGCAGCTTCCATAGCACAGCCTCCATATACTGCAGCAGCAGCCTCCATAGCACAGCCTTCATAACCCAACAGCAGCTTCCATAGCACAGCTCCATAACCCAGCAGCAGCTTCTATGTCACAGCAGTAGCCTCCATAGCACAGCCTCCATATACCCAGCAGCAGCCTCCATAGCACAGCCTCCATATACCTCAGCAGCAGCCTCCATAGCACATCCTCCATAACCTAGCAGCAGCCTCTATGTCCCAGCAGTAGTCTCCATAGCGCAGCCTCAATATACCCCAGTAGCAGCTCCATAGCACAGCCTCCATATACCTCAGCAGCAGCCTCCATAACACAGCCTCATTAGCCCATCAGCAGCCTCTATGTCCTGGCAGTAGCCTCCATAGCACAACCTCCATATACCTCAGCAGCAGCCTCCATAGCACAGCCTCCATAACCAAACAGTAGCCTCTAAAGCACAGTCTCCATAGCATAGCCTCCATAACCCGCAGCAGCCTCCATAGCACAGATGCCAATAACCAGCAGCAGCTCTATGTCCCAGCAGTAGCCTCCATATACCCCATCAGCAGGCTCCATAGCACAGCCTCCATATACCTCAGCAGCAACCTCCATAGCACAGCCTCATTAGCCCATCAGCAGCCTCTATGTCCTGGCAGTAGCCTCCATAGCACAACCTCCATATACCTCAGCAGCAGCCTCCATAGCACAGCCTCCATAACCCAACAGTAGCCTCTAAAGCACAGTCTCCATAGAACAGCCTCCATATACCGCAGCAGCAGCCTCCATAGCACAGCCTTCATAACCCAGCAGCAGCCTCCATAGCACAGCCTCCATAACCCAGCAGCAGCTTCTATGTCCCAGCAGTAGCCTCCATAGCACAGCCTCCATATACCCCAGCAGCAGCCTCCATAGCACATCCTTCATAACCCAGCAGCAGCCTCCATAGCACAGCCTCCATAACCCAGCAGCAGCTTCTATGTCCCAGCAGTAGCCTCCATAGCACAGCCTCCATATACCCCAGCAGCAGCCTCCATAGCACATCCTCCATAACCTAGCAGCAGCCTCCATAGCACAGCCACCATAACCAGCAGCAGCCTCTATGTCCCAGCAGCAGTCTCCATATACCCCAGCAGCAGCCTCCATAGCATAGCCTCCATTTACTCCAGCAGCAGCCTCCATAACACAGCATCCATATACCTCAGCAGCAGCCTCCATAGCACAGCCTCCATAACCCAGCAGCAGCCTCTATGTCCAAGAAGCAGCCTCTATAGCTCAGCCTCCATATACCGCAGCAGCCTCCATAGCACAGCATCCATAACCCAGCAGGAGCCTCCATACCACAGCCTCCATAACCCAGCAGCAGCCTCTATGTCCCAGCAGTAGCCTCCATAGCGCAGCCTCAATATACCCCAGTAGCAGCCTCCATAGCACAGCCACCATATACCTCAGCAGCAGCCTCCATAACACAGCCTCCATAACCCAGCAGCAGCCTCCTTAGCATAGCGTCCATAACCCAGCAGCAGCCAACAAAGCACAGATGCCATAACCCAGAAGTAGCCTCCATAGCGCAGCCTCAATATACCCCAACAGCAGGCTCCATAGCACAGCCTCCATATACCTCAGCAGCAGCCTCCATAGCACAGCCTCCATCACCCATCAGCAGCCTCTATGTCCTGCAGTAGCCTCCATAGCACAACCTCCATACACGCCAGCAGCAGCCTCCATAACACAGCCTCCATAATCCATCAATAGCCTATATGTCCCAACAGCAGCTTCCATAGAACAGCCTCCATATTCCCCAGCAGCCTCCATAGCACAGCCTCCATATACCCCATCAGCAGCCTCCATAGCATAGCCTCCATTTACTCCAGCAGCAGCCTCCATAACACAGCGTCCATATACCTCAGCAGCAGCCTCCATAGCACAGCCTCCATAACCCAGCAGCAGCCTCTATGTCCAAGAAGCAGCCTCTATAGCTCAGCCCCCATATACCGCAGCAGCCTCCATAGCGCAGCCTCAATATACCCAGCAACAGGCTCCATAGCAAAGCCTCCATATACCTCAGCAGCAGCCTCCATAGCACAGCCTCCATCACCCATCAGCAGCCTCTATGTCCCAGCAGCAGCCTCCATAGTACAGCCTCCATATACTGCAGCAGCTTCCATAGCACAGCCTCCATATACTGCAGCAACAGCCTCCATAGTACAGCCTTCATAACCCAGCAGCAGCCTCCATAGCACAGCCTCCATTACCCATCAGCAGCCTCTATGTCCTGCAGTAGCCTCCATAGCACAACCTCCATATACGCCAGCAGCACCTCAATAGCACAGCCTCCATATACCTCAGCAGCAGCCTCCATAGCCATCCTCCATAACCTAGCAGCAGCTCCATAGCACATCCACTATAACCCAGCAGCAGCCTCTATGTCCAGCAGCAGCCTCCATATACCCAGCAGCAGCTCCATAGCATAGCCTCCATTTACCCAGCAGCAGCCTCCATAACACAGCGTCCATATACCCAGCAGCAGCCTCCATAGCACAGCCTCCATAACCCAGCAGCAGCCTCTATGTCCAATGAAGCAGCTCTATAGCAGCCCCATATACCCAGCAGCAGCCTCCATAGCCAGCCTCATATACCCAGCAGCAAACACAGGCTCCATAGCACAGCCTCCATATACCCCAGCAGCAGCCTCCATAGCACAGCCTCCATAACCATCAGCAGCCTCTATGTCCCAGCAGCTCCAGCCAGCCTCCATATACAGCCTCATATAGCAGCAGCTTCCATACACAGCAGCCTCCTATACTGCAGCACAGCTCCATAGTCAGCCTCATATACCCAGAGCAGCCTCCATAGCACAGCCTCCATATACCCATCAGCAGCCTCTATGTCCTCGCAGTAGCCTCCATAGCACAACTCATATACGCCAGCAGCAGCCTCCATAACACAGCCTCCATAATCCATCATAGCTATATGTCCAACAGCAGCCTCCATATAACAGCTCCAATTTCCCAGCAGCCTCCATAGCCACAGGCCTCCATATCCTGGCAGCAACAGCATCCATAGCACAACCTCCATATACCCAGCTGCAGCCTCCATACACAGCCTCCAATACCCAGCAGCAGCCTCCATAGCACACCTCCATATCCAGCAGATGCCTCTATGTCCGGCAGAACCTCATACTACCTCAGCAAGCAGCCTCCATAACACAGCCTCCATATACACGCACAGCAGCCATAGCACAACTTAACCCAGCAGCAGCCTCCATACACCACAGCCTCCATATACCCAGCAGCAGCCTCCATACACAGCATCCATAACCTCAGCAGCCTCTATGTCGCAGCAGCCTCCATAGCACAACTCATATACCAGCAGCAGCTCATAACACTGCCTCCATATACCTCAGCAGCAGCCTCCATAGCACTGCTCATAAGCCTCATAGCCTCTATTCCCAGCAGCAGCCTCATAGACAGCCTACCCAGCAGCCTCTAGCACAGCCTCCATAACGCCAACAGCTCCATAGCACAGCCTCCATCCAGCAGACTCCATAACCCGCCAGCCATAGCAGCCTCTAACCCACAGTAGCCTCTATTCGTCAGCAGCCTCCAAAGCACAGCTCCATACACAGCCTCCATACCCAGCAGCAGCCTCATACACAGCCTCCACAGCAGCTCCCAATACACAGCCTCCATAACCCAGCAAGCCCTATTACCCAGCAGCAGCCTCCATAGCACAGCATCCATATACCTCAGCAGCAGCCTTCCATAGCACAGCCCTCCATATACCAGCAGCAGCCTCCATAGCACAGCCTCCATAACCCAGCAGCAGCCTCATAGCAGCAGCCTCTTGTCCCAGCAGTAGCTCCTCCATAGCACACCTCCATTACCCAGCAGCAGCCTCCATAGCACAGCCTCCATATACTCAGCAGCAGCCTCCATAGCACACCTCCATAACCTACACAGCCTCCATCAGCAGCAGCCCATAGACAGCCTCAGTCAGCAGCCTCCATATGCACAGCACTCCACTATACGCCAGCAGCAGCTCCATAGCAACCCATAACCCAGCAGCAGCCTCCATATACACAGCGCTCATTACCAGCAGCAGCCTCCATAGCACAGCCTCCATAACCATGCACAGCCTCTATGTCCAGCAGGCCTCATAGCAGCCCATATACCGCAAGCAGCCTCCATAGCACAGCTCCATAACCAGCAGACCTCATAGCACAGCCTCCATAACCACAGCAGCTCATGCCAGCAGAGCTCCATAGCACAGCCTCATACCCCAGTAGCCAGACAGCCTCCATACACAGCCTCCATACCCACAGCTCTAACCAGCAGCAGCCTCCTAGACATAGCCTCATAACCCAGCAGCAGCCTCATATGAGTCCTCAGCAGCAGCCTCTAGTCAGCAGTCTCCATAGCCAGCCTCATATACCCAGCAGCAGCCTCCATAGCACAGCCTCCATATACCTCAGCAGCAGCCTCCATAGCACGCCATCCATACCATCAAGCCTCTAGTCCAGAGCAGCCTCCATAGCACAGCCTCCATATACCCAGCAGCAGCCTCATAGCACAGCTCCATATACGCAGCAGCAAGCCTCATCCATAGCTCCACAGCACATAACCCAGCAGCAGCCTCCATTATACCCAGCAGCAGCCTCCATAGCACAGCCCTCCATATACCTCAGCAAGCATAGCCTCCTATAGCGCAGCAGCCTCCATAACCAGCAGCAGCCTCTATGTCAAGAAGCAGCCTCTATAGTAGCCCATATCGCAGCAGCCTCCATAGCACAGCATCCATAACCCAGCAGCAACCTCATATCACAGCCTCCATAACCCAGCAGCAGCCTCTATGTCCCAGCAGTAGCCTCCATAGCAGCTATACTCACCAGTAGCAGCCTCATAGCACAGCCTCTTACCTCAGCAGCAGCCTCCATAACCCAGCAGAGCAGCCTCCTTAGCACAGCCTCATAACCCAGCAGCAGCCTCCATAAGCACAGATCCATACCAGCAGAGCCTCATTACCCAGCAGCTAGCCTCCATAGCACAGCCTCCATATACCCCAGCAGCAGCCTCCATAGCACAGCCTCCATATACCCAGCAGCAGCCTCCATAGCACATCCTCCATAACCTAGCAGCAGCCTCCACATTAGCACATCCCCACTACCCAGCAGCACCTCTATGTCCAGCAGCAGCCTCCATAACCCAGCAGCAGCCATCCATAGCATAAGCTCCATTTACCCAGCATGAGCCTCCATAACACAGCGTCCATATACCTCAGCAGCAGCCTCCATAGCACAGCCTCCATAACCCAGCAGCAGCCTCTATGTCCAAGAAGCAGCCTCATAGCTCACGCCCCATATACCGCAGCAGCCTCCATAGCACAGCTTCCATAACCTAGCAGGAACCTTCATACGACAGCCTCCATAACCCAGCAGCAGCCTCTATGTCCCCGCAGTAGCCTCCATAGCGCAGCCTCAATATACCCCAGTAGCAGCCTCCATAGCACAGCCTCCATATACCTCAGCAGCATCCTCCATAGTACAGCCTCCATAACCCAGCAGCAGCCTCCTTAGCACAGCCTCCATAACCAAGCAGCAGCCTCCATAACACAGATGCCATAACCCAGCAGTAGCCGTCATATACCCCAGCAGCAGCCTCCATAGCACGGCCTCCATATACATCAGCAGCAGCCTCCATAGCACAGCCTCCATAACCCAGCAGCAGCCTCCATAACACAGCCTCCATATACCTCAGCAGCATCCTCCATAGCACAGCCTCCATAATCCATTAGTAGCCTCTATGTCCCAGCAGCAGCCTCCATAGAACAGCTTCCATATTCCCCAGCAGCCTCCATAGCACAGCCTCCATAACCCAGCAGCAGCCTCTATGTCCCGGCAGTAACCTCCATATACCCCAGCTGGAGCCTCCATAACACAGCCTCCATATACCTCAGCAGCAGCCTCCATAGCACAGCCTCCATAACCCAGCAGCAGCCTCTATGTCCCAGCAACAGCCTCCATAGCACAGCGTCCATATAGCCCTGCAGCAGCCTCCACAGCAAGTCTCCATATACTTTAGCAGAAGCCTCTATAGCACAGCCCCCACAACCCAGCACAACCTCCAAACACCCAAGTGGCAGCCTCTATAATCCCCCATCATGGTGCACATAGTAAAAAAAAAAAGTTTATGCTCACCTCCCCTCCGCTCCCCCGGAGCCCCTGTCCTCCTTAGTTGCTGTCCCTGTGCGTTATTGCAGCAGGTTCCCATCCAGCTCCTCCTTACTGCCAGCATGGCTGCAGCAGTATGTTGAGGTCTCAGGGTGATGACTCATCACTCTGCTGCAGTCGGCTGAGGAGGAAGCATAGATGGGAGCTGGCACATGGCTAATTTGAATCATATTCAAATTAGCCATGTGCATTGGCAGCGCTGCAGAGCACTCAGCTGCCTGAGTATCCCGGCTGCTGGACACCTCCTTGTCAGTGCTGCCTACCCTGATGGGCCCTTGGCCGTCAGGGCTGCTTGTCCCCGATGGCCAGTGGGCCCCCCAGCTGCTCAGGGCCTGGGTACGCCGGGTGCTGACACCGGTCTTGTCGTACACACTCTGCTCTGCTTCGAACACCTCGCACACACGGCTCTGCTCCGTACACCTCGTACACACAGCCCCGCTCCATAAATCTTGTACACACTAAGCTCTGCTCCGTACACCTTGCATATACGCGGCTCCGCTCCATACAACTCGTTCACACGGCTCGACTCCGTACACCTCGCACACACGGCCCCGCTCTGTACACCTCGTACACACTCAGCTCTGCTCCGTACACCTCGTACACACAGCTCCACTCCGTGCATCTCGTACACACAGCTCCGCTCCGTGCACTTTGCACACGTGGCTCTGCTCTGTACACCTCGTATACACGGCTCAGCTCCGTACACTTCATACACACTCGGCTCCGCTCCGTACACCTCGTACACATGGCTCCGGTCCAAAACACCTCGTACACAAGACTCCGCTCCATACACCTCGTACACACTTGTCTCTACTACATCAACACTAAATCCCTCATGACCCCACACATAAGCCTCCCCTCATCCAGCACTATGACAACCAGCACAGCAGAGTCCTGCATACACTGAGGAGCTGATCATGTGATCCCTGACTTTTCCCCTCCATGTGACATCATCACAGGTCCTGTAAGCACAGAGCAGCCATGGATGTGGTGTGCAGCTCTGCAGGTTGAGAAGAATTCGTCCGGGACCATAGAAGCGGGAGCAGAATCTGCTGGGGACCCAGTGCCACCTTCTAGTAGCACCGTCTCATGATAGATGCGCCCCTGGCCAATGGCCACACCCCCTGCAGCCAGGCCCAGGGCCCCTGACTCCAGGCAGGGCTGTACCCCCCCCCAGTGGAGGCCCTGCATCAAATTGTAAACAATCAAACACTGAATACTTTGTTCCATACATGTTTGTGTCATCAGATGAGTAAGAAATCATTCATTGATAAATTCAATCTTGGAAAAGTTTGTTATAATTGACACTGGACTTTTTCATTAACTATATTATAAAGGACGTTGGCATGTCGAGCACAAAGGAAAAGGAAATAATTGTATTTGGTTAGTTATATGGGGGGTGTACATATGATTATGTGTGTACATGACATGTTCAGCGCCAGACTGGGTGTCTGGGGCCCACCATGAAAATCGACTCCAAGGACCCACCCACCCCAGGGGCCCACCCACCTGGGCCCACCCATTCTTCAGCTATATGCAAATACCTGTTATCTGTTATACGTATTATAGTGTAGCGTGGACTGTAAAATACAGGCGGCTCCTGCACATCACTGTGCGCTCACCATTACTGCGATGTACAATTACTGTAGTTTGCATTAAAGGGATTTTTTGGTGAAAACAAGTTATCAACGATCCACAGGATAGGAAGGTGATCACTTATTTATTGGTGGAATCCGCACCGTCAGAAGAATGTGGCACTTTGAGTTTTTGGTGAGTTTTTTTACCTCACTATTTTGTAAGACAAAACCAGGAGTGGAGCAATCAGAGTTAATGTTTTCTGCATTTCTCACCCTCTCCTGGTTTTGTCTTATAAATACTGAGGTGAAAATCTCACCAACTCGCTCAACTTGCTTTCTCTGGCGAACTTCTGTAAGGCAAGCTTCACATTTGTGTTCGGCACTGCAGCGTATGCTGCGCATACCCATACGCAGTGCCGAACGCAAACACTTTCATGCAGCAGTGTAACTAGATTTCATGGCGCCCGGGGCAAATATCTATTCCGGCGCCCCCCCCCCCACCCCACCAGAGTAGGTCAGCCATCAGCTTTCAGCCCCGCAGACCCTGCAGCCTTGGTTGAGGAGCGGGGGGGGGGATTGTGCTGTCAGTCTCAGTGGGCCCACTTAACACATGCTGGATATATATATAATACAGTATATATATTTATATGTATAACAGGCTGTGAACCGTAACATTACTATTATATTGTGCCCACAGAGTGCAATCATAATGACACATGGTGCTATTTTATGCCCCAGGCTCTGGCTGCCTGCAGCCTGCACCACCTCCACACACTGACCTCTGAGGCGGTGCTGGGCTCCGGTGTATGCGCTGGTCTGGCTGTGGAACACAGGAGAGGAGATGAGGATGGGTTACGAGTCTCTTCTGTGCGTTCCACACACACACCGCCCGCAGGAAGAGGAAGTGAGGGGGCGGAACGGGGACCCTCTTCTATGCGGTCCACAGTGTGGAACGCCCACAGGCAGTGGAAGTGACAGCCTGGAAGCGGGGGCGGAGCGGGGGCTGGCAGCCGGCGGCCGACAATAAGTGTGCACCATACCATACCGTGCCGGTAAGAGATAGTAAATAATACCGGCGCGGGGCGGGCCTTGTTTGAGGAGCGGGGGTGCCGCCGGCCCCTCCTCTGACTTGCGCCCGGGGCAAAGGATCCGGCTGCCCCCCCCTAGATACGCCCCTGCTTTCATGTGAACGCAGCAGTGATTGTCTGCAAGCGTTCACATGAATTGTCACTGTGAGTGTGCCCGGCCACCGAATCAGCGGTGGTGGCCGGGAGGCAGAGATCAGCAGTGGAGATCTCCTTCTCCCGGCCGCCGCCGCTGATCTCTTCCTCCCTGCCGCTGGCTTAAAATAGCTGGTGGGAAAGCCAGCAATGAAAACACTTCACTGCCGGCTTTCCCGCCCCGCTAATTCAAATGAACAGCGAATGCTGATCATTTGAATTAGCGGAGCGGGAAAGCCGGCGGTGAGGTGTTTTCACCGCTGGCTTTCCCGCCGGCTATTTTAAACCAGCGGCCGCTACGGCAGGGAGGAAGAAAGAAGATGACAGAAGAAGGAAGAATAAGAAGAAAGAAGAGGAAAGAAGAAGAAAGAAGAGGAAAGAAGGAAGAAGAAGAAAGAAGAGGAAAGAAGAAGAAAAGAAGAGAAGAAGAAGAAAGAAGAGGAAAGAAGACGAGAACGTAGATCACCTGTACACTGTGTTCCAAATTATTATACAATGTTCTTTTTTTCTGATTTTCCTAAATGGTCAGTGCAAATGACAGTCAGTGTAATAAAAGTCATCACCCGTTAGAGTATACATCGAATTTTATTGAAGAAACCTCCCAATGATAACAGTATAATCTTAAAAATTAAAAAAAACCTCTAAATGCACTATTCCAAATTATTAGGCACAGTAGAGTTTCTAAACATTTGATATGTTTTAAAGAACTGAAAATGCTCATTTGTTGAATTTGCAGCATTAGGAGGTCACATTCACTGAAATAAAAAGCTATTGAACTCCAAAACATCCTAACAGGCCAAGTTACATGTTAACATAGGAACCCTTCTTTGATCTCACCATCATAATTCTTGCATCCATTGAACTTGTGAGTTTCTGGAGAGTTTCTGCTTGTATTTCTTTGCATCATGTCAGAATAGCCTCCCAGAGCTGCTGTTTTGATGTGAACTGCCTCCCACCCTCCTAGATCTTTTGCTTGATTATGCTCCAAAGGTTCTCTATAGGGTTGAGGTCAGGGGAAGATGGTGGCCACACCATGAGTTCATCTCCTTTTATTCCCATAGCAGCCAATGGCACAGAGGTATTCTTTGCAGCACGAGATGGTGCATTGTCATGCATGAAGATGATTTTGCTCCTGAAGGCACGTTTCTGCTTTCTGTACCATGGAAGAAAGTTAGAAGTCAGAAACTCTATATACTTTGCAGAGATCATTTTCACACTTTCAGGAACCTTAAAGGGGCCTACCAGCTGTTTCCCCATGATTCCAACCCAAAATATGACTCCTTCGCCTCCTTGCTGACGTCGCAGCCTTGTTGGGACATGGTGGCCATCCACCAACCATCTACTACTCCATCCATCTGGACCTTCCAGGTTGCTCGGCACTCATCAGTAAACAAGACTGGTTGAAAATTAGTCTTCATGTATGTCTGGGCCCACTGCAACCGTTTCTGCTTGTGAACACTGTTTAGGGGTGGCCAAAAAGTAGGTTTATGCACCACAGCAAGCCTTTGAAGGATCCTACACATTGAGATTCGAGGGATTCCAGAGGCACCAGCAGCTTCAAATATCTGTTTGCTGGTTTATAAGGCTTTTTTAGCAGATGCTCTCTTAATCCGATGAACTTGCCTGGCAGAAACCTTCCTCATTCTACCTTTATCTGCACGACCACGTCTGTGCTCAGAATCAGCCACAAATCTCTTCACAGTACGATGATCACGCTTAAGTTTTCGTGAAATATCTAATGTTTTCATCTCTTGGTCAAGGCAGTGCACTATTTGTTGCTTTTTGGCTGCAGAGAGATCCTTTCTCTTTCCCATGTTACTTAAAAACTATGGCCTGCGTAATGTTGTGGAACACCCAGTTTTCCTTTTATTGGGCTCACCTGCCAAACTAATTATTACAGGTATCTGAGATTGATTTCAGTGATCCAAAGAACTCTGAGACACAATCCCATCAATGGGTTTCATTAAAAAAAACAATAAACAACCCTATGACACTTAAAACCAATTTGCATAATAATTTGGAACACAGTGTAGATGACCTCGGAGGAGGTCATCTTCCACTTCGTCTGTGCGGTTGCCAGCAGATGGCAATGCGCACAGATGCACTCTCATTCATTTTTTGTGCGTGGCTGTCTGCATGAGCATAAAGCAAGCACACAGCTACGCACAAAAAATGCAACATTTTGCGTTTGGCATGTGCATAAATTATGCGCAACCAAACGCAAACGCAGCTGAGTGCAGGTACACACAGGCACTATGCGTTCCTATGTTAAACATAGGAGCATATAGTGCCTGAATCTTGCTGTGCTCAGGTACGCTGCGTTCACAGTGCACAACGTGAGCAAATGTCAACCCAGCCTAACTGCATCTCTGCTGCTGTGTCTCAGGACGGGGAGGGGTTAAACATCCAAGTATTTAATATCTATTGGAAATAAAGAAGTTTCCACTTATTGACATCAGATAAAACAAATGACTGACCACAATCCACTCTACCAAGACCAATAATACCAGATAGAAGGCAGAAATGCCACCACACCGTGACCAGATCATATATTACCACCATATAGTGCCCAAATAATGCCACATACAAGGCACTAATACCGTCACACCATGACCAAAGCACATAATACCACCAAATAGTGATCAAATGCTACCATATACAAGGTATAAATACTGCCACATCATGAGACCACACATTACCACCACATAGTGACCGAATAATACCACATACAAGGGACAAATACTGTCATGTCATGACCAAAGCACATAATGCCACCACAGTGACAAATAATACTAAATTAATAAAAATGTAAAAAAGCTCTGTATATTGGGTCAGTCTACAGGTAATACAGTGATCACCAGTGACATTATACACAGGAGTTCTGTATTTAGTGTACAAGTTATACAGTCATCATCAGTGACATTATACACAGAAGCTCTCCGAATAAGCTGTTTTCCAGATGTCCCAAACAATCGAAAAGGGATTCATCAGAGAAAATGACTTTACCCCAGTCCTCAGCAGTCCACTCCCTGTACCTTTTGCAGAATATCAGTCGGTCCCTGATGTTTTTTCTGGAGAGAAGTGGCTTCTTTGCTGCCCTCCTTGAAACCAGTCCTTGCTCAAAGAGTCTCCGCCTCACAGTGCGTGCAGAAGCACTCACACTAGCCTTGCTGCCATTCCTGAGCAAGCTCGGCACTGCTGGTAGTCCGATCCCGCAGCTAAAACAGTTTTAAGATACGGTCCTGGCGCTTGCTGGTCTTTCTTGGGTGCCCTGGAGCAATGGAAGTTCTCTCCTTGAAGTTCTTGATCATGCGATAGATTTTGACTGAGGTGCAGTCTTTCTAGCTGCGATACTCTTCCCTGTTAGGCCATTTTTGTGCAGTGCAATGATGGCTGCACGTGTTTCTTTAGAGATAACCATGGTTAACTGAAGAGAAACAATGATACCAAGCACCAGTCTCCTTTTAAAGTGTGTCCAGTGGTGTCATTCTTACTTAATCATGACTGATTGATCGTTAGCCCTGTCCTCATCAACACCAAGACCTGTGTTTTTTTTTTTTTAAATATCTTCTTTATTAAATTTTAGCATTTTTATAACATAACATATCATTAACACTGGACCTTTGATGGATCCTATAAAACCTTACAATCGCTCACAATATAAATAGAAAATAATCTGATGTTTCAAAATCATGACACATTTTCATTTGTAATGCTATTTCTAATTGGAACACTTCATTTTAACTCCACTTATCAATGGAGAGCACCCGAAACGTGATGATCCGTAAAGGAGAAAGTATTTACTATCCCTTCCCAAAATTGTTAAATCTTTAGTGCCCCTAGGGTCCCTTTTAGGTCTTCGGTGAGATACCACTCCGAGTTCCTGAAGGGTGAAACTGTTTGGGTGCGTTCATCATTGGTCAGTTTCGAGATTATAAAATTTCTCCATGTAGTAAAGAACTTCTCAGATAACAGGCTTTTTTGTCTCTCTGCCTCATGTCTCTCTACCCTCATGGTGTCTTTTTTAACCAATAAATGTTTATTGAATTTTTCAAAGGTTACAGGGAAAATATGAGACAGTCAATAGAAAGGGCAATGTACATAAGGCCCAACAATCAACGTAATGATTAGGGGAATAAACAATAAGGGGAGGGGTTGAGGTAGGGGGGGGGGAGGAGGAGGGAGAAGGGGGGGGGGAGAGGGGGGAGGGGAAGGGGGGGATTCAGGGGGAAAATGGTTACATTGACAGTATCAAAGAGAAAAAAAAACAGTTATACAATTATACGTGCACCGTATTATGTACAGAGGTGACCCATGGTTCCCACCAGTTGAGAACTCTGTTCCTTTTTGAAAGAGAATGTGACAATGTCAACTCGTGCTGAAAATGAGTATTGAGTCTGATCACCAAGTCTGTCAGGGAGGGAGCTGTAGTTGATCTCCATTGCATTGCGAGACACTGCCTAGCTGCAATAAGAACATTAGTGCAGATAGGGCGTATTGGAGCAGGGACGTGTTCTAGTCCAATGCCCAGAATTACCAATTGGGGGAGAAAGGGGATGGTGAGCCCAGTCAATCCCAACAGCAGAGATTCCACCTCCTTCCAAAAATGTCTGATTATCAAACAATCCCACCACATATGCAGGGTGTCTCCCAGAACCTGACAGCCCCTCCAACAGTAGGGACTGGTCCGAGAGGAACTTCTATCAAAGCGTGCCAAGCGCTCAGGAGTATGGTACCATTGCATCTGAGCTTTCTTGGACTGCTCCAGGTGGGTCACGCAGGAGGAGTAGTGGGAGGCATGCGTGGCAGCTGCTCGCCATTCCTCACTGGAGGCTGAGAAGGACAATACTGCTTCCCATTTCTGCATGTAAGGCAGTTTAAGATTCTCCTCAGAACATTGTAAGGCCCTATACATGACAGATACTCCATGTCTAGCAGAACTCCCGGCCTTCATAAAGGACTGAAGACTCGAATCCACGGTAGCCAAGTCCGGAACCGGCCAGACCACTGTGGACAATAGATGTCGGAGCTGTAAGTACCGAAAAAAGGTATTTTTCGGCAAGGCAAAGGTCTGAGATAGGGCAGTGAATTGTTGGATGCGGCCAGACAGGTCCATCAGGTCCGAAATGTATTGTACCCCCTTTCTCCTCCATTCCAGGAGAGAGAGATCAGGCACCAAATGCTCAGCAGCATGGAGGGTTACATAACGGTATAGGAATGGAAAATGAGATCTACCAACTTTCGCCCAAATTCCCAGCAAGGTGGACATGACCCTAAGAGAGTCAGGAGGAGGCCGATGTTGAAGTAGGGTCATCTCCAATAGTAGACGGGTAGAGCCCCCCGGGGAGAAGCAAGATTCCATCTGCATCCATCTGGAGGAAGGAGCATCGGACCACCAGGCTCCGACTGCCTGTAATACGGCAGCTCTCGCATACGCAGAAACATTAGGAAGCCCCATTCCCCCTCTAGGATAGGGGAGGAAGAGGACTCGCCTGGCAACTCGGGGGGGTCTGCCATCCCACACAAAGCGACCCAAAGTGGCTTGTAGGGCCTTAAGAGAACCGCCTGGGATGTTCAAAGGGAGACACCGCAACAGATAGAGGATCTTCGGGAGAATAGACATTTTAATAGTTTGAATCCTCGCAATCCAGGATAACTGTAGCCCCGAAATTCTCTCAATCTCCTTCTTAATTTCAGCATGTAAGGTGTCCCAATTGCGCTTAACAATCGCTGAGAGTTTGGTAATAAATATCCCCAAATATTGAAATCCTTCCCTGGCCCAGGCGAATGGAAGAAGACGATGGAGAAAGATTTGATCAGCAGCAGGTAAATGTAGAGGGTAAAGAGTGGATTTGGAAAGTTCAATTTATAGTACGAGGCATTAGAGAACTCCTCCAGTACTGAGAGAATGGCTGGGAGAGAGGTGCGTAGGTCAGTGCAAAAGAAAACCACATCGTCCGCGTAAAGCCCTATTTTATGTTCAAAGGATCCAGCTTCAACCCCTCGAATATCCGGAGAATTACGGACAATGGAGGCCAATGGTTCCATTATGAGGGCAAACACCAAAGGAGAAAGGGGACACCCCTGACGGGTACCATTAGTGATATTGAAACGCGGAGAGAGGAAGCCTGAAACACTGACCGCCGCACAGGGGTTGGAGTACAAAGCGCTAATGGCATCTCGAATCGGCCCCCGTAGTCCAAACCTCAAGAGGACCTCGTCCAGATATCCCCAGTGCACCCTGTCAAAGGCTTTCTCAGCGTCCAGAGACAGGAGTGCACTGGGGAGTTTCCGACGTTCAAGCAGATCTAGAACATTCAGGAGTCTGCGTGTACCATCAGATGTTTGACGTTCAGGGACAAACCCCACCTGGTCCAATTGAATCAAGGAGGGGAGAACGACCGAGAGGCGTGCTGCAATCAATTTTGCGTATATCTTGAGGTCACAATTGAGAAGCGATATGGGCCTAAAATCTCCAGGGGAGGTGAGAGGCTTTCCCGCTTTAGGAATGGTGGATATAAGGGCCTCCAATCCCTCCGCACGTATCGAGCCCTGCTGCTGCCAAAAAGAGAAAAGTTTAAGAAGATACGGTGTGAGAAGATTAGAAAAGGAAGAGTAATAAAGATAAGAAAAACCGTCTGGGCCCGGGGAGGTACGTTTCTTAATTGACCGTATGGTCATTGATATTTCTTCTTCGGAGATCGGGGCATTCAGAAATCCCAACTGTTCGTGAGAAAGACAAGGAAGGGAAGCTTTAGATAGGAACTTCTGAATGGACTCATTAGAAGGCTGAGGAGTATCTTTTGATTCCCTTAAGTTATACAGGGAATGATAAAACTTCCCAAACTCTTCAGCAATTTTAATCGGGTTGCGTACAGTATCTCCCGATGAAGTCCGCAGGGTGGATATTCTCGACTGTGTTTCCCTCTTTTTAATCCTCCTGGCCAATAGGGCACCTGCTCTGTCCCCCATTGCATAAAACCTGGATTTGGTTTTCCTCAGGTATTTTTCTGCAGTTTCTAGTAGGAGTGCTCTCAGATCTCGCCTCGTCTCTATCAACTCCTGTAGCATAGGTTCCCCGGGGGATGTCCTGTGTGTTGCCTCCAGGGATTTAATCTTGGAGAGTAGGGAGGTAATTGCAGCTTCTCGTTCCCTTTTGGCTCTGGAGGCTAATTGAAGGAGAATGCCCCGAAGTACTGCCTTATGGGCGTACCAGAGTATTTCCGGGTCAGTCCCAGCTACATCATTGGAGGAAAAAAACTGCTCCACATGTTTGCTTATGTGTTGTATATGCGTTGGGAAAGAAAGTAGATACTCATTCAGCCGCCAGCGAGCCGGTGGTCTGAGTGAGGTGGGGTCGACCACCTCCAGGGAGATCTGTGCGTGATCCGACCAGGTTATGGAGGCTATATTAGCAGCCGCACAGTGTGAAAGCACAGAATCATCCACCAGGAAGTAGTCGAGCCTACTCAAAGTGCCATGCCGGGGAGACAGAAAGGTATAGTCCCGCTCCGAAGGATGGAGGTAACGCCAGATGTCATGTAACTGGGACTGAGCGAAAAGAGGACCCAAATCACCCCGATATGTCGAGGGATTCGAGCAATCAAGACGTCTGTCCATCGGGGCATTAAAGTCTCCAGCAACTATCCTAGAGCCCTTAGCGTGTAAGGCCAGAATTTAAGAAATCCCTTTAGAAAGGAGCGTTGTCCCGTATTAGGACCATACACTGATGCTAGCGTATATAGAACACCGCCCAGCCGTGCCACAACTATTACGTAGCGCCCCTTTGGGTCTGGAATTACGTCAACAAGGGAGAAATCAACATGTTTGTGAACAAAAATCGCCACACCAGCTCGTTTGGAATCAGCTGAAGCATAAAACTGTGAGGGGTAATTTTGAGAAGACATTCTGTGACAGTCTCCACTCAAGAGATGTGTTTCCTGAAGGAACAGGATGTCACCACCAGCTTTCTTGAGCTGTCGCCAGACCACACTCCTCTTGCCAGCAGAATTCAAACCGTTAACGTTAACGGAGGCTAGTGATAGGGTCATGGTGGCAAAGAGGAGATGGAAGCAATGAAAGGTATACAGGAAAAGGCAAAGGATTTTGAAAGGTACAGTATACAGTGCAATCCTCTGCAAACTTACACCATTAACCAGGTCAGGAATAGGTAACAGGGGGGAAGGGGGAGGGGGGGAAAGTATCGATACAGGCAATCAGCAATATCAACAAATAAACAAAAAAAAAAAAACTGCAGTAAACAATAGAGTTTAGCAATATAGCTAAAACTATCCCCAGAGTGTCAAAGAGTTTCAGTACAGAGTGCAAGGAAAGCCAAGCACCCACCAGGGGGGCTGAGACCCCGTTAGACCAGAGAGAGAGGGGTCAGAAACAGAGAAGTGAATTGGAATAGAAAGGTATAGGTGTTAGGAGGGTCCAGAAAGGTAGTCCAAGGGGAGAAAAGTGCAGTGGGAAAGAAATAAGCACTTAGGTAGAATCAGAGGACATAGAAGTCCAGAAGAGTGAGAGAAGGATGAAAAGATCAAGGATGAGAAGGAAATAGTGAGAGATGGGGTAAAGAAAAAGGGGGAAAAAAAAAAAAAAAGGGGGGGGGAGGGGGGGGGAGGGAGGGTAAGAAAGGAAAAAGAAGCAAAAGAAAGATAATGAAAGAATAGAACGCAAGAATGTAAATGGGAAGTGAAGGGAGTTAGAGAAGAAGGTAAGAGAGGTACTAAAGTGTAGTAGAAGAGAATAGAAGGAAAAAGGCTAGATAAAGGAGCAAGGAAGATCAGCCCTCAGCACATATATGCAATGAACATTGAGCAGGAGGAACCTGTGGAGCCAGCCGGCGCATCAGTCTTTGGTCCAGTCTGGGTCAAGGCTGCCTCCCGGTTCGGGCTGAGGAGAGACCGCAAGGGAATGAGTTTCTGAGGATGAAATCGGCGGCCATAATCCCCAACGCGTTAGGTGCTTTTCAGCGTGCGGCGGAATAAAGCAGACAGTCATTTTCCCATCTCGGCGTATCAGGAGTTTAGTAGGAAATCCCCAGCGGTACGGTATATCCTTTTTCCTCAGGACCTCCGTGTAAGGCCTGAAGGCTCGTCTCAGGGCCAGTGTCCCCGGAGAGAGGTCCGGAAGATCTCCAGGGATGCAAAGGGGTCCGGTAGCATTGGTTTCTGGCGCAGGGCTCGTAAGAAGTCCTCCTTGACCTCATAATAGTGTATTCGCGCGAGCACATCCCTGGGGCAATTCTCCGGCACCCTGGGAGGTTTCGGGACTCTATGTATGCGATCCACAGTGAGAAGCAGTTTGGAAGTGTCCGGGAGGACTTGTAGGATAAAGTCCTGCAATAAGGGCCGCAGGTCTGAAGAGGTGACCTGTTCCGGGATGCCACGGATCCTCACATTGTTGCGGCGTGAGCGATCCTCCAGGTCAAGTGTCTTAGCTGAAATTCTGTCTGTTCTGGCTAAGTGTCTTTCATGAGTGTCCATCAGCTCATTATGAGACTCCACCAACTCAGCCATCTTTGCTTCAAGCTTATCCACCCTGGTGCTGATTTGCGTGACCTCCCCCCTTACCTCAGCTATCATGGCGCGCATATCCTGCTGTAAAGTGAGCCTAAATCCAGCCAGGAGCTCCTCCATTGCACCCCTGGTGAGCGGGGCTTCCAGTGATTCAGGAGCCGATGTGCTCGGGTCCTCCATAGTCATAGTTCCACGTCTGGCTGCACGTTGTGCACGGGGAGATGAAGGAGGCGCCATTTTAGGAGAGGAGAGAGGTTTCCCGCCGGGGAGGAAGAAATCAGAAACCCTCCTCGGTGAGCGTTGTGCAGGGGCCTTCTGCTTGCCCATGGGTGTCCCTGTCACTCCGGGAGTAAGGGCTGCAATTTGAGGCCGTGCAGGCTCCTCCAGGTGCAGGATATGGCCGCTTTTGTGCCGGGGCTGATCAGAGCTCCACTACAGTGTGACCGGCGCCATTGCTGCCAGGACACGCCCCCCCTCATGGTGTCTTTTAATAGGGTATTCAGGTCTTCAACGCCTGGGCAAGATTTATGTAACCATTCCCTCAGTAGCAGCTTTTTGGCGGCTAGTGCAATGATATGAAGCAGCCTAGCGCTCCTACCTTTCCAGTCCTCAGAGATTGGAACATGTAAAAGCCATGATGAGGGGTTACGGGTAATGGACCGATTACACACATCTTTAACCAACCCTCCCACTAAATCCCAGAACTTGACCACCTCTGGGCATGACTGGAATAAATCAGTTTTAGGGGCGTTGCATTTTGGGCATTGTTGCATTCTGTCTGGTGCCAGTGGGGACACGGGTAAGTTAAAGCCGTAAATTGCTCTATGTATTATCCAAAACTGCGTGTCCCTCCTATTTTCATTATGAATATGTTTTCTCACTAATCTCCACCCTTCTAATATCTTGTCTTCTAGATCATCTGGATCTTCCTCCAGACCCAACTTCCTCCATCCTAGAAAAACTTTTTTTTGACCTGTTAGTGGGAGTAGATCTCTTAAGTAGTTGTATATAAGAGAGATATTGATTTGAGTTAAATCTGTCTGTACCATTGTATCCCATGGGTTAGTTAAGCATTCCTGAGAGACATCCTTCAGGTGCTGCAAAATGTGATGATTGAGTTGGCTATATTGGAGTAGGTGAGCATCTGCGAGATTATATATTGTGAAGATCTCCTGACTTCCCATCCATCTCCTCTCTGTCAAGTGGAGCAAGTCACCTAATCTACCAATGCCTTTGGCCTGCCATTCAGCAAATAAAGAGTTCTCTCTCCTTAACTTGAATCCTACGTGTGCCCAGGGGTTCAGATACTTGGAGATCTTCCAGGATAAACCTAGTTTCTTGCGTACAGCCTTCCAGCACATTGCTGTATCTCTGTAAATTACTGAGTTTTTAATGTTAGAAGGGACGTCTGACCAGGAGGCATGCAGTAAGCTAACCAGGTCCCAGGAACGGCTAAATTCCTTCTCCTCTAGGTAGTTAAGAATGCCTGGAGGATTTATGTATCCAGTCTAACACATGACTAGAGATGCAGGCAGGTTATAACCTCTAATGTCTGGGAGGTTAAGGCCTCCCCTGTCTTTGGGTATCTTTAAAATGTTGTTCCTTATTCTCACCCTTCTACCTCTCCACAAGAACTTCGAGAAAGCTTTATTCAATCTGATGACATCCCCTCGGCGAAGCAGTAGGGGTAGCATCTGCATCGGGTACAGCATACGAGAGAAGCTGATCATCTTTATGAGATGAGATCGACCTAGTAGCGATAGGGGTAAATTCTGCCAAGTTTCTAGTTCTTTTTCTATTTTTGTAATTAGGGGAGTATAGTTAAGCGAGTAAATGTCGCCAGATGATCGACTCAAACACACCCCCAGGTATTTAATGTAGTCTTTCTTTACGTTGATATTCATCAATTTTTCTTTTTCTCCTGTTTTCTGTGTCTCTCCGTATTTTATTACCCAATCTTAGTATCTCACATTTTGTTTTATTTAATTTGAATCCGGAAAAGGATCCATATAACTCTAGCTGTCGCATTAGTTCTCCCATGTCCCTTTCCGGGTGATTTAGGAAGAGAATCACATCGTCAGCAAATAGGGCCAAGTGGATGGGTGTTTGCCCTACTTTTATCCCTTCGAATACTATGCCCTCATTTAGATAGCGTGAGAGTGGTTCCATGGCCAAATTGAAAAGTAATGGCGAGAGTGGGCAACCCTGTCGTGTACCCCTCTCTAGGTGAAAAGGGTCAGAAAGGAAACCCGGTGTGTAAACTCTAGCTCTCGGATTTAAATACAGTTTTTTGAGAAAAGTGCGGAATGAACCCTGAAGTCCCAGAGAGTCCAGCACTGTATCTAACCAAGCCCAACTCGTCCTATCGAATGCCTTTTTGGCATCTAATAATAGCATCCCCGGTGGGTCTAAGTGATTGATAGGGACCTTCTTAACTTCATCTAGTATTAAGATGGCTTTTCTAATGTTCCCCACCGCCGATCTGCCTTTTATGAACCCAGCTTGTTATTTATCTATAAGTCGTGGCATTATTTGTGCTAATCGGTCCGCCATGATCTTGGATAAGATTTTTAAATCCTGGTCAATCAAGGAAATGGGTCTATACTTGGAGGGGTCAGTGGGGTCCTTTCCTTCCTTTGGTAGTAATTTAATATGAGCTACATTGGAGTGGTCTGAAAGGGATTCCCCATCTAGTATTGCATTGTAAAGGTTTGTCAAGCATGGGACTAGAGAGTCCTGTAAGGACTTATAATATTCCCCTGAAAATCTATCCGGTCCCGGAGCTTTATTATTTCCCAGACTTTTTATGATCGCTAAAATTTAATCTGGCGAAATTGGCTTGTTCAATGCCTGCAGGTCGAGGTCCGTGAACTTAGGTAGATTGATTCTGTGTAACCATTCTTTCCCTTCTTCTCCCATCTCCTGACCTCTTTTATATAGGTGTGCGTAATATTGGCCTAGGTTCGCGTTAATTGTTTTAGGATTGGACGTAAGAGTACCATCTGCCCCCCTCAAAGAGGTAATCATATTGTGAGGGCGGTGACCCCTAGCTAAATTAGCCAAGATTTTTCCGGAATTGTCTCCGAACTTGTATAGGTCCACCTCCCATTGGGCTCTCCGAAATAATTTTCTCTGCTGTACCCAACCATCAAACTCCCTTTTCGCCAGTATCCATGTTTGTTTGAGATCTTCAGTAGGGGAAGCCAGAAACCGAACATATGCATCTCTCAGTTCCTCACTTTTTTTCTGAAACTGTTCCTGCGTTTTGGGTTTCTGTGTTTGAGTATAGGCCATGATCTTGCCTCTCATTACCACTTTGCTTGTTTCCCAATATAAGTTTGGGTTTGATTTATGGTCCTCGTTGGCTAGAGAGAACTCCGTCCACCATTCCTTTAAAAGCTTATCGAAATTCTCGTCTTTCCGAAGGAATGTTGGGAACCGCCACAGGAAATCCGTGCCGGTTGGAAAGGAATCTCTCAGGCCCAATGATACTGGACTATGGTTAGATATAACCAAATGTTCTATCTCTATCTTTTCCACTTTACCAGATAGGCCGTTTCCTAGTAGAAGCATGTCCAGTCTTGACCAGGAATTATGTGAATGGGAATAATGAGAGAATTCTCTTTCCTGTGGATGAAACATCCTCCAAGCATCCCGTAAACCTGTGTGCTCCATCAGTTTCAATAACCCTACTCTCCCTCCTCTCTCCATCCCCCCATCACACCGGCTGGTCCTTTGATGTGGGCCTCTGAGTCTATCTTCGTTTATAGAGAGCACCGCATGGAAGTCGCCTGCCACTATTTGGTATTTCTCTCCATCGGCCAGAATCCTGTCTTGGACATTAGAAAAGAAATTTACCCTGTCCGAGTCAGAGTTGGGGGCGTAGATGTTGTATATACTCATCCTACCTGACTGACACTCAATTACCAAATGGTTTAAACGGCCTTCGGTATCTCGTGTCTCAGAAATCAGTTTGTGTGGGAAAGTCTTATTAATTAAAACAAGAACTCCCGCTTTTTTTCCCCTTGGCTCCAGATCCCCACACCGCTCCCACCCAAAACCTTTGCATTCTAAAGAACTCAAATGATTGTAAGTGGGTCTCTTGTAATAGAGCTATGTCGGTTTTCAGTTTTTTCAGGTGCCTTAAAACCATGGCCCTCTTCTCAGGAGATCGTAGCCCTTTTACGTTCCATGTTACAAGTCTAACCTTTGCAGTCGATTAAGAGTGTATATGAAAGTGCAGGAAGAATCCATTGAGAAAGTAGAGTAGTGTTCCAAATCATACGGTGAGCCTTGTAGAAAAGTGACCAACACATAACTGTAAAATCCTTAATATGTTTCAAAACAACCCCTTTTAACTCGTCTCCCCTCCCCCAATCCCTGACCAACTAAGTATGTTAAGGACTTCCATAGTCTAACACGAGCAACTTCCGATCATATTCTCCCGTCCAGCAGCTGTTGATGCAAATGGTCGCTTGCTGGGGCAGCCTCGCCGTATCTATGCGGGATCTGCACTTGTTCAGAAATTAGTATTGCGTTAAACAGAGGGAGCAGCAAAGAGACAGAGAGCAGAGCCAGAGTGAAAATAAAAGCGTATAAGTAAGAGGGATTCAGACAAGAAGGCAGAGAGAGAGGAGGGAACTAAAAGAGTGATAAATGTAGAGAAGAAAGAGAAGAAAAAAAAAAGGGGAAGGTGGGGGGAGTGCCGGAAGAGGTTGGTGGAGTCGCTCTCACCCTCCTCCGCCTCCATCCCCCCCCGCTTCTAGGATTCTCCCAGTCACATCAATGTCAAAACAGCCAAGTGCAAGTTCAGCGTGCGTCATCTCGAGACCTCCTGTCATCCTCCTGGAAATCGGTGTTACTCCTTGTTATCGGTGATCGTCTCTGTTTGCTGGATGACCTCCTGGGAACCTCTGGAGGTGTCCGTGTCAGGGACCTCTCTCGGGTGGTCTGGTTGATTCGTGGGGACTTAGATGGGGCCTCCTCACTCCTCTTCTCCCCCGTGATGATTCGTCCCCTCCATCCCTCATGGAATTTTCTCTCAGGTCATTAGGAGTGCGTTTCACAGAATTTTTTTGTGTTAGTTGTCTCAGCGCCTCCTGGGGGTCATGATGTGTCCCAATTCTCCCATCCGGGCCTCTGTATTTGAGTATTGCCGGGAACATTAACTGGAAGCGAATATTTCTTTTAAATAGGATGCTGCAAGCTGGGCTAAAGGCTTTACGTCTCTTGGAGACTTCAACGGAAAAGTCCCCATATAGCCTTATTTTGCAATTACGGATTATCAAGGGCCGGCGTAGACTCTTAAATGTCTGTAGTAGCTGTTCTTTATCTTTGAAGTCGAGGTAGCGCACCACTACCTGGCGTGGAGATCTATGAATGTCACTGCGGGGATTCTTTGCAGAGTCAGTATTGCCACTCTGTCTGGGTGAAGCAATTGGGGGTGTCCCCACTCTATGTGCACGCTCTACCCTGTATAAGCGAGGAAATCCCAAGGCTCTTGGCAATTCCTTTTCACAGATGTCATTGAGATCATTATGGAGGATATGTTCAGGAAGCCCTACTATTCTCAAGTTGTTGCGCCTTGATCTGTTTTCCAGATCTTCCATTTTGTCTTTAATGAGATCAGAGTTACAGATAAGGTCAGATACTTGGTTTTCCAATTGGATTATTCTATCCTCAGAGTTGGACAGTCTTTGTTCCAATTCATTTATCCTGGCCTCATGTTGGGATGAAGCTGACTGCAGTCCAGCCAGAGCCTCCTGCAGAACCTCTTTGATAGTGTCTTTGAGGTCTGCTGCTAAATAGGCTGATGCTTCTCTGGCTAGCCGAGTGTAATCTATGTGTGGCATATCTTGAGATAGGACCCCTGTGTCTCCCTCTCCGCTCTCATCCTCCCCCCCTCCTCCAACAGCGCCTTGTGCCTCTCCCATATTTCTCTCCCTCATTTCAATTTGCCTCCTCTTCTCCCCGCGCGCTCCGCCCGCCGCCATCTTAGGTGAGGACTTCTGCGGCCGCTGTGCTCCCGCCTCACTCCTGGAGCTCCGGATCCATTTCTCTATGCGGCCAGTCTGTGCCGCCGCTGCTGCGGATCTCCTGGCACTCATCCCCGGTAAGAGGCCGCCCAGTTATGTCACGGTGTATGTAGAGTATTGCCGTGGGCGCCGGGAGCTCAGCCTCACTCCTGCGTCCTCATGCAGGCCGGAACCGGAAGCCCCCACACCTGTGTTAATGGAACAATCACTAAAACGATGTTAGCTGCTCCTTTTAAGGCAGGACTGCAATGATGTTGAACTGTGTTTTGGGGGTTAAAGTTCATTTTCTAGGCAAATATTGACTTAGCAAGTAATTGCTGTTAAGTTGATCACTCTTTATGACATTCTGGAGTATATGCAAATTGACATTAGAAAAATTGAAGCAGTAGACTTTGTTAAAATTAATATTTGTATCATTTTCAAAATTTTTGGCCATTGCGGACACTGTGATTTCACTGTGTTTGAGCGCTTTAGCCGGCTACCCGCAGTGTTTTCCTTGATTGGTCTCCCTGAGATCAGTGAGTGGTTTGTGATGAGCGGTGCACTAGGCGCGGCCGCGTCTTTCCCCTATGACTCTTGGGACCGGACCGGCCCAACCTGACACTTCCCTTGACCAATAGCTACCCATCCTCTGGTATATCAAGCCACGTCCACTGATGGGAGGTGCCTGATTATTAAGTTAGTTTGTTTCTGCCTTGCTGACTGTTGGTCAGGCCTTCCTTATACTCTCCTCCAGTAGAGCCATTCCTGCTCTCCCAGCCTCAGGCTCTGTACCTGTATTTCCTACCTTGCTATACCGTAGTATAGGCTAACCCATTGAGCCGCCCCCCTGGTACTAGCAGCTGTGGTATTTAGACCCCTTGGGCTTGCCCCTGACAATCCCTGTATAGGGGTTGGGTAAACTAGGACCAGCTCATCCAGGGGAGTTCAGTCCCACGGCCCAGTGGGTCCACTCCAGGGCGCCTTCCCCCGGAAGCGTGACAGAATAATCAGGCCATGGACCCCGCTGGTACCTCGTTCTCAGCGCAAAAGGAACTGGCTTATCTTCGGGAAAGTCGGAACCATATAGCGGCTTGTCTTCAGTCCATGGATACCCAGTTAGCCTCCCTTCAGACCTCCGACACAGCGTCCGCTACTCAGCCTGCAAGCATGCTGTCTTACATGTCCTCCGTGGACGATCATCTGGTCTCAGTGCAGTCTGCAACTACGGCCTCGGCTCAGGCCGCATCCTATGAACAGTCCCCGGGTGGTGTCCTGAACCCTCCGCCTCACCTTGGGAGACCACCTACATGCAGTGGTGACCGCAAGATGTACCGCGGCTTTCTTACCCACTGTCGCCTACACTTTGAACTGCTGCCACAGCAGTATCCCCCCGATCGGGCCTGGGTGGCCTTTGTGGTGTTCCACCTGGAGGGCGAGGCTCTGGCGTGGGTTAACCCCCTATGGGAGCATGATGACCCTTCGGTCTCCCACTTGTCGACCTTTCTGGAGACATTCCGGAGGGTTTTCGATGAACCCGGTCGGGTCGCATCTGTTACAGAGTCGCTCTTCAACCTCCGTCAAGGGACACTCACCGTTGGGCAGTATGCCATTCACTTCCGCATCCTCTCCTCCGAGTTGAGATGGAATAAAGAAGCACTGACTGGAGCATTCTGGCATGACCTGTCCGGCAGGATAAAGGACGGACTCGCGGGTCGGGATATCCCAGCCGAGCTGGAGGACTTGATCTCATTAGCCATTTGCATCGACTTGCATTACCAGGAGAGCTCCCGTGAAACCTCCAGGGAGAGGGGATCTGTCCAGTTGCTTCCCTCTGCACGCAGTCAGCCCAGTACACAGACCGTGGTGCCTGCTGCTGCCCCCTTTTCCGACCCTATGAAGGTGGATCGGGTCAGGATGGCGGAGCAACGCTGAGTAGAGAGGCTGGCTCGCGGCCTATGCCTGTATTGCGGAGACGCATCCCATCGGCGCCGGTGTTGTCCTGGAAGACCGGGAGAACCCCTCCGCCTAGGTCAAGTAAGAGAGGCCTACTAAAAGGAGATCTGATGCACACCAGCACTTCATGCCTTTAAAGGAAAAAACAAAATGGCTGACATGTACTATTTCATTATGTGAACAGGGACCAAGATCATATTGGAAAGCTACTGAAAGCTATCTAGTATAAATGTGAAAAATTAGTTGATGTGATGGCCATGACATCGTAAGCCCAGTAACCGCCGACAAGGTTTTTTCACACTACTGGGTCCTATCTAAAACCTCATGTCTGCAGTCTGGATATATGTATGGGATAATGCCCTGTGTGCAGTTAAAATCCTGCTTATAAGGGTGAAGGCACACTGGCGCAAAACTCGCGCGGGTGTAATGCGTGAAAAAATCGCATTGCACTCGGACCTGTATCTTTAAATGATACAGGTCACACCAAAACGAGTTTCACGCATTACTCTCGCCTTGCGAGTGCAATGCGAGTTCAATCGCAGCATTCTGAGATTGCACGCGATTCCCTCGCGCGAGGGGCCATTAAAAGTATATGGGTGCGAGTCAAACTCGCACCCACACAGCACACGGTGCGATACTCGCACCTGTGCTGTTAAATTCTAGTTACCGGTTTCCCGGTACAGTAAGTAATCATCTTGCACCGCTGTGTCAGCAGTGCAAAATGATTATGATTAACCCAGCTGCTGGGCACCTTTGTTTAATTTAGGGGTTTAAACAGCATATGCAGCATCTGTGCGGCATATGAGCACAGATGCTGCATATGCAGCATTGTTCCCCGGTCCTAAATGGTTAATATGGGGCAATTAACTTGTCACCATGTCTCTAGGGATTGACATCCTCGCCTACATCCGCTAGCACCCCTCCATCCCCCCCGCTCCTCACCTACATCCACTAGCACCCATCCCCCCCCCTGCTGCTGTGCCAGGGCCCTCCGCGACTGATCCTTCCAGCAGTCGGATGTGGGCGAAGAGCCCTTCCATATCATCGACCCTACCAAGATAATCACTGTGGCTCCCTTACGTGTAGCTGGACTTCCGCCAGGTAAGACCTTCGTAGCACAGGATCAGAGGAAGGCGGTCCTGGCATGGGAACCCTCGTCGAAAATTGCCGCTCACGTAGAAGTTAAAAAGTCTCTCTCTTTGATCTCTTGTCACTATTGGTGGCCTACTATCTGTGAAGACGTCCACGACTTTGTTGCTTCATGTCCGTCCTGTGCTAGTAATAAGGTATCCAGAGAGTTACTGGCTGGACGTCTACTGCCTCTCCTGTTTCCCATCGGCTCCTTAGCAACACATAGCTATGGATTTCATTACAGATCTACCCTGCTCCTCCGGCTGTACGGTCATATGGGTAGTTGTGGATCACTTCTCCAAAATGGCTCACTTCGTTCCTTTGCCCGGTCTACCGTCTGCTCCTGAGTTGGTCAAGATATTCATCGAACGTATCTTCCGGCTCCATGGATTTCCTCATCATATAGTGTCCGATAGGGGAGTCCAATTCACTTCCCGGTTCTGGAGAGCTCTGTGCAAGCATATGGACATCACGTTGGACTTCGCCTCGGCTTATCATACTAAGTCCAACGGGCAGGTGGAGCGCATTAACCAAGTCCTCACCACCTACCATGGCACTTCACCAATGCTCATCACGATAACTAAACCAGTCTCCTTCCTTGGGCGGAATTTGCTTACAACAATCACTCCAGTGAGTAGTCTGCTAAATCTCCTTTTGTGGTGGTATTCAGGCAACATCCTGGTTTGCCTCTTCCGATCTCCTCAGCGTTCGGCAAACCGGTGGCTGATGCATTGTCCGTGGATTTCTCCAAGATCTGGATGAGACCAGAGACGCCCTTACACAAGCCTCCAGCAGCATGAACTGAAATGCCGATAAGAGACGCTTATATGCACCATCTTATCTCCCAGGCGATAAAGTGTGGCTTTCTTCCAGATACGTCAGGCTGAAGGTGCCGTCCTACAAGCTAGGGCCGCGTTACATCGGTCCCTTCGAAGTCCTGGTACGCATCAATAACATTGCCTACAAGTTGAGACTGCCTGCCTCGCTTTGCATCCCTAACTCCTTTCATGTCTCGTTGTTGAAACCAGTGGTGCTTAATCGTTTTCATCTTTCCTCCGACACTGTGCCATGGCCTCTCAGCTCCCAGAACATCTATGAGGTTAGGGACATCCTTGCCATGAAGAGTAGAGGCAAAACCCTCTTCCTGATTGACTGGGTTGGCTTCAGTCCTGAGGAGAGGACCTGGGAGCCCCGGGAGAACATTGATGCGCCACGCATTTTGGCGAGGTTCTTCGCACGCCTTCGGTGTAGGGGCGTGAGGGAGGGGGTACTGTTAGGTCCCCTGGCACCGCTCCCCAGCTCACCTCTCCTGGGTCAGCATCCTCTGCTCCTCTGACGATCTGGCATCCGGAGTGCAGGCGTACTGTGTCTCAGAGCCGTCGCCGGGTCCTCTTCCTGTTTGCTGAGCGTCCAGCTCATGCACCAGCACGCTGCAGGGGTCAGGTTTCATGAGTGTCATGAGCGGTGCACCCCCTTCCCCTGTGACTCTTGGGGCCGGTCTGGCCCAACCTGACATTACCCTTGAGCAATAGCTACCAGTCCTCTGGTATATCAGGCCACCTCCACTGATGGGAGGTGCCTGATTATTAAGTTAGTTTGCTTCTGCCTTACTGACTGTTGGTCAGGCCTTCCTTATACTCTCGTCCAGTAGAGCTCTCCCAGCCTCAGGCTCTGTACCTGTGTTCCCTACCTTACTATACCGTAGTATAGGCTAACCCTATGAGCCACCCCCCTGGTACTAGCAGCTGTGGTATTTAGACCCCCTGGGCTTGCCCCTGACAATCACTGTATAGGGGTTGGTTAAACTAGACCAGCTCACCCAGTGGAGTTCGGTACCACGGCCCAGTGGGTCCACTCCAGGGCGCCTTCCGTCGGAAGCGTAACAAACATGTTTGGAATCTGCGAACTTGTACCGACCCGAGGAATCATACTGGCATGTCAGTTTTACCATATAGTGAACATGGTGAATAAAAAAAAAACAAAAATTTGTAATTGCACTTTTTTTTTTGCAATTTCACTGCACTTGGACTTTTTTTTCCCATTTCCCTGTGCACTATATGGAAAAATAAATGATTTCATCTAAAAGTACAACTCATCCCGTAAAAAACAAGCCCTCATATGTCTATAATGACATAAAAATAAAAAAATGATGGCTCTTGGAAGAAGAGGAGGAAAAATGGAAAGTCACTCGGGAGTAAAGGGGTTCATAGTAAACTGTGGGCCCAATAAGCTATTTTGCAAATGGATTTATTTTGATATGTAAGAGGGATTGCAGCCTAATACAGCTCAGGCATGTGCTGTCACTAGCAGCCACTGTGCACACAATTTGTTGCTATGTGACAGTGACCGCTGCTCACAACATGGTTCACATAGAAACTAGTTTTTTATTTTGTTAAACAATATACTTACATTTCCAGAAGGCTGGATGTGTTCAGGTCCTATCACACCCCATAGTCTCCTGCTGCAGATTCCTGCTCTGATCTGCCATCAGGGCACTGAAGACACAATCATCCCCTGTCAGCCAATCACAGAGGTGCTTATAAAGTGAGGTTTGTGACTGGCTGATAGGCTGTAAAGCACAAATGTCACATACCACCATACACAGGGGTAGTAAGTTATGCTATTTACCTCTATAGTATCCAGTCTCCCCCCACCTTCTCATACCTTTCCAGTCCCATATCATTCAGACTAGTGCACAGTGTGCAGAGTGCAGGGCCTGGGCAGCAGAGCAGGAGAGTGAATCAATCACAGAGGCTCAGTGTGAGTTGCTCCCTCCTTCCTCTCAGCGCGGCTCCAAAGATAAGACCAGTGCATGTCACTAGATAGAGGGGCCTGTGTCAGCTCAGAATCATCATATGCTCGCAGCAAAGGGGCCCCTGCTTATACTGATGCTGCCGCCGGCTATGTGAATAGCCATTGCTTTAAATTCCTCGGGGCCCCCCTCCAGCTCAGGACCCCAGTTCAATGCACAGGCTGCACATGTGGTTTGTCCGCCCCTGAGAAGATGCTCTGGTCAGATGAGACCAAAGTAGAACTTTTTCGACTAAATGGAAAAGCCTATGAGTGGTGGAAACGAATACTGCAGATCACTCTGAAAAACCACCATCCTTCACCACCAATTATGAGTGGTGGAAACGAATACTGCAGATCACTCTGAAAACACCATCTTCACCAATACATATGGTGGTGGCCACATCATGCTGTGGGGAGGCTTTTCTTCAGCAGGGACAGGGAATCTTGTCAGGAACCTGATAGAGGCTGCAAAAGATTTGAGACTGGAGCATAGATTCACCTTCCACAGGACTACCCTAAACATCCTGCCAGAGCTACAATGGAGAGTTTAGATCAAAGCATATTCATGTGTGTGAATGGCCCAGTCACAGTGCACACCGAAATCCAATTGAGAATCTTTGACCAAACTTGAATATTATTGTTTATAGACGCCTCCATCCAATCTCACTGAGCTACACAGCTTGGAAAGAATGGGGAAAAATGTTAGCATCTAGCGGTGCAAAGTGGGTAGAGACATCCCCTAAAAAATTTGCATCAGTAACTGCAGGAAAAGGTGGTCCTACAAAGTATTGATCACCAAGGGGCCTAAATACAAATGAATGTCACAATTTTCAGATTTAGAATTTCTAAATACTTAGAAAACTATGTATCATTTCTTTTATACTCCATAAATACTTAGTATTTTGTGTTGGTATATCACATAAAATCCCAATAAAATACAAACGGTTTTGGCGGGTGGAAAGTTTAAGCCGTTCAGCTCATGGTATGACACATCAGCTGATCAGGTTGACCCTCCCCCCCCAGTCAACTGATTAAGGTCCTGCATCCATCAGAGGTGGATGCCGCGCATTGCGGGACAGTCGGCGGAGAGATGAGCATTTTTTTTAACACTTTGCTTACTTTAATTTCACTTTAGCATTGTATGTAGATACACTGCTAAAGTGAAATTATACGGGAACAGAGCAGTTTTAGTGTACTGAGCAGGGGCGGACCTACCGCGGTGCAGCTGGTTCAGCTGCACCAGGGCCCCGACCGACTAGGGGGCCCCTCAAGCCTGCAGGGGGGCCCCCAGCCGACCCCCGTAACCCGAAGTCAGAGGAGAGGAGGGTCAGTGAGGGAAGCTTCCTGCTTCCCCTGCCTGATCCCGCCCCTCCTCTCCACTTCCGCCCCGGCTCCACTGCATTTGGCGGCCCAGCGCAGGTAGGAGAGCCGTAACTACAGACCCCAACCCCGCCTCTCGCCGGTGATCACTACTATCACCCCCCTGGTCCTCCCGGCGTTCACCAGCACCCCCCCCCCCCCCGCTCCTCACTGCGGCTGTACCTGGGCCCTCCAGGGTCACGGTCCACCACTGGTACTGAGTGTACTGAGCATGCTCAGGACCAATACGTGCCCATCCATGCCCATAGGGATACATGGGGGCCAAATTGAATCTGTGGCTGTTTAACAACGGATAGCCACAGATCCCCAAAAAACGTGATGTGAAGAGGGCCTAAGATGCCTAAGATATGTCCTGAAATTATTCTGAATGATGGGTCTACAAACTTTTAATCAGTCAGTCTGACTATTTAGAGGGTGAAAAGTAGTCATTGTACTGTTCGGTCCATGTTCAGTGTGGAACACACCATGATAACACAGAAAGCTAAGGAGAGAGCATTCTTAGGAGAATAGAAAGAACATTATAGACAAACATGTTAAAGGGAACCTGACCCCTCCAAATCACCCCCAACCCTATTAATACCTATCCCTGCACCCTAACATATCATTATTAGTGCTCCTTTTCTGTAAAAAAAAAAAAGCGCTCTGTAACAATTGAATAATCAACAATATACACTTACAGATCTGAGGCTTCTTGGCTCTGAATAAGTCTCACAGGGCGTCCCCTGTGAGACACTAAGCCCTCCCTAGGTGCCCAATTTTCACGCCCCGAATGATCCAGCCTCTCTCTGTCTGTGCTGCTGTGATGAGGAGCTGAAGGCAGGACTAATGATTTGCATTATGTGAGTGATAGAGAGGGGGGAGGGCAAAGCCTGCACAAGCAGAGCACACAGACAGAGGGAGGGCTGGATCCTGGAGCTGCAAAACAACACGCCCTAAGGGCTAAAGAATATGGCCCCTACTAATTATAATCACTAATGAGTAAGTGTTAAAACGTTTTATGCACTTTCACAGGATGCTTTTAGGTTACAAAAGGAGTGTGAGATTAGTGATGGGATGCTGCAGGGACATGTTTTGGTAGCTTAGCAGGCGTTCTGGAGGTTACAGGATCCCTTTAAAGGTAAAAAGAGTTAGACATCTCCAAACAGCTTGATGGTCCTGTTACTACAGTTGCCCGTTCAGAAGTTTAATCTCTGGACTGCAGTCAACTTCCCTGGCTAGAAGAAGAGAACTGGTGACATATTGACAAGTCGGATAATACAGATGGTAACAAAGGAGCCCAGAACAGCTTCCAAAGAGATTAGAGGTGAACTCCAAGGTCAAGGTACATCATTGTCAGATCGCACCATCTGTCACTGTGTTAGCCAAAGTGGACTTCATACAAGAAGGCAGAACAGGAAAACATTGAGGAAAGCAAAGAGCAAAGCATTGGACTATTCTGAAGTGGTTCTATGAGCTCTGATCTAAATCCTGTTCTACAGCTTTGGAAAGAGCTAAAACCTTCAGTCTGGAGAAAGCATCTTCACACCTGAGACATATGGAGGAGTTTCGTCACGTGGAGTGGGACTAAATACCTGGTGTAAAAGTCTCATTGAGAGTTACAGATTTCGTTTGTTTGCAGTGATTGTCTCAAATTCAAAACTGACCCTTCAATAGGGAATAGTCAGTAAATTTACATTGAAAATTACTTTTGTCAGTTTCAAGTTATTTCATTGTCCATTGTGGGCTCTTCTTACATTAACAGAAGGATACCAATAACTTTGTCAATATGTCTTCTTTCTCTGCAATTAAACCTTATATGTTGGGATATCTAAAGTGTTTTACTGATTCTATTAAGTTTTTGCTATGTAATTTGAGGATAGCATAAGGTAGGGGTTAAAACACAGAATTCAGTAATGAATCACTGATCAGGCTATTAGCTGTTGTTTACTTATAATAAAGGTTTTACAATCAGCTTGTTATCATTGCCTGGGCTAGAGGGCTTGTGAGCAATTGTCCTACTATGCTTCTCTTCTGAGAAGCAGCTCACTGTCAATATACAATGCACACAGAGAACCTGGTATAGGCGGGGGCAGCTACATCAAAGAACTCATTGTGTCACAACTGCTGCACCCAGTAAAGTAAGTGGTACATTGGAATCAAGGTCTTTTTTACTTTAGGCTGCTCTCCGGTGAGGGAGCAGAAAATGGATAGGAATTTGTAAATATTCTTAATGGAAACCTGACAGCTGCCCTAGGACCCCTAAATCCTCACCATGTAGAGTATACATACCACCTTTCACAGCTGTGTTCTAAGAAGACCCTGCTTGTGACTTGGCAGTTATTGAGTTAATACAAAAAATAACTTAGAAGCTGCGCTGAAACTATGCAAATTAGTGGTTGAGTAGTTGGGAGCTGCATTGATCTCTCCAGTCTAATCCTTCCTTTAAAGGGATCCTGTCACCCCCAAAACACCTCTAAACCTATTAAAAGCTGTCCCTAGAGCATATTAACACTTTCCCTACACTCCTTTTACCTCCTAAATGCACATAGGCAAAGTGAATAAAAACGTTATTATAGTACCTCATTACTGATGATAATGAGTGACTATGCTATTCATAGTCACTCATCCAGGCTGCCCCTCTTCTTCATATCACGCCTGAATAGGCGTGATCTACATCACAGATTCAAATTGCCGCCTCCCCTCTCTCCCATTGCGTCCTCGCTTCAGCGTGGGGCTGTATGACGCGATTCGCGTCATTCCCGGCGCCGGGTGACGTATTTACACCGGCGCCGCGCTGTCAGCTTCAAAGTGCGCACTGCGCATGCCCATGCGCATGCGCAGTGCGTATTTTGAAGCTGACGGCGCGGCTGCAAATACGTCACCCGGCGCCGGGAATGACGCGGATCGCGTCATACAGCCCCACAATGAAGCACGGACGCTATGGGAGAGTGGGGAGGCGCGCAGGGAGGCGGCAATTTGAAGATGTGCTGTAGATCACGCCTATTCAGGCGTGATATGAAGAAGAGGGGCAGCCTGGATGAGTGACTATGAATAGCATAGTCACTCATTATCATCAGTAATGAGGTACTATAATAACGTTTTTATTCACTTTGCCTATGTGCATTTAGGAGCTAAAAGGAGTGTAGGGAAAGTGTTAATATGCTCTAGAGACAGCTTTTAATAGGTTTAGAGGTGTTTTGGGGGTGACAGGATCCCTTTAACTAATAAGTAAGAATCCCAGCACTCATATAGTTTTTCTTGCTCAGGGTGAATTTATTTACAGTTTGTGCAGATGTGTCAGGTGACGAGGGAGACACCTTCAGAGTTAATTGCAGCCCTTAGAGTCCATTGTCCAATTACTTTTGGTCCCTTGAAAAAGAGGAGGCTATGCATTACAGAGCTATGATTCCTAAACCCTTTCTCCAATTTGGATGTGGAAACTCTCATATTGCAGCTGGGAGTGTGCACTTTCAGCCCATATCTATTATATAATTGCGAATAGGTTTTTTGCCCCCGGCGTGGTCATGTGGATACGCGCGTAGCATTGGCCGCGACGCGGCCATTGCGAGCACTTCTAAGTCGACTCGCAATGCCCGCGCAGCGGCCATTGCGAGTCAGAGACTCGACGTTCTAGAATCCCGATGCATGTGCATCGGGCTCCCAGCTAGTTATATATATAATTGTATTTCTGAACATGTTTTTGTAAACAGCTAAAATAACAAAACTTGTGTCACTGTCCAAATATTTCTGGCCCTAACTGTATATATACCAGTATAAATGTATATAACTATAGACATTATGTTTTAGATTACCTTCTCCAGTCTTAAAGCAAATATATGGTATACTTCACAAGGGAACCCTCTCCCCATCATGGTGGCAATCCCATCTTGAAACACCAGCAGTAAATGATATAGCACTCTCTTTCTCAAGAATCCCTGATTCAATACACTTTCAGCCCTAGTACCACCTCTTGTAAATGTACTATCACATCCCCCTAAAATTATTCCCTTATAAAAGCCAAAGGATTCATAATCTTGAAATACCTTCAATAAGTCTATTGACTGAATGTCTCTGTAAATATTGTATATATTTCACCTGCACTGTATTCATTTTTGTATATTTCCTTATATTATAGTGACTTTGTGAACAAGGCCATAGTGGTGGCCTAAACGTCTTTGTCCTGCATGTCACCTGATACATCTGCACAAACTGTAAATAAATTCACCCTGAGCAAGAAAAACGCTCTGAGTGCTGGGATTCTTACTTATTAGTTACTGCGGATCACTCGATCCTTTCCCGGTAGCACCATAAAACTGCAAACGCTCTGAGTGCTGGTCATTTACGATATATAATCCTTCCTTTAATCACGTAAGCGACATGATTTGTAAGAGCGAATGCCATCTTCGGCTCTTTGCACATATCACACAGTGTTCACTCTCCCTGTAAATGTGTAGTGAAGCCGATTGTAAATACCTGACTTCATCCATGTACCGCGTATACCCAGGGAGGCAGCAGTGACACTGGACCTATAAGCTCAATGGCCCAAAAACATCAACATAAATATAGTTATCTTTGGTGGTGTCACTTCCCCCCATGTGGCCCCCTTATTTCATACTACTCATCCCTCCATGTGCCCCCCATCTTTTTCACACTGCTCTCCATGTGGCCCATTATTCCAAACTGTATCCCAACAGGCTGCCTGCAGTATCTTCGGCTATCCAGCGTTTACCTGCTCCTGGCTGCAGCGTCCTCTCCTCCTTTGCAGCACTCTGCACCGATGCTGGCTGTGTGATGAGATACACTCACTATGCTGCCGTGACCTCTGCAGCATCAGCACGCTGCTGCACTTTGGGTCAGGGTGCGGCTTGACGCTCCACTGAACCTGGAATTGCCAATGTGAAAGGAGATTCTTTGAATACAGTGTCCCAGTGTCTGCCGCCAGCGCTGACACCCTCCCTGTCCAGCAAAGACTCCAGTTTCTGTTTAGAGTCGGGGAGAGAAGGGAAGATTAAAAAAATATATATATTTTTTCATCTGAACCCTGGTGATACCCCTACAATCCGCTGCCCTTAACACTGGATCTCTGGTGCTTAGTGGTAGATACGGCCCTAGTGGTGTGTATTATTTTTACTGGTGGTATGTGGGGCCCCTAAGGCTACATTCAGACACTCCATTTATTTTGGCTCCATTTTTCAGCTGCAAAACTGATCCGCTTTCCAAAAAACGTATCTCTATTCACACACTGCTTTTTTTTTTAACATTCATTTTTATTAAACAATTTTGCCATATTCCGACATAAACTGACACTTCATGTCATTGCTTTACAAACAGGACATGAATAGAGAAAAACAAAAGGAACAAATCCCCCCAATGTAATACAGCAATATATGCAGCATATGTCACCTTCCACTTGTCAAGCTATGCAATCCCCCCAAGAACTCTGTTAGCATCCCCAATAGTTTTGTTCCCAACAATTACAAATCTTGACTCTGTAATATTTTGAACCAACAACCTATCACTTTCTTCATGGTAGGAGCTGTCTCTGTTATCCAATGTCTTAAAATATATTTTTTTGTCAAAATCAAAATATTGTGGATTAATTTGTGTCTTTACCCCAATTGTCCTGCATCATCTCCTTCAATCCTCTCCCCTTCGTAATGACAAATTCAAAAGTACGGATCTAGTGCCCACAAGAAGACCAAATCTCCTTAACTAAGCACCTAACCCTAGCCCATAAGTCTTGTATTAATTTACAACTCCATAGCCCATGAAACATATCAGTGCGCTCCTCTAGGCACTTCGGACAGGACCTCCTTCTCCCTCCTCCAGTTCCATGTGTTGGAAAGTTAAACCCATATATGGCCCCGTGGATTATTCTGTATTGAGTATCCCTCCAGTTCTCATTAATTACATTCTTTTTCAATGCTGACCATCCTTGTAGATTCTTATCCACTATGTCCTGGTCCTTTAGCTGCTTCACCCACCCCTAAGGCTGTCTTCAGACTTGCAGATGCATCTGCAGCGTTTTGCTGATGCATCTGCAAGCATCTGCATGCAGACCGCGGCCCCTATGTTTATAATGGAGCGCACGGCGGTCTGCAGATGCTTGCAGACTGCCGTGCGCTCTCATTGCCCGCCATATGTGATCTGTGCGCAGGCGGATGCCTGCGTACAGATCACACACTCTCGTCCGCACCAGGGACGCGAGATGTTGCGTCCCTGGTGCAGGCGAGAGTGTGTGATCTGTACGCAGGCATGCGCCTGCGCACAGATCATTAATGGCGGGCAATGAGAGCGCACGGCGGTCTGCAAGCATCTGCAGACCGCCGTGCGCTCCATTATAAACATAGGGGCTGCGGTCTGCATGCAGATGCTTGCAGATGCATCAGCAAAACGCTGCAGATGAATCTGCAAGTCTGAAGGCAGCCTTAAAGATCTGTTGGTCACCTGTCGGGGATAGTGTTTCTCTCATATATTCTGGAAAACATTCAGAGCATATAAATCACACTCCAACAGTTCATCCAACAAACGTCTACACAGTTCCTGCTTGATCTCACATAACTCATTCATAACATAGTTTTTAAACTGAGAATACTGCATACTCTTCCACCACTTCTCTCTCGGTCATCCATCTCCTATCCAGGGGCTGGCTGGCAAATGTTGGCCTGGGGGGCAATTACAAAGCAGTGGCCCTCGAGCAGTGGTGGACCATCTTTAGCCTGCTTATCTCTGGACGCTACATTAGAGCAGCAGAGCTAAAGGCTTTATATGTAATGGAAGCTGGTACATATATATGGGAACAGTACCGAGATTACTACATAGATACAGAAACAGAAAGAAACTACTGCACAGATACATGTATAGAATCAAGCTAACTACATCAATATGGAAACAGAAGCAAGCCTACTATGTAGATATGGGAGCAGAACCAAGCGTACTACATAGACACGGGAGCAGAACCAAGGCTTCTGTATAGATACAGGAGCAGAACCAAGCCTACTACATAGATACGGGAGCAGAACCAAGGCTTCTATATAGATACGGGAGCAGAACCAAGCCTACTACATAGATACGGGAGCAGAACCAAGCCTACTATGTAGATATGGGAGCAGAACCAAGCCTACTACATAGATACGGGAGCAGAACCAAGGCTTCTGTATAGATACAGGAGCAGAACCAAGCCTACTACATAGATACGGGAGCAGAACCAAGGCTTCTATATAGATACGGGAGCAGAACCAAGCCTACTACATAGATACGGGAGCAGAACCAAGCCTACTACATAGATAGGGGCGCAGAACCAAGCCTACTACATAGATACAGGAGCAGAACCAAGCCTACTGCATAGATACAGGAGCAGAACCAAGCCTACTACATAGATACGGGAGCAGAACCAAGCCTACTACATAGATACGGGAGCAGAACCAAGGCTTCTATATAGATACGGGAGCAGAACCAAGCCTACTACATAGATACGGGAGCAGAACCAAGCCTACTACATAGATACGGGCGCAGAACCAAGCCTACTGCATAGATACAGGAGCAGAACCAAGCCTACTGCATAGATACAGGAGCAGAACCAAGGCTTCTATATAGATACAGGAGCAGAACCAAGTCTACTACATAGATACGGGAGCAGAACCAAGCCTACTACATAGATACGGGAGCAGAACCAAGCCTACTACATAGATTCTGGGAGCAGGACCAAGCTTACTACACAGATACAGGAGCAGAACCAAACCTACTATATAGATACGGGAGCAGAACCAAGCCTACTATATAGATACGGGAGCAGAACCAAGCCTACTACATAGATACAGGAGCAGAACCAAGCCTACTGCATAGATACAGGAGCAGAACCAAGGCTTATATATAGATACAGGAGCAGAACCAAGCCTACTACATAGATACGGGAGCAGAACCAAGCCTACTACATAGATACGGGAGCAGAACCAAGCCTACTACATAGATTCTGGGAGCAGGACCAAGCCTACTACATAGATACAGGAGCACAACCAAGTCTACTACATAGATACGAGAGCAGGACCAAGCTTACTACACAGATATGGGAGCAGAACCAAACCTACTATATAGATAGGGGAGCAGAACCAAGCCTACTATATAGATAGGGGAGCAGAACCAAGTCTACTACATGGATACATTTGGCAGAACCGAGCTTACTACACAGATATGGGAGCAGAACCAAGCCTACTACATAGATACGGGAGCAGAACCAAGCTTACTTCATAAATATTGTGCCAGAACTAAAATTACTACATAAATACAAGAACTGAAAGCTTAATGTATAGATAAGGGAGCAGAGACAAGTTTCCTACATCGATACGGGAACAAAAACTTTTACAGATATGAGAAGAGAACTGGGCTTAGTACATCAATATGGGAACAGAACCGAGCTTACTATATACAGTTGTGGCCAAAAGTATTGACACCCCTGCAATTCTGTCAGATAATACACAGTTTCTTCCTGAAAATGATTGAAATCACAAATTCTTTGGTATTATTATCTTCATTTAATTTGTCTTCAATGAAAAAAACACAAAGAGAATGAAGCAAAAAGCAAAACATTGATCATTTCACACAAAACTCCAAAAATGGACCAGACAAAAGTATTGGCACCCTCAGCCTAATACTTGGTTGCACAACCTTTAGCCAAAATAACTGCGATCAACCGCTTCCGGTAACCATCAATGAGTTTCTTACAATGCTCTGCTGGAATTTTAGACCATTCTTCTTTGGCAAACTGCTCCAGGTCCCTGATATTTGAAGGGTGCCTTCTCCAAACTGCCATTTTTAGATCTCTCCACAGGTGTTCTATGGGATTCAGGTCTGGACTCATTGCTGGCCACCTTAGAAGTCTCCAGTGCTTTCTCTCAAACCATTTTCTAGTGCTTTTTGAAGTGTGTTTTGGGTCATTGTCCTGCTGGAAGACCCATGACCTCTGAGGGAGACCCAGCTTTCTCACACTGGGCCCTACATTATGCTGCAAAATTTGTTGGTAGTCTTCAGACTGCATAATGCCATGCACACGGTCAAGCAGTCCAGTGCCAGAGGCAGCAAAGCAACCCCAAAACATCAGGGAACCTCCGCCATGTTTGACTGTAGGGACCATGTTCTTTTCTTTGAATGCCTCTTTTTTTCTCCTGTAAACTCTATGTTGATGCCTTTGCCCAAAAAGCTCTACTTTTGTCTCATCTGACCAGAGAACATTCTTCCAAAACGTTTTAGGCTTTCTCAGGTAAGTTTTGGCAAACTCCAGCTTGGCTTTTTTATGTCTCGGGGTAAGAAGTGGAGTCTTCCTGGCTACCCTACCATACAGTCCCTTTTCATTCAGATGCCGATGGATAGTACGGGTTGACACTGTTGTACCCTTGGACTGCAGGGCAGCTTGAACTTGTTTGGATGTTAGTCGAGGTTCTTTATCCACCATCCGCACAATCTTGCGTTGAAATCTCTCGTCAATTTTTCTTTTCCGTCCACATCTAGGGAGGTTAGCCACAGTGCCATGGGCTTTAAACTTCTTGATGACACTGCGCACGGTAGACACAGGAACATTCAGGTCTTTGGAGATGGACTTGTAGCCTTGAGATTGCTCATGCTTCCTCACAATTTGGTTTCTCAAGGCCTCAGACAGTTCTTTGGTCTTCTTTCTTTTCTCCATGCTCAATGTGGTTCACACAAGGACACAGGACAGAGGTTGGGTCAACTTTAATCCATGTCAACTGGCTGCAAGTGTGATTTAATTATTGCCAACACCTGTTAGGTGCCACAGGTAAGTTACAGGTGCTGTTAATTACACAAATTAGAGAAGCATCACATGATTTTTCTAACAGTGCCAATACTTTTGTCCACCCCCTTTTTTATGTTTGGTGTGGAATTATATCCAATTTGGCTTTAGGACAATTCTTTTTGTGTTTTTTCATTGAAGACAAATTAAATGAAGATAATAATACCAAAGAATTTGTGATTCAATCATTTTCAGGAAGAAACTGAGTATTATCTGACAGAATTGCAGGGGTGTCAATACTTTTGGCCACAATTGTATGTCTATCTGTATCTATCTACCGTATATCTATTATCTATCTCTATAGCAGTGTTCCCCAGCTCCAGTCATCAGAGGCCACAGACAGTACATATTTTCAGGATTCCTTACTGTTGGGCCACTTTCACACATCTGTGCAAAACACGGACATGTGAGAGAGGCCGTTTTTGTGTGACATGTGTGCTGTCCTTGTGACATCCAGATAGCACACGGACAGCCTGTCATTGCATACTCCTCTGTCTCCAGCGCTGCCTGTTCCCCTCTCTTCAGGGGCAGCTGCAGCTCTCAGTGCAGTGACTATTAGATGAGACTAATGAGCGGCCCCGTAAATGTGAGGGACAGACAGTGCTGGAGGGAGACGAGGAGGACATTCTTTATTTTAAAGTTTAAAACCTTTGGCTATGGTCCGTGCACACGGATGTCAAACGGAGGACAGCTGTATACAGGACGTTTGTGGCCAAATCTGGTCTTTACTGCCTGCGATAAACAGGTATGTCACTGTGTGGACCACATGGACATGTGTCTACTCCTCACAGAGACACAGTCCAAGCTGCATGACAGACGTGTGAAGAGGGGCCATAAAGAATAATGAGCCTCCGTATGTCTGTGCCTCTGTCATTTGTCTGCACGGACTACACATGTACCGGAGGCACGGATGTGTGAAGGAAGCCTTAGGCTACATTCAGACTGCGTGTTTTTTGATCCGTTTTTTGCAGTGCACTGCAGAAAACGGATCACTCAAATGACATCCCAGCAAAGTCTATGTGTTTTCATTTTTGCCATTCAGACTGTGATCTTTTAAAGTGATCCATTTTTTAACTTTAGGGCTCGGACACACTCTCCTAGTTACATGTGAGTCTCCCGGATGACACTCGGAAGAGGCTGGAGCAATGTCCCTGAACGGCCTCTCCCTCTCTGGATGAGGAGTCTGGAGCTGCACAAAACCACAATCAGCTGACAGTCCCGTCCTGACAGGGAGAGGTCATTCAGGATTACTGCTCCAGCCTCTTCCGAGTGTTGTCTGAGAGACTCGCATGTAACTAGGAGAGTGTGACCGAGCCCTTAGGCTGGAAACACACTGCCGAGTGAAAAACTGACGGATCCGAGAGTCGGACGAGTGTCATCCGACTTCTGAGCAGTGTGGCTTCCGTGTGTTGTCCTAGTGAAATCCGGTTTTTTTCTTGGCAGCTATTTATTGTATTCGCATTTACAGGAACATTTTTTTACAGTTGTCAGCTACAGAATGAGAATGTATCAATTAAAACTCGCATCAGACTCTGATGGTCCGAATGCGCTCCGTGTTTTTTGACTGACCCATAGACTTGCATTGGCGAGTGTCGTCTGACACTCGCATGAAATCGTAGCATGTTGCGCCTGACTCATCATCCGAGTGTCGGACGAGGAAGAAAACTTCTGACACTCGGAAATGTGTTCTCGGACATTGACTAACATTGGTCTGACTGCAATGCTCACATTGCAGTTGTACGAGTTTCATGCCAGTGTGTCCGAGCCCTTAGGAGAGCTCTATTCTTGAAAATTACATGTCAATTTCTGTTGCATTTTTTCTCCTGTGTTTTTCCCATAGGAGCCCTTCAGAATGGGGAGAAAAACGCAGCAGTCAAAAACAGATCAGTTTTTTAACCGCTCAAAAAAAATGCATCCAGTTTTCTCACAGATTACAACAAAAATGCAGCACAAAAAAACCCCACACAGTCTGAATGTAGCCTAAAGGCCACTTCACATGCTAGGATCTCGTTAATGATATCAAAGAAACGTCACGGATTTGTGATCGTTCAAACGATATCGTTAGTGCGTCGTTGCATGTAAACGAACGATGTAGGAAGGATAAATCGTTGGATCGGTCATCCAAAATTTGAGGTCCTGACCTCAAATCTATCGTTCGTCATCCAATTAACGTTCTGGGAAGCAGCAACATCGTTCAGTGTGACGCCTTTTTGAACGATGTCGTTCTATTTCTCCTTTTCCTGCCGCTGTTTTACATCGTTCAAACGATCTTCTCAAAATAGCTGGAGAGTTGCCAAATTTAAGATTGTTAACGATATCTTTGCGTGTGACAACGCAATAACGATGTCGGAAGGACTGCGGTCACGTGACCAGGGGTGCATCAAGCCCTCACGCCGTCTGAGCTGCTGGTGAGGGAGGGGGGCGCTAATAGCTGCGGGTGAGGAGCGGGGGGGGAGTGAAGAGAGTTTGTGGGCTGCAGCGCAGGCAGAGGGACAGTCTGTGCGGCTTACCCCATGCTGCAGCCGGCGGCACCCATCACATAGGAAGCCGCTTTGTGGTGTAGGCACCGTCCCCTTCTGCAGAGCCGCTCGCCCTGCCTGCTTGCCGCCTGAGACTCAGGGCTCACACTGTCCAATGGACGATGCGGCCCTGTACGTGACATAGCTGCCGATCTCGTTCACCTATATCCTAGCGTGTGAAGTAGCCTTTAAGGCCCAGTTAGGCCGGCTTCACACTGCGGGGGTGATCCGATCCATCGCTGTCCGTGTAAACTGGACAGCCCCGGAACGGATTTTGATCCCATAGTATCCTATGGGGCCGGATGGAAGCCGGATGGCAGCTCTCTGCCATCCGGTTTCTGTCTCCGGGAGAATTTATATTTTTCCCACGGACACAAAAACGTTGCTTGCAACGTTTTTTGTGTCCGAGGAGAAAAATCTCCCCTAATTGCCTTCTCCCGGATCTTCCCGGATCCGGGGCAATCCGGGGCTCCCTAACATGGGAGCCTATGGGGCCGGATTGCCTCGATCCGGGAAGATCCGGGAACCGGACACCTGCGGCTGCACACCGCTGTTATTTCATGACCACGGCTAGCTCGCCGCGAGCCGCAGTCCTGAATCATCAGCAGCTGCACACCGGACCGGAGGGCATATTAGCCCTCCGGTTCTGTGTGCTGATACGGTCTGGGGCTGTCAGGTTCACCCTGACAGCCACTGATCGGATCACACCCGCAATGTGAAGGCAGCCTTAGGCCTCTTTCACATATCCATGCCTCCGGTGCACGATCTGTGCGGACACATGCCGGAGGCACGGACATACGGGGACACACGATCCCCTATGGACCCATGCACACATCCATGTTTCCGCACGGACCGTGTCTCCTTGTGGAGCACATTCATGTCCGTGTGCTCCACATGGCAACTTTTCCGTTTTTCTGCGGAGCCACGGACCGCTTTTTTGTCAAAATGTCCTGCACATGGATGTTCACACTGTGACATCCGTGTGCACGGACCACAGTCAAAACCAAAAAGCCTGAAAATAAATAATTTTATACTCACCTCGCTCCAGCAGTGTCTGCTCTTCTCACTTCCGGTGCCGCTCATTAAGGCTCATGAATATTCACTTCACTGAGCCCAAGAGCGGACCGGAAGAGAGAGGAGCAGCGGCGCTGGAGGGAGGTAAGTATGCGGGTGACAGGCTGTCCATGTGCTATCCACGGCCCCACGGATAGCACATGGACTGCACACATTGTGTCACACGTGTGCACGCCCTTCCCCCAAACGGCCTCGTTTCACACGTCCGTGGTGACACAGATGTGTGAAAGAGGCCTTACACACACAGATAATTGTGCAGAGATTGTTCGCAGATCTCTGGTTGCAGTGAAATCATGGACACATTGTTCCATTTTGTGGCCATGTACAAATGTAACAATGTGTCCATGATTTCACTGCAACCAGAGATCTGCCAACAATCTCTGCACAATTATCTGTGTGTTTAAGGCCGGTTCAATACATCCGTGACTCCGGCACGTGTGCGGTCCGTGCGGACACATGCCGGTGGCATGGACATACGGGGGGACACATGTTCCCCTATGGGCAAAATCACACTTCCGTTTTTCGGCACGGACCATGTCTCCGTGTGGAGCATATGCGTGTCCGGACGTGTGAAACCGGCCTAAGGCCATGTGCACACACTGAGTGTTTGATGAGTTTTTTACCTCAGGATTTGTAGACAAAACCAGGAGTGGATAATTAAATACAGAAGTGGTGACGTGTTTCTATTAGGCCCCGTTCACATCACGATTTTGGAGCTTCCGAGTGTATCCGTTTCAAAACGGATACACTCGGATCCAAAATCGGCTCCCATGTATCCCTATGGGGCTCGGATCGGATGTGTGCCTTTTGACATCCGATTTTGGCACCATCCGATCCTGTCCGATTTCATCACGGACACAAAAACGCAGCCTGCTGCGCTTTTGTGTCTGTGAGTGTCCGAGAATGAAATCGGACAGCCTCGGATCAGAGCTGATCCGAGCCCCGATAGTATAGGAGCCTATGGACATCGGATCCGAGCTGAACTCGGATCCCATGTCAGCTCCATGTTTTATGTACTGAGCATGCCCAGAGGCAGTGCTCAGTACATAATTAACCCTATCTGTCCCTGTCACTCCCTGTCTGTCCCTATCTGTCCCTCCTCTATCTCTGCTCTCCCTCTTCTTTATGCTCCTCCTGTCCTTTCCCCTTGTCCTCCCCCCTGTGCTCTCCCCTCCGGAATGTAAATAAAAAAATCCTCTCTGAGGATACTTTACCTTCCGGCGACTGCAGGACTGTGACACAGTGTCTTCTTCTGGGTGAAGATCCTGTGGTGATGTCACAGAGCCGGTCACCTGATGTGTCAGGTGACCGACTCTGACATCAGGAGAGGTCCTTCACCCAGCAGAAGACACTGTGTCACAGTCCTGCAGTCGCCGAAAGGTAAAGTATCCTCAGAGAGGATTTTTTTATTTTATTTACATTCCGGAGGGGAGAGCACAGGGGGGAGGACAAGGGGAAAGGACAGGAGGAGCATAAAGAAGAGGGAGAGCAGAGATAGAGGAGGGACAGATAGAGAAGAAGCAGGGACAGACAGGGACAGGCAGGGAGAAGAGGATCCACACGGATCCTGCACAGACACGGATCGGATGGCTATTTGCCATCCGAGTGCAGGGATCTGTGTTGATCCGTGCCTGTCCGTGGGATCCTCCTTTCAACACGGATCCCACGGACAGGCACAAAATCGTGATGTGAACCGGGCCTTAGACTTTTCCTCTGATTGCTCCACTCCTGGTTTTGTGTACAAATCCTGAGGTAAAAAAACTCACCAAATACTCAGTGCACATGACCTAACTGGGCCTTTAGGGTGCGTGCACACGATCAGGAAACACAGCGTTTTGGAGGGACATACTAAAAAGAATGAAGAAAAGGAATAAATAAAAAGAATGAAGATAATAATTTATTACCAAAAGATTATGTAGATGTAAAAAAGGTTTCTTGGGAATCTTAGATATGGAATGAACACATATCCCATATAACCAGGTGTATATTATGTTACCTGAGCATTATAGGTGTGGAATGAAGATGGAATATAAGTAGATAATAGGAAAATGAACACATATGCCCCATAACCAGGTGTATATTATGTTACCTGAGCATTTTAGGTGTGGAATGAAGATGGAATATCAGTAGATAATAGGAAAATGAACACATATGCCCCATAACCAGGTGTATATTATGTTACCTGAGCATTTTAGGTGTGGAATGAAGATGGAATATCAGTAGATAATATGAAAATGAACACATATGCCCCATAACCAGGTGTATATTATGTTACCTGAGCATTTTAGGTGTGGAATGAAGATGGAATATCAGTAGATAATAAGAAAATGAACACATATCCCATATAACCAGGTGTATATTATGTTACCTGAGCATTTTAGGTGTGGAATGAAGATGGAATATCAGTAGATAATATGAAAATGAACACATATGCCCCATAACCAGGTGTATATTATGTTACCTGAGCATTTTAGGTGTGGAATGAAGATGGAATATCAGTAGATAATAAGAAAATGAACACATATCCCATATAACCAGGTGTATATTATGTTACCTGAGCATTTTAGGTGTGGAATGAAGATGGAATATCAGTAGATAATAGGAAAATGAACACACATGCCCCATAACCAGGTGTATATTATGTTACCTGAGCATTTTAGGTGTGGAATGAAGATGGAATATCAGTAGATAATAAGAAAATGAACACATATCCCATATAACCAGGTGTATATTATGTTACCTGAGCATTATAGGTGTGGAATAAAGATGGAATATCAGTAGATAATAGGAAAATGAACACACATCCCATACAATCAGGTGTATATTATGTTACCTAAGCATTTTAGGTGTGGAATGAAGATGGAATATCAGTAGATAATAGGAAAATGAACACATAGCCCATATAATCAGGTGTATATTATGTTACCTGAGCATTTTAGGTGTGGAATGAAGATGGAATATCAGTAGATAATAGGAAAATGAACACACATCCCATATAATCAGGTGTATATTATTTACCTGAGCATTTTAGGTGTGGAATGAAGATGGAATATCAGTAGATAATAGGAAAATGAACACATATGCCCCATAACCAGGTGTATATTATGTTACCTGAGCATTTTAGGTGTGGAATGAAGATGGAATATCAGTAGATAATAGGAAAATGAACACATAGCCCATATAATCAGGTGTATATTATGTTACCTGAGCATTTTAGGTGTGGAATGAAGATGGAATATCAGTAGATAATATGAAAATGAACACATATGCCCCATAACCAGGTGTATATTATGTTACCTGAGCATTTTAGGTGTGGAATGAAGATGGAATATCAGTAGATAATAAGAAAATGAACACATATCCCATATAACCAGGTGTATATTATGTTACCTGAGCATTTTAGGTGTGGAATGAAGATGGAATATCAGTAGATAATATGAAAATGAACACATATGCCCCATAACCAGGTGTATATTATGTTACCTGAGCATTTTAGGTGTGGAATGAAGATGGAATATCAGTAGATAATAAGAAAATGAACACATATCCCATATAACCAGGTGTATATTATGTTACCTGAGCATTTTAGGTGTGGAATGAAGATGGAATATCAGTAGATAATATGAAAATGAACACATATGCCCCATAACCAGGTGTATATTATGTTACCTGAGCATTTTAGGTGTGGAATGAAGATGGAATATCAGTAGATAATAAGAAAATGAACACATATCCCATATAACCAGGTGTATATTATGTTACCTGAGCATTTTAGGTGTGGAATGAAGATGGAATATCAGTAGATAATAGGAAAATGAACACACATGCCCCATAACCAGGTGTATATTATGTTACCTGAGCATTTTAGGTGTGGAATGAAGATGGAATATCAGTAGATAATAAGAAAATGAACACATATCCCATATAACCAGGTGTATATATATGTTACCTGAGCATTATAGGTGTGGAATGAAGATGGAATATCAGTAGATAATAGGAAAATGAACACACATCCCATATAATCAGGTGTATATTATGTTACCTGAGCATTTTAGGTGTGGAATGAAGATGGAATATCAGTAGATAATATGAAAATGAACACATATGCCCCATAACCAGGTGTATATTATGTTACCTGAGCATTTTAGGTGTGGAATGAAGATGGAATATCAGTAGATAATAAGAAAATGAACACATATCCCATATAACCAGGTGTATATTATGTTACCTGAGCATTTTAGGTGTGGAATGAAGATGGAATATCAGTAGATAATAGGAAAATGAACACATAGCCCATATAATCAGGTGTATATTATGTTACCTGAGCATTTTAGGTGTGGAATGAAGATGGAATATATGTAGATAATAGGAAGATGAACACATATCCCATGTAACCAGGTGTATATTATGTTACCTGAGCATTTTAGGTGTGGAATGAACGTGAAATATTTGTAGATAATAGGAAAATAAACACATATCCCATATACCTAGGTGTATATTATGTTACCTGAGCATTTTAGGTGTGGAATGAACATGGAATATCAGTAGATAATAGGAAAATGAACACACATGCCCCATAACCAGGTGTATATTATGTTACCTGAGCATTTTAGGTGTGGAATGAAGGTGAAATATCAGTAGATAATAGGAAAATGAACACATATCCCATATAACCAGGTGTATATTATGTTACCTGAGCATTTTAGGTGTGGAATGAAGATGGAATATCAGTAGATAATAGGAAAATGAACACACATGCCCCATAACCAGGTGTATATTATGTAACCTGAGCATTTTAGGTGTGGAATGAAGGTGAAATATTTGTAGATAATAAGAAAATGAACACATATCCCATATAACCAGGTGTATATTATGTTACCTGAGCATTTTAGGTGTGGAATGAAGATGAATATATAGTAATAATAGGAAAATGAACACATATCCCATATAACCAGGTGTATATTATGTTACCTGAGCATTTTAGGTGTGGAATGAAGATGAATATCAGTAGATAATAGAAATGAACACAATCCCATAACCAGGTTATATTATGTTACCTGAGCATTATAGGTGTGGAATGAAGATGGAAATTCAGTAGATAATAGGAAAATGAACACATACCATATAACAGGTGTATATTATGTTACCTGAGCATTTAGGTGTGGAATGAAGATGAATATCAGTAGATATAGGAAAATGAACACATATCCATAACCAGGTGTATATTTGTTACCTGAGCATTTAGGTGTGGAATGAAGATGGAAATAGTAGATAATAGAAAATAACACATTCCCATAAACCAGGTGTATATTATGTTACCTGAGCATTTTAGGTGTGGAATGAAGATGAATATCAGTAGATAATAGGGAAATGAAACATATCCCATAACCAGGTGTTATTATGTTACCTGAGCATTTTAGTGTGGAATGAAGATGGAATATCAGTAGATAATAAGAAAATGAACACATATCCCATATAACAGGTTATATTATGTTACCTGAGATTTAGGTGTGGAATGAAGATGGAATATCGTAGATAATAGAAAATGAACACACATCCCATAAATCAGGTGTATATTATGTTACCTGAGCATTTAGGTGTGGAATGAAGATGAATATCAGTAGATAATAGAAAATGAACACATACCCATATAACAGTGTATATTATGTTATGAGCATTTTAGGTGTGGAATGAAGATGAATATCAGTAGATAATAGGAAAATGAACACATATCCCCATAACCAGGTGTATATTATGTTACCTGAGCATTTTAGGTGTGGAATGAAGATGAAATATCAGTAGATAATAGAAAAAAAAAAAAAAAAAAAAAAAAAAAAAAAAAAAAAAAAAAAAAAAAAAAAAAAAAAAAAAAAAAAAAAAAAAAAAAAAAAAAAAAAAAAAAAAAAAAAAAAAAAAAAAAAAAAAAAAAAAAAAAAAAAAAAAAAAAAAAAAAAAAAAAAAAAAAAAAAAAAAAAAAAAAAAAAAAAAAAAAAAAAAAAAAAAAAAAAAAAAAAAAAAAAAAAAAAAAAAAAAAAAAAAAAAAAAAAAAAAAAAAAAAAAAAAAAAAAAAATAGATAATAGGAAAATGAACACATAGCCCATTAATCCAGGTGTATATTATGTTACCTGAGCATTTTAGGTGTGGAATGAAGATGAATATCAGTAGATAATATGAAAATGAACACATATCCCATAACCAGGTGTATATTATGTTACCTGAGCATTTTAGGTGTGGAATGAAGATGGAATATCAGTAGATAATAGGAAAATGAACACATATCCCATATACCAGGTGTATATTATGTTACCTGAGCATTTTAGGTGTGGAATGAAGATGAAATATCAGTAGATAATAGGAAAATGAACACATAGCCCATATAACCAGGTGTATATTATGTTACCTGAGCATTTTAGGTGTGGAATGAAGATGGAATATCAGTAGATAATAGAAAATGAACACACATGACCCATAACCAGGTGTATATTATGTTACCTGAGCATTTTAGGTGTGGAATGAAGATGGAATATCAGTAGATAATAAGAAAATGAACACATATCCCATAACCAGGTGTATATTATGTTACCTGAGCATTTTAGGTGTGGAATGAAGATGGAATATCAGTAGATAATAGGAAAATGAACACACATGCCCCATAACCAGGTGTATATTATGTTACCTGAGCATTTTAGGTGTGGAATGAAGTGAAATATTATTAGATAATAAGAAAAATAGATAATAGGAAATGAACACATATCCCATTAACCAGGTGTATATTATGTTACCTGAGCATTTTAGGTGTGGAATGAACGATGAAATATCAGTAGATAATAGGAAAATGAACACATATCCCATATAACCTAGGTGTATATTATGTTACCTGAGCATTTAGGTGTGGAATGAAGATGGAATATCAGTAGATAATAGGAAAATGAACACACATCCCATATAACCAGGTGTATATTATGTTACCTGAGCATTTTAGGTGTGGAATGAAGATGAATATCAGTAGATAATAGGAAAATGAACACATACCCATATAACAGGTGTATATTATGTTACCTGAGCATTTTAGGTGTGGAATGAAGATGGAATATCAGTAGATAAAAGGAAAATGAACACATATGCCCATAACCAGGTGTATATTATGTTACCTGAGCATTTTAGGTGTGGAATGAAGATGGAATATCAGTAGATAATAAGAAAATGAACACATATCCCATATAACCAGGTGTATATTATGTTACCTGAGCATTTAGGTGTGGAATGAAGATGGAATATCAGTAGATAATAGGAAAATGAACACACATGCCCCATATAACCAGGTGTATATTATGTTACCTGAGCATTTTAGGTGTGGAATGAAGATGGAATATCAGTAGATAATAGAAAATGAACACATATCCATATAACCAGGTGTATATTATGTTACCTGAGCATTTAGGTGTGGAATGAAGATGGAATATCAGTAGATAATAGAAAATGAACACATATCCCATATAATCCAGGTGTATATTATGTTACCTGAGCATTTTAGGTGTGGAATGAAGATGGAATATCAGTAGATAATAGGAAAAATGAACACATAGCCCATATAACAGGTGTATATTATGTTACCTGAGCAATTTTAGGTGTGGAAATGAAGATGAATATCAGTAGATAATATGAAAATGAACACATATGCCCCATAACCAGGTGTATATTATGTTACCTGAGCATTTTAGGTGTGGAATGAAGATGGAATATCAGTAGATAATAGGAAAATGAACACACATGCCCATAACCAGGTGTATATTATGTTACCTGAGCATTTAGGTGTGGAATGAAGATGGAATATCAGTAGATAATAGGAAAATGAACACACATCCCATATAACCCGGTGTATATTATGTTACCTGAGCATTTTAGGTGTGGAATGAAGATGGAATATCAGTAGATAATAGGAAATGAACACATATCCCATTAACCAGGTGTATATTATGTTACCTGAGCATTTTAGGTGTGGAATGAAGATGGAATATCAGTAGATAATAGAAAATGAACACATATCCAATAATCAGGTGTATATTATGTTACCTGAGCATTTTAGGTGTGGAATGAAGATGGAATATCAGTAGATAATAGGAAAATGAACACATAGCCCATATAACAGGTGTATAATTATGTTACCTGAGCATTTTAGGTGTGGAATGAAGATGGAATATCAGTAGATAATATGAAAATGAACACATATGCCCCATAACCAGGTGTATATTATGTTACCTGAGCATTTTAGGTGTGGAATGAAGATGGAATATCAGTAGATAATAAGAAAATGAACACAATCCCATATAACCAGGTGTATATTATGTACCTGAGCATTTTAGGTGTGGAATGAAGATGGAATATCATAGATAATAGGAAAATGACACAATCCCATATAACCAGTGTATATTATGTTACCTGAGCATTTTAGGTGTGGAATGAAGTGAATATTGTAGATAATAGAAAATAAACACATACCAATACCAGGTATATTATGTTACCTGAGCATTTTAGGTGTGGAATGAAGATGGAATATCAGTAGATAATAGGAAAATGAACACAATCCCTATAACCAGTGTATATTATGTTACCTGAGCATTTTAGGTGTGGAATGAAGTGAATATCAGTAGATAATAGGAAAATGAACACATCCCATATCCAGGTGTATATTATGTTACCTGAGCATTTTAGGTGTGGAATGAAGATGAATAATTAGATAATAGGAAAATAACACATATCCCATTAACCAGGTGTATATTATGTTACCTGAGCATTTTAGGTGTGGAATGAAGATGGAATATAGTAGATAATAGGAAATGAACACAATCCCATAACCAGGTGTATATTATGTTACCTGAGCATTTTAGGTGTGGAATGAAGTGAATATTGTAGATAATAGAAAATAAACACATATCCATATACCAGGTGTATATTATGTTACCTGAGCATTTAGGTGTGAATGAAGATGAATATCAGTAGATAATAGAAAATGAACACACATCCCATAACAGTGTATATTATGTTACCTGAGCATTTTAGGTGGGAATGAAGATGAATATAGTAGATAATAGAAAATGAACACATATCCCTATAACCAGGTGTATATTATGTTACCTGAGCATTTTAGGTGTGGAATGAAGATGGAATATCAGTAGATAATAGAAAATGAACACAATCCCCATAACCAGGTGTATATTATGTTACCTAAGCATTTAGGTGTGGAATGAAGTGAATATGTAGATAATATAAAAAAACACAATCCCATAACCAGGTGTATATTATGTTACCTGAGCATTTTAGTGTGGAATGAAGATGGAATATCAGTAGATAATAGGAAAATGAACACACATCCCATAACCAGTGTATATTATGTTCCTGAGCATTTTAGGTGTGGAATGAAGATGGAATATAGTAGATAATAGAAAATGAACACATATCCCATATAACAGTGTATATTATGTTACCTGAGCATTTAGGTGTGGAATGAAGATGGAATATCAGTAGATAATAGAAAATGAACACATCCCATATAATCAGGTGTATATTATGTTACCTGAGCATTTTAGGTGTGGAATGAAGATGGAATATCAGTAGATAATAGAAATGAACACATAGCCCATATAATCAGGTGTATATTATGTTACCTGAGCATTTTAGGTGTGGAATGAAGATGGAATATCAGTAGATAATATGAAAATGAACACAATCCCAATAACCAGGTGTATATTATGTTACCTGAGCATTTTAGGTGTGGAATGAAGATGGAATATCAGTAGATAATAAGAAAATGAACACATATCCCATATAACAGGTGTATATTATGTTACCTGAGCATTTAGGTGTGGAATGAAGATGGAATATCAGTAGATAATAGGAAAATGAACACAATCCCATATAATCAGGTGTATATTATGTTACCTGAGCATTTTAGGTGTGGAATGAAGATGGAATATCAGTAGATAATAGGAAAATGAACACATATGCCCATAATCAGGTGTATATTATGTTACCTGAGCATTTTAGGTGTGGAATGAAGATGGAATATCAGTAGATAATAGAAAATGAACACATATCCCATAACCAGGTGTATATTATGTTACCTGAGCATTTTAGGTGTGGAATGAAGATGGAATATCAGTAGATAATAGAAAATGAACACATATCCCATATAACCAGGTGTATATTATGTTACCTGAGCATTTTTAGGTGTGGAATGAAGATGGAATATCAGTAGAAATAGAAAATGAACACATATCCCATATAATCCAGGTGTATATTATGTTACCTGAGCATTTTAGGTGTGGAATGAAGATGGAATATCAGTAGATAATATGAAAATGAACACACATGCCCCATAACCAGGTGCATATTATGTTACCTGAGCATTTTAGGTGTGGAATGAAGATGGAATATCATAGATAATAAGAAAATGAACACATATCCCATATAACCAGTGTTAATTATTATGTTACCTGAGCATTTTAGGTGTGGAATGAAGATGGAATATCAGTAGATAATAGGAAAATGAACACATATGCCCCATATATCAGGTGTATATTATGTTACCTGAGCATTTTAGGTGTGGAATGAAGGTGAAATATTTGTAGATAATAAAAAATAAACACATATCCCATAAACCAGGTGTATATTATGTTACCTGAGCATTTATAGGTGTGGAATGAAGATGGAATATCAGTAGATAATAGGAAAATGAACACACATGCCCCATAACCAGGTGTATATTATGTTACCTGAGCATTTTAGGTGTGGAATGAAGATGGAATATCAGTAGATAATAAGAAAACAAACACATATCCCCATATAACCAGGTGTATATTATGTTACCTGAGCATTATAGGTGTGGAATGAAGATGGAATATCAGTAGATAATAGGAAAATGAACACACATCCCCATAATCAGGTGTATATTATGTTACCTGAGCATTTTAGGTATGGAATGAAGATGGAATATCAGTAGATAATAGGAAAATGAACACATAGCCCATATAATCAGGTGTATATTATGTTACCTGAGCATTTTAGGTGTGGAATGAAGATGGAATATCAGTAGATAATAGGAAAATGAACACATATCCCATATAACCAGGTGTATATTATGTTACCTGAGCATTTAGGTGTGGAATGAAGATGGAATATCAGTAGATAATAAGAAAAACAACACATCCCATATAACCAGGTGTATATTATGTTACCTGAGCATTATAGGTGTGGAATGAAGATGGAATATCAGTAGATAATAGGAAAATGAACACACATCCCATATAATCAGGTGTATATTATGTTACCTGAGCATTTTAGGTTGGAATGAAGATGGAATATCAGTAGATAATAGGAAAATGAACACATAGCCCATATAATCAGGTGTATATTATGTTACCTGAGCATTTTAGGTGTGGAATGAAGATGGAATATCAGTAGATAATATGAAAATGAACACATATGCCCCATAACCAGGTGTATATTATGTTACCTGAGCATTTTAGGTGTGGAATGAAGATGGAATATCAGTAGATAATAGGAAAATGAACACACATGCCCATAAACCAGGTGTATATTCATGTTACCTGAGCATTATAGGTGTGGAATGAAGATGGAATATCAGTAGATAATAGGAAAATGAACACACATCCCATATAATCAGGTGTATATTATGTTACCTGAGCATTTTAGGTGTGGAATGAAGATGGAATATATGTAGATAATAGGAAATGAACACATATCCCATGTAACCAGGTGTATATTATGTTACCTGAGCATTTTAGGTGTGGAATGAAGATGGAATATCAGTAGATAATAAGAAAATGAACACATATCCCATATAATCAGGTGTATATTATGTTTCCTGAGCATTTTAGGTGTGGAATGAAGATGGAATATCAGTAGATAATAGGAAAATGAACACATAGCCCATATAATCCAGGTGTATATTATGTTACCTGAGCATTTTAGGTGTGGAATGAAGATGGAATATCAGTAGATAATATGAAAATGAACACATATGCCCCATAACCAGTTGTATATTATGTTACCTGAGCATTTTAGGTGTGGAATGAAGATGGAATATCAGTAGATAATAAAAAATGAACACACATCCCATATAACCAGGTGTATATCATGTTACCTGAGCATTTTAGGTGTGGAATGAAGATGGAATATCAGTAGATAATAGGAAAATGAACACATATCCCATATAACCAGGTGTATATTATGTTACCTGAGCATTTTAGGTGTGGAATGAACGTGAAATATTTGTAGATAATAGGAAAATAAACACATATCCCCATATACCTAGGTGTATATTATGTTACCTGAGCATTTTAGGTGTGGAATGAAGATGGAATATCAGTAGATAATAGGAAAATGAACACACATGCCCCATAACCAGGTGTATATTATGTTACCTGAGCATTTAGGTGTGGAATGAAGTGAAATATCAGTAGATAATAGGAAAATGAACACATATCCCATATAACCAGGTGTATATTATGTTACCTGAGCATTTTAGGTGTGGAATGAAGATGGAATATCAGTAGATAATAGGAAAATGAACACATATCCCATATAACCAGGTGTATATTATGTTACCTGAGCATTTTAGGTGTGGAATGAAGATGAAATATCAGTAGATAATAGGAAAATGAACACACATCCCATATAACCAGGTGTATATTATGTCACCTGAGCATTTTAGGTGTGGAATGAAGATGGAATCTATGTAGATAATAGAAGAATGGACACATATCCCATATAACCAGGTGTATATTATGTCACCTGTGCATTTTAGGTGTGGAATGAATGTGAAATATCAGTAGATAATAGGAAAATGAACACATATCCCATATAACCAGGTGTATATTATGTTACCTGAGCATTTTAGGTGTGGAATGAAGATGAAATATCAGTAGATAATAGGAAAATTAACACATATCCCATATAACCAGGTGTATATTATGTTAATGAGCATTTTAGGTGTGGAATGAAGATGAAATATCTAATATATAAAACCACAAGCGATTTGTGACGTCAGTTCCGTCACTTTGCACACACTTCCGTAACTTTGTCCCAAGGTACACCCGCTCAGGATGGACCAAGACGGCCGCCCTTAGCGGGACGACCGTGGTGAGCCGGTCGGGAGACGACCGCCGTTAGCTGATCGTCTCCCGGCTGGCGACCCGCTGCCCGGAGCTGAGCTGCGGCGCTCCCCGGCACGGAGCTCTGTGGCGAGGCTGCCGGGAGACGACCGGCGTTAGCCGGTCGTCTCTCGGCAAGCGATACGCTCGCCGGAGCTACGCCACCGTAGGGGCCCATTCACTTTCAAATTTGCAGCCGTGCGCGAGCCGCCTCTCTGATTGGGAAGAGCGCTGCGGGACACGCACCCATAATTCCAACATGAAGCCTTCCCGCCGGATTTCAAATATGGCACCATATTTCCTCCCGCTTCTCCCCTCATCTCTGCTGAAGACTTTGCCACCTTCTTCAAGGAGAAGATCGACAAGATCAGAAGCAGCTTCGGTCCACTATCCCCACACCTCCCCTTCCCACCTACACTGCCCTCCTCCTCCATCAGCCACTTCCCCCCCATAACTGAAGACCAACTCTCCTCCCTCCTGTCAAAATCACACTTCACCACCAGCACCCATGACCCGCTCCCATCTCACCTCATTCCCAACCACACCTCCATTTTCATCCCAGCCCTCACCCACCTCTTTAACCTTTCACTTAGCACGGGTACCTTCCCCTCGGCCTTCAAACACACCCTAATCACGCCCATCCAAAAAAAAACCTCACTTGACCCTACCTCTGTCTCTAACTATCGCCCCATATCTCTTCTCCCATTCGCCTCTAAGCTACTTGAACAACAACTGTCCTCTCACCTCTCCTCGTGCTCCCACTCCGACCGCCTACAGTCCGGCTTCCGACCCCTCCATTCCACCGAAACAGTCCTGACCAAAGTCACCAACGACCTACTGACCGCCAAGAACAAACACCACTACTCCATCCTGCTACTCCTTGACCTGTCTGCCGCCTTCGACACGGTTGACCACTCCCTTCTCCGGATCCTGGAATCCCTTGGCATCACCCACCTTGCCCTCTCCTGGATCTCCTCATACCTAGCGGACCGGACCTTCAGTGTCTCCCACTCCCACACCTCCTCCTCACCCTACCCCCTTTCAGTCGGAGTCCCCCAAGGTTCGGTCCTGGGACCCCTACTTTTCTCCATTTACACTCTAGGCCTAGGGCAACTCATCGAGTCCCATGGCCTCCAGTACCACCTCTATGCCGACGACACCCAAATCTACCTGTCCGGCCCTGACATCACCTCCCTACTCTCGAAAATCCTTCAATGCCTTTAAGCCATTTCATCCTTCTTCTCTGCTCGCTTCCTTAAACTCAACATGGACAAAACTGAATTCATAGTCTTCCCCCCCAAGAAATTCCACCCGACCTCCCAACCTATCCATCTGCGTCAACGACTGCGCCTCTCCCCAGTCCCCCAAGCCAAGTGCCTTGGGGTAATCCTTGACTCCTCCCTATCCTTCAAACCCCACATCGAGGCCCTCACCACATCCCTCCGGTTCCTGCTCAAGAACATCTCACGGATCCGCTCCTTCCTCACCCACGACACCGCTAAAACACTCATCCATGCTCTTATCATCTCCCGCCTTGACTACTGCAACCTCCTTCTCAATGGCCTCCCGGCTGACTCCCTCACACCTCTCCAGTCTATCCTCAACTCTGCTGCCCGACTCATCTATATGTCCTCCCGCTACTCCCCTGTCTCCCCCCTCTGTTAAGCCCTTCACTGGCTACCAGTCTCCAAGAGATCCCAATTCAAAACACTAATCATGACGTACAAAGCCATACACAACCTGGCCCCACCATACATCTCTGACCTGGTCTCCCGATACCTACCCTCACGTAACCTCCACTCCTCCCAAGAACTCCTCCTCTGCTCCCCCCTCATCACCTCTTCGCACAACCGAGTCCAGGACTTCTCCCGGGCATCTGCCTTACTCTGGAACTCCCTACCCGAACACGTCAGACACTCTCCTACCCTGAGTAGCTTCAAGTGTCACCTGAAGACTCACTTGTTCCGTCAAGCCTACAACCTGCCATGAGACCCAGGCGAACGCCCCATACCTGACATTCCCCCATCCTACTGTATCCTAACCCACCCCTCATAGACTGTGAGCCCTCGCGGACAGGGTCCCTGCCCCTCCTGTACCTGTACGTCCTGATCGCCTAGATTTAGTGTACTTGTTCTTGTCTCCCTCATCCTCATGTAAAGCGCCATGGAACCTAATGGCGCTATATAAATAAATAATAATAATAATGTTTCGCGGCGCGATTCTGATTAGTCGGCGCCAGGCGCGAGCGACCAATCAGAGGGGCGGCTCGCACACGGCTGCAAATTTGAAAGTGAATGGGCCCCTACGGTGGCGGAGCTACGATGAGCGAATCGCGACTGGCGACCCGCTGCCCGGAGCTCAGCCGCGGCGCTCCCTGGCACCCTACTCTCGCCCCCCTTTTTACAAGCCCTGCCGCTCACTGCCCACAGCCGGTCACTTTCCTCCTCCATCCGGGAGCCGGCCCCGCCCACACTCCGGTCCGGTGTGCGCCTCCGGCATCGCCGCTCACCCCACACAGAACGGTCAGTGGCCTCTGTGCCCTCCAGCCTCCCCTGGCCTCCGTGCCCTCCAGCCTCCCCTCTCCTCACCCCTCCTCACCCCCTCCAGCCTCCGCTCTCCGCACCCCTCCATCCTCCGCTCTCCTCACCCCTCCAGCCTCCGCTCTCCTCACCCCCTCTCACCTCCCACCCTGCCCTCCAGCTCTCCGCTCACCCCTCCACCCCTCAGCCTCAGCTCTCCTCACCCCTCCTCACCCCTCCAGCCTCCGCTCCTCCCTCCACCTCCCTCTCCTCACCCCTCCCACCTCCCTCCGCTCTCCTCACCCCTCCTTACCCCTCCAGCCTCAGCTCTCCTCACCTCTCCTCACCCCTCCAGCCTCCGCTCTCCTCACCCCTCCATATGCAATGTACAGTATGTGTATATATGTGTGTATGTAATATAATTTGTAAATGATGTGTGTGTATGTATATATATATTTCTACATGTTTAGAGATTTGCATGTGTCTACATATAATGTGTGTGTATCTAATATATTAAAGACCAAGGCACTTCCGTCACTTTGTCCGCACTTCCGTCCCTTTGTCCACACACACACACACTCCGCTATACTTACCACCGGCCCAGCGTCCGCCGCCTGGATCCTCAGTCGACATGTCGCCACCCCCCGAACTACTGGATCCAATATGGCGTCCAGGAAGACTCGCCAAACTTCCCGGACGCCATATTGGATACAGATGTCCGGGGCCGCCGACATGCTTTGTCCAAGATGGCGTCCGGGAAGTCTCGGCACACTTCCCAGACGCCATATTGGATCCAGTCGTCTGGGGGCGGCGACATGTCGACTCAGGATCCAGGCGGCGGGGAAGATGCAGGGCCGGTGGTAAGTATACCGGAGTGTGTGTGTGTGTATGTGTGTGCTGACCACTCTGCCCACGGCGCTGCGCTGACCACTCTGCCCATGGCGCTGCGCTGACCACTCTGCCCACGCCACTGCGCTGACCACTCTGCCCACGCCACTGCGCTGACCACTCTGCCCACGCCGCTGCGCTGACCACTCGGCCCACGCCGCTGCGCTGACCACTCGGCCCACGCCGCAGGCGCTGACCACTCTGCGTACGGCACTGCACTGACCATGCTGCCCACCGCGCTGCGCTGTCCATGCTACCCTGACCACTCTGCCCACGGCGCTGCGCTGACCACTCTGCCCACGCTGCTGCGCCGACCACTCTGCCCACGCCACTGCGCTGACCACTCTGCCCACGCCGCTGCGCTGACCACTCTGCCCACGCCGCTGCGCTGACCACTCTGCCCACGCCGCTGCGCTGACCACTCTGCCCACGCCGCTGCGCTGACCACTCTGCCCACGCCGCTGCGCTGACCACTCTGCCCACGCCGCAGGCGCTGACCACTCTGCGTACGGCGCTGCACTGACCATGCTGCCCACCGCGCTGCGCTGTCCATGCTACCCTGACCACACTGCCCACGGCGCTGCGCTGACCACTCTGCCCACGCTGCTGCGCTGACCACTCTGCCCACCCCGCTGCGCTGACCACTCTGCCCACGCCGCTGCGCTGACCACTCTGCCCACGGCGCTGCGCTGACCACTCTCACCGCACTCACTGCTAACCACTTAGCCACCGCACTCACTGCTAACCACTGAGCCACCGCACTCACTGCTAACCACTGAGCCACCGCACTCACTGCTAACCACTGAGCCACCGCACTCACTGCTAACCACTGAGCCACCGCACTCACTGCTAACCACTGAGCCACCGCACTCACTGCTAACCACTGAGCCACCATGCAGTGCCAACCACTGAGCCACCGCGCAGTGCTAAGCACTGAGCCACCGCGCAGTGCTAAGCACTGAGCCACCGTGTACTGCTAACCACTGAGCCACAGCACTGTGGTAACCACTGAGCCACCGAGCACTGCTAACCACTGAGCCACCACGCAGTGCTAACCACTAAGCCACCGCGCAGTGCTAACCACTAAGCCACCGTGCAGTGCTAACCACTCAGCCACCGTATACTCTGCTACCCACAGAGCCACCTGTATACACACAATTCATTTCACCGCACTCCCCTAACTATTACTAAATAAACTATATATGGATTCTAGACTACCCGATTCTTTAGAATCGGGCCGCCATCTAGTCTACATATATTCCATCTTCATTCCACACCTAAAATGCTCAGGTAACATAATATACACCTGGATATATGGGATATGTGTTCACTACATATATTCCATGTTCATTCCACACCTAAAATGCTCAGGTAACATAATATACACCTGGATATATGGGATATATGTTCATTTTCCTATTATCTACTGATATTCCATCTTCATTCCACACCTAAAATGCTCAGGTAACATAATATACACCTGGTTATATGGGATATGTGTTCATTTTCCTATTATCTACTGATATTCCATCTTCATTCCACACCTAAAATGCTCAGGTAACATAATATACACCTGGTTATATGGGATATATGTCCATTCTTCTATTATCTACTGATATTCCATCTTCATTCCACACCTAAAATGCTCAGGTAACATAATATACACCTGGTTATTTGGGATATGTGTTCATTTTCCTACTATCTACTGATATTTCATCTTCATTCCACACCTAAAATGCTCAGGTAACATAATATACACCTGGTTATATGGGATATATGTTCATTTTCCTATTATCTACTAATATTTCACGTTCATTCCACACCTAAAATGCTCAGGTAACATAATATACACCTGATTATATGGGCTATGTGTTCATTTTCCTATTATCTACTGATATTCCATCTTCATTCCACATCTAAAATGCTCAGGTAACATAATATACACCTGGTTATATGGGCATATGTGTTCATTTTCCTATTATCTACTGATATTCATCTTCATTCCACACTCTAAAATGCTCAGGTAACATAATATACACCTGGTTATATGGGATATGTGTTCATTTTCTTATTATCTACTGATATTCCATCTTCATTCCACACCTAAAATGCTCAGGTAACATAATATACACCTGGATTATATGGGATATGTGTTCATTTTCTATTATCTACTGATATTCCATCTTCATTCCACACTAAAATGCTCAGGTAACATAATATACACCTGGTTATATGGGTATATGTTCATTTTCCTATTATCTACTGATATTCCATCTTCATTCCACACCTAAAATGCTCAGGTAACATAATATACACCTGGTATATGGGATATGTGTTCATTTTCTATTATCTACTGATATTCCATCTTCATTCCACACCTAAAAATGCTCAGGTAACATAATATACACCTGGTTATATGGGATATGTGTTCATTTTCCTATTATCTACTGATATTCCATCTTCATTCCACACCTAAAATGCTCAGGTAACATAATATACACCTGGTTATATGGGATATGTGTTCATTTTCTATTATCTACTGATATTCCATCTTCATTCCACACCTAAAATGCTCAGGTAACATAATATACACCTGGTTATTGGGGCATATGTGTTCATTTTCTATTATCTACTGATATTCCATCTTCATTCCACACCTAAAATGCTCAGGTAACATAATATACACCTGGTTATATGGGATATGTGTTCATTTTCCCTTATTATCTACTGATATTCCATCTTCATTCCACACCTAAAATGCTCAGGTACATAATATACACCTGGTTATATGGGATATGTGTTTTTTTTTTACTACTGATATTCCATTTCATTCCACACCTAAAATGCTCAGGTAACATAATATACACCTGGTATATGGGATAATGTTCATTTTCCTATTATCTACTGATATTCCATCTTCATTCCACACCTAAAATGCTCAGGTAACATAATATACACCTGGTTATATGGGATATGTGTTCATTTTCCTATTATCTACTGATATTCCATCTTCATTCCACACCTAAAATGCTCAGGTAACATAATATACACCTGGTTATATGGGATATTGTTCATTTTCTATTATCTACTGATATTCCATCTTCATTCCACACCTAAAATGCTCAGGTAACATAATATACACCTGGTTATATGGGATATGTGTTCATTTTCCTATTATCTACTGATATTCATCTTCATTCCACACCTAAAATGCTCAGGTAACATAATATACACCTGGTTATATGGATATGTGTTCATTTTCTATTATCTACTATATTCATCTTCATTCCACACCTAAAATGCTCAGGTAACATAATATACACCTGGTATATGGGCTATGTGTTCATTTTCCTATTATCTACTGATATTCCATCTTCATTCCACACCTAAAATGCTCAGGTAACATAATATACACCTGGTTATATGGGATATGTGTTCATTTTCTTATTATCTACTGATATTCCATCTTCATTCCACACCTAAAATGCTCAGGTAACATAATATACACCTGGTTATGGGGCATATGTGTTCATTTTCCTATTATCTACTGATATTCCATCTTCATTCCACACCTAAAATGCTCAGGTAACATAATATACACCTGGTTATATGGGTATGTGTTCATTTTCTATTATCTACTGATATTTCATCTTCATTCCACACCTAAAATGCTCAGGTAACATAATATACACCTGGTTATATGGGTATATGTGTTCATTTTCCTATTATCTACTGATATTCCATCTTCATTCCACACCTAAAATGCTCAGGTAACATAATATACACCTGGTTATATGGGCATATGTGTTCATTTTCCTATTATCTACTGATATTCCATCTTCATTCCACACCTAAAATGCTCAGGTAACATAATATACACCTGGTTATATGGATATGTGTTCATTTTCTTATTATCTACTGATATTCCATCTTCATTCCACACCTAAAATGCTCAGGTAACATAATATACACCTGGTTATGGGGCATATGTGTTCATTTTCCTATTATCTACTGATATTCCATCTTCATTCATCTTCATTCACACTAAAATGCTCAGGTAACATAATATACACCTGGTTATATGGGATATGTGTTCATTTTCTATTATCTACTGATATTCATCTTCATTCCACACCTAAAATGCTCAGGTAACATAATATACACCTGGTTATATGGGATATGTGTTCATTTTCCTATTATCTACTGATATTCCATCTTCATTCACACCTAAAATGCTCAGGTAACATAATATACACCTGGTTATATGGGATATGTGTTCATTTTCCTATATTATCTACTGATATTCCATCTTCATTCCACACCTAAAATGCTCAGGTAACATAATATACACCTGGTTATATGGGATATGTGTTCATTTTCTATTATCTACTGATATTCCATCTTCATTCCACACCTAAAATGCTCAGGTAACATAATATACACCTGGTTATATGGGATATATGTTCATTTTCTATTATCTACTGATATTCCATCTTCATTCCACACCTAAAATGCTCAGGTAACATAATATACACCTGGTTATATGGGATATGTGTTCATTTTCCTATTATCTACTGATATTCCATCTTCATTCCACACCTAAAATGCTCAGGTAACATAATATACACCTGGTTATATGGGATATTGTTCATTTTCTATTATCTACTGATATTCCATCTTCATTCCACACCTAAAATGCTCAGGTAACATAATATACACCTGGTTATATGGGCATATGTGTTCATTTTCCTATTATCTACTGATATTCCATCTTCATTCCACACCTAAAATGCTCAGGTAACATAATATACACCTGGTTATATGGGATATGTGTTCATTTTCTTATTATCTACTGATATTCCATCTTCATTCCACACCTAAAATGCTCAGGTAACATAATATACACCTGGTATATGGGCATATGTGTTCATTTTTCCTATTATCTACTGATATTCCATCTTCATTCCACACCTAAAATGCTCAGGTAACATAATATACACCTGGTTATATGGGATATGTGTTCATTTTCTTATTATCTACTGATATTCATCTTCATTCCACACCTAAAATGCTCAGGTAACATAATATTACACCTGGTTATATGGGTATGTGTTCATTTTCCTATTATCTACTGATATTCCATCTTCATTCCACACTAAAATGCTCAGGTAACATAATATACACCTGGTTATATGGGCTATGTGTTCATTTTCTTATTATCTACTGATATTCCATCTTCATTCCACACCTAAAATGCTCAGGTAACATAATATACACCTGGTTATATGGGCATATGTGTTCATTTTCTATTATCTACTGATATTCCATCTTCATTCCACACCTAAAATGCTCAGGTAACATAATATACACCTGAGTTATGGGCTATGTGTTCATTTTCCTATTATCTACTGATATTCCATCTTCATTCCACACCTAAAATGCTCAGGTAACATAATATACACCTGGTTATATGGGATATGTGTTCATTTTCTTATTATCTACTGATATTCCATCTTCATTCCACACCTAAAATGCTCAGGTAACATAATATACACCTGGTTATGGGGCATGTGTTTCATTTTCCTATTATGTACTGATATTCCATCTTCATTCCACACCTAAAATGCTCAGGTAACATAATATACACCTGGTTACATGGGATATGTGTTCATTTTCTTATTATCTACTGATATTCCATCTTCATTCCACACCTAAAATGCTCAGGTAATATAATATACACCTGGTTATGGGGCATATGTGTTCATTTTCCTATTATCTACTGATATTCCATCTTCATTCCACATCTAAAATGCTCAGGTAACATAATATACACCTGGTTATATGGGATATGTGTTCATTTTCTTATTATCTACTGATATTCCATCTTCATTCCACACCTAAAATGCTCAGGTAACATAATATACACCTGGTTATGGGGCATGTGTGTTCATTTTCCTATTATCTACTGATATTCCATCTTCATTCCACACCTAAAATGCTCAGGTAATATAATATACACCTGGTTATGGGGCATATGTGTTCATTTTCCTATTATCTACTGATATTCCATCTTCATTCCACATCTAAAATGCTTAGGTAACATAATATACACCTGGTTATATGGATATGTGTTCATTTTCTTATTATCTACTGATATTCCATCTTCATTCCACACCTAAAATGCTCAGGTAACATAATATACACCTGGTTATGGGGCATGTGTGTTCATTTTCCTATTATCTACTGATATTTCATCTTCATTCCACAGCTCTAATGCTCAGGTAACATAATATACACCTGATTATATGGGCTATGTGTTCATTTTCCTATTATCTACTGATATTCCATCTTCATTCCACACCTAAAATGCTCAGGTAACATAATATACACCTGATTATATGGGCTATGTGTTCATTTTCCTATTATCTACTGATATTCCATCTTCATTCCACATCTAAAATGCTCAGGTAACATAATATACACCTGGTTATATGGGATATGTGTTCATTTTCTTATTATCTACTGATATTCCATCTTCATTCCACACCTAAAATGCTCAGGTAACATAATATACACCTGGTTATCAGGCATGTGTTTCATTTTCCTATTATGTACTGATATTCCATCTTCATTCCACACCTAAAATGCTCAGGTAACATAATATACACCTGATTATATGGGCTATGTGTTCATTTTCCTATTATCTACTGATATTCCATCTTCATTCCACACCTAAAATGCTCAGGTAATATAATATACACCTGGTTATGGGGCATATGTGTTCATTTTCCTATTATCTACTGATATTCCATCTTCATTCCACATCTAAAATGCTCAGGTAACATAATATACACCTGGTTATATGGGATATGTGTTCATTTTCTTATTATCTACTGATATTCCATCTTCATTCCACACCTAAAATGCTCAGGTAACATAATATACACCTGGTTATGGGGCATGTGTGTTCATTTTCCTATTATCTACTGATATTCCATCTTCATTCCACACCTAAAATGCTCAGGTAATATAATATACACCTGGTTATGGGGCATATGTGTTCATTTTCCTATTATCTACTGATATTCCATCTTCATTCCACATCTAAAAATGCTTAGGTAACATAATATACACCTGGTTATATGGGATATGTGTTCATTTTCTTATTATCTACTGATATTCCATCTTCATTCCACACCTAAAATGCTCAGGTAACATAATATACACCTGGTTATGGGGCATGTGTATTCATTTTCCTATTATCTACTGATATTTCATCTTCATTCCACAGCTCTAATGCTCAGGTAACATAATATTCACCTGGTTATATGGGATATGTGTTCATTTTCCTATTATCTACTGATATTCCATCTTCATTCCACACCTAAAATGCTCAGGTAACATAATATACACCTGATTATATGGGCTATGTGTTCATTTTCCTATTATCTACTGATATTCCATCTTCATTCCACACCTAAAATGCTCAGGTAACATAATATACACCTGATTATATGGGCTATGTGTTCATTTTCCTATTATCTACTGATATTCCATCTTCATTCCACATCTAAAATGCTCAGGTAACATAATATACACCTGGTTATGGGGCATGTGTGTTTATTTTCCTATTATCTACTGATATTCCATCTTCATTCCACACCTAAAATGCTCAGGTAATATAATATACACCTGGTTATGGGGCATATGTGTTCATTTTCCTATTATCTACTGATATTCCATCTTCATTCCACATCTAAAATGCTCAGGTAACATAATATACACCTGGTTATATGGGATATGTGTTCATTTTCTTATTATCTACTGATATTCCATCTTCATTCCACACCTAAAATGCTCAGGTAACATAATATACACCTGGTTATGGGCATGTGTGTTCATTTTCCTATTATCTACTGATATTTCATCTTCATTCCACAGCTCTAATGCTCAGGTAACATAATATTCACCTGGTTATATGGGATATGTGTTCATTTTCCTATTATCTACTGATATTCCATCTTCATTCCACACCTAAAATGCTCAGGTAACATAATATACACCTGGTTATATGGGATATGTGTTCATTTTCTTATTATCTACTGATATTCCATCTTCATTCCACACCTAAAATGCTCAGGTAACATAATATACACCTGGTTATGGGGCATATGTGTTCATTTTCCTATTATCTACTGATATTCCATCTTCATTCCACACCTGAAATGCTCAGGTAACATAATATACACCTGGTTATATAGGATATGTGTTCATTTTCTTATTATCTACTGATATTCCATCTTCATTCCACACCTAAAATGCTCAGGTAACATAATATACACCTGGATATATGGGATATGTGTCCATTCTTCTATTATCTACTGATATTTCATCTTCATTCCACACCTAAAATGCTCAGGTAACATAATATACACCTGGTTATATGGGATATGTGTTCATTCCATGTCTAAGATACCCAAGAAACCTTTTATACATCTACAGAATGTTTCTGTAATAAGTTATTATCTTCATTCTTTTTATTTATTCCTTTTCTTCATTCTTTTTAGTATGTCCCCGTTTTGGAAGCAGCGTCTGCGCTGCGTCCAAAACGCTGCGTAGTACAGTACAGGCATAGTGGATGGGATTTCAAGAAATCCCATCCTCACTATGTGTAACCCGCCTGCAGCGTGTTTGGAGCTGCGGTGCGGGATGCCAGGAGTCCGCTCCTCCTCCGCATGTTCATTTCATGCTGCGGAGTCGGAAGCGGCTCTCATCGGGTGACTGCAGGGAGAAGCCGCCCCGCACCCGCCGCACATGGTGAGTACAGGGCGGCTGCGGTCTCCCTGCTGCCACCCGCGGCTTCCCTCAGGTCCGGAGGAGCTGCGTCCAACACGCAGCTCCTCCGGACCGTGAGCACATACCCTTAGGCCATGTTCACACGATCAGTATTTGATGAGTTTTTTACCTCAGGATTTGTACACAAAACCAGCAGTGGAGCAATCAGAGGAAAAGTCTAATATAAACACCTGCACCACTTCTGTATTTATCACCCACTCCTGGTTTTGGCTACAAATCCTGAGGTAAAAAACTCAAATACTCAACGTGTGCACATGGCCTTATGGTGGGTTTACACACACCAATCATTGTATCCAATCTCTGAACCAATCTCTGGTTGCAGTGAAATCATGGACACATAGTTCCATTTTGTGGCTATGTACAACATGGAGCAATCTGTCCATGATTTCACTGCAACCAGAGATTGGTTCAGAGATTGGATACAATGATTGGTGTGTGTAAACCCACCATTAGGGTGCTTGCACACGGTCCGGAGGAGCTGCGTGTTGGACGCAGCTCCTCCGGACCTGAGGGAAGCCGCGGGTGGCCGCAGGGAGACCGCAGCCGCCCTGTACTCACCATGTGCGGCAGGTGCAGGGCAGCTTCTCCCTACAGTCACACGATGGCAGCCGCTTCCAACTTCGCAGCATGAAATAAACATGCGGAGGAGGAGCGGACTCCCGGCAACCCGCACCGCAGCTCCAAACACGCTGCAGGCGGGTTACGCATAGTGAGGATGGGATTTCTTGAAATCCCATCCACTATGCTAGTACTGTATGACGCAGCGTTTTGGACGCAGCAGCAAGACACTGCGTCCAAAACGCTGCGTACACTGATCGTGTGCACGCACCCTAAAGGCCCAGTTAGGTCATGTGCACTGAGTATTTGGTGAGTTTTTTTACCTCAGGATTTGTACACAAAACCAGGAGTGGAGCAATCAGAGGAAAAGTCTAATATAAACACCTGCACCACTTCTGTATTTAAAGGGAACCAACCACCTCAGATGACGTGTATAAGCTGTTAATACATGTCCCTGGACCCTATGTACACCATTGCAGCTATGTTTTTGCTAAGAATATTGATAACAGCAAACCGAAATAAACAGTTTTATAAACTTACATGATTTAGTACTTGAGGGCGTCTCCCTCGGGCTTTAGTACGAGAGGGCTGTGTGTTATGCAGCCTGAGTGGCTTTCCTCCCCCTCCCTCTCTGTTTGCAGGACGTCACTGAGAAGACGTGCACGGACGGGAGCTGCCTTGGGTGCCCGCCCACACCAAGATAATATCACGCCCTAATGTGACGTCCTGCAAACAGAGAGGGAGGGGGAGGAAAGCCACTCAGGCTGCATAAGACACAGCCCTCTCGTACTAAAGCCCGAGGGAGACGCCCTCAAGTACTAAATCATGTAAGTTTATAAACTGTTTATTTCGGTTTGCTGTTATCAATATTCTTAGCAAAAACATAGCTGCAATGGTGTACATAGGGTCCAGGGACATGTATTAACAGCTTATACACGTCATCTGAGGTGGTTGGTTCCCTTTAATTATCCACTCCTGGTTTTGGCTACAAATCCTGAGGTAAAAAACTCATCAAATTCTCAACGTGTGTATGTGGCCTTATACTGGTGATAATTTAATTACCTGTATAGTTGTTAATTCTAGCACCTGTGCAATACTAAGGAATCCTGAAAACATGCACTGGCTGTGGCCTCAGAGGACTGGAGTTGGGGATGCTCTGTAGCATCAATGGTGTCCAAAAACACTAGAAAAACACATGCAAAAATATACCAAAAATGTGCCTCTGTTGCCCCTGTGTTTTCTCTGCTGAGGGCTGCTAAAATGGTGCAGAAATTTCTGCAATCAAATAGTGTCCACAATGTGTGCATATACCCTTAAGGTACCGTCACACGCGGCAATATTGCTTGCAATTTCACTGGCAATTTGCTGGTTGCAGTGAAATTATGGACACATTGTTCTGTTTTGTTGCTGCGTACAAATGGAGCAATGTGTCCATGATTTCACTGCAACCAGCAAATTGCAAGCGAAATTGCAAGCAATATTGCCGCGTGTGACGGTACCTTTAAGGGGCCGTCACATGCTATGATTTTCTGAGCGATCTCACCTACGATCTCAGGGGTGCGCGCTCGTGGACAACATAGTGAGGTGTCACATGTATAGATAACGTTCAGGACGCACCAATGATGTTGCGAGCGTTGCCCGCTACTTGTCAATGTTGTGAATAGGCGAAATAATAAAAGAGATTGTTATGGCTGTGTCACACAGAACGATGCAAGCAAATTGCATGACCGACATCATCTGATTTGGGGTCCGGATCTCAAATCTGCGATGAACAATCCATTAAAGGATCGTTCAATTTGGCTGGTGACATCGCGTTGTTACACGCTACTATGTCGTTCACGCATCACCAAACACGTGACTTTTGAACGATGTCGTCAACGATATTGAAGCGTGTGATGTGGCCTTTAGGGTACTTTTTGGGTGCAGAATTTTTTTGCTGCTAAACTGCACCTGTGACAGGAAAGCGCAGCACAATACAGATGAGGTTTTTGGTCATGCATTTTTTCACTGTTGTCAATGCTAGGGAAGGCTGAGAAACCTGCTAATACGCACCACGAAGTGACAGCTCGTTTTAGGGAATGTGCTCACGGTCCGGAGGAGCTGCATGTTGGACGCAGCTCCTCCAGATCTGAGGGAACCCGAGGGTGGCCACAGGGAGACCGCAGCCGCCCTGTAATCACCATGTGCGGTGGGTGTGGGGCGGCTTCTCCCTGCAGTAACCTGATGAAAGCTGCTTCCGACTCCGGAGTGGACTGCTGGCAACCCGCACCGCAGCTCCAAACACACTGCGGGCGGGTAAAGCATAGTGAGGATGGAATTTCTTAAAATCCCATCCACTATGCTTATACTGTACTACGTAGCGGCAAGACGTTGTGTATACTGACCGTGAGCACACACCCCGATTCTCGACTACAAACTGCACCTAATCTGCAAGGAAAAAAATCATCGTTGGCTCAGCACGTCACAATTCTCATAGCCTTTGCAGGGGAAGGACACGCATGCAGTGTTGTGACAACAGGTATGTGCCCACCGTCAGTTCTTTATGCGTTTTTTGCAGCGTATTTTTGTCACAAAGCTGCATGTGAATCCTTTCCCCAGCAAAGTCTATAGGTACCGTCACACGCGGCAATTTTGCAAGCAATTTCACTGGCAATTTGCTGGTTGCAGTGAAATCATGGACACATTGTTCCATTTCTACACTGCAACAAAACAGAACCATGTATCCATGATTTCACTGCAACCAGCAAATTGCCAGTGAAATTGCTTGCAAAATTGCAGCGTGTGATGGTACCTTATGAGTGTGATAATGAGATTGCACAAAAGTCAACCTTTCAGGGCTATGTTATTAGGGATAATATGGTACAGGGCCACTATTAGTTGTACTATGGTAAGAAAGGAAGGCTGAGCTGGAATGCCGGAAGCAGCTGCCCTCAGGCTCTGTATTGTACAGGGCACCTGCACAGAGAGGCACCTGCCAGTGCACAGTAAGCGGCTGACCCCAGCACCCTTCCCCTCCTGTGTGTTATGTATGTATGTATGTATGTATGTATGTATGTATGTATTCGCTAATGATCTGTCGTTTGAACAACATGATCGATCTATAAGTAACGATAACCCCACAGCCCGGCTCTGTGCTGGCAGCTGTTCAGACGTTGCTTTATTCCTTTGGGTAATTGTGTTCCTACATTGGCAATGACATATTAAGACTATGACCGTACAATACCGGTATAATGGGGTGTAGATTCATCTTTGAATTGTTAATAACTTCTACCCTATTGACCCGATCACCTGAAAGAAGAAATGCAAATCCTGGCTCTGGAGTAGATCCGGATCTCATGCTGTACCTAGTACAGAGCTACACAGGATACAATATATCAGGTCCATTAAAGGGATCCTGTCACCTCCAAAACGCCTCCTAAGGGCGGCTTCAGACTGCGGCAGCGTCCGGTCCGGGGCTGTCAGGAGTGACAGCCTGGAGCGGAGTTTTTCTGCATAGAATCCTGTCGGGCTGCACGGAGCTGGATCGCGCCGGGTGGTAATTAGCTGCTATCCGGCTGCCAGCTCGCCGGATGTATCCTGCAAAAGTGGGGATTTGTCTGCCGATTCCAAAACCGGTGCATGCACCGGTTTTGGAATCGGCAGACAAATCCCCACTCCTGCAGGATACATCCGGCGAGCTGGCAGCCGGATAGCAGCTAATTACCACCCGGCGCGATCCAGCTCCGTGCAGCCCGACAGGATTCTATGCAGAAAAACTCCGCTCCAGGCTGTCACTCCTGACAGCCCCGGACCGGACGCTGCCGCAGTCTGAAGGCAGCCTTAGCTATCAAATCATGTCCCTGCAGCTTCCTATCACTAATCTCACACTCCTTTTGGCTCAAAAAAGCATCCTGTGAAAGTGGAGAAAAACTTTTATAACTTACTGATTAGCGATGTTAATTAGCTTGGGCTATATTCTTTAGTCCCTAGGGCGGGCCATCTTCATCATAACATCACACCCTAATAGGCATGATCTTCTATTCATGTTGTATTCAGCGCCTCCCTGCTCTCCACGGCGCTGCCTGGGCTGTAATGATGCGAATTATGAATTTCATTAATTTTTTATGATCATGAAGAGGACATAGGTGTTTTATTATTGTTTATTAGGATAGAGTGTTCCCTCTCCTATTTGATTCTGGTATACACTTGGATGACTAATGAAATAGAAGGAAGTATAATTGATTGGCATGAACAAGAGTTGTGAGATCCTCGTTAAAAAGAATTCCTTGTCTCCTAAATATTAGATGACTTGGTAGATTAATGGGTGTGTTGAAGCCACTATGGGATATTTTAGATTAATGACATGGTAGGTTCGAATCCAGGATGAACCTTATATATAATTTATTTTTTTTATTTATAATTATGAATTTGATGTATTACATATGTGTAATTTGATGTTTTATAAACTTCTGGCATGTTTTAAATGTATTTTAATTGATTTAATCTGTATTGGATGTACCGTATATACTCGTGTATAAGCCGACCCGTGTATAAGCCGACCCCCCTACTTTTGCCCCCAAAACCTGGGAAAATCTATTGACTCGCGTATAAGCCGAGGGTGGACTCCAGCACAGGTATACAACCCCCAGCAGTGAGGTATACAGCAGCCTCCCCAGTGGTAGTATACAGCAGCCTCCCCAGTGGTAGTATACAGCAGCAGCCCCAGTGGTAGTATACAGCAGCCCCAGAGGTATATGCAGCCCCAGAGGTATATGCAGCCCCAGAGGTGTATACAGCAGCCCCAATATACAGCAGCCCCAGTGGTATTGCAGCCCCAGTGGTATTGCAGCCCCTATATACAGCAGCCCCAGTGGTATTGCAGCCCCTATATACAGCAGCCCCAGTGGTATTGCAGCCCCAGTGGTATTGCAGCCCCTATATACAGCAGCCCCAGTGGTATTGCAGCCCCAGTGGTGTATACAGCAGCCCCTATATACAGCAGCCCCAGTGGTATTGCAGCCCCTATATACAGCAGCCCCAGTGGTATTGCAGCCCCAGTGGTATTGCAGCCCCTATATACAGCAGCCCCAGTGGTATTGCAGCCCCAGTAATGCAGGGCCCCTATATACAGCAACCCCAGTGGTATTGCAGCCCCTATATACAGCAGCCCCAGTGGTATTGCAGCCCCAGTGGTATTGCAGCCCCTATATACAGCAGCCCCAGTGGTATTGCAGCCCCAGTGGTGTATACAGCAGCCCCTATATACAGCAGCCCCAGTGGTATTGCAGCCCCAGTAATGCAGGGCCCCTATATACAGCAGTCCCAGTGGTAGTATACAGGCAGCCTGAGTAATGCAGGGCCCCCCCCTCATGCTCCGGTCTCCTGTAAAGCAAGTTATACTTATCAGTGCCCGCTGCCGTCCGCGCCCGCCGCTGCCAACATCCCGATCCTCCGTCTTCATGCATCTTCTTCCTGTTTCCTGTGCGCGTCGCCGGTAATGACGTCACTGCCTGCGACGCGCACAGAGCAGGAAGAAGATGAATGAAGATGGAGGATCGCATGTCGGCAGCGGCGGGCGCGGACGGCAGTGGGCACTGATAAGTATAACTTGCTTTACAGGTGACCGGAGCATGAGGGGGGGGCCCTGCATTACTGGGGATGCGGGGGCTGCTGTATACCGCTGTATACAGCAGCCCCCGCACTGACTCGCGTATAAGCCGAGGGGGGTACTTTTCAGCCCAATTTTTGGGCTGAAAAACTCGGCTTATACGCGAGTATATACGGTATATGTTTTTGCTTAGTAAAAGTGGGCGTTTTCACCGGATCTCCTGTGGTGGGAGGGCGGGATACAAGCAGTATGACACTTTTCTTGTGTGTATATATATTCTTGATTGTTTTAAGATCGTGATGAAGTGGCGTGTATGCCATGAAACGTGTAGGCTTAAATAAACAGAGTGTGTGAGGTCTGGGAACTTGCTCTCAACCTTATGGAGAGAGCGAAGTAGGTGAGGAGATTGTAAGCCACTTCCCTCCTCTCAGATATATGCATATATGCAAATTTGCACTTCACTAAGGAAGTTGAGAAACTCCCGTGCCACATTTAAGCAGCTTCCTCAAAGTCATAATCAGAGTCAGAGTGTGTGATTAACTCTGTGTGTTTCCTTGTGGTCAGCGACATTCCAGCTCTATTCACCCTTATCTGGAGTCCATGATGTAACAGATCTGTTTCCTTCATGAGCTTTAGGGTATGTGCACACAAAGTATTTGGTGCAGAAAATTCTGCATCTTTTGGCAAGACAAATGTAGCTGCAAATTCACATTTTATGTCACGTTTTTGATGCATTTTTGCTGCCTGATTTTTGGTTCAAAATTTTCCCATACATTAGTATGGCAGAAATTTGTAGCAAAAATGCTGAGAATTGATGCATTGCAGGGTAAAATCTGCACAAAATATGAGACATCACATCGGGCATTCACTTTATTAGCATCAAGAAACCCTTGTGGTAAATCTGCACTTAAAAATGCATCAAAAGTGCAACAAATCTGCAATGTGTTCACATTGTCTTAGGGTGAAGGCACACTAGCATGCGTGAAAATCGGAGCGTTTTTGATGTATGACAGTCATGCGAGTGCTTTCCGTATGGTTCTGCGAGTGTGGTACAAGAGCAATGAGTGTGGTGTGACTGTGATCTGTGTGCAATGCGTTTTTAACATGGTCTTTCTCATGCTGTATAAACTGAGAAAAGAGCAGATAGATAGAATAGGTAGATCAGGCTTAACAGTCTCCCACTGTTACTTCCAGCGCCGCCTATTCAGACAATTGCATATTCACTGCACTGTCAAACAGCCAATCACAGAAGCTCGCACTCTGTGAGAGCGTCTGTGATTGGCTGTTGTAGTCAGACTGGATTTCCTCAATCTGGACAGTGAATCTACCTGGTTGCCATACACTAATGTGATCATAGTGTGTTAAATAAATAATTAAAAAAAAAAAAAAAAAACACATGGGGCTTTGCAGCATTTTAAATCCAGCCCAATGAAAGCAGACAACTGCGAGCTGCCACCCTCAGCTGCCTAATTTACCCTTGGCTGGCAAAAAAAAATTTGTGGGCTCCGCCCTATTTTTAATTGACAACCAAGGAAAACTAGGCAGCTGAGGGCTGGTATTCTCAGCGGCGTGAGGGCTCATTGTTTTAGGGCACCCCCACGCTAAAGAATAGCAGCCCGCAGCCACCCCTGAAATTTATAAGTACCATTTCCAGGTAATTTACCAGGCTCTTCCAGTGGCCCTGGTGGTGGGCACGCTGGGTAATGAGGGGTTAATACCAGCTTTGTTTTACCAGCTGGTATTAAGCCCAAGATTCTTAATGTCAGGGCAAGTTCGACCCTGCATTTTTTTGCCTGGTTGGGCGCTCACAGATTAAAATTGACTGGGTTTTATTTCTGATAAAAATCATTAACTAAATCAGAGATTTTACCGTCGTATATTTTGAGTAAGATCTAAAAAAAGAAAAAAACTTAATGGGAACCTGTCACCTGATTTTAAGTCCCTACACTATCTCTAGCTGTCCCTACACCTTCCTAGCAGCTCCCTATCTATCCCTTTCTTATCTAAAGTGTCACTAGTAAACATGTGTAAAATAAGTATAAACTTACTGCAGTCCCCGTGGTTGGGGGACTGGGTAGGCGTGCCCACGCTTCCATCAGCACACCTTTGTGGTGTAATGCACGCCCCGCTGGGCGGCATTATTCTGTGTCCTCTCTGCCGCATTATTTGGAATCTCCCGCCCTCTTTGTAGTTCTATGCACCGGCCGGGCGTCACATCCGGCGCGGTGCATTATGGGGCCGGTCACGTAATCGGCGCGGTGCATTATGGGGCCGGTCACGTAATCGGCGCGGTGCATTATGGGGCCGGTCACGTAATCGGCGCGGTGCATTTGGGGCCGGTCACGTAATCGGCGCGGTGCATTATGGGGCCAGTCACGTAATCGGCCCTAGTGCATTATGGGCTTGATCACGTGATCGCCCCGGCTCCGCACATGCGCAATGCGCTTATTGAAGGCGGGCCGATCACGTGATCAAGCCCATAATGCACTAGGGCCGATCACGTGACCGGCCCCATAATGCACCGCGCCGGTGCATAGAACTACAAATAGGGCGGGAGATTCCAAATAATGGGGCAGAGAGTACACAGAATAATGCCGCCCAGCGGGGCGTGCATTACACCACAAAGGTGTGCTGATGGAAGCATGGGCAACGCCTACCCAGTCCCCTAACCACGGGGACTGCAGTAAGTTATACTTATTTTACACATGTTTACTAGTGACACTTTAGATAAGAAAGGGATATATAGGGAGCTGCTAGGAAGGTGTAGGGGCTTAAAATCAAGTGACAGGTTCCCTTTAAGTGTTCCTTTTAAAATTTCAGATGGCAGATCACAAATTACTACTACCGTAGTACTGGGTATAAGAACCTCTTATGTGCATACAGGACTGGAATAAGAAGTTAAGGTCCCGTCACACATAGCGACGCACCAGCGATCCCGACAACGATACGACCTGTAGGGATCGCTGGTACGTAACTTTGGGTTCGCTGGTGAGGTGTCAAACAGTCAGATCTCACCAGCGACTTCAGCAATGATCCGGAATGATACAAAGGTCGTTGGGAATTGTCACTCTCGGGGGTAGTATTGAAATTGTTGGTCATTGTCCCTTTCAAACACAACGATGCAGCTTCCCAGCGGGAGTGTTACAACCAAAAAATAACCCAGAGCAGTGTGTAACGATCAGCGATCTCACAGCAGGGGCCTGATCGCTGCTAAGTGTCACACATAACAAGATCGTTAGCGAGATCGCTGTTGCGTCACAAAACCTGTGACGTTACAGCGATCTCGCTAACTATCTTGTTATGTGTGACGGGGGCTTTACACATGGATGGATGCGGATTTGGCATCTCATGTGTAAATGCAAAAAAACATTTGTTGGTAGGAGACTGAAAGGGTCATTGTGTGTTTGTCTCTCCAGCAGCTCAGAGCTATGCAGTTTCCTTACTTCTGGGTGTCTTAGGCTATTTTCACACATGGCGTAATTGCCACGTTTTTTTTTTTTTTTTGCGCGGGCATATTTCCTGTGCTTTTTTCCAACGCTTTTAAGCGCTGGTAAAAAAATGCCTGGCATTCACACACCACATTTTTTACAGTAAAAAGCGCAGGTGGCGCTGAAGGAAGTGATTTCACACGGGGGCAGGAATAATCCTGTTCCCTTGTCACATCTGTGTACTTTCGCTTTAGCAGTGTTACACTGCTAAAGCAAAATAAATCAAAGCAATGTGTTAAAAAATAAAAAACGTTCATACTCACCCCTTCGCAGACTGTCCCGAGACTTCCGATCGCTGGCAGGGCCTGAATCAGCTGACCGGCGGCAAACTGATCAGCTGATGTGTCACCTGACAGCATCAGCTGAGCGGTTTTAACCGGCCACCGGCTGACACACCAACTGTTTAGTTTAAATCGCCTGCCAACACCGAACAGCTGATATCTTGGCGGTGGACGGTTTCAGCTGAAAGATCAGCTGTTCAGTTTTGGCTAACACCTGATCTGACAGCTGATTCAGGTCCTTGAATTTGATATTAATCATCTGATAGGTTTGCCCGCTGGCAAACCGATCAGATAATATTGGATCCGGATTGGACGTCGCTGGACCCTCGCACCTGGACTACATCAGGGGAGAAGGGAGTTCTTTTATAAATAGGGAGTCACTAATTGTGTTTTTTATTTCTATGAAAAATCTTTTTGTCTGTGTTGTATTTTTTATTTATTTATTTTTTTAACCTTAACTAGAAATTCATGGCGGCCATGTCTAATATTGTCGTGACCCAATGAATTTCGGGCTTAGGGCCAGCTGATATTACAAAGCTGGCCCTAACTCCATTATTAACCCAGTGAGGCACCAGGGCCGCTGGACGAGTTGGATACAGCTCCAGAAGATGGCGCTTCTATGAACACGCCATCTTTTGTGGGTGGCCGCGGACTGCAATTCGCAGCGAGGGGCGGGGGCAGAAAACGTGGGCCACCCTGCACTGTGGATTCCCCCAGCTGCCTAGTTGTACCTGGCTAGACACAAAAATAGGGCGAATCCCACTTAGTTTTTTTTATTTCCTCAAATTCATGAAATAATAGAAAAAAAAAAAAAAAAAAAGGGCTTCCCTATATGTTTGGTTCCCAGCCGGGTACAACTAGGCAGCTGGGGGATGGGAGCAGCCTGTACCTGCCTGCTGTACCTGGCTCTTGTTACTGCAGTTTTCTCCATATATACCATGTGTATATATATTACAGTGTGATGCCTATGTTAAGAATGGGATTACTGTATAGTCCATGGAGAAAAATGCATGTGGGTTTAATTCCCACCAAGGACACTAAGGACAACATCTGCAAGGAGTTTGTATGTTCTCCCCGTTTTTGTGTGGGTTTCCTCCGGGCACTCCGGTTTCCCCCCCACATTGTAAAGACATACTGATAGAATGTTTAGATTGTGAGCTCCAAGAGAGACAGCATTACTCATGTATGTAAAGTGCTATGGGATTAATAGCGCTATATAAATGAATAAATATTATTATAATTTACCAAAAATAAATTGGATGCTGCACCAGAGCTGATCATTGTTCCTAGTGCTCCTCTTGCCTTTTTTCTTTTATATACACAAATATAGAATCGGCAAAAAAGTATTTACAAGGTGGGTACAAAAGCTTCCTGTGTGCAGGGGCTCAACTGCAGAGTTCAATATAATAGAAGAAACAGGCACTCCAGATTGATGTGCAAAAGGTTTTACTTAGGGCCACTTTACACACACCAACTTCTGTGTCCAACTTCTGAACAGATCTCTGGTTGCAGTAAAATCATGGACACATTGTTACATTTGTACACAGCCACAAAATGGAGCAATGTGTCCATGATTTTACTGCAACCAGAGATCTGTTCAGAAGTTGGACACAGAAGTTGGTGTGTGTAAAGTGGCCCTTAGCCATCTTGATGCAACGTTTCAATGCAACTGCACCTTTCTCAAGCATAGTGCATCACAAGTTCAATTACATCATTCTATCAAAATAGTGTTTTACAGTAGTTTTACAATCACTTTACATATCAAAAGGTGCATTATTACGGTGACCCTTTTTATTCACATGAATAAAGTGCAAAAATAGTGCACACGTGCCATATCGAACCTCTAAAATCATGTATAGACATCTAATTAGTAATAATTGTGTCTCTAGTGTCACCTGATTAAAAATTGTAGGCTGGCCGGTGGATATAGCACCTCCATTGCTATTACACTGCAAGTGGTGATCCCCATCACTTCCGGGTTCACAACGCGCATACGTGATGACGTCATCACGTTATAGCGTGTCCGCACATGCGCAGACCGCTAGGAAGATCAACTCGCCATTTCCTTTACTGGCAAAACTGGGGAAAACATGCCCACACTCAATATAGACAATCATGTCTTCAAGAACTCTGCTGTGCAACACAGCAGATGTTCCAGTGTATAGGGCAAGGCAGTGGCAACATTACTGGCATAAAAAAGGACTCTAGCTCAACACTGCCACCCCTGTGAGAGGCAACAATGATAAAGTAAAGTGCGTGCAGACCGAAGCCCCCAGTGGTTAACACTGGTACTGCAGTCAGCAAGAAGCACAACAAAGCCCAGCATGCATTCACACATCCACACTTGTCACATGCCTATTGTTAAAATAGCAAGAATAATCCCCGAATAAATGCAAAGTTTATTGATCTTTCTTTATACCAAAAAATACACTAAAAAAGCTTGCAATGGTGCAATAGATACGGTGCTTTTTCCACCAACCACCTGAAAAACAAAAATACAAAAATTATTATTTTCATTATATACAGTTAATAATGAAAAAAACATAAAAACATAAATATTTATATGCACTCATCTGAATTTAAATGATGATAATGGATCCCTCATAATTCTTTATTTAACTGTGTGGATTTTGAAATCCACATTGAGCCCCCTCGGTTTCAGGGTACCCATTGTGTAAATCCACTCAAGTTCCTTTTTCTTAAAGGGAACCAACCACCCCAAATGCCACCCCCCCACCCCCCCGGACTGTTAATATGTGTCCCTACACCCAGCACACACATTTGGGGCAATCGTTTTTGCTAAAAAAACTGTTTAGTAGAAGCTAAGATATAGCTTTATAAAGTTTAAAAAATGTGGCCGACTGGGTGTTACCTAGCTTGTCCTCCTGCAGTGTTCATGTGCCTGTCAGCCTCCTCTTCCCCCCTCCCTTCAGTAAAGCCCTGCCCTTTCAGCCTCGTCACAGGCTGCTGCACGGAGTCTCATTGTTTATGATAAGAGAAGGCAAACCTGAAAGGCTGAAACCTGAGAGGCTGAAAGGGCAGGGCTTTACTGAAGGGAGGGGGGAGAGGAGGCTGACAGGCACATGAACACTGCAGGAGGACAAGCTAGGTAACACCCAGTCGGCCACATTTTTTAAACTTTATAAAGCTATATCTTAGCTTCTACTAAACAGTTTTTTTAGCAAAAACGATTGCCCCAAATGTGTGTGCTGGGTGTTGGGACACATATTAACAGTCCGGGGGGGTCATTTGGGGTGGTTGGTTCCCTTTAAGGATCGCCATATAGATATAAATAGATGATAATAATAAAGAGATTGAGATTGTATAATTTTTTTTTTTTTTTTTTTTTAAATACATCCAATTGTAGAATTTAATATTATTCCAAGAGCTATTGAATAAAATAAAGTTTGCTCTCAGGACAATCCCTTTGGTACTTTCCGTTTTCCTTCTGCATATTATTGTACATTTATATACACAACACAGGGACTATACAAATACATTTACCGTATGTGTTTATTAGATCAAAACACAAATAGTTAAACATAGTTAAACAAAAATTGTACAATTTTACAATAATACAAATAAATACCGTATATACTCGTGTATAAGCCGACCCGTGTATAAGCCGACCCCCCTACTTTTGCCCCAAAAATCTGGAAAAACCTATTGACTCGTGTATAAGCCGAGGGTGGACCCCAGCACAGGTATACAGCCCCCAGCAGTGTGGTATACAGGCCCCCCCCAGTGGTATACAGGCCTCCCCAGTGGTAGTATACAGCAGCCCCAGTGGTAGTATATAGCATCCCCAGCAGCCCCAGTGGTACTATATAGCATCCCCAGTGGTAGTATATAGCATCCCCAGCAGCCCCAGTGGTAGTATATAGCATCCGCAGCAGCCCCAGTGGTAGTATATAGCATCCCCAGCAGCCCCATGGTAGTATATAGCATCCCCAGCAGCCCCAGTGGTAGTATATAGCATCCCCAGCAGCCCCAGTGGTAGTATATAGCAGCCCCAGCAGCCCCAGTGGTAGTATACAGCAGCCCCAGTGGTAGTATACAGCAGCCCCAGTGGTAGTATATAGCATCCCCAGCAGCCCCAGTGGTAGTATATAGCATCCCCAGCAGCCCCAGTGGTAGTATATAGCATCCCCAGCAGCCCCAGTGGTAGTATATAGCATCCCCAGCAGCCCCAGTGGTACTATATAGCATCCCCAGTGGTAGTATATAGCATCCCCAGCAGCCCCAGTGGTAGTATATAGCAGCCCCAGCAGCCCCAGTGGTAGTATACAGCAGCCCCAGTGGTAGTATACAGCAGCCCCAGTGGTAGTATATAGCATCCCCAGCAGCCCCAGTGGTAGTATATAGCATCCCCAGCAGCCCCAGTGGTAGTATATAGCATCCCCAGCAGCCCCAGTGGTAGTATATAGCATCCCCAGCAGCCCCAGTGGTAGTATATAGCATCCCCAGCAGCCCCAGTGGTAGTATACAGCCCCAGTGGTAGTATATAGCATCCCCAGCAACCCCAGTGGTAGTATATAGCATCCCCAGCAGCCCCAGTGGTAGTATACAGCAGCCCCAGTGGTAGTATACAGCAGCCCCAGTGGTAGTATATAGCAGCCCCAGTGGTAGTATACAGGAGCCCAAGCAGCCCCAGTGGTAGTATACATCAGCCCCAGATGTATATACAGCCCCAGAGGTAGTATACAGCCCCAGTGGTAGTATACATCAGCCCCAGAGGTATATGCAGCCCCAGTGGTAGTATACAGGAGCCCAAGCAGCCCCAGTGGTAGTATACATCAGCCCCAGATGTATATACAGCCCCAGTGGTAGTATACAGCCCCAGTGGTAGTATACATCAGCCCCAGAGGTATATGCAGCCCCAGTGGTAGTATACAGCCCCAGTGGTAGTATACATCAGCCCCAGATGTATATACAGCCCCAGAGGTAGTATACAGCCCCAGTGGTAGTATACATCAGCCCCAGAGGTATATGCAGCCCCAGTGGTAGTATACAGGAGCCCAAGCAGCCCCAGTGGTAGTATACATCAGCCCCAGATGTATATACAGCCCCAGTGGTAGTATACAGCCCCAGTGGTAGTATACATCAGCCCCAGAGGTATATGCAGCCCCAGTGGTAGTATACAGCCCCAGTGGTACTATCCAGCAGCCCCAGAGGTATATACAGCCCCAGTATTAATAAACAGCCCCCCCCTCCTTATCATGGCCCCCCAGGCTGCGGCAGCTGTCAAAATAACAAACAGTGTATACATCACCTTCCGACGCAGCTTCTCCGCTCCTCCGGTCCTCCGCTCGCCGGCTGCTTCTTCTTTCTTCTTGTGCCGACTTCTGTGACCGCGCGCAGGAAATGACGTCATCTCCTGCGCCCGGTCACATGACACCGGCACAAGAAGAAAGAAGAAGCCGGCGAGCGGAGGACCGGAGGAGCGGAGAAGCTGCGTCGGAAGGTGATGTATACACTGTTTGTTATTTTGACAGCTGCCGCAGCCTGGGGGGCCATGATAAGGAGGGGGGGGGGCTGTTTATTAATACTGGGGGACCCATATTAAGGAGGGGGGCTGTGCAGTGCAATATGCACGGCATCCCCCCGCCGTTGATGGACGGGGGGATGCCGTGCATATTCATTGCACTAATGAGGCGGCCCCACGTGACCGCATGCGGTCACCGCGGCCCCCTCCTGCCTCCTCCAGCTCCCGGTCACAGCCCCCCCCCACAGCATTACCGTATAGACCCGTGTATAAGCCGAGGGGGGACTTTTCAGCCCATTTTGTGGGCTGAAAAACTCGGCTTATACACGAGTATATACGGTACTGATCATAAAAGGATATCTAAGGGAAGGAAAGGGAAGACAAAATCAAGGGAAAGAAAATAAAAAACATACAAACTATTTACAATGACATAGCAATTAAGAATCGCGAGCGAATCAATTAAATATAACTATAAATAGAAGAAGGGGCAAATACAAATACATTTAGATTAAGACTGTAATTTATTAAAGGGTTATTCCTGAAATGACAAACTATTCCCTATCCACAGCATATGAAATCCTCTACTGATAGCTGGGGGCCCAACCAATAGGACCCCAGTGATCCCAAGGTTGGGACTTTGGCTCCTTACAGCTGTGCTGTGCAGCTGGGTCCTGAATGGAGCGGGGGTCCGCAGGCTCAGCCTCTGATACATTTATTGTTAATAGGATTGCTGGTAATAGTCGAGTACAGCACTCAGTTTTCCCTGAGAATAAGAACTTAAAGGGGTGTTCCAGGGAATATTTTCCAAAATGCTGGAGACTGCTTTAAGGCTGGGTTCCCATTTGGACAGCTGATCTCCCGCCGATGTCAGCGCGGGAGATTTGAATATACAGCTGATCTGACAGCTGTTTAAATCTCCCGCGCCGACACCGAATAGGGTGATAGCGGTGCAGGAGATATGAAACAGCTGATCGCCGTTTCAAATCTCCCGCGCCGACCTCACCTATTTGGTGTCGGCGCGGGAGATTTAAACAGCTGTCAGATCAGCTGTATATTCAAATATCCCGTGGTGACACTGGCAGGAGATCAGCGGCGGCTGTAGCTGACACTGGCAGGAGATCAGCGGCGGCTGTAGCTGATCTACCAGTGGCCACCGCTGATCACCGCCGGCCACTGGGAGAGATTTCAATGAGATCCGCAGCGTTCTCCTGCGCGGTCATGCGGAGGACACTGCGGATCCATTGAGATCCATGCATGGTTTGTGCGCTTGCGGGCGCTTGCAGATAAAACAAGCGCCCGTGACCGCACAAAAAATGCAACATGCTGCGTTCAGAGGGGGCACAAATTGTGCGCATCCGGACGCAAACGCAACCGAACGCAGCCAAATGCAGGCACATGCATTCCCATGATAAACATGCGCTTGCAAACGCAAGTGTGAAGCCAGCCTTAGATGGTGGACAATAAATATAGAGGAATGGATTAAATTCTATGCTGCCTGAACAGCGGAGACCTTTAATGGATGAAGCCCAAGTAGAACTAAAATGCAGTTTATTTGTCCATGCGTTTCAAAGTTTACCACTTGTCCTTCTGAACATACCTGAAGGTGGGTTTACACGTTGCGATATCGGCGTCCAATTTCAATGAAAAGTCACGTGGTTCGATCATTTGAGCCGATATCGTTCCTGCGTTGTATGGTGTGAACGTCCAATATGATGCAGGAACGATGTCAATGCGATATCGGGGATTGAATGAGCGTGCTATTCAATGCTCCGATATTGAATGGAGATTGGAGCCGGATCGTGCTGTGTGACAGCCCAACTCCGATGTGTACTGCCACGTCACCCATTCACTCCCATGTTAAATGGTCGTTCCTGGGTTGGGGGGCGTACACATCGTCGGGACGTTGTATCCCGATATCGCGCTGTGTAAACCGGCGATGCGATGCAGGGAAAAGCGCGCTCCCGCGTCGTTGGATACGATATCGGCCCGATATCGAGACGTGTAAACCCACCTTGAAACTTTTTAAAACGTGTTGACAAACCACATTTTTATTTCACCATCCCCCTCTCACGTCTCTGGCTTCATCCATCAACGGCCTCCTCTGTTCAGGAAGCACAGAATTTAACCGATTTATCGTCCATCATTCATGTGGGTGTTGCAGCAGCCTGACTTAAGTTTAATATGTGATTGTGGTCAGTCAGGTGAGCAATTCGCCCATCCGCTTGATATCTTTTCACCCCAAAAAGACCCTATTGGTCTTTTGTAGTCCCAGTCTATTCTAGATGATGTTTTATATGATGCCATCTTTGTTCCCCTACATCTCTTGTCCTAGTGCTCACTTTGACCCAATTGGCCTCTTTCTGGTTCCTTCCTCAGCACTTGGAAATGATGCAAAGTTCCCCCTCAGTGGTGACCTGCCCCAAACTGTGATTAGCTAAGCAGCCATTTTTAGTATGACGCATTGGAGCAAGGAGCAAAGATAAATTGGACCCAGGTAAATGTGGAAGCAAGACCTGCAGGAATTGCTGAGGGTCATTGTCATGTCTATTAGGCTATGTGCTCACTGTGCTTATTTTTCTGTGCTGTGTTTGTGTGGCGCCCCGCAACGAGTGCGTCACAGGAAGGTATTGCATCCCTGACAGAAGATGTAATATCTTCCGTCTCAGTGATGAAATGGTTAATCCCAGAGCTCCACATACCACATGCATCACTTAGAGGTAGAGGGCCAATCAGGTCCTGGAGGGAGGAGTGTAGGTGTAGTGTGTGGGGAAAGTTAGAATCGTTAGAGTAGTAGTCGGAGGAGAAGGAGAGAAGGAACAGGGACCTGCACAGTGCTGTGCAGCCCTGGTACCGAAACTTTACCGGCAGAGCACCATCAAGCGGTGACTCAGACCGGAACACGGGCAACAGCAAATAAGCAACGGGTAAAAGACACCCATGCCCAATCTAACCGGACACCGGTTCCGAGGCAAACAGACGTCCACCACTGTTCTACAAACCGGAGTGACGGAGTGGCTTTTTAGGAGCACCTCACTACAGCCCTAAATCAGCAGTCTCACCGGCGAGGTACCTACCATTGGGCCGCAGGACTCTTCCCTGGTTAACGTGACCAAGCTGGAGTCCGCTCAGTACCCGATCCGGTGCACTAAGGCAGCAAGGCAACCAGAATAGGACAGATAGGAAAGGAGGTACACCGTGGAGCTCTGGACTGAGGCTGTTCATCACCGGGACCACCCGGTCCGTTACCTAAAGACTGTATACCGTGTACCATACCAATTGTTACAGTAAAGACCCGTTACAGAGGAGCATTGTGTCAGTGCATTTCTTCTGGAACTGTTACTTTCTTAGCACTAAAAACAACTGAGCTGCCGTATTCCAGCCAGCGCAGCTCCTGGCCCCGGGGACTTCTGCTCATTCAGTGGGGAGCATCCCATCTAGCTGCCGCACATCCCCCGGAGGCCCAAGCAGCGCCGGTGCAATTACTGGATACCCACAGGTGGCATCACGACAATCAAGAAACATCCTTATCCTTTTATCCCTTTTTATCTGACCACCGGGCCCCACAGCCTCAGGCGCGGAACTGTGACGAGGGAATGCTTGCCTGAGACCTGAGAACCCGGCAATGGTGAGTCATTTGTATGTACACAAATGCAGCAAAATCAACACACACCTATTACGTTTGTGCACATACAAACGCAGTACAAAAATGCACTACAAATAAGGTGACACACAGACACTGACACAGACACTTTCTTACCCTCCGGCAAGCCCACGGTGATTGGTGATGTCTTCTTTTTGGACAGCAGCAGGACCTGTGGCTTTGGCCCAATCAGAGACTGGCCATATGACAGGTTGAGTCACATGATCAGGAAAAGAAATTGCACAACCAACCTGAAATTACACAACCAACATGATATGAATCACAAAAAACTTTATTGAAAACCCAACAACAAACAGCATTTACTAATGCAATGGTATAACCGCCACAAAGGTGTATATGCATGTCTGTCCCTTCAGATAAAGGTGCTAGGAAAATCCAAAAATAGCGGGAATAATTTAAACCTTCCACACCAATATCACCACCCCTATGATCTACATAATCTACATATAATATGCAATATATATATGCACTAAGGCAGGGCAGTATTTGCCCTTAGGCACTTGTGGGCACGTGCCTAGGGCAGCGGCATTCAGGGGGGCAGCGCCTGAGCGTGTTTTATTTAGTTGTTTGTTTTTTGTTTTCTAGATATCGTGGACGTCTCACCAACAATGTGAGCAGGTATCGTTCTCGCAACCCAGCGAACAATCCCTGCTCATTGCTATAAATGGGCGAAGTCATGAATGACAACGTTATCGCGGTGTCAAACACAACCATATACCAGGTTGGCTGATCGTTGATCGTGTGGTTTGTGAACATGTTCTCAAACCTGCGATCAACGATCCAACGATTTATTATTACAACTTTGCAGAGTCACACGCAACGAGGTCGTAACAATGTCGCTTGAACAACTTCAAATCTGTGACGTTTAAGAGATATCGTTAACTATGTTGTGCTGTGTAATGGGGCCTTTAAGGGGACTTTAAGGGGATGTCTCCTGTTCTTTCTTCAGGAGTGCACCGTGCCTCTACATCTGTCTGCCGGGGTTGATGCACTCCTGAACACTGATTGTTTGTAGCAGCAGCATTGTTGTATCCCTGGCCTATATTACATGCTTTCCTGTGCAGCATTTGAAGAGCAGTGTGGCTTGAGATGAATCCCGCACTCTATCAGCTTCTGAACAATTCTTGCAGGCACTATTGTATACAAATAGATGCCAGATGTGTCCTGTAACCAAGGCAACAATCTGTAAAGTGTAAAGGCCCTGTCACACGTAACGAGATCGCTATCGAGATCACTGTAACGCCAGATTTTGTGACGCAACAGCGATCCCGTTAGCGATGTTGTTCTGTGTGACACGCACCAACGATCTGGCCCCTGCTGTGAGATCGTTGATGGTTACACACTGCTCTGGGTCATTACAACGTCGTTGCGCTCCCGCTGGGAGCGCTGCATCGTTGTGTTTGACAGGGACAATGACCAACGATCTCAATGCTACACTATGGAGTGACAATTCCCAGCGACCTCTGTATTATTCTGGATCGTTGCTGAAGTGGTTTTCACATTGCTGGGGAATTCCTGTTTGACATCTTACCAGAGATGTGAAAAACGACCACCAGTGATCTCTGCACATCGTTATCGGGAGCGCTGGTGCGTCATTATGTGTGACTGGGCCTTAAAAGTTTGCAGTTTGACCAATTTCACAAGATGAGACAACCCTTTCAAATGCTCTATTTGACCTTTTCCTTTTCTGAATATTCTGGAATGGCTGAATATACAATTCTCCTGTACCCGAGCTTGTCTCTTCTACAAGATGAACCTGTCTATACAAAGAAAAAATAAATAAATACGTTTTTATAAGTGTCTGGGAACTTGCTATCAACCTTATGGAGAGAGCGAAGTAGGTGAGGAGATTGTAAGCCACTTCCCTCCTCTCAGATATATGCAAATATGCAAATTTGCACTTCTCTACTTCCTTAGTGAAGTGCAAATTTGCATATTTGCATATATCTGAGAGGAGGGAGGGAAGTGGCTTACAATCTCCCCACCTACTTCGCTGTCTCCATAAGGTTGATAGCAAGTTCCCAGACCTTGTCTTAGCCCACTCACTCAGCCAGATCAGAATATCCCACACACTACACTGATGAGGGCAGGTACCCCGAAACACAGCATCTGTAGTTTGGGGTTCTGATCTGGCACAAATCCCTTAGTTATATTAAAAGCTTGTAGGAAAGCGATTATGACTTTGAGGAAGCTGCTTAAATGTGGCACGGGAGTTTCTCTACGTGCAAATTTGCATTTTTTTATAAGTGAGCATCTATAAAGAAAAAATAAATGTTTTTCTTATCTGTTCACCTGGAGTGTTCTAATCCGGCATGTGCCCTGGAGGTGCGTCCGGTCTGGTAAGAAGGATGTATCACATGCATGACTACCAGATGCAGAACACTATTGTACTTACCTAGACATTAGTGCAGCGTGTCCTCACGCCTGTCAGGCTGTCTGCTCTAATAAAGGAGCAGCTCAGGTGATGAGACTAAACATCAGCTGAGATATGTCACCTTTTTTTGTTGTTTTACTGAGGAATATCAGCACATGATCAAAGTTCTATTGTGGATAAAGTTTCTTCCATATGTGGATATTGTAAGTCACCTATGGGTGTGCCGGGGCTGGCCACCTAAAGACCAGGAAAAGAGAGAAGACATCTAGGAGTGGGATAGGATGAGCATAGCTAGGGGAACTAAAAGAAAGATGACAAAAAACTGACAATGACTAAGATAACCCACACCTGTATGGTAAGTCTCTCCGAAAAGTTACTCTTTTTTTCCCCTCGTTTTTACAAACCTTAAACTGCTCCCTAGCTATAGACATCTGTTCAAAGTAATGGCTGTTCATACATCCTATATAGAGGTACTGATTCTCTAGCCAGTGTATCTGATGGCTACAATCGGGGCTGGAATGACAACATATACGTACATTATTTAGTTGCAGTCTCTGAAGTTAAGCTGTATGTCAAGGAAACTCATGTTTTAGGAATAGAATTTAGTTTTTTGAGGAGTTGGAGCTTCCTAGTTTCTGTGCTTATTGTGACCGGCACATTTATTTATCCTAGTTGCACAGGCATATTAAAGTTGTATTATTTTAATCTGATGTTTATGGCATAATCGCAGGATGCCCTGCAAATTTTTGAACTCCCAATCAAATGAATAGAGAGTTGCTCATGTCCACCCATCTCTTTGCAGGGACAGTTTTTCCAGATACCAGCCCTTTAATGCTTGTACAGAGAATAACTGTGTATGCGCCCACACAGTGTTCGGTAATGAATGTCCCTGTGGAGCACACAAGGCTGAATCGAGAAAGATGTTAACCATTGCCAGTGTTGGGCTGTTCTTTTGGGCTCTAGTTGCATTTATATTGCAGTCGCAGAGTACGGTATTTTATGTGTAGTAAATACAACATTCTCAGTGTATCCCTATGTGATGTGTATACAGCAGTTTCAGGATTTCCTATGTGATGTGTACTGCAGAGTCAAAGGGTATTCTATACCAGGGGTCAGGAAGCTTTTTGGCTGAGAGAGCCATGATCGCCACGTTTTAAAATTAATTCTGTGAGAGCCGTACAATATCTTTAGAACTAAATGCAAGTAAATGTGTGTATTTTATGTAAGACCAATACTTAAAGTACAATATGTTTCTGAATTCTTTATAATAATGTTATGCTGTTGCTACCAATGATGAATCCCCTTGCAGCCCCCAATATGGCACCCCCATCATCCCTTTGCAGCTCCCAATATGGTCTCCCCATGATCCCCTTGTAGCCCTTAATACGGTACCCTCATCATCTTCTTGCAGTATCCCCATCATCCCCATGTAGTACTCCCATCATCCCCATGCAGTACCCCCATTATCCCCTTTGTAGCCCTTTACAGCCCCCAGCATTGTGCCGGTACCAGTAAACAGACATATACACAGACCTACTCGCCAATCCTCTGCGGTGTGCCGCTGTGCGGTCTTCCGGGTGCCGCTCTCCCTGTTGCCGTACCCACACGGGTTAATCCAATCAGAGGCCAGCAGCTGCGGCCCAATCAGTGGCACATGACGTCATATTGAACTGAATACATGATGTAATGGGCGCTGCAGTGTGACATGTTTTTTTCCTTTGTGTTTTGGTGATATTAGCACTTAAACAGTTTTTACTCTAAAGGTACCGTCACACGCAGCAATTTTGCTAGCAATTTCACTGGCAATTTGCTGGTTGCAGTGAAATCATGGACACATTGTTCTATTTTGTTGCCGTGTACAAATGTAACAATGTGTCCATGATTTCATTGCAACTAGCAAATTGCCAGTGAAATTGCCTAGCAATATTGCTGTGTGTGACGGCACCTTTAGTCTATATGGGCATTACCAGAGAGATTTATTTAGGTGTTTGGTCGGCATCAAAGGAAGAAGAAGTGCAATCATAAGCAGCCAGGAGAATACATTGAGGAATGAAGAACAGAGCCCCACAGTAGCGTTGACCTTTTCCTGATAGTCTCATTACAAACACTTCTAGTAGCTCTCCCTCATAGAAAGCACTACACATTATATCATAAACGGGCATCCACTTACAATAGGAAAAAGAATATGCCCCCCTGTGCAGGGAACAGGCTGTGTACAATGTAGAGACATGGCGTACACATGTGGGGGAATGGGCTGTACAGAAAGGTTGGTAGTGCTAGGCTTGCTTTGGGCTTTGGCAATGCTAATGTGTATTTGGTTCTGCCAATAAGACTCATTTAAATTTAAGGGCAGATCTACTAGAAGTGTTTGTATTGCGACTCAACTTCCATTACACTGCCTGTACGCCCACACTGACTGCCAGAGATGAAAACGTATAGGGAGTTTGTCATGCCTTGCTTTGTCTTTAAACCGACCACAACATTATTTAGCTCATGCACTCTGCATCACTAACCTAATTTAAAAGAAATAAAAATCTTTGTATTTATCATAAAAAAGCACTTTAGATACTTATGTTTGCATTACGTACCTGCACAAACACTCATCGGGGTGAATACTACGGCTGGCAGTCAGTCACCATGTCACATGACCATATGACCATAATAGACATGGCTAAGCCCACATTTTCTTCACATCAGGCCTGCTTAGCTCCACCCATTATGGTCACATGGTCGTGACATCACCACAGGTCCTTGTACAGCATATGAGAATTTCTGAAGATCCTTAAAGGGGTTTCCCCACGAACAAAGTTAATTTAAAAGTTCACTTTAATCAATAGATCTTGGAATAATATTAACTTCCAAAATGTTCCTGTGCTGAGATAATCTTATAAATGTGCCCCTGCTATGTACAGTTTCTGACTGTGCACGGAGCATTGGTTTGATCCCAGGCAGGGAATGATGAAATTAAGTATACAGACATTACAGCAAGGGATCACAAATACGGTAATTCTTTCTTTGAGGTAAAATGTTTTTTTACAAACAAGCAGAGAAATGTTTTGCCTCACAAAGAATCAGCTGTGTTCTGTAACATCTGTATATTCACTTTCTCTTGTCCCCTGCCCAGGAGATGTGGTATGATCAGACCGCGCTCCATGCACGGTCAGAAATAAAAATGAAACTATAATAGCAGCGACTAATCTATAAGAATATCTCAGCACAGGAACATTTTTTTTTTAGACACATCCAATTGTGGAAAGTATTATTATTCCAAGATTTATTGATTAAAATGAACTTTATTCGTGGGAAAACCCCTTTAAGGGATGTTAATATATTACAATGTGGTGGGGCATGACTACATTTTATGACTACATTACTGAAGTGGATTGGTGTGACTGACAGCCAGGTGAAGTATCCACCCCGATGACTGTGCAGGTACCTAATTCACACCTCTGAGGGCCGCTTTACACACACCAACTTCTGTGTCCAACTTCTGAACAGATGTCTGGTTGCAGTGAAATCATGGACACATTGTTCCATTTGTACACAGCCACAAAATGGAAGCAATGTGTCCATGATTTCACTGCAACCAGAGATCTGTTCAGAAGTTGGACACAGAAGTTGGTGTGTGTAAAGCGGCCCTAAGAATCTAAAGTGCTTTTTTTAATGATAAATACCTGGATACTTTTTTTTTTTTTTTTAAACCAGATAAATGATGCACAGTGCATTGGGGTGGAAAAATAGAGATTTTTCATTTTCTATTTTATATCCTCTTTTTTTTTCCAAAAGCCATAACTTTTTTTGTTTTTCCATCAATATAAACCTATGAGGGCATGTTTTTTGCGGGACGAGTTGACCTTTAGAATTAAATCATTCATTCTATCATACTGTGTATTAGAACACCTGAAAAAAATTCAAAATGCGTTGAATTGCAAAAAAATTGCAATTATGATTGTTTTTTTTTGTTTTTTTATTCATGATGTTCACTATATGGTAAAACTTGCGTGTGGTGATTTGAACTTTTGTCTTTTTATTTAAAAAATATTAAAAAGAAAATAATTTTTACTTTTATTTTGCACTGCAGTCCAATCACTTCACCTGTTCACAACCGGGATGATGCACGTCTGTGAACAGGAGAAATTCACTTTCTGTAAATGCAGAGCTCGCCGGGCTGTCATGAGACATGACTGCTATCATGGCAATGCATCGAGGCCCCATTATCGCATCACAGAACCTCCGATGCTGATAAGGAACGTACCTGCCACGATGCTTTACATTGCGTTGTCACTGATTGACAGCACGACATAATGAGTTAACAGTGCTGATCAGATCGCTGACCCAATCGGTGCTGTTAGATATACATGTCAGCTGATCAGATCAGCTGGCATGTGGGGGATGATGCGAGCTCCGCACATGAGCTTGCATCAAAGAGAGGGAGACGGCCTATGACGTTCCGATACATCATGGGTCGTGAAGGGGCTAAAAACAACAACATGACAGCTTCTCTTTTAAAGCTGCTAATCACACTCCAGTCTGCTATGCCCCAGGACGTCATCGCTTTGCGGTGACGAGAGCCGACTTTTTGTCAGTGCCATTGTGGAGATGTTCTCTTTCCCCAGTGTGCTGCCGCCTTCTTATTGTTGGTTAGTGTTCTTGTGGAGCCCACTGGGACGGGGTGCTCGGTGCCGGACCGGGGTATCACGGGGGGTTATCACGGCGGTCTTGGTCCGGATCGTGTCCTGAGCCCACAAGTAAAGGGGTTATTTACAGGGATAGTCATGACGCCACCCACGGGTTGTGGTCAAAGGGTACTACCGCTGCTGATTGCTTCTGCTAGGAGGATGGATGGTGCTGCAGCTGGATGGATGAGCCCGCCGTGGGTCGAGCTGCTCCTGACAGGGTGTATAACAGTCTAACGTGCAGGGAAGCAAACACTGGAGACTCTGGCAGGGTTCACGGGGGTTTTACTTAAGTTCTTCACACTTTCTCATTACACAGTTCACAAAGTTGTTTCACAAAGTTAGCTCCACACTTTCAGTTAGCTCTACTGCAGCCAGGTTTCTGTCTTAAAACCTTTCTCTTGCTTAAAACCATTCAGAGCCCTTCTTTACTTCTCCTCTCTTTATGTGCTGTATGGTAGGTCGCTCAGTCTCTTGTTCGGCTTCTCCCTGTGTGTGGGTATGTAAGCTCTGAGCCCTCTATGCCACTGTACCTCCTGCACTTGTGTTAGGATCACTGACATGGAGTCAAAGTTCCCCGCCGGAATGTCTGTGATCCTGCTTGTAGCTGCGGTCACCTCAGAGCCGACGCTCTGGTCCCGGCCTAGCCCTCCATGTCCCTATATTTTAGGGGATCACCTGGCTCCTTCTTACCCGTGTGACTAAGGCGTACATAGGGGATCCCTTCAGTCGTTCTCTGGCACCACTGCCGTTTTTCCCGGATCCACCTGCACTGGTCCGGTGTTCAACTTCTCTTGGTCTTTACTGCTCGGCACCCTCTGGCCTACTACTGCTTTTTCCTGGTTTTCCCCTTATGTGCCCGGTCCGTCACCTTGCCTACGTCCCACCCACTGTGACTGGCCCTACCACCCCTTGCCCACATAGAGTCTGTGTTCCAGGTTGGGTCTTGTGTCTGTGGGTGTGTTTGTGAAGGTGTTTTAATGTAATACTGTCTCCACCCTCCTGGCTGCAGTTCTTACCTGTTGGTGGCCGCCCTAGTCGCAGGGGGGCCACATTTTAAAGAGGAAGTTCCCAGTGAAATCTCTCTGGTAAAGTCCACATGGATGTAAAAAATACCGTAAATAAAACATAAAAAAAAAGGTTTACATGCTAAATGCTTTGATTGCCGTTATCTTTGAAATGTAGGGGTGAAAGTTAAAGAAAAGTTATATTCGATCTGCAGCCGCCTCTATGGAAGCGCAGGCCCCCACACCCACCACCCAACTGAAACTCAACGTAAATAAATACAGACACCTAGGTTGGCTAAAGATGGCTGTTGGGCTTTAATTAGGGTTACGTATTTACAAATATTAAACATAATTCAGCTAGATGGGAACACATTCATCACATATTAATGACATACATTAAACCGTACAAATATTTCATGACAACATTAATGTAGTGACAGCAGTGCCCTCTGAAAAATAACCAAAGGGGTAGGAGGGCAAGCGTCTTCAGTCCTCACCTGTCACACCACAGCTGTGCTGACAGGACTATTTTGGTGTTACATATCCCCTTTTTCCCACATCTACCCACCCAATCATGGCGGGATTCAACCAGCGCTGCTGAAGGGCCTCCTGCTGAGAGAAAGAGTCCGTCACATGAGGGCACAGAGGCGCGTCCCGCGAAATACGCTCATTGCCTGGGGCAGTGACATGAGGCTGTGAGCCATATTATTGTGCCTGGGGCTGGCATGAACACAGAATATCCCTAGAGCCCCCAGTGGAGTTACCGGGGCCCCCAATGTTTGACCTCGGTCCGGATGTGTGGTCTTTCTCCATGCACTGCCAGACCCGCCAGAGGAGTGGCTGTGTCTCCTGCAGCACTCCGCTGCTGCTCAGAAATTGAGAGCCGCCCCTCGCTCACCTGCTCCTGGTGCCAGGACCTCTTGCACTCTGGATCGCAGTGGCCAGCAGTGAGTGTGCCTCCCTGGCCTCCTCTTCCTCAATTTGCTTCTCCGGCCCCACTCTTCCTCAGAATCCAGGACTTGGGCCGTTGGTGAAAGCAGTTGTCGCAAGGCCAGCCTGAGAAGGCACGATGTCAGACTCGCTGTAGTGCCTGTCCCTGACAGCAGCTCCTTAGCCACTCCAAGACCCTGTTCTGAGACCATTTTCTTAAATTCAGCCAGTAAAGCGTCCATGTCATCTTCAGTCTTCGCCTGTGGCACTACTACTGTGCTGACAGGTGAAGTTTGACACCTCAAACAAAAATGAGGTTATATATCCCCTTTTAACCGCATCTCCCCAGCCAATCATGGCGGGATTCGCCTCAGCGGTCAGGTAGCCATTCATGGCCCTGACATTATTACTATCACAACAGGGAATATCACCCCAACACCAAGAGCCTGAGGATACCTCAAGACCCACCAAGTTCAACATCACAAAACCAGACCTCATAACCTACCTAACGCTCTTATATACTCCTTCACTAACTACTTTCTCCTAATTTATACAACTTCCCTAACTAGCCAAAATTAACCAAGGATAAAACTATATAAAAAGGGGGTGGAGGGGGATCCATGGTTCCATGCAGCCCCTCACTAGGCCTTCCAGTGGCCCCCAATTACATTCTGTGCCCAGTACAACATGAAGAATATGGTGAAAGGTCCTTTTTAATGTAAGGGACAAGACACATCATCATCCAATATAACCCAGAGACATCAAAATGGACACCCCTGATTTAGTCTTTATGTAGATATATGTAGATGTCTGCATCAACACATAATACAACTAAAACGCATAATACAATGAAAACCTATAATACAACTAAAAAACCCAATCTGATTTGTTACATTGATTTAATGTTGTGTTTCCCTTTTTTAGGACTGGTGACTACATAAGTGTGAACAGAAGCAGTAAGACACAGTATACAAGGAGGTCCACATCATCCACAGTCTTTTATTAGTTGTAATAATGTGGTTCTGTACATCGTACATCCTGTAAGAATCACAATATATCATTCTGTAAGAGCAAAGAATTGGAAGTATTGCCTGTGCCTCCGGTATCCTTCATCTACAGCACTGTGTGGAACATGCGTGCATTTCTCCAGTTCACGAAAAGACATCCCTGGGTGACAAATGTGACCATTTATGGCTCTCTCTTTGCATCAGCTGATGCCGTACAACAAAAACTCTCTAAGGGGCCAAATGAGCAACTAGACTGGAAGCAAACTGCTAAAGTCGGTATTGTTGGCTTCTGCTTTCACGCCAATTTTAACTTCTTTTGGCTGAGATTTATAGAAAGGACATTCCAGGATCAGCTCCAATGAATGTCCTAAGGAAAGTGGCATGTGATCAATTAATGGCGGCGCCCATAACGATCAGCGCTTTTTATACAGGTAATATTTAATATCTTAAAATCTGGATTAAACTGCACAAAATGTTAACATTTACACAAAATCATACTGTAAGGAGACTCTATATCTGCACCATCAGTTTCATGACACCGCACTATTGAGATGTTAACATTCCAATAAAGTTATCTCCTTTCCATGGGATCCAAAGCATAGTGATAGTAAACACTACAAGGACATAAACTCAAAAAAATCAATAGAAAAACTTACCAAAAAGTCTGAAATCCATTGCACTTATCTGAACACAGTAGGCCCAGTGATAAAGGCAACATAAGTGCTTATTACCAATGCAGCAATCACTCTCAACCTGCCCTGACATGGGGGAGGTGATTGCTGATATTTTATATGCACACAGATGAGGTTTCCATACGGCATCATTCACACTAGCAAGTATGACGCAGAGTGTTTGTATGCAGCCTATCGATCACGCCCATACTATTAGACCAGGCGGGCTGCCCAGCAGTATATACATGCACCACACAGGACAGATGCTCCAAAGGGCCCAGCAGCACCCCGCATAAAGATAAAATGCAAAAAACTGATGAATGATAATGTTAGGTATTGAGGATATTTTGGCCAAAACATGCAAGCTTGTAAATCATGTCAAGGGTCCTCACGCGTATGAGTCCCTCAACACTATATTCAGAAGAAAACACTACACTGACATAAATTCAAAACATTTACCAAAACGTCTGATATCCATGCACTTAGGATACAGTAGGCCCAGTGATCAGGCACATATGTGACTGATGCCCTATGGAAACCTCATCTGTCTGCATATAAAACACCATCAATCACCTCCCCCATGTTGTGGCAGGTAGAGAGTGATTGCTGCCACCGGTATTATGCACCTTTATTCCTGGGCCTACTGTGTCCTGCTAAGTTTTTTATTTATTGACTTTTAGATAGACGGGAGTTCAACTGATGGGACCCCAACAATCCCAAAAAATTGGGCTCTGGAACCAGGGGACCGGGCTCTGCAGAGGTCAGGCTTGAATGTTGTGGAGGTTCATGCCTGACATCCTCCCCATTCGTCGTCTATGGGATACCTTAAGAAAGCACAGCACTTGACTATTTCTGGCAGATGACAAATAGAGCTGAGGTCGAAGCGTAAATGGCTTCCAGTCAAGAACAAACTCTTTGGATCTAGAGTCCCAATTTTGGGCAATCATACCCCTATCAATCAGTATGTTTTTTCCTATCCTATTAATCATGGTACATTTACTATTTTGTTATTGGTCAGTATTTTGTTTATTTGATTTAGTGGAAGTGACTGTCCCCAAATCTGGCTGAGCACACCTCCTCCCATAAGTGCAAGGCTGTTTTCAATTAGGATTAGGAAGGCTTGGGATCCCATCAGAGAATAGTCGCCTAGTCATATTAGCCAATTAGTTTGCTGAGTATCTTCATTTTCGAAGAATATTCTGTATAGCAGGTGATCCTATTTGGCTTAACTGCCCAAATACACAGAGCTATGTGGCCATTACCCCCTCACTGTAGAAGTGCATTGGTCCTTAGTCAAATACGAGACGCAGTGTTGTAACGCTAGAAATGTGAGTGGGAGGTTGTCTGTGTATACTTATGAGTGATAGGTGACCAGAAAACACTGCTCTAGACTTCAAAAAGTGCTAATGATGGTCATGTAATGCTTCAATAATACATCACTATTTTTTTAGGTTTAAGTATTCTAGACGGAGAGGAAGACATCTTTAAAAACCTTAAAGAGAAGTTTTTTCCCACCTACAAGGTAAATATGCTTTATCTGGATTAATTTTACTTAGTTTGTATAGTATTTGTATTTTGGAATGTACTTCAGAAAAAGGAATAAAGGCTGAGGATAGGTAGTACAGTATTATACAGCCAACTGATGGTGGGAGGATACAGAGAGCATTTCCCACCCCAGCACAGCAGGAGAATGAGTACCGTATATACTCGTGTATAAGTCGACCCGTGTATAAGCCGACCCCCCTACTTTTGCCCCCAAAATCTGGGAAAACCTATTGACTCGTGTATAAGCCTAGGGTGGACCCCAGCACACGTATACAGCCCCCAGCAGCGTGGTATACAGCAGCCTCCCCAGTGGTATATACAGGCCCCAGCAGTGTTACAGCAGCCTCCCCAGTGGTATATACAGCAGCAGCCCCAGTGGTAGTATACACAGCAGCCCCAGTGGTAGTATACAGCAGCCCCAGTGGTAGTATACAGCAGCCCAGTGGTAGTATACAGCAGCCCCAGTGGTAGTATACAGCAGCCCCAGGGTATATACGCAGCCAGCAGCCGCAGTGGTAGTATACAGCAGCCCCAGAGGTATATACAGCAGCAGCCCCAGAGGTATAACAGCGCCCCCACTCAGTATCCAGGGCCCCCCCCCCCCATGCTCCGCAAACCTGTAAAGTAAGATCATTATACTTATCACTGTCCTGTCGCCGCCGTCCCCGCCGCTGCCATTGCTCTCCTCTCCGTCTTCCGCTTCCTCTGGTCGGCACAGACAATGACGTCATTGCCTGCGCCGACCAGAGGAAGCCGGAAGAAGCGGATGAAGCCGGAGAAGCGCGATGGCAGCGGTGGACAGCGCGACAGGACAGTGATAAGTATAATGATCTTACTTTACAGGTTTGCGGAGCATGGGGGGGGACCTGGGAACTGATGGGGGGGGCCTGTATACCGATGGGGGGGCGCCCGTGTGTAATGACTTGCGTATAAGCCGAGGGGGGAACTTTTCAGCCCAATTTTCGGGCTGAAAAACTCGGCTTATACGCAAGTATATACGGTATATGGGCAAGTGAGTGCACCAGAAAACCAGACAATCACATCCCAGTATGGATTAGTAAAGGAGCCGATGTACTACTGCATCTCAGTGCATTAGAATATCATCAAGAATTTAATTTAATTCAGTGAGCAATCCAAAAATTGAAACGCATATATTATATAGTCATTACATACAGAGTGATATACATCGTGTTTTTTTCTATTAATATTGAGGATTATGGCTTGCAGCCATTGAAACCCCAAAAGGTTAATGTTTCAGAAAATAAAATTAGGGAGAATGAAGCGTTAAAAACCACGCTGCCGTATTCCACGAGACATCAAAGGGTGAATATAATATTGATCTGTTAGTCAACGTGTTTTGGGCAATCAGAAACATGCTGAAACATGGCAATATTACATGGATTTTTGATGAAATTCTAATTCATTGAAATGCACCAGTATCTATATGTGGAGTCAATGTGCTGAGCAGAGAGCAGGGATGAGAAGGAGACCGCCACAGAGTTGTAGTGTCCAGGGGTAACATATATAAGTCATATATTGTGTAGTGTATCTGTGTAATAGGCATGTCTTATTTCTCTATTCACAGACTGGAGTATTATGCTGGTCAGTGTTTCAGGTAAGGTGACATTGATTAAGTCTGACCATTGGTTACGATATCTATTATTTATAATATATAGTCTATAATCTCAGTCAACTGAGCAAAACTGCTTCCCCATGTGAAGAGTAGGTTGATGGAGAGGTCTTATCATATGTGCAGTCTGCAAGGAAAGCTGCACCAACATCAGTGATAAAACATGGAAATGTGTAATTATTATATTTCATTTATATAGCACTATTAACTCCCTGATAAAGCCGCAGCTGTGAGCCCCTGCTGTGTTGTTTTACTACTCCCCCATTGTATTGAACTTGTGCTTCTCCCTTTGGCCAGGATCTTATAGCCCCTGCTGTGTTGCATGACTACTCCCCTATCATAAGTGACTTGGGCTTTTCCCTCTGGCCAGAAGCTGACCCTGCTGTGTTGTATGAATACTCTCCCATTATAAGGGATGTATGCTTCTCCTTGTGGCCAGATGCTGTGGCATAATCTATAATGCTGTGATCATTATCTGTAACATCTTGCAGGGTCAGATATGGCCATTTCACAATACATAGAAGGCAAACATATATAAGATTATTTTAGCACAGGAAACTTTTTTTTTTTTAAACACATCTAATTGTGGAAATTATTATTATTTCAAGATGGGCTGATTAAAATCAACTTTGTTCAGGGGAAACCCCTTTTCCTTTTCATTGGGGTGCTGCATACATTTGTGCTACATATTGGAAATGAGCATTCTGTTTAAAGGGGTTGTTGGGCATCACTTACTCCTGTATTAGAAGGTGGGCAGTACTGATGAGGTAGCACCTCCATATTCCTTCTGGGACATGCACATGACGTGTACTTGTCCCAGTGATTATTGGATGTGCACAAGCAGGTGAGCAGCACCAGACAACCACTTGTGGCCCCTGTCTGCACCCACAGAACGTTAATGTATATTCTTGCTATGTAAATTCAGGGATACAGAGATCTGCTCCATACATACAGGGGGCTTGCCTAGATAGACAGCTTAACTTTAAATAACTTTTCTAACTTTCTCGGTACATGTAGTAGTGTTCAAAATTATAGCAGTCCAATATGACTAACCATATTACTACATGTCAAACTATTTACCAGTTGGTGCAGTAGATTCTTAGAAAACCAACAAACTCCACATTCATGATCTGCATGTTTGAGTGTATTTGAATAATTAATTGAAAGGGGGAATGTTCAAGATAATAGCAGTGTGGAGTTCAATTAGTGAGGTCAATCATTCTGTGAAGAAACAGGTGTGAATCTGGTGGTCCTTATTTAAGGGTGAAGCCAGCATGCATTTCTCCTTGAAAGCCTGAGAAAAATGGATTCTTCAAGAAATTATGTAGAAGAACAGCGTGCTTTGATTAAAAAGTTGATTGGAGGGGGTAAAACTTATAAAGAAGTGCAGACAATGGTAGGTTGTTCAGCTAAAATGATCTCCAATGCTTTAAAATGGAAAGCAAAACCAGAGAGACATGGAAAAAACAATGGACGACTACCATTCAAATGGATCAAAGAATCGCCAGAATGGCAAAGGCTCAGCCAATGATCAGCTCCAGGATGATCAGACAGTCTCAAATTACATAATCATAATAGTAATAATAATAAATCTTTATATAGCGCCAACATATTTCGCAGCGCTTTACAATACAGTGGGTAATAGATGAACATACACAGTATAATACAGTAAGAAAATACACAATATAATACAGTAATTCCAGAGAAAGAATACAGTACAATAATAGGAAACAATACAATAAGCATAACATTAATGTAAAAAATACAATACAATAGATGAAGCAAAAAATAAAGGTGACCCTGCTCAAAAGAACTTACAATCTACAACGAGATAGGGGTTACACAAAGTACAGGGGCTTATTCCACTGTTGGTCCAGGCATCTTGAGGAAATGGGGGATAGACATAAAGTTACATGAATGGTCACCAGACAATTTGTGTAGACGTTTTGGGTTTGGCGGAGTTTGAAAAAGTTATGTCAAGAGAGATGGTGAATGGGCTATGTACAGTACAAAGGAATTTTGTTATAGAGCATGATAGGCCGCCTTGAAAAGATGTGTTTTTAGTGAGCGTCTGAAGCCATGCAAGTTGTGGATGGTCCTGATTTCTTGGGGTAGAGCATTCCAGAGAATTGGTGCAGCTCGGGAGAAGTCTTGGAGCCGGGAGTGGGAGGATCGGATTAGTGCAGATGTTAGTCGAAGGTCATTTGTGGAACATAGAAAATGGATAGGGTGATTGACAGAGATGAGAGAGTTAGCAGGAGTTTCAGGTGTTAGCGACAAGAACGGACGAGAGATTGTATATAGGAGGTGAAGGAGAGATCGGTGTCAAACGTGACACCCAGACAGCGAGCCTGCTGCCTAGGAGTTATCGTGGTACCGCACACTGAGAGAGAGATGTCAGATTTAGGGAGGTTAGTGGAGGGCGGGAGCAAAAGAAGTTCAGTTTTGGAAAGGTTGAGTTTTAAATAGAGAGCTGACATGATGTTGGAAACTGCAGTTAGACAGTCATTGGTGTTCTTTCTGGATCCAGGGATGGTGTATCACAGTCCGCGCTGCTTGAAATGAACACTCAAGAGTCTTTTTTGAGTGTTCATTTCAAGCAGCGCCAACTGTGATACACCATCCCTGGATCCAGATATTTCTACACGAGTTACGTGGAGGTGGAAGTCCTGCAGCAGCTTTTTGTACTACATGCGATTTAAACTAGTTGTGGGTGCACACAACTAGAAAAGGTGAGTGCACCATCATTGTGACCTGTGTGAAAACTTTTGCCATATTGATAGGGCACTATTGCGCCTCGTGTTTGTCTCCTTTATCTTTATTATAGATTGGTGTTCTTTAACACTGCAGTGGTAAGGTTAGGAGCTGAAGTGTATAATTGTGTGTCGTCAGCATACAGATGGTACTGGAAGCCAAATCTGCTGATGGTGTGTCCAGTCAGGGCTGTGTAGAAAGAGAAGAGAAGAGGTCCAAGGACTGAACGCTGAGGGACCCCAATAGTGAGAGGAAGAGGGGGGGGGAGTAGAGCCAGCAAATAATACACTGAACGAGTGGTCAGAAAGATAGGAAGAGATCCAGGAGAGAGCGGTTTCCTTTATACCAATGGAGTGCAACATAGAGAGTAGAAGATGGTGGTCAACAGTGTCAAAAGCTGCAGAGAGATCAAGAAGAATAAGCAGAGAGTGGTCACCATTACGTTTTACTGTCAGTAGGTCATTGGTCACTTTGATGAGGGCAGTTTCTGTAGAGTGAAGGGGCCGGAAGCCAGACTGTAATGGATCTAGAAGAGCGTGAGCGGAGAGGGTAACAGGTGATGCGGGAGTAGACCAGGCGCTTCAGGAGTTTAGAGATAAATGGGAGGTGGGAGACTGGTCTGTAGTTATTTGTGCAGGATGGGTCGAGAGAAGCTTTCTTTAATAATGGAGTAATGATCGAGTGTTTGAAGGAGGAGGGGAAGATGCCAGAAGAGAGGGAGAGGTTGAAGATTTTGGTCAGGAGAAGGAGAGACTGGAGTAGGTGTAAGGGGATGGGGTCAGTGGTGCATGTAGTGGGACGAGAGGAAGAGAGGAGCCTGGCAACTTCTTCTTCTGTAACTGGGTCAAATGTGGAGAGTGAGCTGGAGGAGATGTGGGGAAGAATGGGAGTGTCAGCACTTGGAGGCTGGGAGCTAATTTCCTGGCGGATGTCTATTTTCTCCATAAAGTAAGAGGCCAGATCATCAGTACAGAGGTTGGTGATGGGGGCCTTCACTTTAGGACTGAGGAGAGAGTGAAAGGTGTCAAAGAATTTTTTTTTTGCATTGTTGGATAGTGAGGAGATCAGGGAGGTGAAGTAGGTTTGTTTGGCAAGGTGAAGGGCGGAGTTGTAGGTTTTTAGCATGAATTTATAATAAAGTCTTCTGGTGAGCGAGTTTTCCTCCATAGGCGTTCAGCTCTCCTAGAGCATCGCTGGAGGAATCGAGTTTGTGATGTGAGCCAAGGCTGTTTTGTTCTATGTTTGGAGGGTCTGAGGGTGAAGGTCACTACTTGGTCCAGGGTGCTTCTGAGAGTGTTATTATAGTGATTTACTGCCATATCTAAACAGGAGAATGAGGAGATCGGGGACAGTGATGAGATGAGGGAGTCTGTGAGTACATATGGGTTAATGGCCTGTAGATTTCTGGATGTTTGATAGGTAGTGGTGGGCTGTGGTAGGTAAGGGTTAGTGAGTGAGAAGGAGAGAATGTTGTGGTCGGAGAGGAGAGGTGAGTTATCTAAGGAGGAGGTAGAGCAGAGCCGGGTAAAGACCAGGTCAGGGGTGTTACTGTCCTTGTGCGTGTCAGAGGTTGAGAGCTGTGAGAGGCCAAGTGACGTGGTTAGAGATAGGAGCTGGGATGCAGATGGGGATGTGGGGCTGTTTATGGGGATGTTAAAGTCTCCCAGAATGAGGGCTGGTAATTCTGAGGACATGAAGTGTATCAACCATGCGGAGGAATGGTCGAGGAACTGGGTGGGTGACCCTGGGGGGCCGTATACCACCACTACTCTGAGGGGAAGGGGATGGAATTAGCCTAATGGTGTGAACCTCAAATGAGGGGAATGAGAGTGATGGGGCTGGAGGGATGACCTGGAAAGTACATTGTGGAGACAGGACAGACATCTGTGTATAGCTAATCGATTAACACTAGAAGTCCCAGGAATTTAAAGGATCCTTGGTTTTCAATGGTAAAAAGGTCAAATGACCCGTCTCTGGGACTTCTAGTGTTAAGAAGAAGTCCCTGCAAAGTCATGTACTGAAGCAGATACAGTTTGCCAAAGAACATGTACTCTGGCGTAAAGAGAAATGGAAAATCCTTTTGGTAATGTTGCCTTCTGCTGAAGAGGAAATGCCCTTGATATGGGTGTTTCAACAAGATAACAACCCTAAACACACCAGTAGATGAGCAAAATCTTGGTTCAAGACCAACAAAATTGAGGTTATGGAGTGGCCAGCCCAATCCCCGGACCTTTGTCCAATAGAACACTTGTGGGGTGACATCAAAAATGCCATTTCTGAAGCCAACAAATACAAGTAAATTGTGGGATGTAGTCAAAGCATCCTGGGCTGGAATAACCGTTGACAGGTGCCAGAATTGGTTGATTCCATGCAACATAAAAAATAGTGGTTATACAACCAAATATTAGGTTAGTGAGTCACAGGAATGATAGATCCTAAAAAAAATGAGCACATATTTTGAGTTTGTAAAGACAAAAGCAGACACCATTTTTTTAAACAGCCCAATTTTTATTTTTTTGTTATTTTCTGTAGTTAAAAATTATATACATTTCCCTTGATGTTCTGATTTATAAAACAGTGTGCAATGTTCCCAATACATGGAAATAAAAACTATTATGAAGATTTTGGGGTTAACTCATGTTTTTGAACGCACTGCTAATGTTTTAAACACAACTGTAGAAGACTGTCATATTACATATCAGATATATTTGGGATTTTCAGACAAGCCTATACTATTTTATATGTTCAGTACTTCATGTATATTTTTTTTCTATTTACATTACAGACAATAAATTTCAGCATTATACCTCCCGTCATCAGAACTGCCTACATTGGGGTATGCGCTTTTATCTGGACTACGTTTCTCTGCTACATACGTAATAGAGATATTGATCAGGTGACTACAAGGTTTCTACAGACAATACCAATAGTTGGGAATAAAATGGCTCATGAAACTGGAAAAGAAAAAGAAGAGAAGAAGAAATAAATTGGACTGCTCGGCTGCTGAACCTGTAGGTTACAATTCCAAACACAATCCTTCAGTATAGAAACAAAACATCCTGGGGGAAACCACATCCTGACGAGAAACATTTAGGCTCCAAGGGCCCCCGTTACATGTAGTGACGCATCAACGATGACGACAACGATCCTACCTGTCCGGGATCGCTGGTGCGTCGCTACGTGGTCGCTGGTGAGGTGCCAGACAGGCAGACTTACCAGCGATTTACCCAGCGATGCGCTGACACCTGATGGTCATTGGGATCTGTCAGGGTCTCAGCCGCAGAATGGGGATCGCTGGTCGTTGCCCCTGTCACACACCATGATGCAGCATGCCCGGCGGGAGATCGCTGATCGATAAATGGTCCAGGCCATTCGTTAACAATCAGCAATCTCACAGCGGGGGCTGCTCGTTGGTGTGTGTCACACACAGCGATATCGCTGGCGAGGTCACTGGTACGTCACAAAACCTGTGACGTTGCAGTGATATCGATAGCGATATCGCTGTGTGTCAAGAACCCCAAAAAGTTTATGGTGATCTGACCGATCCCTGAGGTTAAACATTCTGTCTGTGCATACAAATCCCTGTCTGCCATAAATTAGCAGTCTGTTATAGATGGCTACCAATGTAGAAGGCTCACACCGCTGACTGCAAAACCGCTGGTGCCCCAGCACTATGGATTAAGGAGAAGCTGCCAAGTACATGATATAGTGCAAGATGAAGTGTCAGCACAATATGGCGGACGAAGGATTTGTTTTTAATGTACTTCTTAATTTATACTGCAAAGCTCAGGGAGCAGCAATTGTTCCCCCACTCCTTAGTAACTGACTTATGTCTTAAAGTGCGGTTTCCATTCCTTGATTTTGAAAAATCCTTTTGCTAAAATTAGTATCTCCGTTTAAGGAGTCATCCAATTACTGAAAAAAATAAATACAAATCGCAAAAGGAAAAAAAGAGTAGTCACTGTGCTTTCCTTCTCCAATCCAGCACAAATACACCAAGAGACCTCCCAAGTATTTGTGTACAAGGAGCCAATATCCGATCTGGGCAGACAGTGGATGGGCACAGTGGTCACATGCCGTACTATCGCACTGGCTGCTGATTTAGTGCCGCAGTCACAGACTAGTAAATCAAGTCCCACGGGATCTAATATTTCCAGAAGTTTGGTAGCCTTTCACTGGATGCCCGGAGTTTAATTGTACACCCTTCAGAGTTCAGCAAATCTTTTCTAACCCGTCAATGTGAATCTTTTTATCACAGTTGCACTAAGTGTATTGAAAACTTTTGTATTAACCATCCGGTTTTATATTTCACATAAATATTTGTTTTTTGATCGCAAGCATCAAACATTGTAAAATATTTGTTGGACACCACCTTGGATGATATTTATGGCACCAATATGTAGAATGTGTGCGGTCATGAAGGATGCTATTGTTGGGACACTGTCTACATACACACTTAAAAACAGCATTGTTGGGTTTTGAGAGAATAAAAACATTACAATAATCTGAAAAACTGGTGAGTAATTTTCTTTACCACAATGAGATCTGACGGTCATACACATTTATTTTCATTGACATTTGTGGCTCTTTTTGCGAATGAAATACAGGTAAGTGATGTTCTCATAACACAAATGCAGACAGCACCCTGCTATTTTCTTGAGCGCTGCCGAGCACTCGCGCATCGGGTAAGCTATTCAGCCCACAGTGATCACCTTACCAGACTAAATCACTTCTGCGCTGGCGTGAGGACGCTTCGCTGTGCCCGCTGGCCACGGAGCACAGTGAGCGCGAAATCCACAGGATCTTTCATACCGGAGAAGCAGAAACGCTAGAAGCGGCAGGAGGGAAACTATCGACAACAGCTGAGAAGGTAGTGTGACAGATAGATTGGAACGCAGCAGTGATTGCATATGGGGAAAAATATATGAGAGAGTGGGGGAGATATATAAAGATCCTATTCAGCTAGCAATTATCATCATATGAAGAGAGAGCCCTCAGGGGACCTATAGAATCAAATATATTATAAAAGCAGTGATATAACAGCTGTCTACTAGAATAAATCAATTATCATTGACCTGAGAACCCCCCCCCCCAAAAAAAAAACAAGGAAGGAGTACACCACCCCCACAGCATCATATATAAACAATAAGCAAAAGGTAGTATGTCTTGTCCCTGAATGTTCTGGAGATGACTGTGTAGAATACTGACTAAAATCTTCAGCTATTTTAGACTGACCAGAACAGCAGCTCAGCATAAAGAAATAAACAGAGGGACGCCACCCTACAATCCTATGCAGGTAAGGGCTAACAAAACCTACTAAAGAGCAAAACCCAAACACAGGTGTATATTATACAATTAACGATAACTCCCTCTCCTAGATCACTCAGGATATATAAAACGAAGGAAAAAAAAGACCCCAGTTATTAACAAAAGGAAATCTGGAGAAAGATAGAATCAAGAAAAGTTTTAGGTTTTTAGAGTGTTTTAAAGAGTGATTTTTTAGTGTGTGATGAGATTATAATAATAAAACCATTGTGATAAAAAATACATTATATAAGTGAATATCATTTCATTAATAACCATATATATGATTTAGCGCATTACCTATCATAGATATACACAAAAAATGTTCTCATAACTGCATAAATAGCGGTGTAACGATTGCGGTTGAAGAGGTTGCAACTGGGCCGTGCTGCCAGCACATGTTGAAGTTACATGTGCAACCTTGGGACGCACATTCTGCTGAAGGGTATTGCCATAGAGAGACCTGCCAAGTCCCAGCATAACAATACAAGCTGTCAGCCAATCAAAGGCTGGCAGCTGATATCGTCGCACTTGAGACTGAGGGTTGATGACAGCGATGTCATTCGCTGCCCATCACTTGCAGCAGGATGGGCCCGGGAGGAGAAAAAGATATAACAAGATGAGCAAAGGATGGGAGACATTTATACCAGGATGTGAACATGTATACCTGGATGTGCCTGGAATGGGCCACATATATTCCAGAACAGGCCAAGGTTGGGGCACATTAGTACAGCACGGAGGGCAATTCAAATGTCCTTCATAGAATTTAGAACACTACAAGGTCCCATATCTCTGACCACCAAGCAGGAGGGGCCCAGGTTCAGATTTTGCATCGGGGACAATCGAATTTCAGTTACGCCACTGTATAAACTTATCAAAGATCATTATAGTAACTATTTCTGTGCACTATTTATGTCAGGACCATAGTTATTAACTATGGGACATACATGTTTCTACAATAGCACAAAAGGCTTCTTTACGGTAAGAGCAGTGAGACTATAACAACTTTCTGCTAAGGAAGTTGTCAATGTGAATTTACTAACGAAGTTCCAAAGGGGCCTGGATGTCTTTCTTGAGTAAATTTACAAGTGAGACTACCATATATACTTGTGTATAAGCCGAGTTTTTCAGCCCAAAAAATTGGGCTGAAAAGTCTCCCCCTCGGCTTATACACGGGTCAGTACGGTAGGGGCTGTGTCCGAGGCTGGAGGAGGCTGCTGTATGAGTGCCCCGTCATATGGGGCCGCTCATTATATATGCACTGCTTCCCCCTGTCAATCAGCGGCAAGGGAAAGCAGTGCATATCTGCATACATGGCCCCCAAAAATTCTGGCACTCGCCCCCCTCCGTTGTAAGGCCCCCCCTGCTGCTTAACTTGCCATCCCTGGTCTTCTGCACCGCGCCGGTCCTCCGTGCTCCCGTCCTCTACAGCATCCGGGGTCATGTGACCGGCCGGTCGCATGACGTCATCGTTACTGTGACGGCCGGGGACCCTGGATGCAGCCGAGGACGGGAGCACAGAGGATGGAGCACAGAGGACCGGCGCGGTGCAGAAGACCAGAGATGGTAAGTTAAGTAGCAGGGGGGGGGCCTTACAATGGAGGGGGGCGAGTGCCAGCATTTGGGGGCCATATAGGACACACTGCTGGGGCTGCTGTATACCACTGGGCTGCTGTATACCACTGGGGCTGCTGTGTATATACTGCTGGGGCCTGTATACCACTGGGGCTGCTGTATATACTGCTGGGGCCTGTATAC